>CM074128.1:2676458-3391612 GCA_037178625.1 Skeletonema tropicum
AAGATCTTCCTTGGACCTGTTATAGATTCACTAGGCGGCGTAAAATCTTTACAAATCACTCTCTCGGCTCTTGCTGTGTGTCTCGGTTCCATCGGGAGTGCACGAACGTGTCAGACTCTTTCTTCACTGGCAATATATATAATCATTGTAGATTTTGGGTTCAGTTCATGTTGGGCAGCCTGCGTCAAGACAATAAGAGAATATACAGAGGAAAAGAGATGGTCCAACGAAATTGGAAGGTTGGCGATGGCAGCAAGATTGGGAAATGCAATTAGCTTCGCCTTCTTTGCCTGGCTATTGCATGTAAGTAGTGGTGTCGATGCATCATGGAGAAGGGTATATCGTGCCTCTGGAGCAATTCAACTGCTCCCATTGGCTATGCTTACATATTTTGGGAGAAAAGGTAGCGATGATCTCGCGATTCAAGTCGAAAGCAACAATGCAGAACAAACTACAACAAGATCGTCACCAATTGTTTCACTAGGCATCCTTCGGCGGCAAGCAAGCAAACCAGAATTCTGGTTGCATTTAATCTCTCGCACCATCACTATGGTCCTTGTATCATTCCTTCTGTTTATTCCGACATTCATGACTCAATGCTACGAAATGTCCACTGCGTCGGCAGCTCGGGTGGGAAGTATGTTTGCACTAGGTTGTCTGGCATCAGTGTCAACGTTGGCAGCAAAAACGTATCCTTCCTCTGATTCAGCTCAAATACAATCACTTTTACAACCCAATGACGACAAGTCACTATCGCCAATATACAGACGGAAAGCGTGCTTTATGGCCATGTTCCTTGCTCTGTCAACAGGCTGCTTGTCTGCGCAGATGCTGTTTCTCAATAATGTCATCAATTTGTCTTCTACTTTGGGTTCGATACTAATGTTCCTTTGGGGATTCAGTCTAGCCATCCCGTTCTACCTCCCATCGAGCATGTTTTCTTTGAAACGGGGTGGTAAGGAAGGTGCTGCTACTATTGCTGATGCCTTTGATGTAAGTGGATTTGGATTGCTGGCTGTTTTCAATGGCTTCGTCGCGCGTGTCATTGGCGTGAAAGGAGACTTGAACAGCATGTTGGTTCTTCGTAAGCAAGCTTGGACACCTGTGTTTTCATTGATGCTGGGTGGTTCAATAGTGGCAATGTTCAGCTTATTCAGCGCAATCTGGCTAGAGGGACAGCGTGATTTGAAGTCAAAGTAAGATCATTCATTGTAATTCGTTATTTGCTGAGCAGCTGCACCATGATCATTAACCAAGTAAACAACTGTAAGGGCTTCGGTTACTGCTTATAATAGCACACTAGTGTATGTGGAGTTGTGACGCCATGAGGTTGATTTATGCAGTCGAGTGTGGTCACAAATCGCTTGACACACCGCCACTCACGCTGTTGACACATCAGCCGAACGAGCACTGTTGTGGTCATCGAAGTGTCAACCACCGTCACCATCGACACTAATGGCCGCGGTCATCGACTTACAGTGTGGTCATAAAAAGACGACCCAGTGACAACATTCTTGGAGTGAGTTGTTATTATGAATGCTGAGTGTAACGAAGCATGAATGAGAACAACTACACGACATCTTCCAAAGGATGCGATGAGATGGACATCAAACAACAAAACAAACATCAAAGAGTGCGTTGTCACCATGAATGCTGAGTGCAACGAAGCATGAATGGAACGACGACACGATACAATTATTACTTACAAACCAAAAAAGGAAGCAATACAAACAAATTATTTTATGAACATGATACTACAAATTACATATCATCTGGTTGGGAGTGGGTAGGCCGACCAGGAAGCTTGCGATCAGAATCGGAATCGTAATCATTTCCAACATGAGAAGACTGCTGAGTTACGACGTAAGGATTTACCGCGTGAGAAGGCTGATGAGTAGCAGAAGCGTAAGGATTAGCCACAAGACGAGAAGGCATCTTGGCACTGTCCAAGTCGCTTGCTAGATCGAGCCGAACAAGAGGAGCATCATCGTCTGATGAATCTTCCATTGGGTGCTTTGCTTGCGCTTACGCTTTCGCTTTTGATTGTCTTGTTTTCATGATTTGGTAAGTAGTAATTTTATGACAAGATGAATGAATGCTCATCAAGAGCAAAAATGAATGAAAGCGCACAAGAGCAAACAAGAACAAGAATGAAAGCGCAACAAGAGTAAAATCAAAAGCGCAAGGCATGCTAAATTTTGCCTGAGAAGTGGGGTTTTATTCAAACTTGGTAAACTTAATTCATTTATTGTCAAAGCGTTCGTGGTCGGTGTGTAAAGCAATTTTAGACCACACACTCCTTGCTTAAATCAACCCCCTCGCTTCACAAATAAAACCCCAATCGTGCTCGTTGCGTGTACTCGTGACGCAACTGGTGAGAGTGTGGTGACCAAACTCGTGGTATGACCACACTGCCGCAGCGAAAGTAACATATAGTGAAGCAATGCGTCGATTACATCAGGGAGTGTGTGGTCTAAAATCGCTTTACACACTGCGACGAACGCTTGAGCAACAATCTTGTTTCGTTTACATTTACTTGGTTGAATTGTCTAGCGAATGCCTTTACTTCGAATCGAATATCGCCCCAATTGCAAGAGTATCATGCGTTTTCGTTCACGGTTTTGTTCATTCTTGTTACGCTTTTCATTCGCGTTTGCTTGCACAGTCAATCTTAGTTACTGTTATCGAAGCTTGAATATATGAGAAAACTCATTACAAGTGTTGTCACTAGATCGTCTTTTTTTTTTACCACACTGATCGCAAGTATGCCGCCGTAAGTGCCCACAATCAAATTGTTCGACATTTGTGTGTCGTCTAAGTACAGTGCTTTGGTTTGGTGTGCTAAAAGAATGACTGGCGGCGTGTCAAGCGATTTGTGACCACATACACTCGACTAACTGCTGAAATCAACATGAGCGGTATTTACGGCCCACGTACCAACTACTATCTTTTACTGGCCTACTCGCCACTTCTATCCATACTACCTACTTCTTATGCAGATGCGCTGCAGGCCTTCCTGTCAAGATGTTTTAAACAACGGTGTTGGTGTTGTGACGGGGTTGTTTAGGGCCTATCCTTTGGTACGAATACAGAATTCTCCGAAAGCAGTATCTACGGGCCTATTGTACCACTACTTTCATTGGCCTACTCGCCACTTCTCTACTCATCGATGCCTTGTTTGGCTAAACCTCTAAAACAGCTGTGCATGCTCCGTTGAACGCAGTGTTGGTGTTGTGACGGGGGGATGCCGCTTTCGGAGAATTCTGTGAAAGAAGCGCCCTAAACTTACTTACGTATACTACTACGTTACATATGTAATCAGTTATCACCACGAAGAATTAAAAGAATTACGGGCCTATGGAGCTTGGGACTTTTGATCTATTGGCCTGCGCGCTCGTCCTCCCGCTCTTTTTTTTTGAAAAAACTCATCTCACTAAGCCCTCTGCCTCGACATCAATGGAGCAGGAGTCCATATTATCACAATTGTTTCTGGGTATGATTCATCGGTGATACATTTTCTAGACTATATTTTGATGCAGAATCCAATGGTGTTTTCGGAAGTTTGCCAAATCTCTTAGTCACAGACGTATTTGCGGCTATATCTCAGGCATCGATTTTTGGTCTATTTTGGTGGAAGCTGCAAATATTGTCGTAGGGGGAATGCAATAATCGATTCATAATGCCCCCCACGGCACTCCCTGCTTTATATTGATATTGATGACCGATATTGGTGGTCATAACGCCATGTTATCCGCCTCGGCGTTGCTAATAGGCCATGTCTCTTGAGGGTGTAATATTTTTATGATTGTGAACAGATTCATGTGTGGGCATGACACCTCAATTGATGGTATTAAACTATGCAACTACACATAATATTGCACTCTCCTGCCTAAACTATTAACATAGTGTCTAGTGTCTATGTGATAACGCAAGATCAAAGCCGCTGTGCTCTTTATTATCCACTGCAGCCTGTACCATATCATTATCAACATGTAATCTAGCAGACAAGTTAAGTGCTTGTGTGAAGGTTGCGTCTACAATGATAATACAACCATTAAAATGAGGCTTATTATATGAATGTTGTTCTACATCGATATTATTATGTTGATTGTTGAATAGGTCGACAGGAAGACACATGTTACACCCCAGATGCGTCCAATAGACTATATCTTTTCTTTTAGTTGACAAACCTCCTTAGACAATGTCGCCACACCCTCCATCCAGCGCAGTACTTCTCAACAACCGATTGTCAACTCTAGTTCTAAATTGATAACTTCTACCAGAGGTTGCGTGTATTGTTTTTTGACACCCTATTCATCTCTTATTTCAACAGCAGATTCGTTCCGTGGTGGATTCATCTAGTACAGAATGCCGCCTCTTTGACTCGACGATTTACAATGGGAATCACCGACTCCTTTCGAAGAAATGGCGCAGTTATCAACACTCACGTTGCCGCTGCTGCTGAAGCTGAATAGTAAGCCACCCGATATCTCAGATTGATTGTAAGCTTTTGTGTCCACTGAAGCCGTAGTATTGCGAGTGATGATGAAAGGAGTACCTTCAAAAGACAACATCAATGATAGTCCATTAAAGTATAATGCACCTCAAAAGCTTATCATATTGTTGCATGTTCCCGCAGTCCTGATCATTATCCCCTCCGTCGCTCGAAGTACACAATGCCCTCCCTCAAAGTGTTGTGTACTTACACAAGCTACCACAACAGGTCATATGCCACCTGGACCACACCGCACGGAGACGAGACGCCACTATATCCATCAAACCCACTCTATTGTCGTATTGTGATTATGATCTTGCTCTATTTGTGTTAGTATCCCCACACCTCTCCTCTTGTACGTTGTGCTGTATTTGTGCGATATGACACGCGGCGTCGTTGGACAATCAAGGGGTCTCATATCGGCGGTTCCTCACGGATTAAAACGAAACCAACTCGTCAATTATTGCTACATCATCACCACTACCGGATAGGATAGTAATGGAAGAGTGAATATGGCCAAAAGGTCCTCTGTTCATGAGTGGGCGGTGCAGTTGTTGCATTTGTATCAAAATAACGGTCACTTTGGGTAGGCGACACCCAGAATAAAGGCTCTGGGCACTTTGACAGAAATTCCTTCACATCATGAGGTCATATCGGTCCACTGAGGACATCGCAGTCGGTTGTTGGTGATGCCGGCCGACGTTCCGCTCCATACCGTAGCAGCCGCCTCCGCCATGGTTCTGGTGTGCAAAATGATCTGAATTTGAAAAGTGTGTGAAACGGCTAGAAAAATGATGGAGGGACGCCCCGTTTCCCCGCTGGAGTTACCCCTGGAAAAGGCGCGCAGGCCAAGAACCCGAAATGTCCCAAGCTCCATTGTACTCTACATAGAAAGACGACTTACTCCTACTTACTTATGCAGATGGGCCTTCATGGCATGTGATGTGATGTTTGACACAGCCTCAATCAAGGCCTCAATAAAACAGCTGTGCATGCAGCTCTATGTTCGTTGTTGTTCTTTGGTGTCGGGATTCTTTTGTGAACAGCATAAGCAGGGAACAACCCGTTCGTCAGTCACCAGATGCTAGTTTCCCTGAGGTGTCAAGAACTATGTGTCTTCAAAGTGACGTGTTTTGAGCTCTACCCATCTGCTCTTTTCTTTCACATTTGCGGGGAGCTCATCACCGCCACACCAGCGCCGGGCGATTTTGTGTCTCTCTGCCGGCCACCACCTTTTCAAGCTACTTATCAACCTCACGATCTCATTGTTTGGCAATCCAACAGGCCGAAGTTGGCAACGACTCCACGCAGCATATATTGCTTGCCTTGTTATAAGTCCATCACCGTTACCATGAATAGTAGCATCAATCCTTTATTTTCACTCGTCGAAGCGGCCCAGCTCGTTGGAAACCACCAGCAAAAGGCTCCTTTTACAGCATCTGTCAGAGAAGGTCAACAGATGTCCTCCTCCACTCACGAGGTCTCAGACGATGATCAAACGATTGCCTCCAAAATGATTACTCTACGCGAGAATCATCTCATGGCCCTTCGTGCCGCTGCCACTAATGCCGGGCTCACCTCAACAGTGCCATCGCAACCCGCTCCGCTGCCACCTTCAGGCCGACGTGTGTCACTGGCTGCAGATGACTCATCGGGTGGAAAAGAGATTTTCCCCATGAAGTTAAACGCCCTCCTCTCCGATCCAGCTGTGCAAGACGTCATTTCCTGGTTACCACAGGGAAAGTCCTTTGTTGTGCTTCGGCCGGATGTCTTCGCCTCTCGTGTGCTTCCTCAGTATTTTGCGCCTGAGGGTTCCAACTCACTGAATGCACGCTCATCCAAAGGGAAGAATGGAGCCGTGAAGAAGGCCCAAGGTGTGCACAAGTACCCCAGCTTCACCCGTAAGCTGAATCGTTGGGGATTCCGCCAGATCTCTCGCGGACCCGACGCTGGTGCCTTTTGCCATGACCTCTTCCAGCGTGACTCTCCCGAGTTGTGCCGTGGTATGGTGTGTCAAAAATCAAGAAAATCCAAGCAAGCTATTGTGGAAAGGCAGTCTATGAACTCAGATGTTTCTGATTTGATTAGTTTGTCTTCGGTGTCCACCAAGTCTACTGCAGCCTCTGGAGACAAGAATATTAATTGTTCAGCGGCTGTCACCGTGTCAACAGCAGGTGTGTCAACATCGTCAAGATCTTTGCCTTTCAAGAAGAGACGGTCCTTTGAGAGCGTCGATGGCTCAACGAAGGGAGACATTCCAAGTGTGGTCTCTCATCGTAACTCTTCTTCTCGGAGGAACACGCCTTTCCCGACAGAAGCAGTGTCAGAAATGGTTGCGAATTCCGGATCTGTGAACAATGGCGGTATCATGGTTGAGGCTGCTGCGAAGGAAGCTCTCGCAAGACACTTCCATGAACAACACAGAGCGTTTGCAATTTCTTCACTTCTGGAGAACAGTCGCCTGGCAATGGAAGCTGCTGGCTTGAAGGTCTCCGCTAATGAACGGATCGAGGCACCTTCACAAGTTGTTGTTAGCAGAAGTGTTGCAACAACGAAGGCGAACGAGGCCAAAACAAGCAAGCCACAGACTCCAATTCTTGGGGCAACTACAGACTCTTCTGTGTTCGCTCCTACTGTTCCGCATCTATCAATAGAGCAAACGAGTACCTCTCATTCAGCAGTTCTATCTTCAGCAGCGGCTGCTAAAGATGCACTCATGAAGGCTTATATGCAAGCTCTGAATGGAACATCAAGATAACCTTAACCTGTTCTTGCCGCATTTTCTCTGTCGGCACTTGCAGGTATTATTTTACGGGGGATTTCAGTCAATTTTCAACATTTATTATTTTGGTCGACTGTGAAACTGTGAAGGCATCTAGTGAATGAAATCAAGCTATAATGTAACAGGAGGCTTTCAGCAGCATCACATTATGTCACTTTCAACTAAGTTAATACAAACTTTGCTATATCTTTGCTTGGTACGATACAATACAATAGAATACAATCAGCACATAACTCTGAGAGGAGTACTTGTTCTTTAATGACTAATGACTTGTCAGCAGCAGGGTTGTGAAGCTGAAGTGTGGTAAAGAGAAATGGTATAATAACTGGTACTTTTGTCCATCTGTCTCCTCCAGATGTCCCTTGTCCTCAAGTACTGCTTTGTCTTCATCATGAGTTGTACTGTGTCTCATCCGCCGTGCGTGGCAAGCCTGCAAATCACGTAGGAGTATGTAGTACTTCGATGAAAAAGACTGTGGGGACGGAAGCCTTCATTTGTGGGTTGTGGCGGGTTAACCCCAGCTCCAACTTAGAAGGGAGTCTCTCAAAGTTGGGAAATACGCACGTCTCCTCTCTCTCCTTCTCCGTGCTTGCTTTTTCTCTGACTGGATGGAGCTGGATGAACAAGATCTTCATTCAACAACTGGGTTCCACAAACAACCAGAGAAACATCAATCAATGCAAGATAGATGCGGTGGTACTGATCTCTGGTTCAACGAAGGTGCTTTCGATCTGTGACACAGGATTTTAAGTTGAAAATCAACACGAAATCATTGCAATCCACTTACTGCGTCTTTGTAGAAACGGAGATAAATGTGAGGTGATCATACAACAATTGTACAGAACAACTCGAAACGAAAAAATATGAAGCTGCATCAAGCTTGCTTAGCTATCGCCCTGGTTGGCGCAACATCAGTAAATGGGTTTTCATCTCCCCATCAAGGGCGAATGATGATGCCAACTGTCTCTAGAACTGCTCGATTCTCAGCAGTCGTGGAGGAAGTCGCTACTAATGGTGCAACCGCCGACATGAAAGCGCCTACAGCTTGGGAATGTGATGAAGAAGCAGAATGTGTGGAAGTTCCTGCTTGCAATGACGAGGAATGCCGCACAACCTTGGATGTAAGGATACATGGAAAATGGTACGATTTGTCTGGTTGGAGAAAGGCTCACCCTGCTGGTGCTCACTGGATCGATTGGTATGATGGGCGTGATGCGACCGAAGTTATGGATGCTTTCCATTCCGCAAAGGGACGTGAAATGTACAAACGCTTGCCTGCATCTGCTCCCGATACTGCAGCTGTTTTGGAAGCTTCTACAGCTCCGTATTCGCAGACTGAATTGAACTTCAGGAAATTGAGAGACCAATTGGAAGCAGATGGATGGTGGGAGCGTGATTTTGTTCATGAAGGAACCTTATTGGCTATTTGGACTTCGTTAGTAGTTGGAGCAGGTTTGACCGTTGATTCGGCTGCCCCTCTCAGTTCTTTCTTACTTGCTTTATCTATGACTAATGCTGGATGGTTAGGACATGACTACATCCACGGGGTTGACAAATTCTGCAATTTCATGAGGCCATTTGCAGCTGTCGCTGCAGGATTGGGACCTACGTGGTGGTCTGATAAACACAACAAGCATCATGCCTTGACGAATGAGATGGGAGTGGATGAAGATATTGCTACTGACCCATTCATTTTCACATGGGCTCCTGATCCTGAAAACGACTCTCCGCTTCGTAAGATCCAACATTTTACCTTCTTCATCCCATTCTCCTTCCTGTTTGCCTTATGGCGTGTTGACACCCTTCAAGTTGCGGTGAACTCTGTAGAAGAGAAGCGTCCTGATGCGAAGAACGAGTTGTGGTGTCTCCTTGCTCACTACGCCGTCCTTTTAACATTCTTCCCTTTTCAGGTGTGGGTTCCAGCCGTATTCCTCTCTGGGCTCATGTCTGCGTTGATTGTCACCCCAACTCACCAGTCGGAAGAGTTTTTCGAAGAATACCAACCTGACTGGGTCACTGCTCAATTTGAATCCACAAGAAATGCCGTCACAACAAATCCATTTTCGGAGTGGCTTTGGGGGGGCATGCAATATCAATTGGAGCATCACTTGTTCCCATCTATGCCTCGTTCCAAATACCCTTCTCTCAAGCCCATTCTTCAAAAGTTTGCTGAAGAGAACAATGTTCCTGGAGGTTATAGGGAGAGTGGAGAATTTGAAATCCTTTACATGAACTGGGACCTCTACAGAAGGGTCGCCAAGGCAGATCCTGTACCAGGCGCTCCTTACAGCCGTGGTAATGGGCAGTTAGGTGCTATCGACTCGCAGGGAGGTGTTGCTGCTGGAGGCGTTGGTCTTGGAAAAATTATGTAGGACGTGAATACATAAAAATTAAAACGATGCGATTGGGAAGAACTGAAAAGTGTAGCTAAAATAACATGATTATTTGGATTGGTGCACATCAAAAAAATCGATCTCTCTGTAATTAAGACTCTCATAAATCTTCTCTTCTTACACTCACGCACATCCACCCTTTTGGACCATGCACCCATTCTCGAGTTTCACGAACAGTCTCGCCTCCCTTCGTCGTTCTGTCATACGATACCAAAGCTTTGATTCCATCTTGAATGCTTACTTTGGCATTGTTAATCGATGATGCTGCCCCGTCACTGATTGGACCTTCGTAACCTTCAAAAATGTCAGCCAGACTCTTACTCGTTTTGCTTCCCGAATCTACCAATACTTGTTCATCGCAAAGAGCTGTGAACTCCTTCAGATTACCTCCCTCAATTGCTTTCAACAAGTTCATATTTGCAGTCAAAATGTCATTCTTCACGTAAGCATTCATTGCTGCCTCCGTTTCATCCCAGACTTCCTCCACTGTTCCCGTTGCATCAATATTGACAATGTGAAGCTGACTTTGACCACAGCTGTTACCTTCGGCCTGCAACTCCTCTGTCATCTCCAAGGCTCTCACAACAGGTTCCGTCTGTGTACGGAACGTCTGAAAGCGTCTCCTGGCACTATCCAAGTTGTCATCTGATCGGCCTGACGTTTCCGCCCGATTCATAATTCGTGCTTCAAGTACTTCAATTGGACAGTTATACACCAATGATCCCAATACAGACGTATAGGAGGGCATGTGCTCCATCCATCCTTCGACATTGTCATAGTTTCTAGGAAAGCCATCCACAAGGAAAATTCGTGAACCAAACTCGGAATCCGCCTCTTGTGCCTTTTCATCCATTGCAATTCGTAGCAACCCAAGCGACAATTCCACAGGAACAATCTGACCCTTCACAAGACATTCTTTGACCATGTCGGCGTGCGGATAATCCTTCTTCTCGGCCCCCGAACGCAGCAAGTCCCCAACTGAGAGATGAACACATTTGTAAGTGTTGACAATACGTTCGGATTGAGTTCCCTTTCCTGCACCTGGCCCTCCTAGAATGAACAGTACCCTATGCGAGTGATTCTCAGTGAGTGATGACGTATCAAGGTAGGATATGCCTCCGAAATCGCAGGGAGGGGGTAGCGTTCCAGTAATGGAGAGTGCCTTTCGTGCTGCTTGCTCTATCTCATTGCTTTGATTGTCGTTTACAGAGGTTGATGATTCAGTAGCTGCGGGTGCCGAGAAAAGAGCCGATGAGGAGGAGGAGGAAGAAGATTCTCCATCAGATGAAATAAAGCAGGTGGAATGCAATGATCTATTGAATGGTGTAGAACATGAAGTAGCAGCTCCTCGGAACTTCAAATTGTTTCCTGCTGCCGAGCGAGACAAATGCTTAGCGATATTGAAGCCACGCGCCAATCCCAAGTTGAGGGTAGAGGCGACGATTGCCATTGATACAGCTCCACGAGATGGTTTCATGTTTTAGTAGCTCTCCATAACACAATAGTACAATATTGAGTTTGTAGCAAGTCCAAAACGAAAATGAAAAATAAAAGTGGAAAAATCAAAAATCAGAGACGAAGACTTCAAGCTTCAAGTCGGTGGCGGCCAGACGGTCATACTCTGCACATTGGTTGATTATTCACGGGGCATGTTCGAAGGCAGTTTTGAAATTTTTGACCATGATACTCCTACTTACCTACATACTTACTCCGCCCACCAGACGTACTTTAAAATTTCTGTTACATATCTTTTAGAGCTGTCGGCATCCGCATTGAAATCATTTGTACATAGTGAGCGAATGCTGTTGCCTGCTATCTGCGTAGTACCTTCTCCGTCAAACTTCTTATCGGTCTGCATCGCTCTGTTAGTAGTGTTCCTCACCACCATTGCGATAATGTTAACCCTCTTCCGCTTCCTACTTGGCTTTGCTCTCGCCAGCTCCGTATCCAAATCCAACGTTGCCGTCGTTGAAGCGTCCAATTTCAGCAAGGCACATGCACACACTGGGAAAGTGGAGCCGTTTACACCCGGTGATCCTAAAATTAAACTTGATCGGAAGGCTACGAATATTTTGAGTTCTGGGAAGCCATATCAGGTTAGTTGATGTATGCGTGTGTGCTGTACAAAATCTTGTGTTTGTGTGATTATATTTTGATACTTTAAATATGTCATTAACTAACCTCCACCTCCTGTATACATCACAAAATAATGATGATTGGCTCTATAACTGTATAGACTCAAGTTCAAACTGGCGACAGTGGACGTGGTCTAGTCATCCAAGATGTCGATGCACCCACACACGTCGTTTGGGATAAAATCCTCGACTTTGACAATTACGGTAATATGGTTCCCAAATGCTTTGAATCCAAAAATTACAAAATCATTGATCACAAACCCACCAAGGCAAATAACTTTCTAGAAAAGGAGATCTTCACACGGATGAAGGTTGGATTTCCCATGTTGAAATTGGAGTACTTTGTGAGGCATTTTGTGTATATTCAGCATCATAAAGCGTTGACATGGACGTTGGATTATACGAAGGAATCGGATTTTGATGACTCTTGTGGGTATTGGTATATTGCTCCCCATCCGGATAATCCAGAGGAGAAGACGAGGTTGTATTATTCAGTGGGAGTGAGCATGTTTGATTGGATTCCAAAATTCGTGGTGGATTTTATGAGCTCCAAAGCATTAACGGATGCGACCGCATGGGTGAAGAAATTTAGTGAGATTGAGTGGGCAAAGGAAGTAGCCAAAGGAGGTGGAACAAAAAGTAGTGGTGCTGGATCGCAGGTCAAGGATAAGGGGCCTCTTTTTGCGTTACCATTCTTTGGGAACAGACGGAAGAAAGAAGAGGAGGAGAGGCTTGCCAAAGAGGCTGCAGAGAAGGCAGCGATGGAAGCACAGGCTGAATTGGAAGAAAAGAAGAAACTATTTATTGTGCGTGCGGGATTCCGCAGATATCTTCTCGTCTCATTAGTAGTTGTGTTGGCAGTTTATAACATCAACACAGTTATTGCTGGAGGGTTCTTAAAAGACAAATCTGCTTAAAGAAAATTGGGAAACAAATTCTCAACATAACAAAATAAATAGAGCGGCGGATGATTGAACAAATCAATCAATTAATTAACACAAGCGCGCGCTTCACCACAAAATAATCTAAATCAAAGTATTATGACCTGTGAAAAACCCAATATGGAATTGCGCCGCTTATGCCAAAATACATTATAAGCCAGAAAAACAACAAAAGATTGCCTCCAGCCAATACAAATTGCATCCAATAAAAGAATTTGCAGGTCTTGTAACAAAAACCATGACCCAAATTGAACAAATCCATGACTAGAAGCACCAAATTCTTCTATGGCGAAACAATCGTATATGCGCAAAAGCAGCATCTAGTAGCCAATTATACTCTACAAACTAACATCAAAGTTCTCGTATCAGCTACGAGACTATAGCATCGCTTCTACGCACGCCAAACATCCTGAGCAGTGCATGATGTGCTTGTATACTATCACCGCCGACTATAATGGGCCACTAGAAGCGGCTCATGCCCGTAATGACGACGATAGGTACGATTTGATGATATCAAGCGTAGCTTGACAGCCCACACTGGACCTCTCAGATCAGCTACGGGACAGTAGCATCGCTTCTACGCACGCCAAACGTCTGAGCAGTACTAATGAGCTTGTATACTATCACCGCCGACTATCATGGGCCACTAGAAGCGGCTCATGCCCGTAATGACGACGATAGGTACGATTTGATGATATCACGCTGTAGCTGCTGCCAGCCCACACTGGACCTCTCAGATCAGCTACGGGACAGTAGCATCGCTTCTACGCACGCCAAACGTCTGAGCAGTACTAATGAGCTTGAATACTATCACCGAAGACTATAATGGGCCACTAGAAGCGGCTCATGCCCGTAATGACGACGATGGGTACAACTTGGTAGGATTTGTGGTGCTGCTGGCCAGCCCACACTGGACCTCTCAGATCAGCTACGAGACAGTAGCATCGCTTCTACGCACGCCAAACGTCTGAGCAGTGCTAATGAGCTTGTATGGTATCACCGCCGACTATAATGGGCCACTAGAAGCGGCTCATGCCCGTAATGACGACAATAGGTACGATTTGGTAGGATTTGTGGTGCTGCTGGCCAGCTCACACTGGACCCTTCAGATCAGCCACGGGACTGTAGCATCGCTTCTACGCACGCCAAACGTCTGAGCAGTGCTAATGAGCTTGTATACTATCACCGCCGACTATAATGGGCCACTAGAAGCGGCTCATGCCCGTAATGACGACGATAGGTACGATTTGGTAGGATTTGTGGTGCTGCTGGCCAGCCCACACTGGACCTCTCAGATCAGCTACGGGACAGCAGCATCGCTTCTACGCACGCCAAACGTCTGAGCAGTACTAATGAGCTTGTATGGTATCACCGCCGACTATAGTGGGCCACTAGAAGCGGCTCATGCCCGTAATGACGACGATAGGTACGATTTGGTGGAATTTGTTGTGCTGCTGGCCAGCCCACACTGGACCTCTCAGATCAGCTACGAGAAAGTAGCATCGCTTTTACGCACGCCAAACGTCTGAGCAGTACTAATGAGCTTGTATGGTATCACCGCCGACTATAATGGGCCACTAGAAGCGGCTCATGCCCGTAATGACGACGATAGGTACGATTTGGTAGAATTTGTGGTGCTGCTGGCCAGCCCACACTGGACCTCTCAGATCAGCTACGGGACAGTAGCATCGCTTTTACGCACGCCAAACGTCTGAGCAGTACTAATGAGCTTGTATGGTATCACCGCCGACTATAATGGGCCACTAGAAGCGGCTCATGCCCGTAATGACGACGATAGGTACGATTTGGTAGAATTTGTGGTGCTGCTGGCCAGCCCACACTGGACCCTTCAGATCAGCTACGGGACAGTAGCATCGCTTTTACGCACGCCAAACGTCTGAGCAGTACTAATGAGCTTGTATGGTATCACCGCCGACTATAATGGGCCACTAGAAGCGGCTCATGCCCGTAATGACGACGATAGGTACGATTTGGTAGGATTTGTGGTGCTGCTGGCCAGCCCACACTGGACCTCTCAGATCAGCTATACGAGACAGTAGCATCGCTTTTACGCACGCCAAACGTCTGAGCAGTACTAATGAGCTTGTATGGTATCACCGCCGACTATAGTGGGCCACTAGAAGCGGCTCATGCCCGTAATGACGACGATAGGTACGATTTGGTAGGATTTGTTGTGCTGCTGGCCAGCCCACACTGGACCTCTCAGATCAGCTACGGGACAGTAGCATCGCTTCTACGCACGCCAAACGTCTGAGCAGTACTAATGAGCTTGTATGGTATCACCGCCGACTATAATGGGCCACTAGAAGCGGCTCATGCCCGTAATGACGACGATAGGTACGATTTGGTAGGATTTGTTGTGCTGCTGGCCAGCCCACACTGGACCTCTCAGATCAACTACGGGACAGTAGCATCGCTTCTACTCACGCCAAACGTCTGAGCAGTACTAATGAGCTTGTATGGTATCACCGCCGACTATAATGGGCCACTAGAAGCGGCTCATGCCCGTAATGACGACGATAGGTACGATTTGGTGGAATTTTGTTGTGCTGCTGGCCAGCTCACACTGGACCTCTCAGATCAGCTACGGGACAGTAGCATCGCTTCTACGCACGCCAAACGTCTGAGCAGTACTAATGAGCTTGTATACTATCACCGCCGACTATAATGGGCCACTAGAAGCGGCTCATGCCCGTAATGACGACGATAGGTACGATTTGATGATATCAAGCGTCCAGCCCACACTGGACCCTTCAGATCAGCTACGGGACAGTAGCATCGCTTTTACGCACGCCAAACGTCTGAGCAGTACTAATGAGCTTGTATGGTATCACCGCCGACTATAATGGGCCACTAGAAGCGGCTCATGCCCGTAATGACGACGATAGGTACGATTTGGTAGGATTTGTTGTGCTGCTGGCCAGCCCACACTGGACCTCTCAGATCAGCTACGGGACAGTAGCATCGCTTCTACTCACGCCAAACGTCTAAGCAGTACTAATGAGCTTGTATACTATCACCGCCGACTATAATGGGCCACTAGAAGCGGCTCATGCCCGTAATGACGACGATAGGTACGATTTGGTGGAATTTGTGGTGCTGCTGGCCAGCTCACACTGGACCTCTCAGATCAGCTACGGGACAGTAGCATCGCTTCTACGCACACCAAACGTCTGAGCAGTACTAATGAGCTTGTATGGTATCACCGCCGACTATAATGGGCCACTAGAAGCGGCTCATGCCCGTAATGACGACGATAGGTACGATTTGATGATATCAAGCGTAGTTTGCCAGCCCACACTGGACCTCTCAGATCAGCTACGGGACAGCAGCATCGCTTTTACGCACGCCAAACGTCTGAGCAGTACTAATGAGCTTGTATGGTATCACCGCCGACTATAATGGGCCACTAGAAGCGGCTCATGCCCGTAATGACGACGATAGGTACGATTTGATGATATCAAGCGTAGTTTGCCAGCCCACACTGGACCTCTCAGATCAGCTACGGGACAGCAGCATCGCTTTTACGCACGCCAAACGTCTGAGCAGTACTAATGAGCTTGTATGGTATCACCGCCGACTATAATGGGCCACTAGAAGCGGCTCATGCCCGTAATGACGACGATAGGTACGATTTGGTGGAATTTGTTGTGCTGCTGGCCAGCTCACACTGGACCTCTCAGATCAGCTACGGGACAGTAGCATCGCTTCTACGCACGCCAAACGTCTGAGCAGTACTAATGAGCTTGTATACTATCACCGCCGACTATAATGGGCCACTAGAAGCGGCTCATGCCCGTAATGACGACGATAGGTACGATTTGGTAGAATTTGTGGTGCTGCTGGCCAGCCCACACTGGACCTCTCAGATCAGCTACGGGACAGTAGCATCGCTTTTACGCACGCCAAACGTCTGAGCAGTACTAATGAGCTTGTATGGTATCACCGCCGACTATAATGGGCCACTAGAAGCGGCTCATGCCCGTAATGACGACGATAGGTACGATTTGGTAGAATTTGTGGTGCTGCTGGCCAGCCCACACTGGACCCTTCAGATCAGCTACGGGACAGTAGCATCGCTTTTACGCACGCCAAACGTCTGAGCAGTACTAATGAGCTTGTATGGTATCACCGCCGACTATAATGGGCCACTAGAAGCGGCTCATGCCCGTAATGACGACGATAGGTACGATTTGGTAGGATTTGTTGTGCTGCTGGCCAGCCCACACTGGACCTCTCAGATCAGCTATATACGAGACAGTAGCATCGCTTTTACGCACGCCAAACGTCTGAGCAGTACTAATGAGCTTGTATGGTATCACCGCCGACTATAATGGGCCACTAGAAGCGGCTCATGCCCGTAATGACGACGATAGGTACGATTTGGTAGGATTTGTGGTGCTGCTGGCCAGCCCACACTGGACCTCTCAGATCAGCTACGGGACAGTAGCATCGCTTTTACGCACGCCAAACGTCTGAGCAGTACTAATGAGCTTGTATGGTATCACCGCCGACTATAATGGGCCACTAGAAGCGGCTCATGCCCGTAATGACGACGATAGGTACGATTTGGTAGGATTTGTTGTGCTGCTGGCCAGCCCACACTGGACCTCTCAGATCAGCTACGGGACAGTAGCATCGCTTCTACTCACGCCAAACGTCTAAGCAGTACTAATGAGCTTGTATGGTATCACCGCCGACTATAATGGGCCACTAGAAGCGGCTCATGCCCGTAATGACGACGATAGGTACGATTTGGTGGAATTTGTGGTGCTGCTGGCCAGCTCACACTGGACCTCTCAGATCAGCTACGGGACAGTAGCATCGCTTCTACGCACGCCAAACGTCTGAGCAGTACTAATGAGCTTGTATGGTATCACCGCCGACTATAATGGGCCACTAGAAGCGGCTCATGCCCGTAATGACGACGATAGGTACGATTTGATGATATCAAGCGTCCAGCCCACACTGGACCCTTCAGATCAGCTACGGGACAGTAGCATCGCTTCTACGCACGCCAAACGTCTAAGCAGTACTAATGAGCTTGTATGGTATCACCGCCGACTATAATGGTCAACTAGAAGCGGCTCATGCCCGTAATGACGACGATAGGTACGATTTGGTAGGATTTGTTGTGCTGCTGGCCAGCCCACACTGGACCTCTCAGATCAGCTACGGGACAGTAGCATCGCTTCTACTCACGCCAAACGTCTAAGCAGTACTAATGAGCTTGTATGGTATCACCGCCGACTATAATGGGCCACTAGAAGCGGCTCATGCCCGTAATGACGACGATAGGTACGATTTGGTGGAATTTGTTGTGCTGCTGGCCAGCTCACACTGGACCTCTCAGATCAGCTACGGGACAGTAGCATCGCTTCTACGCACGCCAAACGTCTGAGCAGTACTAATGAGCTTGTATGGTATCACCGCCGACTATAATGGGCCACTAGAAGCGGCTCATGCCCGTAATGACGACGATAGGTACGATTTGATGATATCAAGCGTAGTTTGCCAGCCCACACTGTACCCTTCAGATCAGCTACGGGACAGTAGCATCGCTTTTACGCACGCCAAACGTCTGAGCAGTACTAATGAGCTTGTATGGTATCACCGCCGACTATAATGGGCCACTAGAAGCGGCTCATGCCCGTAATGACGACGATAGGGTACGATTTGGTGGAATTTGTTGTGCTGCTGGCCAGCTCACACTGGACCTCTCAGATCAGCTACGAGACTAGTAGCATCGCTTCTACGCACGCCAAACGTCTGAGCAGTACTAATGAGCTTGTATACTATCACCGCCGACTATAATGGGCCACTAGTAAGCTGCTCACTGCCCGTAATGACGACGATAGGTACGATTTGATGATATCAAGCGTAGCTTGCCAGCCCACACTGGACCCTTCAGATCAGCTACGGGACAGTAGCATCGCTTCTACGCACGCCAAACGTCTGAGCAGTACTAATGAGCTTGTATGGTATCACCTCCGACTTTAATGGGCCACTCAAGGTTTTAGAGTGGTTTTCTTCATCATAGTCATCATCTTCAATCGAGTGTACTGCAAATGTGAAATTAGGCTCGAAGTTACATTTATCATGATGTTTAATTTTACAATATTTTTGATCAAGTATAAGTGTACACTCAATTTTTGAATTAGAGACGTATTTTCCACTATTGAAATAAGATCATTTTAATTGTAGAAAAGGTAATATATTCTTGATCACAATACTTGCACCTGACGTAAACCTTGCTCTTTCACGGTCCTGACTGTCCCTCGTCGTTCTCACCCCCCCTCTTTCATCTCCTGTTTTGACATCAAGGTTAACCTTCCAAAGACTGAGTTCAAGCAGCGTTGTAGCCTCCTTCAATATCTTGTGGTGTTCGTTTTTGTAGTGGTCAAATTTGCGGATGACCGTTCTCATCCACCGCTGTATTTCTGAAGTCTTTTGCCAAGATGCGGTGTGGGGTAGTACTAAATTGATTCGATTGATTTGATTTATCATTTCATTTCTCCAGCTTTCCATGTGCAAAAAGTCAACAGTGCTGTTGAATCCCCCTACTAGATCCACTGTTGTTAAGTTGGGACAGTTACGGAATACATAATCTCCGATCATATTGTCTTTCAATGGCAAGACGATTCGATTCAAGTTGAAGCAGGTATTGAACGCATATTGCCGTAGTGTTTCAAGTCCTTCACCGCATACTACATCAGATAGCTCATCACAATAAACGAAAACCCCCGTTTCGATGGTCCTCACGGATGGCATCGTGATGATTCTCAATAAGGAGCAACCGAAAAATGCCCCATCTTCAATCGTTTCCAGAACGTGACCAAATTCTACATCTGTTAGGGCGCTACACCCATAGAATGCTGCCTTTTTGATGATTTTGACGCCCAGCAACTTAATGCTCCCCCTCAATGAGGTGCAGTTGATGAATGCCCACTCCTCAATAACTTCGATCTCATCATGAAATTCCACATGAATTAGTTGATGACGATATCGGAATGAATTTGATGGAATTCTTTTGACGGATCTATCAATTTTGGCACGTCGAACACCCAGGGGCACTTCTTGATCACCGCCCATGTAGATAAAAATCTCATCATCATCTTGTGCCTCCGCCATTATTCCTCCTAATCCTCCTTCCTCCATTGTAATTATATCTTATGTACCGCAATGAATCTCCTTCAACAAAGGCGAATAGAAAACACTTCCCATGGTCCGGAATGCGACGCTGTTCGTTCTGCCATCGGTGTATGAAGAATCCAGATAGTTCGAGATAGCAATGCAATTATCTAATGACCTAAGTGTTATGAAACTAGTTGAGACGATAGTAGGGGAAGGGGACGGAGGACGGAGGCTCTGGCTGCCATGGTGCTCAAGGCGGGGGCGGGGCGCGGGGCGTGGTCGTTGGTCGTGTGTAGGTAGTACCTAAGTACCTAAGTACGTGTGAGCCTTTTTGTAGCGGGCGGCGGGCATCCTCCCTTCACTTTTATCCCGGAAAGACGAGAATGACAAAGATCAAAATCAAAATCCAATCAAATCCTGACCGACGTGAAATGAACTGATCACGATGGCCTCGACTACTACTACTATCACCGCAGACCTCTCCCCTAAGGATTTCGAGGCCTACATCGGCAACCAATTGTCTAATTATGTCAGAGGCATGACATCTGACTTCAGCTGTGGTGGACGGCTCAAGTGATGCCAGTCTCAGTAACCCTCGTTGGTAACAACAATGACGCTGATACTGCTAAGGACAACCCGTGATTATTCAGGTGCCGCAAGAACTTCGTGATTTGAAATTGAAACCAATGGAGTATAGAAAGATGTCACCTGGAGAATACAGTAGTGATGGTTCATTCGAACGAGCTGATGAGAAGAGGAAAGAACTGTTTGCAGAACAGGCTGCTGATTTAGAGGGACTTATTAGTTCTATACCCAAGGCATCGTTTGGTAAGGGTGGCGAGACGGTGTATGATACCAATATTCGCGATGCATTGCAACTTAAGGCAGAGAAGTTTGATCTAAGTTTACCACAGGAGAAAATTGACGAGATATTGGTGTCGATTAAGGAGGATATGGGTTTGACAACTGATATTATTGCAGAACCATACAGTTTGAACGCCTATCAAAAAGGAGGGAAGTTTCTGAAGCACAAGGATACACCTAGGGGTGATGATATGTTTGGCACTCTAGTACTTTGCTTACCAAGTTGGTTCACGGGTGGTACAATGGAAGTTTCATTGGGTGACGAAAAAGAAACGTACTTTGAGTACAGTTTGCCACGCTATTCTTCGTCTCCTGAAACACCTCGGGATCCTTGTGAAATTAGGTGGGCTGCATTCTTTGCAGATGTCGATCACGAAATACTTACAGTTGAGGAGGGTATACGAATCACAGTGACGTATCTGCTACGTAGGAAGGATAGTGCTTCAGCAAAATCAATAATACCTCGTGCTTTAGAAGGTAATGAACAGGCTAAAATGATTAAAGATGCATTTGAAGTGGGACTTCGAGATAAGCGGTTCTTTCCAGAGGGCGGAAAAGTTGGTTTGCCGTGTCTTCATTTATACACCAATGAGGAAGTATTTGGACCAAATGATGATAGTTCCAAAGCTCTGACGAAAGCTCAACTTAACAGACTCAAAGGAAAAGATCTGATGTTGGCAAATGCATGTGCTTCGGCGGGTCTATCTCTACGTCTTCAACCATATCTGCTCAATGAAAATAGTGGAGGATGCGGTGGAGATTGGCCTCTAAAGAAATATCCCAAAGAACTGGATTCGAGTGACAATGAATTCGAGCTTGAAATGTTATATATGCGTGCAAGTGATCGGAATATTGAACGTCATCCAAACACAAAAGGAAAGTCGAGATATGTGAATCAGGAAGCTGATCTATGGATCCTATACCACGATGATGGCGCAAAGCATGATTTAGGTGAGAAGCAATACGCCGGAGATGGGTACTTTGGCAACGAAGCATCTCATATCCACTTTTATGTGAAGGCCTGCCTGCTAATAGACGTGCCTCATTGGAGTGAGTGTCGGGGTATTGCTGAAACTGATACAAAATATCCACAAACGAAGAAGCAAAAGATTGAACAGTAGTTGTAGGGAGTAAAGAAGGAGTGCAACAGGCTGTTTAATTTGCAATTGATTGACAGAATGATATACACTTTAAACTTTGCTTGCTGTTATATCTTCTCGTGACTCAATGCAGAAAGATTAGCTGCTATTGGAATAATAGAATATTAAAGCCACCAATGCTGCACAAACAACATAATGCAATGATGATGTTTGCACTCTATGTTGTTGTCTGTTGCAACAGAGTGAGTCAAAATCTAAAATATTAGGATTTAGATCTAATTGGCGATGACTACGAGAAAGGGTAAGAATCAGGGTAAGAATTCTTACCCTGCAGGGTAAGAATCAGGGTAAGAATTCTTACCCTGATTCTTACCCTGATTCTTACCCTCTTTGTCAGGGTAAATATTCCATCGCCAACCTTTTCCAAAAACACTGAACGGTTGCTCTGCACCATGTCGAACTGTAGCAGCCACTCTGCCGAAAGGCAGAACGGAGTGCGGACGAACACGAGAGAACACGAGTAATACAGGGAGGCTGGCTGCAAATCGGCGGAGAAATTGGACTGCAAAGAATGAAGCGGATGGAGAGAGAAGAACAGCAGCAAAAAAAACAAATTTCCGGTGGTAGACACAACAGAGAACAACCACAACAGGAACCATTGCAAGAATAACGGATACGGTGTTGAGGGGCCGATAATTATTTCAATGGCTAGGTGCAATTGGTCGATTGCTGCCGAAAAGAATCGACAAGTGCTGCTTTGTAACATTGCATGCGTGCTTTGTAACGTTGCATGTGTAGTAATTATAGCTGCAGCTGTCAGGGGACTGGATGATCACATCAGTACACGCTGTAAATTATTCGAGTGTAGGAACACCGAGAAATCGTCAATAAAATATTTGCGTCAAAAGGAAATCAACAACTCAGCGCTTGATATACAATTTCAGCTTTCGATTATGGGGCAGCTGAGGTACACCAGCGGATACTCAAAAACGAATCAGTTCATTGACTGCTTCAAAGGAAGAAGAAGATATATTGAAGCGGAATGGCAAGGGATATCTTCATTCTCGTTTCAAAGTGGAGGAATAGTGCATTGGGACTAAAGAGGGGCGAATCTACTACATGCATTTCCAGCGGAGTGTTGACGAGTCGGTGCTCTTTTGTTCGCCAAGAAATCTCCTTGATGTAATGCAACAATCTATCTCTAATACATGTTGGATCAGAGACAGTAGGCGTTTCAGTTGGAAATGATCTTGCAACTTGATATACGATACGAAAAGCAGTGAGAGCAACTCTTCACCAGAGGATCATAAATAGATTGAAGTAAATTAGACACCAATATAAAATATCCATCTTAATCTTCAGATACTTTAGACTTGCGAACATTTTAGTGTATTTCCTCACTGTCCTGCCAATGTAAGTTTTGTTACGGCCCCATCTTGGTTCCATACAACGTTTCACTTCGTCTCCTTTCAAGAAGTTGCAAGTCATAATCACATTCCTGTAATCCATGTGTGGGTGTGACTCTTTCAAATCTTTCATAAATGGAAGTAGAGTTGATGGTGCTACGCCATAAAATGACTTAAATCTTTCCACGTTTTCTTTGACGTTAACTTGCTACATGCTCGTCTCATCATAATCGACAAACCTTAGTCCATCAAACAACAGGTCTTTTTCCGTGAGCGATGATATGTCACGTTCAACTTGATAATGGTTGCCTCTATCCAAAGCAACTCGCGATGGTGCCGTGCTTTTTTTCTTTGTCGACATACGTTGTATTCCTTTTGTTTCGGAAACATCATAGATATCCGTCTGGAGTTGGTTGGCGATGACGGCGACGCTGGTACCGCCAGCAGCAGCTGCTGTGTCTGTATTTGGCACATTACAAGCTTTGTTACTTTCTTCAGAAAATAATACATCCCTTCATGACACAACCATGGACTTTCCACGTCGAAACATCTTGCTACCAGTTCCAATTTGTGTTGTGTTGCTGGAGGTTGGAGGTTTCCACCCTATCATGTTCACTCCGAACGCTGGACGAACCAATACTACTGGACGAAGAGGATGAGTCATCAATACCACCAGAGGAGGGAGATGTGCTTGTATGCGTGCTCAACAACTTGAAACGTCGGCGGATCATCGTATTTCTGTAGCATCAAGGCAGAGGGTATCATCGTCATGGTGATGGTGGTGGGGCAAGAATTTTGGAATGCTGTCGGTCTTTTGGCGATGAGGTAAGGGGGAAAGTATTTGCAGGGTAAGAGCTGTAGGGTAAGAATTAGGGTAAGAATTCTTACCCTGCAGGGTAAGAATCAGGGTAAGAATTCTTACCCTCAGGGTAAGAATATTCTTACCCTGATTCTTACCCTCTTTCTCGTAGTCGGAGCTATTTAGATCTAAATCCTCCTCTTTTAGATTTTGACTCACTCTGTTGTTGGTCTTGAGTGGGGATTTAGATTACCCTCGGGATGAGAGAGGTCATCCGAAAAAATTACCCCGCCGGGATGCTGACAATGTGCTAAAATAATTTGAATATTTATTTTGCCACTCCCTGCCACACCAAAAGTTTCACCCGTGTACTGGTTGTCAGTCACAAGTAGTAGTAGTCACGCAAGACAGCCGGACGGACATGCCGACACTCAACACTCAATGACTTCCTGACACACCCCCGCGCGCCCCCCAGTCAAACTGCTCAGGGCTACAATCGATGCGATAATCACCCGGCGCCGCATTAGATGATGTTGTAGCAGACAAATGCTACTTGAAAAATGCACATAAGTAAGATTGGATATCAAGACGTTTGTCCACCTCTCCACCTTGACATCGACGACAGCCTTCATCACCACATATCCGGGCTCAAAACACCATGGCACCAACTCTATATCATGTACCTCGAACGATTTCATCACCAATCGTTCAAATTTTGCTTGAACTAGGAGTTGAGGATGTAAACATTGAGACGCTAACTTTCGCACAGTTAAAAAGTCCATCGCACCTCGAACGTAATCCTATGGGGACTTCTCCTGCATTCACCGACGAAGACAATGGCATAGCGATATGGGAATCTGGTGCTGTACTCACATATCTATTAGAAGCATATGATACGCAGCATAAATTTCACCCCAAACAAGGTACCGTGTCACCATTAGAACGTGCAAAATATCTGCACTTGCAGCAATACATCATTGCCACTTTGTATCCATTTCTAGCATCACTTTTTCTACACACAATAAAGCCTGAGCCTGAGCAAGACCACGGATACATTTTGAGCGCAAAGGAAAAATGGCTTACATTGTTGGCACCTACTCTCACTGGTTTTTTGGGAGAACAACCCTTCTTTTTGGGAAGCAACATTTCTGCTATAGATTTCTTGATTGCCAAGCCACTGAATAATGCCAAGTCTCTAAAACTGTTGGATCAATTTCCCAACCTCGATGCACTCTTCACACGCGTGAGCTGCATGCCTTCGTTTGCAACAGCATACGATACGGAAGAAAGAAAGAAAGATTGTCCAGAGTGCAGATCTTTACTGTTACTTCCGAATAAGTGAACAATAAAAGAGGTTTTCATTCAGCCTTGTTTCAAGCGGCGCTAGTTGCAGGTCTAGTTTGTGGCGACGTTAGCTTCATCTAGATTCCATCATAGTGCACGAAATAATAAGTATTCATGTTTATCATTCCATAATCAGGAGGCTTTAATTTAGCATGAATTATTGATTCTTCTCGTCAGAAACTAACCCCAAGTTAATTCCAAATAGACAAAGAAGTGGGTGCGCGAGTAGTCTCTTCTTCAATGTTTCCAATACATTCAAGTAGCCACCAACACTCTCGCACGAACAACGTATTAGACTGCACTTCCAAAGTACAATCACACATCTTCAATCATCTCTATTTATGAATCGCTCAACTTAAAAGTCAGTTGGCAATGGAAGATTTGCAACTCCACCATATCTGCTACTTGTGTACTTCTTATTCACCGCACGAAGCTCTGTGCTCGCAGAAGCCTTTTCAGCTAGAACGGCACGTGCTACCGGCTTGACGTCCTCTTCACAGTATTGTGCATATTTGAGGAGTGTGGGACTCCAAGAGTTTCTACCCACGGCTCTTCTAGCGATGCAGATTGAGGCCGCAGCAAGCTGACTCGGAAGGTAGTGAAGCATGTTATAGCTTTGCAGCGTACCGTCTAGGATGTAACATGACAACTGAACAATCTTCTTGTCCGCGTGAGCTGCCTTCAAGTATCTCACGAGGAATGCATGAGCGCTTGGGATGGTGATTTGATATCGCAGCTTCTTTAGAACAACTTCTTCCATTTCAAGAATCTGTCAAGCGAAGGAAAAGATTGACGAGTGAGTTAGGATAAGTACAAAACACCAAGATGCAAACAAAGAGGTGCGATGAATGAATTATTCTCACCTCATTTTTGGAGTATGCCCTGTCACAAATGTAAACAAGGTCTCGGAGTTCCGGTGGATAGATTTCTTCGTACTTCGATGCAATCAACAAGGCAGTCACCCCAACAAGTTGCAACTTCGGCCTTGTCACTTCTGTCGTGGCCAAATACCGATCTATGATGTTGACTGTTAGGTACAGCGTTTCAGGAACGAGCTTGAACTTCAAATGAACTTCAACCAACCAATCGACCAATATCGAACGCATTCTTTCGTTGATGTATTGTTGATCCTCCATGTACACAGGTCGAACCGAAGTGGAGCTCTCTTTTGTTCGGAAGTGCTCATACATATCCTGCACGTAACTTGTAACACACAACGGATCATCCGTATCGCGTTCATCAATGTCATCCGCCGGTCCACTGTATTGATACCCACTCAAAGCAGAATTGTCAGCAGGCATGAAACTGCTAGAAGATAGAATCGATCCCTGTGATACAAGTGGGATGCTGTTGTTATTGTTGCTAGTCGTTGAAACGTCATCCCGTTGTTGAACAGTTCCGACGTTATCGCCAGATCGTGAAGGAAGAATAGACGACGAGTTACTACTGTTTCCTCTTTTATTGACATTCGGTTTGCCATTTTTGACACCATTGTCATCATTACGTTGATTTGAGACATCCTGGAACGAAGAAGAATAAAGAACGAAGGAGAATGTTAGAAGATGAGCAAAAGGATCATCATGCAAACCAATTGGCAAATGAAACAATCGTCCAGAAAATGAATTAGAACGAACGAAACGGCGTCTCAATCACTCACCCTTAAAGCACCACGGGTGCGACGTGTGCCTTGAGCATTAGTTGTGTTTGCACTGGAACGTTGGAACATGACTGGAAAACGATGTGGAAGATGTTTTTCGATTTATCAACGAAGTGGAATGAAATTGCTCCTGTAACACTGAATGGATTTGCGATAACGACCAAGCAATAGATTGCACTAAATAGCAACGGTGAATAACGCTTGTGTTATGAAGAGATGAAAGAGCCTCGCTCAATCTATTTTTCAGTTGATCTCCTCCGCCAAATGATTGGGTTTGACGTTTGACCTCGCTCATCGCTCAAAATATCGTTGGATTTTACAGTTCGCGAACTACTAAATTAGGTTTTAAACATTCAAATACTTACTACCAATAATTCAAAATACCGGAAAAACTGTACCAATAATCTGATTGATTTCTACGATGCGGAATTAGTAGTCCAAATCTCGCCAAATTAGTTGGCGCCATTATTTCCCCCCCTCCCCCTCCCATCAAAATCAAAAACGAAAAAACAAAAATAAATACTCCCTCTGTCCCACAAAAAATGAGCTTTTTGATTTAAAATAGTTAAAATTTGGTCAATTTTCGTCCAAAAAATTGCTATCGGCTATCGCACATCGTTGGAAAGCTTATTTCACGCCGGTTACGATTATATGGAGGTTGAAGGTTGTTAAGCAAGTATTTGTAATGATATTGTGACAAAAGGCGTTAAAATATCCTTATATCTAACCCTATTGGAAAATGAAGAGGCCTCTCGGACACTTGTGTAGGACCTCACGTAGGAATAAGTACGTCAAATAGCTAGTTTTTTGTGGGACTACGATTAACTTCAAATAGCTCATTTTTTTTGGGACAGAGGGAGTAAAACGGAAAAACTGTTCGCTGGATGGATGGCAACTGAGAAGACCATGGACGACAAATCAATCACAAAGCCGACGGAGGAGGGCGAACAGCCGCCACCCGAAGAGCAACCTGGGAAGAAATCTCCTTCAAATAGTCGCGATAATAGTCATGACGTTCTCTATCTGAAAGGGGCAGCCGCACAGCAAACATCACATCCCGGAAATCTCTATTATTACGCCCTATGCGAACAACGATTTGATGAGTGGTCAGCACTGGAACGAGAAGACCCCAAAAGACAACAAATATGCAAAGAAATTGTCAAAATGATTCTGCAAAGGGGGGGAGTATTCCGCAAAGCAACCGGCGGTGCGATGGACATCAAAGGAGCAGTAGAAAAGACGCATAGTCGCTTCAGACAGATTGCCAAGCCCAAAATTCGTTTTCATACAGGCAAGTATGGTGAAGATGACGTGGTATTTGCAAGAGGATCACGCAATCATATGTACCCAGGTAACGCAAAGTGGAGGACTTTGTTGGATGGATACGCACATAGCTATCATCGGGACATCAAGCTTAAGAAGCCAGGAGAGAAAGAGCGCAAGATTTATGGTTTATGGCAACCAAGGCCTAAATATAAGGATGAGATAGTTGAAGAAACTATCTCTATTATCAAGAAAAGGGGAGGGAAATTTCTGGACGAAAAGTTAAAGCCCATTTCACACAAAGCTATTGTTGACAAAACGCGCGCTCGCTTCAAGGATTTGAAGAAGGAAATTATTGACGGAAAGCTCGTGCTCGGTGTAACCAATGAAGAATCGAAAAAAGACACACCTAGCGGAGAGGAGAAGGAGGATGTAACAGTTGATACTCGCGCAATCGTCAAAGCTCCTGCACGAGAACTTGTCACGCCTGGTTTTACATCTGTTAAAGTCACTGTGTCATCGAAAAAGGAAGGGCGAAAAATGATGCGAAAAATGGCAAAAGAGCAGAAACGGAAGGGGAAGAAATTCTATGGCAACCAATTCAAATCTGCAGATGAAGTTCAAGTAGAGCTGGATGAAATGAGTATTCCGTCAATTCCTCCAGACGAGAGCGAACCGGAAGATATCGATGCCGCTGGCGACGACGATGAAGGAAAAGAGGAAGAACAAGAGTTCAAAGATTTGTCACGACACGAAAGACGAAAGAGACGGGAATCAGGCCAACCTGCACCGCCACCACCAAATCAAAAGCAAACTAAGCCGAAGACAGTAAAGAAGAGAAAGAGGACGGAAAGAGCACGTTCACCATCACCAGAACATACCCTGAGCGAATATGAGCAAATGAGACAGGCAAAAATGGACAGAAATCAAAAGCGCTTGAAGGATCTTGGACTTGCATGATGATTTTGCTTATATTTCATGCATGTGGTTGAAAATCTATTATTTAAGCAAAGAAGATTAAACTATCTGTAAGAGATCTGCTTCTTGCCACGCCTTTGAGGCTCTACTTCCCTCAAGCGGCTGTAGCTGACTTTGCTGGTTGAGGCACCACCAAGTTCGTGGGCAGCGTCACTCCTCCAATGCGAGTCTTTATACGACGTAATTCATTCGGAGATGTGATGTAAAGGTAGCCATCTTCGCCAAAACCAATGCTCGTAAAAGATTCGGAGCCTTGTGATGTCAAAGTACCGATAACCTTTCCTTGCTCTTGAGATAGAAGCGTTACCGTGGATGAACATGTAATCGTGTGCAAATTACCTTGTACATCTACTGCAAGCTTGGAACCAACCGATGAAGACGCATAATCATTGTAGGCGAGTTGATCCTCCTCACAATCTCCGTAAGACATGCTGTAAAAGACCGAGGCTCCCACTCTCTCGCCTTTATTTGGATCGTCGCTAGGAGCACCATCATCATCTTCATCCGAGTCCAAAGATAATCGATAGACAGTTTTGCCGACAGGAGAGGCAACTAAAATGTAAAGCATCGAATAGTCGGACCCCAGCGCCAGCCCCTCAATGAGTGCATCTGTTTGAAACAAGATATCAACATTGTTCTGATCAGCCTGATCTTCCATTGTAGATCTCCCCCAACCATGAGCATCTCGACTTTGCTCTGCCGATATTGGTTGCACATGAACTGCCTCTTTCAACCGATAAACGATGCCGGCATTATCGTGATTGTCCGAAAAAAGTAAGTCTCCAAATGGTGTGTATGTTAGATGGTTCGGTCGCCTTACTCGCACCAATTCCGATACCGACACTTCTTCAGACTCGTGGACTGTTCCTTGTCCTTCACCCTCTATCTCAACTTTATCGTGATGTTTTTTCGGTGGAGGGACCAACACAACAAGCGGTGTTCGTGCACCAGTCTCTCCCTCTACACGAACAATTCGCCTCTCACCCCATTCCGCCACGACAATATTTTTGCCAATCGAAGATCGCTCCGCATCTCGAGTAAGTTCAACTGCAAGTGATGCACTTCCCAGCAAAGGAGGTGACGTAGTCGTCCTTTGTTCCAACTCAGTTTTGGAGCAAGACGACACCGAACCACTAAATATGTTATCAGGACAACATGATGTTCCATTCCTCATTTTAGTATCTTCACCATTATCGACCCACAATCCGCTTCTACAACCACTCCTCTCCATATGTAAACTTCGCCCAATGGTAATTGGTCCTCCACCCACTTCCCATCGCCAAATTCGCCCAGACCGTCCACCGTCGGCAAGGAGGAGATATCCTCTTCCGAGATCTTCATCATGGACCCAGGTGGTTGAGATGAGATGCGATAGAAAAGGTATTGATTGCTCATTACTGCTTCGTTTCTTGCACTCTTCTTGATTGTCATCGGTATTGCATTCTATCGTCTGTTTGGTGCAGTAAAGATCCGGTGGGGACGATAACACAACTTCCAGTTGATGATTATGTGCCAGTTGAAGTGAAGATGATGTTGTTGAGTCCTTTTGATGTCTGGCAATATAAAAAATGGATCTCAATGCCTCTTCATTATTTTCCATAACTGACACTGAAGACGCACTGATTTGATATGGTTGAGAAAAACTGGAGAGCAACCCACCTCGACTGTGATGAATACCTCCGCCTTTTCTTGTTATGATAAAGTACGATGCTGCTAACAAAAATACTGCGAACCAGGCATATTCGTCGTATTCTCTCCTCTTTAGAGACTTCTTGCCAGATTGAGTAGGATATGTTTCACCAGTGGTATCAGTAGTGGATGGATGCATACGTTTCGTTTGTGTCATCGGTGTTGCTTCGCTGCTCATTGAGTTTGATGGGACAGCAGTCTGCCGATTGGTGGCATTTTTTCGCCGTCTGATTTCTCCAGAAGGCATGGCAACTATTGTCTATTCACTGGATGATTCAATAATGTAGATCAACTTGACAGAGCCTACTTGCTTTCTCTTGCTCCTTATCTGCTCGCTTGCTCCGCTGTGATGTCCTGCTCCGCTTAAGTAGCAGCTTGGAGCTTGGTTGTGGTTGCTTGGTTGGTTTTTGGTTGGGGTTTGGGGTGGGAGTTGGGAGGCTAGAGGTACACAAAAGTGTTTCCCCATATCAAAAGTAAACTTTTATCAGTACCAATAATTATACTCTTGAGATTGTCATAAGAAATGACAATGATACGGTCAGAATCATGTCAAATTTCTTCCGGGGTATTATTTTGACTTTTGCCCACCTCTTATGCAGACCGCAGTAGGTACGATATCACCACACTCGTTATCCGCCTAGCTTTTGATCCCTCTACTACAACTACCCTTTAATAATCTCTCACTAACAAAGAATACATCGTCATGAGCGAATACGGCGAATTATCCGAGCTAGACGCACTCAACAGTCAAATCTCCCAGCTCAAGCAAGTCCTAGAGGGAGTAAAAAACACCTCTACAACACCCGATGACGCCATGAAGAAAATTGCCGATTATGTTGAGCTGAAGGGTAGCTCTGATGGGTTTATGAGGGCAGATGCTGGAATGGAGCAGACGAATATTTATCACAGTAGTGTCAAAGGGGCAGGGGGTAATGATGGAGGTGGAGGATGCTGTGTGGCGAGTTAATTTATTATATGTAGGTATTGTGCAAAATGACGTATCTTTTGCAATGGACATTGAATCCGAATTTAATTGGCAAAGAGACAAGGAGGAACGGGAGATGAAAAAGGGGATTAGGGCATACAATCTCTCACAGATTCATCATGGATCTAAACAAAATCAACTTAATTGTGTGTCAAAGCAAGAGGTGATGCGGTTTTAATTGTGCGAAATCTTGGTTTTTGTTATTTGTGTGGGGCAATGAAAAGTTAACATCGTTGTATTTTTGTGTGTGGCGTAATACTGTGCATCTGATTCCATTAAGGAAATAGTCTTAATCAGCACAGTTATGCATACTTTTAAGAGGCTCGAGCTGAGCTCGACCGTCCATCACTACTTACTCGTCCATCAATTCCTTCTTAACATTCTTTACCATCACCTTGACCATCCCTCGAACCTTATCTTCTGGCATTACCTCACTGTTCCTGATTGCATTCAATATCATAATGGTAATCTCAGGATCAGGACTGTTCACCCATACCATCCCATTCACTCCGATGGCTATTTCGAAAGGTACCCCACTCTTATCTAATGCCGACAGCACCGCATTCTCTGGTAGCAGCAATTCACGAGCCAAACCAATAGAGACTCGAAAGGACGTTCCACCATTGAGAGGACCATAGGTACCTTCATTTGTCATCCAATCCTTCCCAGAAGCTCCTCCATCATCCTCTTCTTCATCATTGTAAACAGACTTTCCCTTTGAACTGCTCGAGTTGTTCCCACTTCCACCGCCTACTTTGCATGACAACTCTGGATCCATTCTCCCACCAGCAAAGCCTTTGATCACTCGACAGTAAACAAGACACCCAGGTTCGAGCTGTGGCCTATTGCGTTTCGTTGCTCCTTCAAAGCTAAGTACATGCAATAATGCCGAATGAGACCCAAAGATATTGATACGATAGTAATCAGCTGATGCTTTTTGATCTTCGACAATACCGATAACTCGATCACCAACTCCCATGTTGGATGTAACTTTGGACATGTTGTTGGAATGATATTGGTGTAGCTGCTGGAGATTGTGATAAATGATACCTCCGAGGATTGCTGGCCACGAACCATGTGCGAGAGTTTTGACGGTACACCAATCTTCCAGCAACAGTAGCCTGGATGCGTATTGAAGAGTTGATCTTGTCGTTGTTCTTTTCGTTGGTAGGAAGTTGTATGCAAATGAGCCCCGTGCCTAGTTTGGGTGGGAGTCTTGTTTCATCTTCACCATTATGATTTGCATCACCCGCAGTATTTGATCGAGATTTTTTGTGTTTCCGAGCATCTGATTGTTGACTATTACTAGGCGGAGGATGATGCAGAATGTAGCGTGTTAGATCATCACCAGGTATCACAGCAAGCGGTGGAGCTTCAAATGTGGAGCCAGCTGATGGCGGTGGAGGCAAGTTTGATGGAGCAGGCGGTAGAGCGGTAGCCGCAGACATTATGTAAATGTTTTTCAGGATACTGTTAGTTTGGTATGGTGCTGATGCTGGTGCTTTTGATGGCTGATATTACTTATGGCATGTAGAGAGACACGCTTGAGAGGTACAAGGTATCGTACTCAGGCAGGGTTGCTTGGCTTTCTTTGGCTTTCAACATCTTGGGGTTTGGCTTCAAAAAATTTTGATGGCATGGCGAGAAGCGTAGGAATTAGTAATGTATGTGTTTGGCGCCACACTGCTCCAAGCAGTCGCCTCTTTGCTCGCAAGCAAAAAGCAAGGTCAAACTTCCCTTCGTGCTATCGCTTGTGCTTGTGCCAGGCTTGTGCTGTGTGATTGCACTCTGCTGACGGGATAGCTGAATTGCAATGGATTTGCTCCTCGCTGCAGGCTATGATTCATCATCATCATCATCTTCATCCGAGCCGCCGTCTAAAAAGAATGACTCTCTACGCGAAGGTAATGCGCAGAATGCCCTCCATGGACACACTACCAACAATTCTCCTCGTCTTGGGCATAATGACGACAGTTCGCCGAGTACGGCTGATGGAAATGCAGCAAAGAAGAGGGGCTCGCACCACTCACCGCGATCACCAGTAGCAGTAAAGAAGCGAAAGCTAGCACAATCAATAACAATTGCAAATTATGACACTGACTGTCAACAAAGTGATCAATCTTTTGAACGGAGCAATCCACATTGGGAAGGCCGCTGGGCTGGCCACATTTACATACCGTTTCCAAACCTAGATTCATGCGACAATGATGCTTCTACTCATGATGAATTCAATCATGAGACCGACACAAACATTCTTGCAGAAAGAGATAGTGACAGTGACAGCGACGAGAGTAATTCGAGCAGTATTGAAGAGGAGTATTTGCAATCTTCACGAAGTTTCCTTTCAGCAGCAAGAGCACTCATCCATTATTGGGCAGCCTTGCTTGATGAAGGGTGTATTGATTATGATGATACTGTAAGTAAGAGAGTAATTGTCCCACATGTATCAATGAGCCCGAAGAAGACAAAGACCAAATCCGTTCAAACAACAAACAATCAAGTTATCCAGAACAACAAAACATATTTGCATATATCACTATCTCGACCAATATATCTGCCTGCACCATCTGTTGATTCCTTTTTGGCAGATATTTCCTCAAGTTTGGCACCAGTGACGCGGAATGCACAACAAGGAAAGACAATACATTTGCGACCACATAATGCGACCATATTTATTAACGACAATCATACTCGCTCTTTCTTGTCGATTCCTATGTCGGAGGAAAGTTCTCGTTGGGCAAAGCGATTACTTTTACCTCCAATTGATGCAGCAATGTCACGTTTTGGACAGAAGAAGTACTACGATGAAGGCATAATGCATGTCAGCATTGCAAGTATCAAAGGGAACGTGATTCCGATAATACTGAAGAACCGAAGGAATGGATATGTACAGAGCACATCTGAAACCGAGAGTAAATTCAATAGCATATCACTGTTTCAAACACGAGGTTGTAATCAATTAGAAGATGAAACACGCAACGATATGCCCGAATCAATACCGATTCGATTGGATCGTATTCAGTGCGATTTTGGAAAGTGAAAAACGTGGTACTTCCGTTGTAGAATGTTCTTTTGAATTGACGGTGAACCGTTTCCTACATAGACACATTAATTACACATCTTAACCCTCACAAATACATAAAACACACATCAACAACCCAGCTCTCAGCTCTCAGAACTCAGAAGGAAGTGCGGCGCTTGCGACCTTGAGATACTTGTCGCGAGAATACTTCCTCTTCACCGCCGTGAGACCAAACCGCAACTTCTTGTTCTCCTCCATTACATCGCGTGCGATAGGAATAACATCCTCCTCACTGTACTCAGCGTACTTCACCAACGTTGGACTCCAATTATTACGCCCAATCGAAATCCGTCCGATGAGGACTGCATGCCGCAGCCAATTGGCTGGAGGTATACTTGATGACCAACTCGTAGCTGTGCAAGCTCGTCTCGAGAATGAATTGTGTCAAGAACACGAGCTTTTTGTCCGCATGAGCTGCATTTAAGAACCGCAAGAGGAAGTTATGTGAAGTGGGGAGGCTGATCTGGTAGTTCAACGCCTTGAGAATGTTCGTTTCCATTGAAATGATCTGCGAACGAATACAGAAGAGAGAATGTTAGAAGGGGTCTCAACGATCGAGTCAAAGTAAATTCATGTACATGTACTTACATCATCTTCAGTGTAAATACGGTCACAGACATAGACAAGATCACTGATTGGAACAGGGTATATCTGTTCATACTTGCTTGCAATGAGAAAGGCACTAGTCCCAATAAGCTGAAGATTCTTCTTCGATGCCTTGTTAGCATCGGCAGCGAGGAATCGATCAAGAATTTGCACGGTAAGGTACAAAACTGTAGGCTCGCACTTCATCTTGTGATGGATGTCTACCAACCAATCAACGAGGATGGCTCTCATTCTAGAATTGATTTCCGGCTGGAGTGCATCATGATTATCATCGTCAAACAGGTAGGGACTAGCGATGGCACGACTTTCCTGCTCACGGAAGTATTGAAACATATCCTGGACATAGTCAGTAACCATGAGGGGGTCGCCTTTGTCACGCGCATCGATATCTCGAGCTCTTGTTGACGCAGCATTATTAGTGTACTTTGAAGAAGGCAGTTTTGGTTCCGATGAGCTTGGATAGGCACGATTGATAGAAGTCTTGACTCCCCCACCAGAACTTCCGTCCACAGTCTTGGGAAGCGAAGTTTTCTTCCTCGCTGCAACAGCGGCAGAGTACGCGGTGTGGACAGTCCTCTTTTGCTTCTGCTTTCCCTTTCCAAGCCTGGAAGCTCCATCCTGCTTTACGCGATTGGAGACATCCTGTTCATGTGCATGACCAACAAACATGTGTATGTGAGACGAATGAAGGGCGAAAAAGAAAGAAGGATACATGAGCGTCGACTTACCCGAAAAACGACGCGAGACTTGGTAAGGTTGTTGTTAGTGTTGACGGTGGCCGATCGTCCTGCATTCATGGTGGTAGAGGTGTATCTGTTGTGGTGTTGAGATCAATTCTGAAAAAGTGAGATGTGTGGAAGTCACTGTTGGCAGTACAAAAGTTACCTGAAATCTCAATCATGAGCTATCGTACGGGGCCAGGGATGTCGAGAGAGGTGTGGTTGTTGAAATTTTACTCGCGTAATTTCACGAGACACCATCTTTTCTTTCTCGCTCACTTTTCGCCATTCACCATTCGTCATCACTCATCATCATCACCATCACGCCCACCTCACCACTCACCACTCACCACCACACCATCAACCATGATGAATAGCTGTGAATAGCCGAGCTAGCTGTAGTCGACGCCAATCTTTTTCAACATGACGCCGTTGCTGTCCTTGGTCATCGTTTTACTCTCTATGCCAACATTTGTTCGTTCTCTATTGCAATCTCCAGTTTTGTGTCCGAGATATCTCCGCCACGCCTCGCATTTGCGCGTCAGTACGAAAGAAATGTCGGAACAAGCCATCAGCTCTTCTCCCGCTGACAACCGTACGGTGACAATCCTTCAACGAGGTCCAAAACATATTGTCGCTTGGAAACCACCAGCAGTCGTTTGTCATCATAGCGGATGGACGGGCTCTCGAGCAAAACTGAAACGAGGAGAGGAGCCCGAAATACCAATGTTGCAGCGTGTGAGAGACGCGCTGCATGATATTTATACGAGATCGGCAGGAGAAGAAGAGCAACGACTACCTGCAAGAAAGGTGAATCTCATTCATAGACTGGACAGGGGTGCGAGCGGTTGTTTGTTGCTGACATATGCAGACGATGCCGACGACGATAAAAGCGTGGACAGCAATAAAAGTTCAACCACTGCTACATTAATCGACGCACTGCAATCACCAGATTCTATCAAAACGTATGTTGCACTAGTAAGGGGTGAAGGAATCCTCCGTGGTGAAGATTTTAAGGCAAAAAGGATGGTTCGAGGTCTCACGTCCAATCAAAGATGAAAGCGGAGTCGAGAAAGATGCAACAACCTTGTTCAATTTCATCGCAGGACAGCCAGAGAGTAGTGATGATAATGGTGTCATCACTAGGCCAAGAATGAGCATTGTCTTGGCTCGCCCGATGCAAGGCAGGTGGCACCAAATTCGTCGCCACTTGAACGGTATTTCCCACCCAATTCTTGGAGATACAACACACGGTCATAGTAAAACAAACAGAGCATGGAAAGAAACTAGAAATCTTCCTGGAGAGCGAATTTGTTTGCACCTCGCTAGAATGCAAATTCCTCCAAACGATGAAATACCTGAGGGATTAGACGTGTCATGTCCGTTGATGGATGATATGCTAGAGATGCTACGAGTATATGCTCCTGATGTATTGGAGAACGCACTGCCCAAGCTGAAAGAAGAAGGCATTCCTTTTGGATGCAGATAGAGAGTATGAGGTAGGACAATACACAATACCAGAAGAGCTGTTAGAAGTGCAATTGAAGAACCAAATTCTAAATGACGATGGCAAAGCAGAAATACTCCTACAGGGTAACAACTTTCGTAGTTGCTGACAAGCCTCCAACGGTCGTTGCTCATCATTCCAGTTGGACTTTTACTCGATCAGACCCGAGAAGGAGATGGAAGGAACCCACTCCTATGCTGCAACGAGTGAGAGATGCAACGGGAAAGAGGGTGAATTTGATTCATCGTTTAGATAGGGGCGCCTCTGGCGCTTTACTATTTGCATTTGCACAAGATATCAGCGATGACAGCGAGAAAACATCATGCAGCATCACAAAAGCACTGATTGACTCTATGCAGAACAAGGACGCAACAAAGACATACCTCGCTCTATGCTGATGGCGACGGCATTTGGAACGACAGTCGATTATTTGAACAAGGGGTGGTTCACATTTGACAATCCAGTTCAAGATGAAAATGGAAAATACATCGAAGATTGCAGGACTGATTTTATGTTTATTGCCAGCAAAACAATGCCACTCGAAGAAGAAGACACCGATGAAGGTAGAAAGATTACGATTGTATTGGCAAGACCTCACACTGGCAGGTATCACCAGATCAGGCAACATTTATCATCTGGTACACTCGGACATGCAATTCTTGGCGACAGCTCTCATGGAAGGTCAAGAACTAACAGACGTTGGAAGAAAAAGTACAACCTGATGAAGGAAAGAGTCTGTCTCCATCTCATACGCTTACAGGTTCCAGCAACAGACTTCACAGATGATATTGATGTATCGTCTCCCCTCCCCCTAGATCTGAAAAAGATTTTGCGTAACTTTCCTGATCTCTTGGAGCAAGCAAGACCAATTCTTGCGAAGGAGGGAATCAATGTGTAACATACTTAACTCATTAGCTTTTGATTTTAAAGCATTAAGCGTACTCTGAATATAGCGGTTCCTCAAATCGAATGCGCTTTTGCAAGACTGTGATCGAATTTTGATATCTTTTGTGAGGTTCTAGCAGAGAAACTTCAACGTATTCACCGCTTGGTATACCGGTATACTCTTCATCTGCTTGTTGTCGGATGCTTTCCAGCCATTCCCTTGTTCGCCTGTTGGTCAATGTTGAATGGCAACAGAGGAATCCTCCAGGTCGTATATACTTCCATACACTCGCAGCGTACTCCTTCATGCGAGATCCAACGCCAAAGTCGCACCACAAGAGATCTATCGATTCTGTGTCTGAAAAATGAGTATCCAGAGCATCAAAAGCATCACCCCGAAGGAATTCAAGGTAGGAATCCAGCCCGAGAGTACGAGCCACCCCAACTGCACCACTTGCAGTTTCTTTTTGGTGCTCACAGTTATCTATGCATAGTAATGAAGAGGCAGATTCAGTGTCCCATTCTTCAAGCTTGTGAGCAATACCAAAAGGATAATCCAATAATCTCAATCGACCATCCTTTTCTAGATCAATTATGCGCTTCATCTCATCCTCATTATCTTTTAAAGCTTGCAACAGAAATAACGTTGTGTAACCAGCACCAACTTCGACAACCCTCCTGGATTTTGTAAATCGTACCAGTGAATACAGCAAAGGTCCTGCATTCTCCACTCCCATATGCGGGTTATATAGAGGTTGGACGTGATGTAGGAATGAAGGCGAATACATTTGTGATTCGGGCAAGAATACCTCACGCACAGCATTGTCATGCTGAAATAATACTCTCTCTGCCTCTGGCATATTGTCGATGTTATCTTGTACTGTTGTTTCAAACAATACGTCCGTGCGAATGACATACTTCGCTCTATTGCCCGAAGTAACTTGTGAGCCTTCATGCAACGGCCAAATCTGTCTAGCCCGCTCGACTGCCTCTTCTGAGACAGCCTGAGGAAACACAAGAATGCTTCCAGCACGCGGTTGAACAGATGCAATGACGCTATCGTCGTAAGAAGTCTCTTCATTATTCCAGTTTGATGACCGCTCTCTCTCTGCAGCGGGAGAATAAAACTTGGTGTGGCCGCCAGAAAAATCGTCATTGAGGTAAATCAACACAGTTAGCCTTGATACAATCTCTGCCGATTGTGAATACTGATGAGTTGCATCCCAGTGCAGATATGGTCTTCCACTTGAATCGCCATCATCGTCATCATCCAAAGACACACCTCCTGGCGGAAACCCAGCATCAATGTGAGGAGCAAATGTTTGACTACTACCAGGTGCATACCGATACACCCGAAATCTGCGATTGATTCCTGCCAAGGAATAAGAGGACGTCGTTTCCTCATGAGTATTTCTATCCTGTAATTCTCTGTGTGCCTCAAATACCCCTTTTAAATCAACGTGTGGCCCAATCACACTCATTAATGCATCAGCAATTTGTTTTGCGATTACGATCTGCATCGCACCATGATTGTTTTTTCCAGCATTGTACTCTCCAAATCCTATTTCTTCACACAGATTCAGTATTGATTCACATACATCAGTAGACAATGCATTCTCTAGGATAAATGCATTCGAGTTTCGAAGTACTCCCTCAAGTCCCAGCCGTCTTGATTCTGTTGTTCCGTGTATTTTTATTTCATTCGCGGTTGCATCAGTCGCTGTTCCTGGTCTAACCGCATAAGTGGGCACACCAAGAGCAGTCAAGAATCCAGAGCTATCATCTTCATATGGTCCGCTATTGATTCGAATAACATCCCCACCAAGAGCAGGAGATGTGGCTATCACTTCGTGAGTTTGTTGTGACGATGTTGCGGTTGACGGCAACGCCGTTGCTGATCTAATACTTCTTGTGGACACCGTAGCTGATTTGAACGTTTGAGTGCTGGTGGTGAAACCGTAGCACAGGCAGCAACTCTGCAAGTGAATGGCCGCTATTGCAGCGAATATAATATGCTTATGGAGGGACATGATACCATAGCAAAGGCATAGGACATGCTTTGGTTTCGATATTTATGTCATCGTGCGTGTGAAAAACGAAAATCAGATGAGTGAGTGCCGTCTACGGAAGTCTCCCGTTTGGCCAGGTTGTTGAGCTCGAGAGAGAGAGGTCGGTGTAAGTATTCAGTATGTAGTTCTGAGTCGAGTATGACGGAGAGTAGGAGATGATGAGGATGGAAGCACCAATCTGATGCAAAGGAAGTTCGTAGGCTTTTCCCATCTTTTCAAAAAAACATTTTTCACGAACCACGTTCACTTCAAAATCACCGACTGAGACTGAACAACAGAGCAGCATGGAGAGAAACAATGTCAAGAGCTCAATCGATAAACTTCAAGCACGAGGAGACCTCTTCACTCGTCAACTCATCAAGGAAAAGAAGCGAACAAACGAGCTTCAAGTCAAGCTCAAAGAAGTCAATGCTCAGATCGCTCAAATTCGCGAATCAAACAAGCAGAAGGCAATCTGCCTCTTGAACAAATACTCCACAACTCCAAATGACGCTTACCACCGCGTAGATGGAGTGAATCCCACATCCTTGGCCGAGAGCAATCAAAAGAAGATAGTCAAAACCTTGGAGAGCAGATTGGGCAAAGCATTGGTCAGACGAAATCAGCTTGAAAATGAAAACACTCTCATCAAAGACAAGATCGACAAACTCAGACGCAAGATTGCCAATGATATCAAGAATCGTGCGCGTATGGAGAAAGAATTGATTCAAATCAAGGACGATATGGAGGAAATCATGGAACGGGCATGCAGCAGCTGCCGATGAACGGGAGAAACTCATTGTCAAAAGGAATCAGATCCTCGAAGAGAACGACGAGAAACAGCTCATCTTTGAAAAGGAATACGGCGAACTCAGCAGCTACATTGTTATGCAAGCGAGAGCCCTCGAAGATTCCATCGCCAAAGCTACAGATGATGTCACGTCCAAATTGAACCTTGCAGATCGCACTTTATCGAAGAATAGCGCTCTTGCAGCTGGAACACTCAACTCATCAAAAGAGATAAAACATCACCAGGCAAAGTTGGATCGCCTCGAGAACGAGTACGCATTGACAACGGCAAGTCTCAAGGATCACGAGAGAAAAATAAGTAGTTTTGAGAAGAAGTATAAAGAGCTGCAAGAAGTTAGCGGTTTGGAGTCTGTTGACGATATAATTAGTACATTTGTCAAGAATGAAGATGAAGGCTTTTCAATGTTTAACTACATCCAGGCAGTGAACCAAGATTGTGATAGGACAATCAAGCAGGGCACCAAGCTCAAGAAGGACATAGCGAAATTCAAGAACGAACAAGTTCAAAAAGAGAATGCTCGTAGTGCAACCTGTTCAAGTGCACCAAGAAAATCTACGTGACGTCCAAGAGGAGCGAGAAAAATTATACCAAACAGCAATCCAAGCCAGACGAACAGTAGAGACAATTGCAAGGAGAGTGACTGCTTTATACTTCAAGCTCAAGTGCCATGAAGTTGACCAGAACGAGCAGAGATCCTCCGCAAGAAACTCAGCTGTTCCTCCAACACTTAATTATCGACTTGATCGCAAACTCACCATGATTTCAGGAGGAGAAGTGTCCGAGAGAGACATCATCAACCTTATGGAAGCTATAGAAAGAAGAGCGATACAAATTATCAACATCTATCTGAAGAAAGAATCCTCCACAACGAGGAGATCAAGGAGACAAAACTCCATGCTGGTGAGTGTAGACTTAGTTTGGACAACATTGTGTACATTTTGTAGACATTCCTCATCACAACCATCTTTAACTCTTGCTACACACGCCAATTCAGTCACCAAAATCCTCGCATAAAATTTTTGAGAGAGCCATCGCGAATACCTCTCAAAACATGGGGATAAGCGAGGATGATGAATCAGTTCAAGATGACAGGAGTGAATCCTCCTCAGATGATGACGGTGAGGGTCGACCCATGTCAGTGCAGGCCATGCGCAGAGAGGCAGCTGAGAACATGCGCCCTGGCACGGCAATGCATACGCCTGAGCAAATAATATCCAAGACTGGATCGCCCAAGGGAATAACTAGATCGCCTAAGGCAAGGTATACAGTAATATGATAAAAGTAGGTAGTACTCCTACATGGTTGACAAGAGAGATTACTGGTTATTTTCTACATTTTTCTTTTCAAGTTCAATCGTCTACGAGATGACAATTTACAGAGAGCGTGTCGACTTCATCTTAGAATTCTTTCGCAAGCTGACTACCGGCTGAAATTCGCGTCCAGCAGCAGCGTCACGAAACTGCTTCCACCGCAAGACAGGATGCAAATTTTCATCCATCCTGACAGCCTTCTGAATGATCTTTAGTGCCTTAGAGGAATGCCCATTCTTATATTCAAACAAAGCATAGGCTTGAAGAACCTTGGCAGAACAAGAGCACTGCACTTCCTCTCCCTCTGTGAATGCTACACGACGAAAGAAGTTGACAAACACTGAACGCGTTGCCTTGATATCACCATATCTTTGCATGTGCAAAGCCAACAAGAGTGTGGTGACTGCCAACTTGGCATTATCACAATCTTCGTCGGATTCCTCTGCCTCAAGCTCATTAATGATCCGTCTATAAATCTTCTCTGCCAATGTCAATTTTTTATTCTTGATAAGATATCTTGCGTAGTAATGTTTCGTGGCCAACTCAACAAAGTTCTTGTCGTACAATGCATCGCAGTCCTCCATTTCACCAGAAGCAGCAGAATCCATCATCTGCGTTGATCTTTCAGGTTCCTTTCTCATGACAAGAGAATAGTATTCGACGGAGCTTTTGATCCAGGCCTGTCTACGTTGAGAGAGACCAGATTTATCCGCGGGAGAGAAAGCTTGTACTGTATGATGCTGTGAGAGGAGTGTAGCCAGTAAGAGAAGTACTAATGCAATGGACGATGATGCACGGTAGGCAAAGAAGAGAGCAGACTTTAATCTTCTTCGTTGGCTGGGTAGATGCTGCTGTTTTGGGTGATTGGACTTTGGAGAATCATCTGCAGTTGAGAGCAGGATTCTGTCATTTCGGAATTGTTCTGTTGTCATTGTCGAGGACATTGTACAAGATGTGTTCAGCGTATCAGTAAAAGATGAGGTCGCTGCCGGTCAATTCACTTGGTCGTCGTCAAGATTTTATGAGCTCTTGCAAATGAATCAACAGGAGTTGTTATGAACAATGCGATGCGGCTGGTACAGTGTAGGCGAAGGATTTTGAGCAGATGATCGGCATCGGCATGTTTTGATGCATGTCAAGACCATCTGCAGAACAATCTTGCCCGAAATGTCCGTCGAAAGGCACGCGTCGGCGGATGTTGGCGCACGCCCTCTATCTCTTCGCGCCGCATTCGCTTCGGGAAAAGCGGGAAAAGGCGGACCCAAAGCACCCGGCGGGCAACCGAAACGCCCGGCCGCACTTCGCCTCCTTCGCTTTCTTTCTTTTTCCCGGTTGAGCTGCCCCTGTCGTTTTTTGGCGAGACCTTTCTCGAAAAACATGCTCCCGACGCTTCAACGCCATCACATCTTCACAGAACAGCATCCCACCAACAAACAAGGCGTGTTGCACTCGATTGATTGCATGCACTATTGCCATTGGTGGTAAGCGAAAGGACTGCCAGTAATACTCTTGCTCTCCATTCTCAATAAGTATGACCCAAGACTTTGATGCCCGGAGAGGAGGGCATCCTTCCATGGGAGGTGGTCAGCCGCCATACATTCAAACTGGCCACCCAAAGAAGTATCCTCAGAGTTCTTATCGTCAGCAACCCCATCCGGGTCAACACCCGCACGAATACAGTCCTCCTCGTCAAGGAGGCTCCATGCCACCGCAACCAGAGTCGCGCTATCCTCCTGTAGCTTCTGATCGGTACCAAAGCTATCATAGGCAGCCGCCGCCATCTCATTATTCTCCTGGAAGCATGAGATATCAGCATCCACCGCCGCCGCCACCACCACAGCATTACAGTGGTCACCATCAGCAACAGCAGCAGCAGCAACCGAATTTTGTACCATCAAGAGATGGAGCTTTTGCACCCTACCATCGACCGGTCGCGAGAAGGCCGATGCCAAGTCAAGGAATGTCCAACATGATGATACGTCCGAATGATGGCCAGATTATCGATGTTGATAAGGATGAAGTCGAGCCAGCTATTGCAGTACGACCCACCATCAAGAAGGGCACACCAGAGAAGTCAGAGATGAAAGCATCAGATGAGCATGAGAAGATTGATGATTCACGTGACGACAATGTGAAGGAAGTGGCTGTGGCACCTTCACAGGACAGAGAGAATCACAGCTCAGCCGATACCGCTACCGACACCCCTACCAAACGCCCGTTGGATATCGCCTGTACCGAGGCTACCATGCCTGCCAGTCATGATGAACCTACACCCAAACACTACAACTTCAACAAAAACAAGCGTTCAAGGATGTCAGAGGGAGGGATGTCGGAGGGAGTGCGAAGCAGTCAAAAGGCAAGAGTTCCAGCAGGTGGTGACTACTCGTCATCTGATTCATTCGAAGCTCGTCAAGATAAATCTCAGGCAAACTTGGGAGAATATGAAAATCGCCACGCATCTTCTGCATCCATCAGCCAAGGTCTTAGTTGGGGTGAATATCCCGAGCCAGCTGGTTTGAATTCCAAGAGTATGAGCTGGGAAGTGCCTGCAGGAACATTGAGCACCCTTGGTAGTTTTGGTCAATTCAACACGGGCAACCCTAAAAGCCCACAAAAAAAGAGAGACTCTGCACTCCAAGGAGAGTTTGCTCCTCTGCCCCCTCTGCCAGGAACAGAGCAAGATGACAGTAGGAAACAGACTCAAATCGCGCCACGTCCAATCCATGGGATGTTTGACCCTCCTCGCCCAACTAGTGGTCATTATGCTGGTCACGGTCGGCAAGAAAGCCTGAGGAGTGCTCACGATTCGTACCCCCCAGTTCCCTCTCTTCCACCATACCATCGTGGTCGTTCTGGATCCTTTGCGATGGAAGCGAGAGACAACAGTCATGCAAGCCCTCCACGTCCACATTATGAATATGTTGAAAATCGCCCTGTCTACCCCGATCCTTCGCAGAGCACTAGCCTCTTTCCTTATCCGAATGAGCAGCCCAATCGACATCGTCCTGGAAGCTTTGAAGATGGATTATCTGCAAATCGCTCGTTCCAAAGCTTGGAAGGGTTGGAAGGCCCCGAATCTTCTCTCATGTATGGAAAATCCTTCTCCTGGGAAAGAGGGTTAGATATGGAAGATGGGAATGGTCAACACAATGACGCCAGCGACGATACTGCGTTGGTCCAGCTCAAGGATCAGCAAAGTATACTAAGGACGCTTGCTATGAGAGGAGCAATCCGGACGATTGGTAACCCTCATAACTCTGTTGGATTGATTTTGCTTCTTTCTATGCCTGAGGATCGACACTGTCTTAGCGAGACTCTAGCTATCATACGCAACAACGTTGAGGTGTTTACTGCAACTGAAGCTGATATCAACGCTCCTGCACCTGGACGGAAGAGACCCATTCAGCTAGGCCAGGTAGGGCTTCGTTGTGTGTACTGCCGCATGTGCCGCACGGGCAATCGCGTCAAACGTGCCACTTGCTTCCCATCCTCCATGAGACGCATCTATCGTGCTGTTATCGATATGAAGTTGGATCACTTCAAGCATTGTCCGTATGTCCCCCCGGGATTGAAGCAGCGATTGGATCAGTTGAGCCAAGGAACTACAAGAAGCACTGGAATGACAGTTCAATACTTTATCAGGAGTGCAATGGAGCTAGGAATGATGGACATGGGTAATGACGGAGTATTTATTAACTTGAAGCGAGTTGGAAAGGTCTACGATGATTCCGAAATCAACAACTACTGCAAACCAATCAAAGTAAAGAGGGCCGCCCCCAAACTGACTTCTGCACCAAAACCACGTTCACAAGCAAGAGGCATGCAGGCTGCAGTACCAATGCCCAGTAATGAGAAGCGTTTCCATGGAAAGGTAGTGCTCTCCTTACCAGAAGACAAAAACTTTTTGAGTCCTCTACGTTGCTTCCTTCGCGAGCAAGTGTGTGTCTTCAGTGCTACAGAAACAGACATTGCTATTCGCACGCCGACAACATTCACTGTTCAACTTGGACAAGTAGGTGTAGGGTGTGTTCATTGCCTTGCCGTGGCTCCAAAAGAACGGTCAAACCGCGCCGTTTGTTTCCCCTTCAGCATCGGTAGAATCTATCAATCTGTAGCTGACATTCAGAGGTTCCATCTTGGCGAATGTCGGATGATGCCTCCTGAAGCAAGATCAAGGTTTCTTCAACTTCAAAGTGAGAGCGCAAAAGGTTCAAGAGGCCTTGCCACTCGCACTTACTGGATTGATGCCGCCAAGAAGATTGGTCTCAAGGATGGAACATCAGGAATGTTCTTCGACAGGGATCCTTCTCTTCCACCTCCAGTCAAAGACAAATCGCTTGATGTCCTTGCTCAAGTCGCTACAAATTTCAACGCATCCAAATACCCACTCGTAGGCCCTGAAGACAAGCCTACTATTGCTGACTTCCTCTATCGTGTCATGGAGCAATTACAGCCCTGCCGGTTTACCGATGCTGACAGGAACAAGAGGCGATCCAAAAATCTTGGCTCTATCGGAGTCGAATGCAGGCACTGCGCCGGCAAGATTGATGGACGAAAATTCTTCTGGTCCTCAGTAAGTGCCGCAGAATCGAACTTCGTCAGTGTACATTCTCACATGATGGAATGCCGGTACATAGACGACAACTTGAAGACGGAGTTAGCTCGATTAAAGACTCTGCGAAGAGAGCAAACTTCCCAGCTTAAGAATGGTTCACAGAAGGCATTCTTTACTCGAGTTTGGGAGCGACTCCAAGATATCGGCGAGAAAGTAAAAGCAGAAGAAAGCATGGCGCTCGAAGCAGCTGCGAACAATCAATTCAGTGAGACCAAGAAGGGGGAACGTAATGAAGAAGACGCGAAGGAACTTCAAGCTTGTGGGTCAGATGATATCAATGCACTTCTTCAAAACCAGAGCACCTTGAGCAGCATGCCTAGTATTGAACAGTGTGACTCTATCGTGAAAACTGCCATTCAGCAACTGTCCGATGAAGAGATCAATTTGAGTGGTTCGACCGGAGACTCAGTTGTTGATGGTGCAAGTAAGAGTAGTCTGAGCAGTGTAGCTCTTAATCTGTCTGCGGTGACCATGCAATGCAAAGAAGAGAAGACGAAGACAGCAGAAGTCTAAGTCAGTGTACGTTTTTACATAGCTATTTGTGTAAATAATCGAAATCTTATATGTGTGTAAATTGACGTTATAATCATTCCCTCTCTCATTTTCCTTATATACTAGTACTGGGCTATGCTCCTTTTTAACCGCCCATGCTTTCTGCACACACTCCTCTTTGTTGATCTCTCAGATATCAAATAACAGTCGATTGATTTCTTTCCCTTTACAGCTAAGGCATTGCAACCCAATAGAATCATTTGTTTCACACTCGGCACATCTCGATTCCATCGAAGCGGTTGTAAATGTCAGCGAAGTTACTGTCGATGCAGTGCTTCGAGCATGCACGAATCTATCAACGGAATATTCTTCAACAGACTCATTCCAATAATCAGTTACATAAGAAGGTACCGATCCAACTCTGTCAAGCCATTTGCGACCTTTTACTTTGTTCTTCTTGAAACCGAAAACGCCTTGTTCATAACACATTCCTAATGTATGCAGTGCTAGATCTTTGGCACCACAAGACTCTTCTTGGCTCGCAACATCAATGAGAAGCTCAAATCCTCCATTCCAATCTCTTTCTACACCAATACCTCGGATAAGACAAATGCCTTGATAGACTTTACCCAGCGATGAAGCTGCCATGCACGCAAGTTGATAGAATTGACTTTGGTCACCATTTGAGCAATCCTCAAACAGATGGGATTGTGCGAGGGCTGCCAAATCGTCTATAGATACTGTTCCTCCTTCAGCAGTATCAGCATTTTTCTTCTTGATCAGCGATGGCTTGAGCCCTTCACACTCTACTAATTTCTTAACCGTATTATCAACTATTACAGATGTGACCAAAGTTTTACCCATCAGTTGCCCAGTCATTGGTGAACGAATGCGATCTTCATCAACATACTGTTCTATGCATCCTTTGTCGTAAAAGAACTAGTAGAGAGAAGGTAAGAAAGTTGCAGCTATACAAAATCTGCTCGTACGATTGACGTCTCACTCACCCCATCCTCAGCAAGTGCTCCATTGATAGGCAGCGTGTTGCAGACGGGACAAAGAAATTCAATTGCAATATAATTCGGGTCCATCTTTCTCAACAGTTGTAAGCTAAGCTAAGCTAAGGCTCTCTCTAGCTAGAGCAAGGTGTCGAGTTTGTTTGTATCTAGAGAGATGTCATGTGTGAAATTTTCACAGACGGAACATCAAACAGATGGAACATCAACTTTTTCACAGACGTAACAATAAACACTCAAACCACATCATTATGAACACATTGCAGGCAACATGAGCGATGTACTGAATGATATAGCCAGAGAGCTCCTTTGCCCACTATCCAATACACTCCCAATCGATCCTGTTTTATGCCAGGATGGATTGGTGTACGAAAGGGAAGATCTTGAAGCTTTACGAAGACAGAGTCGTGCGTACAGCGTCCCACTCATTTCTCAGTCTCCGTTCCACTCAAAGCTGAAATGCATCATTGAGAAGATTGTGTCCTCTGGTAAGATCGACGATGCATACCTTGGCGGCTGGGCAGAGAAGAAACAGGCAAGCAGCGAAAGTACCACAATCGAAAACGCTCTGGATCCTTACGAAGCCACGGCGGAAGGCGACACCAGACGAATGGTTGAATCAGGAGAAATGTGTCTCAAAGGAGAAGTGGTGGAGAGAGATGAAGAGTTAGCATATGCATACTTTGAGAGAGCATCTGAAAACGATGACCAGATTGGAGCTATCCGTAAAGCGGACTGCCTTTTGACAGGAACTGGCGTTACTAAAGACATTCAGGATGGTTACCAAACGTTGGTTGAAGCAGCGCAAATGGAGAGATCTGTTCCTGCAACACTGAGGCTTATTTACTTTTATACAGACGGAACCTTCGGCTTTGAGAAAAGCGAGTCTGCAAGAGCTAAATGGGAAGAGCACTTGAGAAAGATATCGCCGCAAACAAGCGAAGCCCTAGAGGAGAATATGTCCGCTCTGAAAGAAAGTCTAAGTTACTTGGCTGGGATGGACCAGGCAGCAAATGTCGAAAATGAGGAGACAGATTCTGATTCAATTGATGATGACGAGTCTGACTACTCTACCGTCAACGAAGACGAAGCTCCACAAACGAACGCCACACGCATTGCCAATCCCAAGGCACCAATGAAAGCAGACAGTGAAGAGAAGACGAGTGAAGAGAAGGTCAGTGAAGAGGAGAAGACGAGTGAAGAGAAGCTCAAGGAATGCGTGACATGCAAAACATCGAAGCCTCAAAGTGGCTTCACAGCATCTCAATGGAAGAAAAACGCAGCCACAATTAAGTGCAGTGCATGCGTGTTCAATTTGCCAGCTTATCAAATACCCCAACTGAAGAGCAAGAAATGCTGTAGTTGTGGCGTCAGCAAAGCCTTCGAGAGTTTCTCCTTCAATCAGTGGAGGAAAAAGGAAGGCACTGGACGATGTTCGATTTGTGTCAAAAAGGGTACTCCCGATCACATCCCAGTCAGTTCATTGTGATGTACTAACGTATTCCATACACGGAAGCCCTTCCCAGCCGAAAGTAAATAGTCTTGTCCTATCTTTGCTTTCACCCAAAAGTTTGTATCCGTCGCCTCTTTTGTGTCCTTGTCAGTGTAAGAAAGCTTGTTAAGTAGTGATCGACCAACTTGTTTATCATCAACATCAAGTAAATTGTTTGTCTCATACTTCGAACCATCACTTAGATAACCATGTATTTTGACCGACGTCAGTTTGCCAGTGCGTTGACAAAACGTCATCAGATTCTCACTAACTGCAACCTCTCCTCGACCGTTTGGTCTCGAGCCTCGCCCTAAGCTATTTGTTTTGGTCGAAGACTTGCATTGGTGAGTTTTAATCCAGCATACATCTCCAGAGAAGCTAGTATCACAAGGCAGTATCCAATTAGTACTAGATATTTGTATTGGCCAGGGACAATCACCAACTGGTTGATGGCCACTCAAAATAAGCTGCAAATCTTCCTTTGCAAATAACTTCTGCAACTTTGGTTGCTCATCAGGTGAACATAGATCCTTTCGAGGCATCCCATCTCTCATCCAACTATTGTAAACAACAGACTGATTCTTTGATTTATCTGGTAGCGTATTCATGCCATATTGGAGTAGATTACCAAACAGTTTGCCACCTGATGATGTGTTAGAGTAGCCTCCTTTTGCTGCCCAGAAGTCTTCTTGTGCATTTCGAGGTTTGTTTGTTTCACCGAATTGTTTCCAAGATTCGATCTGCTCTGATGCAAAGTCATTCAAAGCATCAAGCCACTCATTCAACGTTTGATAGTCGACGCTGTTATCGTGATCTGGCTCAACCCAAGGAAGAGGGAATGACTTTTCTTCCTCGATCATCGGGAGAGCTCCATGCAAGAATAACACTGGACCAAAGCGTACCATCAGTTTGGCATGCGAGAGGTATTGACTCATCAACCCAGAATTGGGATTGCAGGATTGAAGGTAAGACTCTACAACATCATCATCACTGACTTCGACTTGGTCACAAATTGTCACATGTTCGAAAGACTCTTGTACAGAGAATGCCGATTGGCCATTCATTATGGCAAACCGTTCCCTGTGTAGCTCTTGCCTCCTCAATTCAAACGCATCAACACTACCCATTGTACCACGTAGCATCCACTTCAATCGTTCTGCGGCAGTCTCAGTCATTGCTTCGGAATCCACGTTTTTCTCTGGATCTCCTGGCAGCCCTGTTCCACGCAACCAATACACACCCTTATGCTTGGGCAATAATCTTTTTGTAGTTTCACCAAAGTCCAACTCATCGACAATTCGAAGCTTGTTGATATCTCGATTGCCCATGATGAAATGAACTCTATTGGGATAGCGTCTATGCAGTGATAACAGCTGTCGTATCACGTAGAAATCAGCACCGCCCTTGTCCCAAATGTCTCCTCCGTATACGAGCATAGAGTTGCTGTTGTCGATTGTGCCATCATCATCATCATCATCGAGAAATACCACCTCTTTGTCATATGGAAAGTATTCAGGATCATGTGTTCCAAGATTCCAATTGGCTCTATCACACGTACCAAACGTCGGTTGGATGGAACGAAATTCTAATATCTTTGAATGATTAATGAACCTGTCAAAATAATGTCCATCTCCCTCGACATCTGTCAAGAATGTGATTGAGGAAGGGAACCTAGTTTCATTCTTTTTGGATTGTAGTGATGATATTGATGATGAGTGAATGTAGCGGCAGCTCTTCTGATTGTTGAAATAGCGAAGACGAAATTGATACAAAGCTGCCCTCATCTCATATGTTGTGGTGTGGAGGAGCTACCTGCATTGCATACTAGAATCTATCGATAGCATGCTCGTAGTTGTAGCATGGTTCTGGTCGGTGGTGGTTGGTGGTTGGTGGTTGGTGGTCGGGTCCCGCGAGGTGGTGATAGGTGAAAGATAGGGTGGATTTGTCCGGATAAAGATGACCGTCGTTGTCCGAGTCGCTTGTTCGAGAATTGAAATTGAAATTGCTCGAAATGCGTCACCCTGACAATTCTGACTGAGATTTGAAGGGGGTAAAGGTTATTCAGGATTATTCGGGTTATTCATTGCTAAATGCTAGGAGTAAGTATCTACCTAGCCGTTTAGCCTTCCGCTTTCCTTTAATCGCTTAACGTCTCTAAATGTGGTTTCTACCGTTGTGCGTTAGGTCGCTCGGGCTTGGATTCCAACGCACTCAAGCACTCTTGATACGACCGTTCAAATGAAAAGTACTGCCGAGGGCCACGGCGGGAGGTTTCCTTTCTTGCCTTTCCATTACACATTCCAACACCCATACATCGGTTAGTGCACCTAACCTCTCCGCATAAAGCAATAGCCTCGTTTAATACAGGCATCAAAGTGCACAGAATACACTTCAACCGAAGGCGAAGCGCTCTGTTTCATTTTTTTTTGCCTCCGCCGCAGCTGAAGAAAAAAGTTCTGTAGGAAAAAACACACACACAAAATGGGCGACAACGATGAAGCAGGCGACGATGCATACGCCGTCGAAGACGACTTCCACTCCCTCTACACCACTGACGATTATTTCTCCAACAAAACGGATCAAAATCAATACGACTACTGGCTCCAAGACGACGACACCGGTGCTTACTACAGCACAGAAACTACAGTCTCCAGCTGGTTTGACAATTTACTACGGAACACTACCGCGGATCAAAGGGGCGAGGGCCAGCTCGTGCCCATTGAGGATGTCAATCCCGATAACGTTCTAGCTACGCTCATATTCAACGCCATCGTATGTGTTATTTTATTGGGGCTTTATGAAATATTGAGACGATTGATCCCCAGCGTGTACAGCCAGAGGATTGTTCATGCACAGAGACGGAGGAGTAATACAGACACTTCCAGACTAGAATCTCAGTTTGCTTCCATGAGTAAATCGCATGCGTCCGGGAGTGCAGTTGCGGCTGTTCATAGGCATAAACAAAATGAGGATTTGGGGTACAGCGCGATGGCTGACAATAATAATAACATGGACGACAACAGTTCGACTGGGGCAAGCTCTCATGACGAAGAAGAACCTCAATCTGGATGTCTCCTCGAGATACAGCAATTCTACAACGATCCAAATACATTTAATAGCAAAAAGACTTCTTGGGGATCTCTCTTGGAATGGGTCTATCCCATTTACTCGGCACAGTGGTCCACCTTTCGTGATCTAGCTGGACTCGATGCCTACTTCTTTTTGCGGTATATCCGCATGTGTTTCAAAATCACGTCAGTTTCCACCATCTGGGCGACGATTATCCTATGTCCCGTCTATGCCACGGGGGGTGGGGGACAAACTGGTTTTTATCATTTTAGCATGGCAAATATTGAGCAGGATGATAAGGGGAGGGTGTGGGTGCCGACTTTCTTTTGTTATGCATTCACACTGTACTGTTGGTTCACCGTAAGGAAGGAGATGACGCATTATGTAAAGTTACGGATGGAGTTTTTGGGGGGAGATGAAGAGGGGGACACAACTGGAAGAAGCAGCCAAGTTAGTGCGGGGGAGGAAAGGGAAGGTTATGATGCCCCCGCTATTGATACTGCAGTCCCAACTGACACTAATGATGGGGATACCAACACATCATCATCATCTCTCACTCAAGGGCTACATCATGTTAGATTGTCTCCCTTGAAGCAACATCGATATTCATTATTAGTGGAGAAGATTCCGACGTCACTCCGGTCCAACACCGCCCTCTTCAATTACTTCAATGAAATCTTCCCAGGCCAAGTCCACAGTGCCTGTATAGCAATGAATGTTCCAGATCTTGACAATCTCTCTGCGCGTAGATTCCGTGTCACCCGACGACTTGAAAAAAGTCTTGCCTATTACAACGTCACGGGGATTCGTCCAACTCATATTTCTGGACGACCACGATTCTTCTGTTTGGGTATTGAAAGCACTCCTGTTGATGCCCTTTGTTTGGCGTGCTGTTGCTGTCATGACTCCTGTGGGAGTAGTCGGTCTCGTGTACATGATAGCACCTTCAATGATTTTCCTGAGTTTTATGATGAGTTGCCAGGGAAAGGACAACTGGTCGATTCCATTTCTTACTATATTAAAGACTTGGCACAATGTAACCTGGAAATGCAAAAGTTACAGAAGGAAAAGCTTCGTATTGCACAGGGAGGGGACGACAAACGGTTGGGATCTACTATGGAATGGTACACTGATACTCTTGTATGGGCCAAACAAAATGCCAAGATTGCTGCTGAAGGCTTGCGTGAAGAATTTGAAGTGCTTATGGAGGAGGAAGAGCCTGTTCCTCGTGATCGTGAAACTCTTCCTGTTGACAATAGCACATATGGATCAATGCGATTAGATGGAAACAAAAAGTCCAAAGCTCCACTAGTCAAACAAGACCACTTGGTAACAGATGGTCTTGACAGTGACTCTTCTGGTGATTCAGATACTACGGTGACATGTACCCCCTGCATCCCTCGCGAGCGACGTGAATCCAAGGCTTATCAGTGGCTGAGGGCTATGTTGTGGCGTGGAGGGGTTGACTTTTTGGCTGCTGGTCTGGATGAAGTGAGGAACAGTACTGACGTTGTCGTTGATAGTATCACATGTCCATCGATGTCCTCCACTGGTTTCGTTACCTTCAAGACACTTACACCTGTGACGGTAGCAACTTCGGTGCCACTCACTTATAATCATGACCCTATCGACGTCTGTATTGCCCCTGAATCTAGAGATTTGAAATGGAAGAACGTGTCAGATGACAAAGATATTGGTGCCACTAGAGAATTTGTGGCAAACATCTTCTTATCGTTAGGTTTACTCTTGTGGTCTATCCCACTTACACTGATTCAAGCTTGGGCCAAAGTGGATAACGTGGCCCGCATTCCTGGGCTGGAATGGGTCGCAACTGCCCACAATGGAGCATTCAAAGCACTGATCAATGGATACTTGCCCGTTGTGGTTCTCCTTTCCCTTATTTGTGTGCTTCCTTTTGTCTTCGATGCTATCGCTACACACTATGAGAAACGGAAGACCTTTTCGGGGGTTGAAAGATCCATCGTTGGTCGTTATTTTTACTACCAATTGGCAAATATTTACATCACAGTGACAGCTGGTGCACTGTGGACGTCTCTCGGTGCAATCATCGATCATCCGCAACATCTGCTTTTCATTCTAGGCAATACACTACCAAAACTTGCGGGATATTTCATTTCCCTATTGCTCACTAAAACATTGGCTGGGTTGCCTATCGTCCTGTTACGTTTCGGTGCGTTGAGTAGAATGACCTTCTTGAAATCATGTTTCAACAGGAGAAGATTGACCCAACGGGAGCTTGATGAAGTTCACAGAAAGCAGCCGATCTATTACGGATGGGAATATCCGACTCAGTTTCTGGCAATCATTGTATGCTTTACCTATGCCTGCATCACGCCATTGATCCTTCCAGTGGGAGCAACGTACTTTTTCTTCGCACAGATTGTTTACAAGAAGCAGTCTCTTTACGTCTACACACCAACCTACGACTCGGGAGGATCAATGTTTCCTCAGGCAGTCTCGAAAACATTGTTTGCTCTGATGATCAGCCAGCTTACTTTCATCGGTTACACATTGATCCGAAGAGGCGTCTTTCAGATTATTCTGCTGGCACCATTACCATTTCTGACAGTGTTCTTCAACAGCTACATTGAAGATCGCTACGTCAAACCAAGTACAAAGCTAAGTCTTGAGCGTGCTGTCAAGATTGACTCACTTCGAAAAGAATCTCGAGACTTTTGTGATGAGGCATACCAGCAGCCTGTTCTGACAGAAAAGAATTCATTGCCGGGGAGTGGTGACTGCGATAGTGCTGTCTATAATGTGGTCCTGAGCAAGTTGGAAAATGTACAAAGGGAAGCAACGCAACGGGATTTGTCACTGCCGCGTGGGGAGTCCGCGTAGGGACCTCAAAAGTAATTGTAAAATAAATTTCGCATGTGTTCATAAGTAGTATTTTGTAACATCAATCTCTTGGTAACGTATTCAAGTAGCTCTCAATGTTCTCTGTCTCTGAAGGACCCAGTGAACTACTGCAAGCTTTGGCCTTCGCCAACCATTTCTTTGCTTTCTTTGCATCGACCCTGAATCCATGAACACCAGCGCAGTAAAAGCTACCCAACTTGTATGCTGCAAAAGCTGTAGCAGTTTTCAACGTCAGTCAGCTATGTTTGTGGAGATGCACCAGTAAAGAATCACAGCTGTGGCACACAACTTACCAGATCCTCCATCGCATGCTGCTTCTACTAGCAGTTCGTATCCTAGGGCTTGGTTCTTTGTATTGTTGTTACGCCCAAAATAAATGTCGAGGGCTCTTCGTGCCAACAGATCACCATCACTCAAATTAGATTCTTTTACTTCACTTATGACATCTTCATTCTGCGATTCACCGAAACCATTGCTTTCATCATCAATTAGCTTCCTAATTAGAGATTTGATTGTCTTAGGCGTGATGAGAGTAGATCCAATACTCTCGTTGGTCACTGGAGAAATGATGGTGTCGTCATATCCAACCTTGGTCATCTTAATGTATGCATTCATGCATGCCCTGTCGTAAAAGAAGCCATCCTCTGCAAGGACAATGTCTGCATCTGCACTCGGGAGCCTACCGCATAGCCTACATGCGTACTCTTTCATGAGCGTATACGCGTCCATAGCTGCGATGTGTGCAACTTTTCATCATCTTCTAAGGAGGTCAGAGATGAGGTGTGAAATTTTCACAGCTTTGAGAGAATTTACTGTATTTTAAGTATCTTCCTACTTATTGTCTTAGCAATCGATTAGCAACCTCTGCTCACTTTCATACTGCAAAAAGCTCTGCAGTGATACTCTGACCCCATCACTAAACCCAACTGCACAATGAGGCCTCTGTGCACATAACAACACAAGATCGCCAGGTTTGGGATGTATCACGTTGGGAGTTCCAAGCGCCGTTCTTAAAATGAGCTGACTCTCAGGATCCTGTGCAGATAAACTTGATAACGTCATTGCATTTCGGTACCAATCCAATCTTGATCGCACACCTAACGGCCAAATATACAAGGCACCAGCATCTGTATTCTTGTCTGCTGCAGTATCTGGCACTGTTAAATAGATATTGGCAGAGAAAAGCCCTCTGCTAGAGTCCAGTGGACCTAATTCATCTACATGAATAAACCCTTTCCAACGCGTAGGTCCTCTCATGATACGTGGTAGCCCTCCTCCAAATGGACGACGCTGATCCTTGTTCTCTCTTGCTAATCCTGCCCCAAACAACCATGCCTCATCTAATTCAAGTCGAAGCTTGTCAAGAGGCCATAGTTGATAATCTGTTCCCTTCCTTCTACGAGAGTGGAATTCTCTTTGTACTCCTTCAAAATACTCATCTATTGGTGTTGCTGCTACACCGTTACTACCTCCATCTGTATGGGATTCACGCTCACGAGCCACTGCTACATTGTACGGAGGATGTTCTCCCAAGGTACCAACATCACTGCTTTCTAATCCACGCGATGTGCTAACTTTCCAATTATTTCCACCTTTCCGCAATGACTCTTGAATTAGATCCTCGCCTAATTGCCTTGCACTTTCTACGTTGTAAAAATTGCGAACATGAAGTGCCGTAGCATCATGCTCAAAGAGACGTGTCAAGTGATTTGTATGTATAATTCCATCATCTGCTACGATTGTTTCAGCTGCAGTGCCCGTATCTATGAGGGAAGATAGGTTGCCATAGTTAGACTCGAGATGAGCAAAGAAAGCTTGGATTGCATCATTTCGGGTTCGACTGGACATTTGCCGCTGAAGTTGGTGCTGAATGACGATGTGTTTCATCACAACATTTGATTGTATCAGTCTGCCTCTCATTTTGATTGCATTGCAATAATCTTGTTGGCGCACACAGTACTATTTCTTTGTACAGTTCCTATATCGAGCTTTGAAAGTATTGCCTTTATATCTTTAATGCTGAATTCATTTTTCATCACACCCACACCATGGCGATAGTGAGAGCCATCACATCACCATCATCAAAATCTATCAAAATCAAAATGATCAAAATCCGAACTGGAGATGATGGATCTTTTCTACGAGACGTTTCGATACTATTCCTCCGTTGAAAAGATTCTGCCAAGCAACTTCCGAAAAGCAAAAGCATGAGATTGCACCTGCATCCTGCATAGCACCTGCAATCAACATAGCGACAAAGCGGTCCAGCTAACCACTACTTCGCCGCTGGCAACAACTATGCTATTACGTCCATCCTACTCCGCTGCATACCGGGCGGCCGTCGCTGCCCGACATGTCAAGCAACAGCAAGCCGCCATGGTGACACGTCTTATGTCATCAACCTCCAACAAACCCCAAAAGAACCTCGTGACACATGAAGAAGGTGTCCATCAAACCATGAAACTTCCCACAGCATGGCGCAACAAGCCTCTCTTCCGTCGACAGGGCGATGTCCGTTTCAAGTCCGGAATGGAGGCATCCAAGCTTCTCATCGCGGAGGCCCATCGACGCGATTCTCACGAAGAAGAATACATTGATTCCATTACTAGTACGATGGAGTGCCTCAGCCCACTCTTTGATCGTAATCCACGATATGCGTTTGTGGCCAAGCAATTGATGGAACCAGAACGATTTATTCAATTCCGTGTTGCGTGGATGGATGATTTGGGTGTAGTTCGTTTGAACAGGGGGTTTAGGATCCAGTATTCGAGTTCGCTGGGGCCGTACCAGGGACCTCTTCATTTGGGTCCTCACGTGACCGGAGGATTGATCAAGGCGTTGGGGTTTGATAATGTCTTTTCTAATGGATTGACTGGCTATGATGTCGGCAGCTCCGTCGGTGGGAGTGATTTTAACCCATTTGACAAGAGTGAGGCTGAGGTGCAAAGATTTTGTCAGAGTTACATGACAGAACTTTCAAAATATGTTGGACCAGACATTGATGATCCCACGATGGGAATGGGCGTTGCGGAGAAAGAGATGGGATATTTGTTTGGACAGTACAAAAGAATCAATGCCAAGTTCACGAGTGGCAATGTACCCTTTATGAACAAGAAGAGTTCTGAGGTAAGACCAGTGGAAAAGATACAATTGATTGAATTTAGCTTGTTCATCTCGTACATGCACTGATGCACCATTGTTTTTGCTTAATCTATCTAAAAAAGGTACCTGGCAAAGCAGTTGTCCTCTTTGCCAAAGAGATGTTGAAAGATATTAACCAATCTCTTATGGGTAAGAGATGTCTCATTGTAGGTTCAGGCAAAACAGCACGGGCCATTGCCGCAAAGCTTTTGGAGTATGGAGCCATTCCACTCACATTCTCAGACGAATCTGGGCATGTTTATGAGCCCAATGGTATTGACGCGAGTAAATTGAGAACAATCTCCAATATCAAGTTGGATCGGGGTGCTCTGCTTGGACGATACGTTATTTCTAGCACTACTGCCAAATTCAATGAACCCAGTAATATATTTGAAATTCCTTGTGATTTGTGCTTCAGCTGTGGTCCAATCAAATCGATTGATTCTGAAGTAGTGACTCAATTGGCAGACAACGGATGCATGGGTGTAATCGAAGCAGGACACAAAAATGTTACAATTGATGCTCGTCAAGCGCTCAAGAGTAGAGGAGTCATGTATGCACCTCACATAGTTACTCTCACAGGAGTAAATATTGTGCATGCTCACAAGCACTGACTTAACTGACGATACATTGGAGACTGAAGTGCACCGCATCTACAATGATGTGAAGAGTGCAGCAACAGAATTCAATGCCCGTGGCGATTTGTTCGCAGGTGGTAGCATGGTGGGATTTTTGCGTGTCGCCGATGCAATGCTTGCTCATGGAGCAATCTAGATGAAGTAAGAGACATGAAGTTCTGTCTCTAGAGTGTAATTTGTTACTTAAAGAATCCTCTCATATCTATTTCAATGATACAAAGACTAAGTTCGAGTGCAAATGTGTATTTATGAATATGAATTGCGCTTACACCATGATATCCAATATCACGTTGAGCACAACACCTTATTGCATCCACCCTAGAGACCCGCTGCTGATTGCAACGAATTGAAGACCCCAGCAGTGCCATCTACGGCCTCTAATCCACGTTCCAACTCATCCACAAACCCACGAAAATCTTCATCGTGAGCAAGCTTGACGATGTATGATAGCAGTTCATCCTTGCGACGGTATTGTTTAGCAACTGCATCATTATGATCATCTGCATCCGACATTGCCATCTCATCCACTTCGTATTCTTCATGAGCAGAAGCTGCATGTGGGTACAATGACGTGGAGGAATTCCATAGTTGATCTCCAATCATGTCAGCCTTACGCCTCTTGTTTGCTCGCACTCCATCCACATACGCCTCCCTTTGATCCATCCCGTTCTGGAACTGAGCGTTTTGATCAAATGTACCATCATTGCGATCGCTTTCAGATGAAGATGATGCCATGAAGTAATCTTGATTGAGGTAGACCAATCGATCACAAAATTCCACGCACTGCTGCACCGACTTGAAACGAAACACAAGAGCACCCATCCCTCGTCGTGTCGTTACCAGCAGAGAATCTTTGCGTCGCACAACCAACGCATTGTTGTTCCAACCATCGGATCCTACAAAATCTGGATTCTCCTCATTTTGTTCGTCTTTGTTTGGAACATGTTGCGTGGCGTCGCTGGTACTAGGAGCATTGTCCCTCGGCTGATTCTGCTCGAACAACTTGACTCTTAGACGCATCTTGCGCACTACAATGCTCCCTTTCCGGGGTTCTACTGTGAGTTCCTCTCCCGTAGGCTGAGTTTGTTGAGTACTCTTTTTAGAAGCAGCGGATTTCTTGCCAGAGCTGGCAACGCCTCCGCTGTTGTTGCCGTTTTCATCAGCAGTTGGGGAGAATACCTCCCACCCACGATGGGATTGAAGTCGATAAATCAGACAAGGCCATGCCTCACGCTGTTGTTCGGTGGTGGATGCCGCCGAAGGGCGCTTATTGCTCAGTGACATCGTTGCTTACGATACTGTTGTTGGCCAACAACAAAATGATAAAAGATGCTCGAATTTCTTGATTCTTGCTCTTGGTTACGTGTCACGAGTGATCGATCGAGTCACGGGCCAGCGCTTATCAGTCGCATTACGCATTTTGCGGCAAGCTACGTAGCTGCATTTCATAACACTGCACCAATTGTAGTTGCAGCACAAAATGTATAAGCTAAATGGAAGGGGATGTTTGAAACCAACGAGTATGGTACACGCCTCCAGTCTGTGAAATGTATTTTTTGGCAACATTTATCTACCTATTGTTTTGCTCTCACTGGACATTGATATTGCCACTGCTTTTTAAGGCATCAAGCACGCCCTTCACATTTGTCTTCCAAGCGTCCAATCGAACCTTCAGCGCTGCCCACTCGTTGGTACCGAATTGTCTAACTACGCATCTTTCCACGAGAACAACCTTACGAAGTTGATCCATCTTGGCCTCCATCAAACCTGAACTGACCCCAGTAATGACCCATTGCTCTACCTCATCATCCTTTATATCCAAAGTGGATGAAATAACACTATACGGAATCTCTTCGTGCTCAGCTGCAAGAGAAACCAAACTCAACAAACACATATTCTTCGCGCATTCACTCTCGTCTAGATTGAAAGTTGCAAATACAGAGCTCTTATCTGGCATCGATGTAAAATCACGATAATCTTGCAACTTACCATCCATGAAGATTTTGAGTAAATCATGGAGTGCAGGTTTTGATTTCTGAAGGGCCACTACTGCTGGGAGACTGGTTAGCTGTCTTTGCGAGGAAAAAAGGTTAATTGGGTCGCGGATGGCACCGATAGACGCTTCCTCTGCATACTTTGCGGCTGTGCTATCTAGCTGAGACTATAAACAAAGAGCAAGATGGAATATATAGGTTAAGTCATTGCATAAAAATAGATGTGCCGCAAATCAAGTCACAGCAGGTTGTGCAATCTCAACATGACTGGACAAACACTCACCTCTTCTGTGTATGTTGCTAAAATGAATAGTACGTATTTTTGCTTGCATTCATTTGCAGCCTTGACCTTCTTCAACTTTGTTTTATCTCCAGAAGTATCTTTGGACAAGATTGCAAGTACTCTATCCATCCCTCTTACAATAGCTTGGTACAATGCCCTTAATTCCTCGTCCGGTATATCGCTCCCCCAGAGCGCCAACGACGCCTTTAACGTAGCCACATCCAACATGTCAGCCAATGGCGACACTCCCCTATCCTGTCCCTGAATCAAGGCAGTCGCATCGGCCAAATCAATAATTTGTGCAAGTAGTCGAACCTTCTCGACAGCATCACTACGAAGATTGAACAAGGCCGCAATCATGCCCGATTGTTTCTCTCTCTTGACCAACGCAGTCTCATCGTCACCGGTGACTTCAATCTTACCCACCGACTCTGCCAACGCAGCACATAGCTCCTTCTCTACGCTTGAATCGTCCACCCGATCCAAATACACCGTCAACAGGCTAAAGGCACTCACAGCCTCGTCCAATGAAAATTCATCCTCGAGCAACCCCGCAACAGCTCCGTTCGCAATCACACAACGGAGTAATTTGGCGGCATCTCCACCCTGAATGGCGGAAGTGCATTCCGCTTCAAAGTCGGAAGGGGAGGATGTAGCCGGGGCAAGGACTCGGATGAGACGGAGGTCGGCATCGTCAGAGATGTTCACAAGTGTGGAGGAGGGGTGGGGCGGAGTTTGGGATAAAGAGGTGGCCATGATATGTGTACTATGCTTTCAAATTTTTCGATGGGTTAATTTTCAGCTCAATGCTTTTGCAATGGAGATGCTGATCAAAGTGTTGCGTAAGAAGATATTGCTTGCTACTGCTTATTGGAGGCTACCGAATGCAAATGCTCAACATGGTGAGGACCACACAAAAACGAAGAGGAGGAGAGAGTTTTTCATGATGGCCAGACTGTGACCGAAACTGGACTACTTTTTATAACGTTTCGACAATGAGTGTTTGTGTGTCACAGTGGCAAGCTAGCCTCTGCCAAATTTCTGAGCATCGATTTCCTTCTTCCTGCTTTGTCTTCAGCTTGTCTTGTGTACTTCGTGCATGTCTTGTGTATGGTTGAGCTGCATTCTCTTGCATTGGTTATTGGTTGGATAGATATAGACATTAGGATTATTCTCCTCCATTGTGGAGTTGCGATACAGGTCGATCACTAGAAGCTGAGAGAGTACCATACTTAACAAACCTACATTCAATTTCTGCAAGATGTTTGGAAGATGGTGGCATAAGCCCGACGCAAGGGATGCTTTTTGGATGTCATGGATTAGTCTCATTCTTACAATCATTGCAGCTATCGGAGGTATTGTTGGATATGCAAAGACTGATTCAACCCTAATCCTGGCGTTTGGCCTTGAGAATGTCGTGGATTTCATTTCATCAGCGGTGGTGCTATGGCGGTTCTACTGCCCTACCGGAGCTGATCAAGAGTTGCTTGCCAAATTGCAAAAGCGCGAGGAGCGAGCAAGTGTTGCCATCTCTATTGTAATTGGATTACTTGGCGCCTTTGTGTTTGCAATTGGTGTATTCGATTTGCTGGAGGATGACAAAGACCAAGATCTTGACCTTTTGTTTATGATATCGTTCGTTTCGATCGTAGTCTTTGGGTCATTAACAATTATCAAATTCCAATTTGCTCGAAAGTTGGATTCAGCATCGCTTTACAAAGATGGCGTGTGCTCCCTGATTGGAACGTGTTTGTCAGGATCGTTGCTCCTCACGACAGCAATCATTGATTATTTGCCAGGAGCATGGTATATCGACCCAATTGTCTCCTTGCTGATTGGATTTACTGCTGTATTTTATGGTTGGAAGATTGTCATCGACATGCTAAAAAATGGAATCCCAATCTTCCTCCCCAGCTGGTGGTCCTCATGCGGTGACATGAATACAATGGAACAGGAGCTTCCAGTTGATCCTCCCCAACAAGACTCACCTGCAACTGACTATGTTGAGAATCCCTCTACAGTTGAGGAAAAGGTTGCAGAGAGTGAGATTATTTAACACTTGAAATGAGTCTTTGAGGGAGTGTATATATTATTATTTGTCCAGGAGAATGTTTCTACTAAACAAATCGCATCAATTGGGGGATGTTGATTGTCCAAGGTTTTACAATTGTTATACTAATAAGTAACTACCAAGTTATCAGTTCACTGGATGCAGCTTTTCTTTCAACCGCACGATGGCACTGTCTATGTCCGTATCGGATCTACATGCGGCGAAGCGAAGATACTTGTTGCCGTCAGCTGATTTGCCATAAAAGTTGTCCCCCGGCACTGGCGCAACACCTACTTCTTCAAGGAGATACATAGCCGCATCTTTCGGTGAAAGCCCTCTCAATTCTGCCACACCTTCGAAGTTAACAAATAAGTAATAAGATCCCTCCGGTAGAATTACACCAAATCCTATACTCTTCAACGCATCTGCTAGCCTTCGTATACGGCTGATATACCTCGTTGAAAGTGTTTCTCTGAAATACTCAGTTGGAAGATTCAAGTATGCCAACGAAGCATATTGCATAGGATGAGGCGCCATGGCCACCAATTGGTCATGTACACCTCGATACAAAGAAGACAAAGCAGGCGGATGCAAACACCACCCCAATCGCCAGCCAGTAGCTGACGCACTTTTGCCTATCGAGTTGCATACCAGTGTTCGATGAGCTGCTTCTGGAAACACTTCGGGAATAAGAAAATGCTTTCGTGGCGTGCCATTGTCATCAGGGTAAGTCATGTGCTCATATATCTCATCCGTAATGATGTAGCATTCCTCTTCTGCGAGACAAAGGTCAATGATTTGCTTTAGTTCATTCTTGTCGAAACATTTCCCTGTTGGATTGTGTGGTGTGTTCAAAATCACTGCCTTGGCTCCTTGAATTGCATCTTTCAGTTCATCTGTATCATAGTTCCAATCATTCATTTCTTTGTTGGGTTTCAATGTCACATATGATGGTTTCAAATAGAATATCTCGCACTGAGAACTGTACAGCTCATGGAATGGTTCAAAGACCACCACCCTGTCTCCTGGCCTACCAACTGTTCTTAATGCTGTTGCAACAGCCTCAGTTGCACCCAAGGTGAGAGTAATCTCATCTTCTGACACGTTGTAATTGTATAATCTAGAGTAATAGTCAGATACTGCCTTGCGTGCATCTGCTCTCCCCATTGGTGGAGAATATTGATTCAATTCATCAGTCACAATGTCTCCCGACGAATTATTGGTCAACAATTTAAGGATAGAATCTGTCAACTCCTCTTCTGTAATGTCACAATGATTGTGTTGTAGCAACCCTTCATCCTTTCCAGACAGTACTGCTTGGGCCAACGCCAATTTGACTTTGCTGGGTGGTGGTTCATTAGGAAAGCCTTGAGAAAGATTGACAGCTTTGTATTGGATAGCAAGGCGAGTCATCAATCGGATCGTGCTCTCCTTGACTTGAAATTCATCGTGAGTAGTATCAGTGGGCGGCATGGCATTGTCTTCAGATGATGATGAAGTAATGGAGGCAAATAATTTACCTGTGTCAGCAACTACGGATGACGGTGTTCTGTAGAATCTAGTAGGCGGTGCTGCTGGCAGTACAGGCGACCTCAAATAAAAGAATTGATGACAAAACGATGTGATCATGCCATGCCCTTATTCACGACCGTAGATCCAAATCACCCAATTCAAATGCAGCTGGATCGCAGTTGATAGGAATTCTTCCATCCTGCTCATCTGCGATCTGCCCAGCGCAGGGGTTACAACGCGAAGCACAAAACAAAACCAGAACTTTCTTCATCTTGCATTCCGTATGCCGTCTTCCGTTCGAGAGCAAATTTTTATTGTACTAATTCCTATGAAGAATTTGCACTTCGCTCCCCCCAAGCGATGAGCTACACTACAGGTCTCGCATCTACGATAGCATTCAGACGGTTGATTGGGTCTAAAGAAGTGATGGTAGTGTGGAAGAATGGATGTCAAATGAGTGCGTTTGAAAGTGATGTGTGGTACTAGTATGTACGATTATAGTACTTTAAGGTATGTAGAGAGGAATGTCTTCGTAGAAGCTCTAAGATCTCAAGCACCCAAACGGGCCGAACGAAGAGCTCAAAAATAATGCCCGCGTGTCAATCTCAACTAGCTTTCTACGCGTGACACGATGATCACCACCCGCCGACCATGGCACGGCACCATTATGCCCTATCGCCGCTGCCAAAATAGAGCAAGTTAATCGCCGACCTATGGACTGAGCGGTGGCTAGTCGTTACTATGGATTATTATGTCGGTGGCGAAGCCCTCGCCGCTGCCAAATCCACCGAGGAGAGGCAGAATGGTGACGATTTATAACGGCGATTTTCGGCGCTCGCCGGCCACTGAACAGGAGTTATTGAACACCCTGATGACCGTTTCTTCTGCATCCAAGCATAATAACATCTTCATAATAGTCCATAGTAACGACTAGCCACCGATCAGCCCATAGGTCTTTGATTAACTTCCTCTATTTTGACAGCGGCCGTGTAGTATTTTTGAGCTCTTCGTTTGGGTGGTTTGGGTGCTTGAGGAGTTAGAGGTTATCTCGAAGTCTCAGCTCCTACATACGTCAAAGTACATAATCATAGATACCACCTACACAAATCACTTGTTTTCACCCCCCTCATCATCCCAAACATACCATCAACCAACCATCGCTGAGTAGAGATAACCGAGACCTGTAGTGTGGATGAGCTTCTCTTTCTTCCTTCTTTCTCATCGCGCCTGGGTTGGTCCAAAGAAGTTGCCCGCCGCATTACTTGTCCGTCCACGATAGCTGCCCGCTTGGAAATCCGGACATGAGAATCCCAGATACTAATAAATGCTTCTTCAGTAATTGCCCGTCCACGATTTTTGCCCGCCCCCATGAGCTTACACTCCCACGGGCAACTTCTGTGGACACTCTGCATTGGCATTGGGAACTGGTGACAACATGGACGGAAGTAAGCCGTGCCGTTGACGACTACTTCTACTCAACAACATCGCATCCACGCTTTGGCTTCATTGTCGTGCCATAACTTCCACCGTCTCACACCTGATTATTACTGCACGCGCCAGGCCAAGCTAAGTATGAGGTTAGCCACCGCTCTCTCCCTCAATCTGGTGCTCGTTGGCACTGTTACTTCTCAAGGCGACGTCCTCCCTCCTGGCCAATGCGGCCTCTACCTAGCACCGTCGTCATTGCCATTTGCTGGCCTTGGGCTCTTCAGTGGAGCCAACATTCCTGCCGGTACTTCCGTCAATCAGTTCATTGGGGGCACCTACCCGGGGTATGATCCAGAAAACAAGCCGCCGCTATGGACAGATCTCGCCATCCCAATAGCCGATGATTACAAGGCTCTACCGTACAGAGGGCAGCAGCGTTATCCGTCTTGGCTGGGATATGTGTGGCCGAAGCATCTCGGGGCTATCGTCAATTTGTGGGATAATCCACCATTTCCAAAGATTGAGAATGGATTGCCAGCAATTGATCCTGGATTGCAACTTGCGGATGGAGTTGAATTCTTCATGGATGATTATGATGAGGATACTCAAGATGATGAGAATTACGAACCTTCTTTTCGGATCAATGCATTCTCTCCAGGCCTAGCTAGTTTGGCCAATCACGATGGCGACTTTGTCAATATTGATCGACATTATGATGTTAGTCGTGCTGATTATTAATGATCAAACGGCACCATGGGATGCAGGTGCGGGAGCGTTTACTCCGCATCACAGCATGGAATACATCACGTACAGGGACGTGGAGAAGGGTATGGAGCTCTTCTTAGATTATGGGGAACAATTTCATGATCACATCCGGGAGAGGAATGAACAGCTTTCATGACATTCAGGGTAAGGAAAAACGTTCAGTGAATGGCTTTGCTGATGATATATCAAGAAGTTGGGATATCATGGATAACAAAGAAATGAGGAACTGTCCGAGAGAATTACCCACAGAAAAAGCAAAAAGAGATAGGTTGGAAGTTGGAATGGGGATTGATTCATCTACTCTTGATGCAGATGCTAGACCCTATAGTGAATACAGACGAAATGATCACCTCCCTGAAGTTGAAGAAGAGGATGAAGAGGATAATTATGACGATGGCAAACAACATGGCTGGAACGTCAAATCCCTCGAATGGTTATACGATAACGGCGTATGCCTTTCGTCAGGAAAATTGGCGATTGCACCCTCTTCCATTGAATTCCGCTGGTCGCGCAGTCGGCGCAACAGCTGCTATTGCCAAAGGAGAGGTCGTCCTTACAACGCCATTGATTGCCTTGCGGAGAGATGATTTCCGAATCTACAAATCTAATCCTGACGCAGAGCACGAAAGGGATGAAGTGGACAAGTCCACTGTAATTGGAGAGGAACTGTTACTGAATTATGCATACGGTCATCCTGATTCTCCAATGCTATTAGGTGCCAAATGCACCCATGGCAAATTTTATTAATCATGGTGGGGTAGACGATGCGAATGTTCAGATAAGGTGGCCTACGGCAGGTTCCAAGACGGCGAGATTATTTGACTGGGCTTACACTCGCGAGAAAGAAGATATCTACGATGATAAATTCGAAACAAAGAATCACAATGCTTGGCTCAAAGACCATCCGATTGATGTAATGGAGAAGTCTGGAAAGTTGGCTTTTGAATATGTTGCGCTGAGGGATATCGCAGAGAACGAAGAAATACTTGTCGACTATGGACCGTTGTGGGAAAAAGCCTGGTACGAATTTGAGCAAGTTGATCCCTACGCTCGATCTGGGTACTTTCGTCATTCAATCGGTGTTCCCGATGGGCTTTACCCTGACAATTGGCTTCGGCGTTACTGATAAATATGAGATTGCCGAAATTCAAGATTTAAAGAATAATCCATTGGAGCCGGGATTAGCACTTCCAATGACATGGGCTCACAATGGGAAACCATTGAGCCCAAAGTATGGATACGTAGTAGGGCTGGAAGAAGGCTTCTCGGATCGATTCAGGGAGTACAGCGAAGAGACTGGAGTCGTTGAGCTATACAGGAACTTACTGACAGAACAAGAGGGATTCCGCTTGAAGTCAGATGAATTCACCACTTACAAGCCCAGTGTCCTGACAAATACCAGCAAAGCTAACGTTGAAGAGATGGAGTTCTTTGCGCAAAAGTATAAGGCTGAAGAGTACAGATTTAACATGCACTTCGTTGCAGCATGGAATGAAGCTGCCAGAAAAAGTGTCATTGAGGGGCTCGGAGATGCTGGATTTGACTTGGCATTGAAAGGAATTGGTGAAAGATTTGGTTATGATAATATCACGTGCTTCCACGCTTCCTACATGGGCATGACACACTGTGATAAAGCCAAGCCGCACTCAGACATTTATGCTACCAATGACAAGTCGTGGAATATTGTCTTTCCTTTGATTACGGTAGAGGGAACAGATCCAGAACTCAACATTATGGCAGAGGACATGAACACGGTTGTCGGTGTTCATTACTTAAAAGATGTCGCCTACGCAATTGGAGACTTTGGTTTCCACCAGACTAGACCCAGTAAGTACTTCGACCCCGCTGAGAGTGATGAAGAGGAGAGTGCAGCTCAAATTCGTGTTGTCTTTGGGGCATACTGCTCGCAAATCGATGAGACAAATATTGCCATGTTAAGGCACATCTATGATGGTGACGACCCAGCTCCATTCGCTGATCAATTTACTGAATTGCCAATGAGAGAGGTACACTGGACCAAGGCGAGCAATGCGACTCTGCGGCACCCTGAAGGGAGTGGATCATCTGAGCAGATATTGGCTTGCGAGAGCGAGGGATAGCTGATGGAAACGCAAATCATCTCGGAATAGATGCATGTGTGTTCATGTTCATGTACTTATTAATATTTAGGAATAGATAAGAAGCAATTGATACTACATCAATACCCAATTTGAGTTGTCATGTAGTCAGTAAGTTCTCCCCTCGAACCTCGAACAACCTCTGCAATAAAGGAGAGAGATGGGATGCTTCGCATCAGACAGGCATCCTAATCCTGCGAATCTTTTGACGAACACAACCGCCAACAACAGCAACCGCACAACCCATGACAACAACAACATCATAAAATGGACCAGCCCGCTGGACAATGGCAGTGGTAGAAAGGATAATCTGTTGTGTGGACAACTCAGTAAAACTCTCTAATGTTGTAGAAGAGCGTCATGATGAAATTATTCTCAGTAATTGCGGCCCTTGTATGTTGCGCTGCTTTTTTTCTTGAAGAAATTGATGCATTGGATGACGCTGCTCAGTGTGAATCGGCACCTGATCAAGCTCCCGAAGCAAATGACGATTCGCCTATCTGGTGGGATTATTCGATAGACGAACTATTTACAGATCTCTTCAACTGTGGCGAAATATTATATGATGTCACGCCTGCCCCAGTGACTGAGAAAGATGTAGAGCGATTGTTCCTGCAATTCGATGAGATACGTAACAAGTACGCCAAAGAAGTCAACCTCTTGCCAATACAACAGCCAACACCAGATAATAGGTTTTCAATAATGGTAGTTCCAACTGAGATCAAAGATGCTGGGGGGAAAGGTAGAGGAGTATTTGCGGCTGAGAGAATTGAGAAAGGATCGCTTGTCCTGAGTTTAAATGCAGGTAATGTGGGTATCTTTAAAGATGGAGCGACATGGCGAAGCTTCGCGGCAACGCTGCCGCGTGAGACTGCATGTAACTTCATAGAGTGGAGTTGGGTTCAAGAGATAACTCCAGAAAAAGGAAAGGATGATATACGTGAAGGTCTAACAATTTTTGTTGCATTCGATGAAAGTAATTTGTTGAATGGAGCTTCGGAAGAAGTGGAGGGTGAAGGTTGGGTAGGTGGGGAAGAGGCTAACATTCGATGTGGTACACCACTTCATTCCGAGCATTATTCAACCAACATGAACGAAGGACGTGATGCGAACGAAGATGAAGAAGAAAGATGGGGTCCTTGCAGATTCGATTACTATGCGACAAGAGATATAGAAGCTGGGGAAGAACTCTTACTAAACTATGGTGAATTTGAAGATGAAGACCAACATCAATGGACTGATATCGGGTTGTAATATGTGTATGTGAAATAATCGTATAATCTACATCAACTGTAATCATTTTGACTTGGGAGCAATTGTCGCATCATAATTATTCATCCTTATCTTTGAACTCGCATTTGAGCGATAGTTCATCATCAATAATTGCAGCGTAAACGTTCATAGCATCCGCAGAAAGCGGTCTACATTTCCAGTATGTCATTGCAACTGTCAGTACTGAGTAAAGCGGAAGCAAAATATCGTCGCCTGCGTAGTTCACCAAGACATTCCACATGTACCAGGTGACTAGGAAAGTGTTTGAGATGCTCAAAAATCTGTGTGTTTTATTGAAACCGATACCTACAGCGGCATTTCCATTGCTTTTTGATCTTGTTTTCCATTCCAAAAATGCATTTTGAGTCATTGCATCGTGTATTTCGAAAGCCATGATTGCTAAAAATGCAGGGAGCAGCGACGAGATAGAGCTTACGAGCATTTCGTTGTTGTACCGTCTATTATCATTCCCAGTCCCTTGCATAATAATTGCATAAGCAGAGATCAATTTCCCATGCGTAGCTTTCACAAGTGAAATGAGGATGATGGCAAATGTCATTCGCCGTTCTTCAAGATTTGTTGCATTTGGCTTGCTAATCAACTTCAGGAGGCACCAAAGGATAAGCATCGTCAAAGAGACATAAAAAGTGGGAGCAAGTGCTGTGCTATCGAACATCGCATTTTTTTCGCTGGCAACAAAGAACACACCTGCTGCCAAAGGTGCCACACATGCAACAAGGTAAAGCCGCAAGTTTTGCATTGCGCAATAACACAGCATGGTTCCAAACCTATTCCCTGATAGCTGTTGGCCTCGAGATGAACAAATTTTATGGCAAATCTTGTCGATGACAAAGCCTGCACCATACACAATGATGAAGTAAACCAGTGCCGCAAGTTGCGTCAACACAAATACTGTTCCTAGGAGTAACTCACACTCATGCATGTAGCATCTCTTCAAACTCCAACCGAAAAAGTGAACCTCGGACCGCCGTAATAGAGAAATTACTGTGACAATGGAAGGGATCACAAGGAGACAGATTGAAACTTCCAGGCTAATTGTAAACAGTGGTCTCTTTTGCTGTCCATATTGTTTTCTTTGATCTCGTAAAAACAGTGGCCACAGAAGAAGGGAATGCGCAAGACCAACCAAAATACAAAGCTTGAGTAAATAATTGAGATAATAGGGAGCTGCGAGTTGAACGGAGACTAATGCAATGTATCCTTTCGCGTCGAGTGCACGTTTATGCAAACCTTTGACTTCTTCCTCAAATGTTGATGTATGGTTTGTTTGATGCAAAGTCCTGCGCACGATATTCAAACGTTCGCTTGAATTCATACCACGGTCTGTTGTGAAGGCAAGGACGAAGATGACTTCACGAATTTGTGTTAGTAGATCATAGCACCACACTATACAACGATGGTCCATGCCAAACTTTACATTGGAAGCAGTTGTTGCTTTGGCTTCAAGCATTGAATTGGCAAGGAAGCTTTCAGATTGACCTCTGCTCAATGGTGGTGGAATCAGTTCGTCTCTCAAACCTCCCGAAACGGAAATCAAGGCGACATTCTGCTTCGTAGCAGCACCATAGTGTCTTTCGTTCAGAGTTTGTACTAAATCATGTACTCCAGAATCAACGGCGTATGGAATCGATTGCAGAGGTGACGCCAAATTAATAACATTCTTAACCCAGCCCTTCGATACCAAATGTGGATTCATATCCAATGATGCTCTGACTGCCCATGCTCCTATGGAATGCGCAACAATTGTAATGCTCTTCTTGCTATCACCAAGGAGGCATCCCTCCACCAATGTTTCAATAGCTCTTGCAATAAAATCTGCTTGGTTCAAAATTCTGGAAGAATGAAGAGCTGATCCCTCTTCTCCAAAGTCAAGGGCAAACACATCCATCACAAATCCATCTTTGTATTGAGGTGTAAGTAGATCCGTCATCAACTGAATTTCGTCTGAGTTTACTCTCAACATTTTGCAATAGTTGCGTTCCATCATGCATTCCCTTCCCACTTCGCAATGATTCAAATATCTTTTGATTTGTATTAGCGTCATAATAGGGACCTGTCCATCGAGTTCCATGTGCACCCAACGATCGAGACTGCGAGAATGATCCCCAATGCCCAGGCACGTACAGTACAAGATGGCCTCTATGAGGATGAGGTACATTGCTCCATTTAACATGACTGGTATTTTTTTCGATTTCCTCGCGGGGAAGTAGGCACCAGTTGTCGTGAAATTCCAATAACCGCCCATTACTATTGTTTTGGTTGCTCTTCTTGGATATTTTGTGTTTGATAATCCTCAATCAAAGAACCAGATATAGGATAGAAATGTCGATGCCTCGGATCTCGCGCATCTGTAAACTTTAGAAGGCGGTATCTATTATTTAGAGGATGGGACGGAACATGAAGCGGCAAGAATTGAAAGCGAGAATAAGTCATGGTGCATTCCTGCCCATTGTAGAAGGCAGGACCTTCGACGATCAAGCCCCAGAGGAGAAATGAAACGCTGGCGAGACATGTTATCACAGCTAAAACGATTATTCCCGCCGCTGTTGCCTTTCGTTTGGGCGGATAGACACCACCATCTGGAGCCATCTTCAAGAACACCTGCAATGCATCCGATGTAAGTGGCCGGCTGTAAGTAGCTGTTCGCTGTTGCTGTGTTATCTTGTGTTATTGCTATTGCTTTGCTTGAGCCCTGCCTATAAGTACTAGAGAGAGTTGCCTAGCGAGTTGGTTTGTTGCTTGTGGCTTGCTTGATTAACTCTAATGGGAATAATAACCCTTGGCAGTATCTTTGTAAACATGCCGCCGACACGAAGGTTCAAGCTTCAAGATTCAAGAGCAAGAAAAGAACTTGCTTCCACTCCAACAGTGCATAAGTACTTACTGAGCAAGCACAGGGTAACCATTACCATTACTACATCTTACCATCGCAACGTACACCTATGATTAGAACAATACTCTCTGCTGTCTCCATCGCCGCTTTGATCGGATGCTCTTCTGCATTTGCTCCATCAACTACCAGCAGCAGCGTCACGAGAGAGACAAGCCTTTCTATGGCACCACGATTCGACAAAACGACCCAAAAATGGTTCACCGATGACCCAGAAGAAATGGCCGGATCATCGTACGGACCCATTGGAACTCTGTATAGGGCAGGTCCCAAGCCATTCTTCACAAGAATTTTCGACCCAGATACATATGACCAAGGTGGGTAATGGTTTAATTCTTTCATGCTAATGTATATCTAATTCGTATTGGACAGAATTCTCAATGATCTCGTTTCAATGATATAGCGGTACTGAAATACATGGCTCAGGATGGATGTGATCGTAAAGAAGCACAGGGTAACATGGACGCATTCCTAGAAAACCCACAAGGTGAGTGTAATTTGCAATCATAGCATATATGCATTTCTCTTGTATTGCAGCATTAACTTAAGACAATTTATACTCCAACAAAATTCAGATTGGGGATTTCAGAAGGTCTCTGAGCAAAATGGAGCTTACAAGAAAGACTATGCCAACGCAAACATGGAGCCAAAGCAAGTTATTTTGACAACAGTTTGGGGTGTGGGAGTTAGTGTACTTTCTTGGAAGTCTGATTTACAATGGTATCCAGGATGGTATCATGGTAGGATCTTTCCATCGTACCATGGAACTTTTAGGAATGGAGTAAATAAAGTATGGATGAGACTCTACAAACTACTGGGAAGTCAACACGCTGTGTCTGTACATGCCGGAAAGAGTTTATGTATTGTGAATAAAAACAACAAATTCAAATTTACTGCATCTACTTTTCTCTTTCATTTGAATGTTTGCAATTGCTCTTCCTGCCTGTCAGGCAAGGAACAATACTCTGAAAGTCTTATTCTTAGTGCAAAGAAGTATTGAATGCAATTCTACCTGCTCTCTCTCTTTTTCTCTCTCTCTCCAAATAGGAGATATTGCACTTTTTTTGTACACCCTGTCGTATATAAACTGATGACTGGGAGAAGACAAGAAGTTGGACCTCTCATTTCCGCCCGTTTCAGTTCCAACCAAAATCACCCGCCTGTCCGTCCTCCGTCTCTCTCTTTGGCAACCAGCAAAAGCAAAACATGTCGAAGAACAAAAGCATTATGCTGATAGGAGTATGGAGCAAGCAAGCATTTTAACCAAGAGCACTAAAGCAACCATCAGCCATGGCGAAACCAACCAAAAAAGGAGATTCTTCCAAGAAGCGCCGTAGAAAGGAGGAAGATGAAGAGCATGCTACTGATCAGCAAGATGAGCCGGCATCTGCAACAATCAGTGCACCTGAAAGTAGTGACAGCGGAAATGAAGAAGCCGACGCCGATGAAGGTGACGGCATCATTTCGACAAAATCATTTGCCTCGCTGAACATCCACTCATCGCTTTTAGACTCAATCAAATCTCTAAAGTGGGACAATGCAACTCAAATCCAAGCTGCATCCATCCCTGCCGCATTAGATGGACGTGATGTCATCGGCCTAGCTGAAACTGGCTCAGGCAAGACTGGATCATTTGCAATTCCCTATCTTGAATTATCTTCTGGAAAAGCCACAAAAACAAGTCTTTGCTGTCATCCTGGCCCCAACAAGAGAGTTGGCATTTCAGATTAATGAAGTTATGGTAGCATTAGGACAAGGAATAGGTGCCTCTTCTGTGTGCATCGTAGGAGGAGTAGATATGGCTTCTCAAGCAATTGCGTTGGCACGAAATCCCCACATAGTCGTTGCGAACTCCAGGTAGGCTATTAGATCACCTTGAAAATACCAAGGGGTTCCATTTGCGTCAGTTGAAGTACTTGGTCATGGACGAAGCAGATCGAATGTTGAGTATGGATTTTGAGAAAGAGATCAATGAGATCTTGGACGTAATTCCAGATAGTGAAAAGGGAAGGAGGACCATGCTTTTCAGTGCAACCATGACAAGCAAAGTTGAAAAGCTTCAACGAGCAAGTTTAGTCAATCCTGTTCGAGTGGAAGTTTCTACCAAATTTCAGACTCCGAAGAAATTGTTACAAAGTTATCTATTCATTCCTGCCAAGTACAAGGATTGCTACCTGACATACTTGATCAATGAGCATGCAGGACAATCCATATTGGTCTTTGGTGCCACATGTAACAATGTTCAGCGGCTAGCACTGATGTTGCGTAACCTTGGATTTCCAGCTATTTGTCTGCACGGTCAAATGTCTCAACCAAAACGTCTTGGAGCGTTGACAAAATTCAAGGCTGGAGGGAGAGATATTTTGATTTGTACTGATGTGGCAAGCAGAGGGCTAGACATCCCAAGTGTAGACGTTGTAATCAACTTTGATCTACCTGGTCATGGCAAGGATTACATCCATAGGGTTGGAAGGACAGCTCGTGCTGGGAGAAGTGGAAAGGCGATTCGCAATGGTAACTCAATATGATGTGGAGGTTTATCAAAGGTTGGAGCATTTACTTGGGCAACGTCTACCAGAATACAAACTTGCAGAGGAAGAGGTCCTCATGTTGTTGGAGCGTGTCAACGAAGCTCAGAGACTGGCAACGAGGGAGCTGAAAGAACAATTGGCGACTCGTGATGGAAATGGCAAGAGACGAAAGAAAGGAAAGTATGCTGGTGGAGACGGTGATGGTGAGGCAGCTTTTAGGAACGAAGCAAAGAGTGGTTTCTATGCAGGTGGCAGTGGAGGAAGAGGGGGCGGTTTTCACAATCAAAGAGGAAGCGGGAAAGCCCACAAGAAGAATCATCGTAGGTAAGCAGTGGCACAAGGATAATGAAAAACATGCTATTACCACACTATCTACTTATTCCCTCTCACTTACTATGCAAAAGTTCCTGGGTGAACCTGTGGACTGGGCCCCCTGTTGCTGCTGTTGTGCATTACCTCCAGAAAACATTCCTCCCAATCTTCCAAACACGTTATTTTGAATCATGGCTCGCATCCCCATTTCCGCTCCTGCATTAAACATTTCATTCAATTTTGCACGTTGGTCGGCACTGCATTTGTAATAACCATACACATTGGAGAAGCTCAGCACTAATGCAATTGCTAGCGTCACAAAACAGTTAAACCGTAACCATAGCATTGCCGACATGAAGCAAAGCGCCCAAAGAATAGGTGTAATATACAAAATCGTCCAAAAGAATTTGCTATCAAACGAGTTCGTTGTTGAATTTGATCCATCTGGAGAGGTGGGCGAAGCACTCTCAAATATCCAACTAGTTTGCCCAGTTACTGGATCAACCTTGTTCCACCAACGTAGTCCAACGAGTAGTCGACCTGTAATGTTTTTAACCACCCAGAAATCAGCAGCTAGTAGTAATATGCAAATAACGGTTACCATGATACCTTCCATTGCCTTAGATCCGAGCATATATACCGTGAACGCGCTGCCTTTGAATAGAATGTGAAAAAAACATGCCGTTGGATGGGCCGATTGATTGAAACTTGCAGCTAGTGGAATGGACGATCCTGGCGTGTAGCTTGGTGCGTTGTTTCCGATATTATTATTATTATTATTTAGAGACGATGCCCCGGCGACACCGCCGGCTTTCATGTTTGCGAGGACATTATTAGTTGGTGCTGATGATGGTGGAGGGATGACTTTTCCGTCAACCTCCGTGACAAATTCGAGATCATTATCATGCATCATGGTGACTAATAAGTATTATTGTTTCTCCAGCATCTGTGGCTCTTAGCAGTCAAAGGCCGGTAATGATATGTACTGTATATTTCGAATTTTATGGATTCTGGTCATTCAAGTGTAGTGGTTCATTGCAGGAATAAATATGGTTCGGTTGAGCTGGATGCTTCTGCGTTCCTTCTCCGCTCCCGCAAAAACCAAAAAACAATCACCATTAGGACTTTTATCTTGATCCTTTTCTGCACTCGCTGCCAAAACCTTGCCCGCTACCTAGGAGTGTCATGTTGGCGTCGACGAGCACTTCTGCCACTGCTTGTTGCTGGCTGCGATGACGTAGAGAATGCTGCGGCTGTCGCTGTGGGCGACGATGAAAAAAATGGAGACTGCGCTCCCTCCGAGGACTGCGAACCTTTATGTCAATCTTCAAGAGTCAAAGGATATATCTTGCTGCTTGTGTCTGCCAGTTTCAACTTCGAGGCAGTTGCACGGCTCACTAGTAAGCAGGAATATTTTGAGAACAAGTTGGTAAACGAAATGGACTGGTGCTTCGTGCTGGATAATATTAGTTCATTCTACGATTTCGTGCTAATGAAACGAGGTGACTTAGATACTAAAATTCGATATGCTATGGCTGCCTCTGGAATAACAATTATCATCAGCGGGTTTGTTATAATTTGCTATTTTGATCTGCTTACAAGCTTGAGAAGAACGTTGTGGCCAAAGGTACGGTTTAGGATTGGCACTTCAGTTCTTTTCATCTGTATTGTTCCCTATTCATTACAGCCGCAACTAAATTACTTGTTCCGTACAACAGATGTTTGGACCAAACAAAGCGGTGGAACTGTGCATACTCATCTTTCTTGTTATTCTTTGGATGGTGACAATTTGGATTCAATACTACAATACGAGGACTTGCAGGAGAAGGTTCAGAACAATACAATCTCTATTTCACCAGTTGGTTGTGTCTGTGGACCTCGTTTTGGACGTTGGAAAGATGGTTTGTATCTAGTGGGAAGTCTTCTTTCGAGACATTTGTGAGCAGTTGGCCAAATCGGTGCAAACTATGGATAATAACTCTCATACTGAGCTTCTCTGACTTTTTGTTCGTGTTGGATGCGGTAAGTATGGTACTTGTTTGACTTCTTGTGCTTTTCTGATGTCTGAAATTTCTAGCTCACCACATTCCCACTTCTAGAGGAGCAATTGGAAGGAGGGTACGAAGACCACTCAATACGTACATGAGATGTTTGCCAATGTTTCGGAAACTGAATGGAATTTTTTACTTGAAGCGACGATATGTGCTTTTTCTCTGTCATTGTGTTGGATCCTGGCAGAAATATTCAGAAAGAATAAGAAAGAGGAAAATGCAACGAAGTCAGATGTCGAGTGAGTAACCACGATGATTCTGTTGAATTCTGTCTTTGGTTCTTGCTCACAATGTGCGCTGCTTCGCCTGTAGAAACTACATTGAAGGCATCCTGTTGCACCTTTTAGCTATCCAATGGGTTATACTCATCTTCTTCGCAACCATGCCGGGACGAAGCGCATCGCTCATTGGAAATCTTTACTTTACCACGTGGGCCACATGTTTCTCTATTATGGCAACTCTTGTCTGGTGGCTAAGAGATTGGCGCAAGGATATTGCTGATACTATAAATGATCAGCAAGCAGAGTATGAGCGTGCAAAACGAGCCGTCTTGAGGCGCGAGGAAAAGAGGTTGGCAAAGGCAAGAAGAGAGAATGGCGAGGCTCAAGCTGAAGCTGTGCAGACTGAAGAGTCAAACGACAACCTCGATGAAATTGTAGAAGAAGATGGCACAGAGGAAGACATAGTTGACGACGATATCACCGTATCAATCGCTTCTGTCTCCGGTAGTCGCGTTAGAACAGACACTATAGATTCCACAGAAGATCGTCGTACAGTTTGCTTCTCGGCAAAGACCATATTTGTATCAGCAAGGGATAACAGCTAAAACTAATGTACTATTACATGTATTATGAGACCTGGAACAGTTGAATACACTCTAAATCAAAGATTGGGGGCTCTTGGCAACGTAAGAACACCACGCCCCACATGAACGCAGTGAACCAAATCGAGGTGTATTGGTTGGGCTGGTACTTCCTTATTACTATTGCATGAGGCACGGGTAGCAGTCCCACCATCGTTATATCCTTGAACACCTCCAGAATTTCTGTCTCATCGACCACTCCATTTTGACGTTCGCACATAGTCATCGACTACTGGGACTAGATGCTGTAATAAGCGATTGACAGTTTCTAGAGGGAGAGATGAGCGAAGTTCTGCCAGCCAACTTTCAGAAGGAGTGAAGCGTTCCTTGACACTAACGACTGAGCTACCTACTGATGACCCGATCGTATCCTCGTTGGATTCCCATGACTTAGCCGGGTTAACTGCTCTTTTGCTGGATTGGTCTTCTCGCGAATCTGCTCTCTGAATCGGATTTCCTGATTCATCCACATCTTGTATCGATAATGCGGCCACTCGCTCGGCAGCATCGGCATCATATTCCTGTTTGCAAGTGGGCTGGGAAAGCCTTGCTACACTGCTGAACAGCTTTTGGCAACGTCAAGCTGGCGAGTCTTCCAAAGACATCCTTTCTACGTACAATCGCATAAACGAGATGTTGGTTGCCGTTGTATTGATATTGGATAATGTTGTTGAAGATTTCAAGAAGCAAAGCGAGGTGTTTGTACGCCTTCTCTCCTGAATACAAAAACTTTGGTGATGAAAATAGCTCGAATAGGTTGACCAACTTGACTGATGATACTAGACTCATAGATCGCCAATAAGGACTGATGTTGCACACAACAGTCAGGAAGCATGAATAGAGCGGCACCAATCGATACGATCCATTGACAATCATTTTATGAAGCGTAATGCTAACCAAGTCTGCAGTGGCTTCCTGAGAACAAGGGCAAGTCACAAGGGAGTTTTGTTCGGAATGGGCGATTCAAACTAACACCAAAGCTCCTCTCTCCCGACAATTTTAACAAGATGAAGGTACAAAGATGAACCAAACCAATCTTGGAAGCTTCCTGCCTTGATGTGTACATGAGGTAGCAAATTGGTACAACTAATTCGCATACGTCACATCTGGTCAATATGAAATCCAAGAACAAAGGATTTTCTTCCAATGTCTTCCATAACAAGATGAGGATCTCTTGATAACACTCCAATTTGGATTGAGAGCTAGGTAAGAGAGTGTTCTTACTCTCAAATGTGTGTCTCAACAAGCGGACAAAACCACGGTAGAGCGTATTCAAGTCCTTTCCATCGCTAATGCGTGCTAACAACGCTCTGAAAATATTGAATCCTCCCTTCTGCGCTTCAGAAATAGCCACAACTGGCTCTCCAGTACTGATTTTCCACTGGTAGCGGGTCGCCTGGCAACCCACAATCCAAAAGCACACACAACACCTGAGCACTCAAGTCCACTAGTTTGACGTGAGAGTTAGAGTACTGGCACTCCACCAAAAGATGAGTTTGATGGATCGAAGGAAATCACCGTGTTCAGTAAAGAATAGAACAGGCAAGGTGCATTTGGAGCATCGGCAGCAACTGCAACTGACATCCAACGTGAGGCGAGAGGATTATATTCGTCCGCAGGAGAGAAGAGAGGATCAGAACACGTAGCCAAAAGTAACCGTAGCACTTCAATGCGATTTTTGTCGTATTTTCGAGTGTAGGCTGCCTCGGGATTATGCACCGTCTTGGATTTGTTGTTCCTGGGTCTGCGATATTTACTGTTTTCATTACCCACAATGCTGCACTTTCCATCATTCGTGAAACCTACACCTGGTGCCCAGACGATTCCTGCCGGATGTGGAATCAACCGAACTCCTTTGCGTGTACGCCTCGGTTTGCCAAGCCCAGCCTCGGCTTGTGATTCTTTATCAGCTTTTGCGGCGCGTTTCTTGTCCATCAAGTCGCCTTCGTCAACCTCATCCTCTTCACTACAGCTGACATCTGAGTCATCATCATCATCAGAGTCATTTTCATCTTCATCCTCTTCATAGAACTCGCAAGTGAACTGTGGCAGGAATAACATGTGCATAGCTGCATGAACCACAAGAAGTGCCAGTGGTTCCTGACTATCATCTTCTTCTTCGTCCTCCTCCTCATCATCACTCTTTCTACTCTTCTTACTACTAGGCCGCAGTAGCACTATCTGTTTGATCACTCCAGCACAACGCCTCCACATTCGGATCACCATCGCCCAAATCCCCCTTCTCCAAAAGAAACGGCAACACCCTTGTCAAAACCCTCACACAATTGAGCGCCTGATCAAAGTAAATCGTATACGGCGTCTCCACAATCTGACACAACTGCGCGGTAGCCTGAGTGAACAACGTGGCCTAAATTGTCGAATCGTTCATCGCGCAATCGCCGAGCGTTGTCGGGTGTGAGAAGTTCAAAGACCTCGTCGGCGGAGGAGGGGATTTTCCATAACTCATCCCAAAAATCCGAATCGTCGGGGGATACGTCGCGGGAGATTAGGGAGGTGAGAGATTCTCTGAATTTGATCTTGGAGGCGGATGCTCCCATGGTTCTATATGTAGTATGGTCCTATATAATATTGTGTTCTCTGCTGTTCGAGGATCTAGAACGATTTCGGCATGGTCATCATTGATTTGAATTGATATGCTCTGCGTTTTGGCAGGTTTTGGCGAGAGGCGAGAGGAAGAACTGGAAGAGAAGCACATGGCCATACATAGAGCAAAGAGCTTCGAACAATGAAGAAAGTTAGTGCCGTATCCGTCTAAACGGCATGCCATACGCGAACGCGAAAAGGCAACTTTCCGCCCTTTCCGCCCCGTCTCCGTCTAATGCTGCTTTGGCAGTACTTTTAAGCAATGCCATTGACTTTGGGCGTGCTACTGAGGAAGAAGTGCTGCTGTGTTGCATTTAAAAGTACACATCAACGAAGTGTATATAAATATATTTGTCATGGCTGAAACGAGCAGTATCGGCGCTGGTCTATCCGGCCTCGACCTAAAAGATGACGTAGAATCAAATTGGCATTCGGGGTCGACATTGGAATCTTACGTTCTTCCTCCCAATTTACGTATTGACGCTAACGAGACGAACCTTGCTCTATCATGTATGGAGGTGATTAAGGTTTCCAAGGTGAGTAGAGAGAATTATATACGTTGATTTTTGATTGGTCGAGACATATGTTGTGCTCATACTATGATACTGCATCATATCATTTCTACATTTTAGAACGGCAAGCAACAAACACGTCGGTTGGGAATATCACCCAACCATCGTTCCATATTAATCACTTCCAATCGTCCTCAGGGGAAAGTGAAGGGACTACTAAAAAGGAACAATGATGGTGGTAATACTGGAGGAGGGGTCTCTGCATCTTCTTCGGCGAATGTACCGATGAATGAAGTTGATTTGAGTATGATTGTAAGATTGCAGCTTGGTCAGCAATCGAGACGGTTTTTCAAGGCAAGGTAGGTGATGAATATATATTTCGCTTGGTATATGATTTGCCATGAGCTCAATTGCTAATATAATACGATATCGTGAACGTGATCCATATTATGGTAATGTTTGACCAACGAAGGGCAAAATCAAACAACGGCAAAGACTCGAGAGATCATCCTCAATCACTAAGTATTATATATCGTCGTCCAAACAACACTTCTACGGTCGCTGCCGTTGGTTCAGCAGTCAAAGATAGCTTAGCAAAGATACCCTTGTCTCCTACTGGCAGTAATCAGGCTAGAATGGATGCTGGGGAGGATTCATTAGATCTTATCATTCCGTCCAAAACAGATTTTGACGCGTTGCTTCGAACATTGGAAGATTTACTGGAGTTTTACAAAGAAGATGAGCCTTATTCCAACATTGACTTGGCATTTCTACAATTTCATCTTGTTGATATGGGGAAGAGATTGGGCAAAGACGTCCAAATTTCGTGTAATGAGTGGGTCAGTCTTTGCAAGCGTTTTAATGCACCCGTGTCCAAGAGTGAAGCAACAACTTTATACCGCAAATTATCTCCGGAAGTAGATGGAATAGATATGTATCAAGTTTCGAAACTTATAAACAAGTTGAAAGTATCTACATACAAATCATATAAAGATCCACGTGACCGAATCTTTCAGGAGATGGCAATTAGCAAGACGGAAGGAGTACAACGGCGAATTGCTTCTTCATCAACTGGTCCATCAGGAGGAGCATTCGTCAAGGGTCTAGGAGATGGTGACGCAGCTGGTGGCAAACTTGCATTTCTCAGTGCCACTGATAACAAATCTCAAGTCGTATCTGCAAGGGCTTTCCTCGATTTCTTACATGACAAACAAAACGAGACTGACATGTCACTTGATGATGTTCGTGATTTATTTTACCAGTTGAATGGCCATCGGCTCTCAAAAGAGCTCGAAGAGACCATGTCACTTGTGTCAGGAATGAAATCTGCACCGCATGGTGTTTCATGGGAGAAGGAATTCATCACGTGGGAAGTGTTTACAAAGTATTTGATGCTTGAATCCAATGATGTCTTTAACCCAGATAGGGCCAAACCTTCTTCGTGGTGAGTCCGTGGAATGAGATCATTTATTGTGTCTAATCTATCCCTTTCGCTAATTCTCTTCTCGTCCGTTCCAGCGTAATGACCCAACCATTGAATAACTACTGGATCAATACGAGTCATGACACCTACTTGCATAGGACAAAGAAAACAATTCACGATTCAAAAACTGCGGAAAAGACTGATCTGCAATCATATACTCTGGCATTGTATCATGGCGCAAGAGCAATTGAACTTGATGTATGGGATGGGAAGACGGATCCTGTTGTTAGACATGGCAATACAAGTTTCCCCGACAATACAGTAGATGATAGTACAACCAAAAAGGCAGCTCGCTCTATTTCAAGCCTGAATTCTCGTATGTTCTTCAAACAATCGCATCCTTTTTGCAGTCGGAGCCAAACTCATTCCCTATCATTTTACTCATTGAAAATCATTGTTCTCTCCCTTTTCAAGAGATAATGGCGAAGAATATTGAGTTTATTTTGGAAAAGCGAGGGTTTTTGCATCGGCCAGACCCTGACCTCACTCCTACTTCAGCATTGCCCAGCCCTGCTGATTTGATCGGAAAAGTGTTGATAAAAAGTAAGCGAGCCATGTTGGGGGGAACAACAGTGCTGAATGACGATTTCGATGACGAAAATAGAACATCTGTTGCACCAAAGATTGGGGGGTATGATTCAGAAGACGATATCGACAACAATGTAGTTGCTTTTACCTCTTCAGGATCTATCAAGTCGGAGGCCAAGAATAATGCGACATATGAGCATTTGTTTAGGGCAGCAGAACATCTTGCAAGTGATGCAATTGCGACTGCAAAGTCGCTTACTATTCAGCATGATGATGCAACGAAAAGAGCAGCACAGGCACAAAATCACGCGGATGCTTTACTACGTGATGTCGGAATGAGCTATGAAGAGTTGAAGAAGAAACGAGCAAATGATGCAGACTATGTACCTGATGAAGGGACAGAAATTGTGTTCGAGGGAGAAGTTGCATTCGACGAAGACAGGGTAGTTGTTAAAGAAGAAAACAAAGCTGCGGAAATAGCAGCTGTGTTCGCCGAAAGTGTTGAGGACTCTCGGTTGGTCTTTAATGCAGCGAGTGCTGAAGCTCGGAGTGAAACGGAACTGTTTGAAATAGCGCGACAAGATCTTACTGAGCAGGAAATGATTCTTGCTGAAGCCAAAGAAGCACTTGAGGAAGTATCTAACCGAAACCGCAGATTGAAGGAGGCAGCCGAACGTGGGCTCGCAGAGGCGAGATCAAATCGCGAGTATGCCAATAATGCAGAAAACCGCGTTGTTGCAGTGAAGGCTCTGTTGGACAAGTCCCAAAACCAAGCAGTTTCGTCGGAGACAGTAGCTGGGACTGCCGATGCTGAGGCTAAAATCAGCGAAGAAAGAGCATGCGAAGCTGAGGCACGCGCTCAAAAGGCTCGATCAAAAGCTGACAAAGAGAAGGAAAAGGCAAACGAAGAAAGTAAGAAGGAAGAAGTGCTTGAGGAGAAGCTAACATCCTGCCGGAATTTGCAAAGTGAGTTGACCAAAACCATTAAAAGTGCAGAGCGTCGCGCTGAGGATGCAGTCTCAATGTCAGAGAAATTGACTGATGAGATAAGGGAGATAAAATCAGGCAATTTTGATGGTGATGCGAAGAAAGCTGAAGAGCAGAAGTTAAAGGAACGAAAGTCAACTATTAAGAAAATGGACATTGCTCTTGCAGACAAGTTAAAACTCGAGAAGAAGTTGAGAGAGGCGGAGACTGCATTTGATGACCTTCGACGGAAGACAAAACTTCAGGCTAAGGCCGCAGCCTCCGCACACAAACAAGCCGATCAGCTTGGATCCATCGCGGATCAATTGGAGGATCACGCGTTAGAGGAGCGCGAAGCTGCCAACTTAAGAAACACAGCTTGTGAAAAGGCAAAACAAAGCGTCGAAAACTTTGATGCAGTCCTCACTAGCACGGAAGCCCAGCTTTCTGAGGCTGAACGAGCGGCGAAAGAAGCAAAGGAACTTGCAATCGCCAGCCGAGAAAAGGCCGAACAATTAACTAAAGATGCCGCTGAGGGTGTTCAAGATACTAGCTCTCTTGAGGAAGACGTAAGGAACGCTCAAATTGATTGCGATGCTTTTCAGTCTGCCTATGATGTTGCGAAAGAGTCACAAGAAGAAGCTGTTTGGAGAGCAGCGGAGGCGAGAATGACTCACGAAAAGAATTGCTTGAAATTGGCAAGTTTGGAAAGAGATGCTATGGCCGAACTCATTCATAAGCAGCATGTGCAACAGGCTGAGCTACTTGCTGCAAATGCGTGCGAGAATGCTCAAGCGCTGAGTAAAATTGCCAATGATTTGAAAGACAAAAAGGAAGAAGCAAAAGCTGTTGCAGCAGAAAAGGACAGGGGCGCTAGAAATTGCAACACGTTTCAAAGAGAAGAAGAAAAGGGTTCAACCTATATCAAAGAGTCTATCTGAGCTCACCTTGTTCCACAGTTGCAATTTTAGAACTTGGATGAAGAGTATGGAGACGCCTAATTGGACCGTTCACAACTTCCCTGATCAAAAAATTGTGAAGATGGCGGAAAATGGGAAAGAAGAATGGACAAATATGGTTGAGTTCAACAAGAATCATTTCTCTCGTGCGTATCCTCCATCATCTTCCCGTAACTACAATCCGTTGCTACCGTGGGCAATGGGATGCCAATTTGCATCATTGAATTTCACACGCAATCAATACATGCTAGTAAATGATGGAAGATTCAGGGAAAATGGAAATACTGGCTATGTACTTAAACCTGAATACCTTTGCAGCGACTCTCTGGGTGACTTAGATGATGCCATGGGCTGTCATCGGCCAAGAAAAGTCACCATTAGGATACTCAGCGGATTCTACCTCCCTAAGTCAATGGATATCAACCCTGGCATACAAAAGCGGACAATAAATCCTTACGTCGTAGTCACTATGTATGATGGGTCGGCAGCATCATTACTGCCGCCTTCCACATTCTCCTCGGGTGTCGTCAAGGGAAACGGGCTGAACCCGGTATGGAATGAGAACGAAGCAGCAAGTTTCACCTGTTTGAACCCAGCTGTTGGTATTGTTTCGTTTAGAGTATATGATCATGACGATGTCTCGAAGAAAGATTTATTCATTGCCAGTGCTGCAGTTCCAGTCAGGTGCATAAGAGAAGGCTATCGATGTGTTTCCTTATTCGACTCCAACAATTCTCGCAGTGGTGCCATGAAGTTTTCGTCATTGTTTGTCAAAGTGAAAATAATTTGATGTGGTGTGTATGCAATGTGTGAACTAAGAATGAGAATGATGAGATTTGGGATTCCTTTTCCGGTGCATTTCCTCCTGCCTCTTCAGTGAATGTGAACGCAACTTTTGTTCGGGAGTTGATGCCAATCTTGACCTTATGCAGATATTATACTATGGATACTTTTGATGCTGTCACCCAGACAAAGACAACTAGAGAGACCTCCAAGAGTAGGTGAATCGCAATCGTACGCTCACACGCACCACCAAAATAAAAAGATGTGATGACGAAAGGTGTCGGTTGTCAAGGATACTTCTTAAGATAAGCAGAAAGTTAGATGTGGTTGCTTCATAATAAAAATTACGCACCCATGGCTGTTTAGTACTACTTTGCTGTGCAATGCATCAGAGTGCAGCCAGGAGGCCAGGGTAGGCAGGGTCGGGCAGCGCAGGGCGCAGGGTCGATTCGGGTCTTTCCTCTTTTCGAAGCCGCGCCAAAAATTGGCATCTTTTCTGAAATTTATGCCGTTTCAAGAACGGATCGGCGAGGCGACGATGATGACCATTATTTTTCTTCTCTACTACTACGCCTGGAGAATCGTCTCTTTTATCACTGTCAACTGAATATAAGTAATTTGGTAGACCAACATTGGCAGTGACAATGTCCATGGGTGCCCCCTTCGACGAGTCGGTGGCGATGGCCGTTGACGAAGAGCTCGATAATAACAACAACAACGACGATCTAAATTGCACCATCGTCGACAATGATGTCGACATTCAATCGGTCCTCAGCGGAACAGTTGACGACGATGAGGAAGAGAATTCGCAACTTCAGCTTGTATTTGGAAAGAATTTGCGAAGCGCCTTCGAAAATGCCGACGTTGCTGATGAAATGGTAGGTGCTGGTGCTGGTGGCAGTCACAAAGCATTCTCCTCTGCCTCGCTGAAACGACAAGATGATGATCGTAGTAGTAGACCAGCGGACATCAAAACAGCGGAAGCTGGCAAGGCTTCGTTTTCCCGACCTCCGCTGGCTCCGGGAAGGCCTGCAACAGCGAACAGTATTGCTAGTACCGGTGGTGGAGAAAGCAATAATTTCCAATCGATGTCGTCCACAGTGGAGGGCAATAGCAGCAACTTTTCCCAAAACGATAAGAGGCTCTCCGTCTTTTTGCGTGTACGTCCTCCCGTTGGAACTAATGTGGAGAATAAGAGCACAGAGGGATCCATAAGCACTATTGAAATAGTTGCTGACAAGAATGCTGCGTCATCATCTCTGCCTAGCACTATTAGGACTTATCCACCATTAAACTCCAACGCCGCAAAGGTAGTCAGGAGTGGAAATAGAAAGGCAAAGTCATCAGTTTGTTCATCCAAATCGTTCAATGATGACGGAAGTACTGATAGTGGAAATGATGGGTCGTCAGGAGAAGTTCGTGGCGTCAAAGAATATTCCTACAGTGGCATCTTTGGTCCGAATTCTACTCAAAAGGACGTTTATGACAATGTAGCAGCACCGCTTGTCGAGGGACTTTTTCCAAAGAAGAACAGTACTGAAGAAAACGGTGGCAATCATCAACAACAGTTTCAATTGGGAGAGTCAGCACTGCTTTTTACACTTGGAGTGACGAATGCGGGTAAGACCCATACCGTCATGGGTAGTGGATTTGAAAAGCGCAAGAAGGGCGGGTTTGGTCAAAAAGTACTTGAGGCAAATAATGATGGGGCAAATCCAAAACCTCACAAGGACTGGGGTGTCATTCCTCGTTCATTGGACCACATGCTATCACGTGTCAATGAGTTGAATAAGCAATCTTGTCCAGGGCCGCAGTTGCAACTTTACATGAGCTACCTCGAAATCTACAATGAAAACATCTATGACTTGTTGCCAGATAAGACGAAGAAGGAATCTGTCAAACGCTATCCTGGTGATGGTCCGCCCGCCTTGAAACTACGTGAGAGTAGACGTGGGCGCATCTTTGTGCGCGGTTTGGCCAAGCACCCGGTCAATAATGTTCAGGAGGGATTGGAGCTGGCACGAGAGGCAAAGAACAATCGCCACACAGCTTCTAATAATATCAATGCCAATTCGAGCCGTTCTCATTCGATATGTCAATTTGAGATTGCATATTTCCAGGGCCAGGATCCAATGAGGACGAGTGGTGATGACTCTGAGTGTGAAACGGATGATGAGAGCGTGTGTTCTGCCTCTAGCTCGAATAGTACAAGAGTTGGTCGACGCAAGTCTACAATCATTTGGATTGTCGACCTGGCAGGCAGTGAGAGAAGCAAACGAACAGGTGCCATGAGTCACACTCGTCACCAGAAAGAAGCAGCTCTCATCAATGCATCCCTCATGAATCTAATGAGATGTCTTCGAGAGATGCTAAATCATCAGCCTAAGAAACGTGGTGGTATGGCAAAGGGTGGAGTAGTCCCATTTCGCGAATCCAAGCTAACTCATATGTTTATGAATCATCTCACCGGGCCAGCGGCATCCAGGACATCGATGATTGTAAACGTGAATCCAGCTGCGGATGATTACGATGAGACGCAGCACGTCCTTGGATACGCCACCACTGCGCGAAGCGTCACGGTCAGTGAAGTAGACTACAATCGTAAATGCCGAGCGTTGGCCAAGGAGAGCAATGTCAAACTGAAGGAGGAGGCGGGACAGGTCAAGTCGCTTGCCAAGAAACTAGTCCAGAAAATATCCCCAAAGAAGCGCAAATTTGTTCCCGAGTCTAAACCAGAGGCGAAGAGGCAACGAAGTAGCTCTCACAAAGCTCCATTTCCTAAAGCTCCACCAATCCCAGCTCATGGCAAACAATTCGGTAGCAGCAATACTGCAATGCATGCTCAAGCAAGCAAACGAGTTCAAACAGGAAATATTGAGCAGTTGCAACAACTGAGAGAAGAGCGATTCATTCTCAATCAGACCGTAGAGGAACTTGAACAACAGCTACAGTGTTGTGAAGCTGAAGTTCGCGAAGAGGTAGTTGCGACAATGAACGAACAGCTTGAGGAGAACAAAGAATATTTCGAGCGCAAAATTGTGGAATTGAAGGAGAAAGTCAGCCTTCTTCAGACGTCCAACTTGATGAAGCAACGAACGATTGACGCCCAAAATGAACACATCAATGAGTGTGAGGAAGAGATGAAACGTATGCGCGATGACTACGAAGCACACATTGAGGATTTGAATTCCAATATCCTCAAACTTACATCTGATAATCATGCTGAGAAGGAAACAATTTTGAAGAGCCACAAGAAGGATCACGATCAATACCGACGGCTTGAGGCGGAGGCGAAGAGCTTCGAACTAGCCACAGTGTGTTGCTATCCAAATACAATGACCTTGTCGCTTCTATTCAACAGAAAGAGAGGGAAGATCGGAATGTTCCAGCTCCCCAGAAAGAAAATGCTGCAAATGCGCAAGGCCACTGTTTGCCATCACCTACCTACAAGAAGTTGCCTCGCGAGCGTTGCAGTGATGTTGCCAGCACTGACTGTAGTGTAGACATAATTACATCTCCAAAGAAGAAGCGTGGTGGGTGGTTCATGAGATCACCTGCCAAGGTAGGAGCTCAACCTCAACAATCTCCGAAAGTTGGGAAGTGAATAAAGAGCAGCATGACGTAGTGGATACCTCATGAATGCCATCAAGGGAATAATTAGTTACACTGTTACATAGAACATGGACTTCTATTTATTTCTACAATGAAGGCAGATAAAGCCTCATGCCCACTTGATTGGCTCTCAGGAGTACCTTAAGATATATACATTATTCGCCGTTCCTCATGACGTGTCGGTTGCCTCACAAAGAGAGCGTTACACGTTCACTTACAATGTATAATACCTTACAAATCTCACACACATCGCTTCAGTAAAAAGCAGACTTTCATCTTCTTCTCTCTCTTCATTCGTAATCGTAAACTGCGCTGTCGTTGTTTTGGCAATTTTCAATGATAAGAGAGTGGCAAAAATCAGGTGCCTTTATCCTCCATTTTTGTTTCTGAGATGAGACATCTTGTCTTCCTAAAAATCATACTGTGACAAACTCTTCACAAAGCACTTTGGTATGACTCTGTGTGGAGATGAAAAGGAAGAAACGGATTGTACAGAATCTTTGAGGCTGGGCCGCAACTTCAACACTCGCTCCCATCAATTACGTAGTTCAAATATCTGTCAAGCTTTCCTTGTTGAATGAGGATACTCCTATTGCGAAGTTTTCGCGTATCAAGTGTCGTTATGACAGTCGCATCAAAAACAGAGATAGGAGTAAGAAAGGGAGTAAGATGCATGAAGTTGATGCACTGCCAAAGAACGTACTCGAGCAAACAGTACGATTGATTGTAGAGATAGTTCCACTTCGCAAGAACATCAATTTTAAATCTGTTCAGTGTGATGTTCAGAACTATGTCGGCGCTCCGTTTCGTTCGCGTGATGCAACAACCAAAGTGCAGCGGTAGATGCCTGAGCACGACAAAATCAGATCTTCTTCAAAATGGAATGAGTCTTCTGGTTAGAGCTGCGCAACATGCTAGGATGGGTAGAATACTGGCATATGATACTTACGGTGCCACAGGCAAAAAAGACAGGAAGGTTGCGCATTCGTACCATGATATCCTTTCCTCATCATCGCATCTACACAACTATTTCAAGAAAATAAAGAAGCAGACAAGTACAAATAATGATCCACCTCAACGAATTGCCTACCTCTGTCCTCCTGGTCCACAATACATATCTACTCAGTTCGCATGCTGGTCGTCAGGATCTATAGCTGTCCCGCTATGCATAAGCCATCGTTCGAGGGAGTTGGCGTATGTGTTAAAAGATTGTGATCCTTCCTTGGTGATTGATGGAACTTCTCCTGCGTCATCTGAAGAACTCAAAATTGCTGCTGAGGAGGTGGGAATTATAGATCGATACCATCGTCTCGATGATTTGATGCTTGGTTTTGACTCCAAAGCAAGCAATGATAATTATGCTTTGGGATCTAATGGTGACATCAGCTCGATAGACTCTGCTGCTCTAATCATTTACACTTCTGGTACCACGGGTGATCCAAAAGGAGTGGTACATTCGCACCGAAATATTCATCACCAAGTCACTGATTTGGTATCTTCATGGGCTTGGTCAAGTGATGATGCAATTCTTCACTTTCTGCCTCTTCACCACGTTCATGGTATTATCAACAAGCTTGCATGCTGCATATGGGCTGGGGGGAGTGTAGAGTTTGTCAAGTTTGACCCAGTCAAGATATGGAAAAGACTTGCAGAGTCCTCCAGGAGAAGTGCGTCCAATGAAACCTCTGAAGAGTATGAGCGTAGAGAACCAACTGTGTTCATGGCAGTGCCGACGGTGTATGGCAGAATGCTGGAAGTGGCTGAAGCAGGACTTCCAGAAAACATTGATGGAAAAGAATGTTGCTCACACCTGCGATTAATGGTGTCTGGATCTGCTGCTTTACCAGCTGGCATCCATCGTCGCTGGAAAGAATTGACAGGTCACACAATATTAGAGAGGTATGGAATGACAGAATTTGCAATGGCACTATCGAACCCTTTGGCACCTGTCGAAAAGCGTTTGCCAGGGTATGTTGGCCTTCCGCTGCCAAGTGTTGAGGTCAAAGTAGTGTCGGAAGAGACAGGAGACATTATTCCAAAACAGACGGCCAAAAGCGGAGAATTGTATGTTAGAGGACCAACTGTTTTTCAACGATATTGGCGGAAGGAGGATGCAACAAGAAAGTCGTTTGACGCTGAAGGATTTTTTAAGACAGGTGATGTTGTCGAATACGACTCAGCAGTTGATAGCTATAGAGTATTGGGACGCTTGTCTGCTGATATCATTAAATCCTCCGGGTATAAGCTATCTGCTCTGGAAATTGAACGAGAATTATTGGAGCACCCCGATCTTGCTGAAGTCGTTATTTTAGGAGTCCCAGATGAGATGAAGGGAGAGAGTGTGGCGTTGATTTGTAGGCCATCAAGTTCTCACAAACGTATCGAATTGGAGGAAGTGCAGGCATGGTGCAAAGAAAGAATTGCAAGCTACAAGATTCCATCACGCATGATTGTGATGGAAAGTATTCCAAAGAATGCAATGGGAAAGGTTTCCAAGAAGCAACTAGTTCATTATTTCGATAGAGTGTAATAATATATTTCATACATCCAGTACTCGTTGCTGCTCCTGCTCTCTAACAGCTTTCAATAGCATCTCACTTATCAGGCAAAGTGAATTTATTTGATCTGAGAATGTATCATCTTCAGTTATACTTTGAAGCCTGACAATTAAAGAGTGTGTTGTGATCAATGATACAGGAGTGTAATCATCATTTTGAGATGCGATGCGTTCCGCTTGCTCCTTTACCCAATTAGATGCTTCAGCATCCAATCGACTAATCACCCCCCTGTATTGTTTTGTTCGTTTCAGTGATGAGATAATGTTATTAAGTCGTGCGCAGAGTATTTTCACCACCTCTTCGATAAAAAACGACTTCATCAGTGTAGCACTACTACCACCTAGCAAATCATTGATGCTGGCGTCCCTTCCTAGCCGTATAATTTCGATAAGGTATCGTGTCTTGGTGTATTTGGGATCAAGCCCGAAAGCTGTCCCGACCAAATCAACATCTTTTATGCTGTCAAAGTTATCGATGACTGGGTTTGAAGAAGATATTTTTGCCCTTTCAACAATTGCTTGGTCTATCAGCCTTCTCTGTTCGATCGATTCTTTGGGTATCGGTGGCATTTCGGAAAAAAGAGATCCGACTGAGAACAGTCTGGTGAATGAAGGTACAGCAGATGCAATTGAATCGATATCATGTGTCATTTCGAAAGTGAATGCCACGATGTGATGCAACTTGACGCTTGATAATTTGACAGGACGCAGTTTTGAGACGAGTGAACTAAGAATCGGACACTCCCTGAGTGGGGGCCACATGTCGCTCTTTTCGCTGAAGGGATCTTCATCAGGTGTGTCTTGAATAGGATGTCCGGAGGTACATTCTAGAATCATGCCCAGGACAGTGCGCGCATGAATTGTAAACTCACTTAGCCATTCTCGGTCCTCTATCAAGGGCGAAAAAACTTCTTGAGACAACTCGTCTGCGATATCAAAACCAAACATTAAACTTTGGAAGACAGGACGAATACGCGACTGCCATATCTCCAACAAAGTTGCTAGGCCAAATTGAACGGCATTCTCGTGCAAGATATGAAGCGATTCAACACACCTTTGTAGAAGGAGAAGATTCTCTGGTGTCTGGCCCCAAAGGCCGACAAATATTAGCGCGCGATGAGCAGCTAAACGATTACTACATCGCCCATGGTCTTTGAGGTAGAATAAGAGAGGCGGTGATAGACTATCACTAGTGAGCCCGGAAGGGTTGCGAAGAGAACCTCGGGCCGAATTGCTACAACTTTGAAGCATTGCCTTTTTGTGTGCAACTGTGTCGCCATCTGCTGTCGATGGGTAAAAGGCTTCAGAGCTAGAAAGATATGCAGACTCCATGGCCATCTGAAACAAGAGCAAGGGGGAAATGTAAGATAGTGTGACAATGTCAATAGGTAAATATATACCATGTCCAGACTCACCAGTACTTGGTTCTCATGGCTGAGGGTCAATTCATCTTTCGCGATCCATGCGTATGTTGAAAAAGTACCTGGTTTTGAAACACTGCTCACTGTCATAGGATTGAAACCTCCCGAGTCTACGTCTCCCGAAAGTCGCAGCGAAACAAGGAGGCAGACTCTCATCCTACGCAATAAAATTTTCCACGGTTGAATGCTATCCATTTGAGTTATTTTGCCGTAGGTTTTCTCTTCAATTTGCAAGGAAGCAGTAGATACGGCGTCGATACAAATCACTGCGATGAAAAAAGCTTTTGGTAGGTCTTCGATCTCATTGCAAAATCTCAAGAGTGACTCAAGCCTGACAACTTTTCCAAGTGAAGCATCATCGAGCTGCTGTGCGTCTTGTCGATTCCTTTGATACGCGTTGAGAATCATGTCATGAAGCCATCGGACCATAGGGCGCCAATTGCCAGACATATTTGCTTTGATTGCGTCTGCGGGAAGGGAGCGCAGCCATTCTCCAAAATAGAGCTGAAGGGTCTCAAAGTCGCTATCAATGCCAAGATGAGTCAAAATTGAATTGACTACTTTGAAAACAAAGATGTCCCTTAGCAGTGGTCTGAAAATTCTGGCGATGATTGGGGAACGGTCTCTCTTTATGGGAGTGAAGTACACAGCATTGTTGTCTCCAGACGGAATTTTGTTCTTGTTTTTGGAAGAACAATTTCGTGCGAAATGTGAAAACTGAAGTGGTTTCCTATTTTGCTTCTGCGTGTCAGGAAAAGCTGGTACAAATCTGCTATTAGCTGCAGTATTTTCGGAGGCAACGATGAGCCAAGACAACGCTTCTGAAGCCCAAGACGAAATTGATCTTAAATCGCCACTGTCATCGTCCATAACAATATCTTTGAGATCATCTTTTGACTCAAAATTGTTCAATACGTCGAAAGCATTTATTAGCCTTTCGTGATAAGTGAGCTTTGACTCTAAATCAGATATTGCGGCCTTTCTCGCCATACCACTACCTTCTTCAGACTCTACTTTCTTTACTTGATCAAGGCGTGACTTGCAGAATGCTACTGCTTGGGAGTGGAAACTTGCCCCGACGACCCCCATCTCATCTTCGAGACGATTGCATTTAGAGAGAGCTTCGAGTCCCTCACCCAAGTCGGCCAATGTCTTGATCCGTTTGAATGTAGCGAGAACGGTGGCAGCGGAACACGGTACATTTGTGTCTGAAGCAAGCAGCTGCATGAAGAGATTCAGCTGCATCGTCCTCGTATTTTGCGGAGCCGATTGCGTGACGCTTAGTGATTTGGGAGGGAGTTTGGTTGTGAAGTCTGGGTCATCGATGGTGAGATTATCAATAATGTATTGGCCTTTCCCTCCTACATCGGTTAACACTTCCAACAGGAAGCTTTCAATTCTGCCATCAGATGGTGGTCCGTGGCACTCCATCACGACACAGTCGTTCTGCTCGGGTACTGCTACTAACGAAACTCGTGGGCCTTGTTGTAAGCGATAAATCTCAACAATTCCTTTTCTCTGAAAGTGTATCACCAAGTAAACCTGTTTTCTAGATCCAGATTCTTCATCGCTCCAAAGTTCTGTGAAGTAACATGAGACATTACGCATTCCTTTCCACATGCGGATTGGTTGGTTTGTCTTGAGATCAAATAGTATGACACGGCCCAGATTGTCAGTCGTGACAGCCATGGTTCCACTTGGATCAACCTTGGCACTCTCAAATCTACGAGGAAGATCACTAAACTCAAGGGATGCACCATTCAACAGATATGGGAATAAATCATTCACGTGTGTTTGGCCCATTGACGGGACAGGAACATTAAGGTTGCTCTTCTTTGTCCTGTCTTGGCTAGTTGATGTCATATCTTCCTCGTCCATAGATCCATCGACATCCATGAATTCTTCATTTGAATCGTTTTCGTAACTGCCAACTTCATCGGGGCTCTTTCCAAGACCCCACCTCATGATACCACCTAGAGCTCCTTTCACAAGTGCAGTAGTGCCTTCTAGAACTGCTCCAGTAGCAGCGCCATACGTTTCATCATATGATGATGTAGATGAATTGTCGTCAAATTCCTCTTGGTCTTCGTCATGAACGTGAGACTGGAACTCTTCGTTATGTGCACCTCCTTCTGTTTTGTTGTCTATGGGTGAAGCCGCGTGGATACGAGAGGAATTGAATTGTAGAGGCATTGTTGAAGCAGGCATGGACTGTCCAGTAAGCAAGAGTGCCGTCTCCATAGATTGGTTTGCGTCGCCTTGTGTGAGCTTAGTTGATTCGATTCCATATTTCAGCATGCTCCAATAGTCGACAGTTGCCTCCTTTGACAGATCAGGTCCTTCGACATCAGATGGTAACGAGTTCACTTGATCGGGTGGAGGAGTGTCCAAAGGCGACATGATGTTGCCATTCAATGGAATTGCCGTTAAGGCAGCACCTCCAGCATGCGCCTTGTCGCTCTTCGATGTGTCGCCGGCATCATTCAAGTCTGCTTTTAGGACACTGCTAAATAACTTCCAAGAAGGCAGCTTAATCATTGTGCCATTCTCATACGTTATCCAAACAATGTCTTGATTCAACGCTACAGCTTGTTTGTTCAGCCTATCTCTTTTTGTGCCATCTCGACAAAACGTCAATGATTTAATGCCAATGCAGGTGTTGGTTTCTTCTAAGTTGTCATCTGATGCATTACATACAGAAGGGTGAAACACATGCATATCTGGGTCAACATAACCATCAAAAACACTGGTTGCACTGTGTGTGTGATCAAAATCATTGACTTTCTTCTCATCTTGGCTGTCGGTGATCTTTCTAGGAAGAATTTGAAGGACAGTGGGATGACGACTTTCATCGTCAACCTCATGCTGAAGATTATTGTTGGTAATAGTTTCACACTTGTCATATTCTAAAAAGAACTTCACATCATCATTGTTATCGGAGGTAATTTCTTCCGATACATGCATTGGTATGGAATAAACTTGACCTTGAGATGTTCCAATAACTACCCCCACTGTTCGTTGAATTACATGCTTTGGTGGCTCCTCACAATCAGACACATTCATCAATGTGATTGTCGGAGATGGCATGATTTCACAGGAAGAGATTTCTCCACTCCATTTATCTACATCCGCTGATTTGTCATTATCGTCCTTCAAGTTTAAGCGCAGTGGCAATGGATCTGCCACTAAAGAAGGGAAAATTACAGCAGCTGCAGCTGTCGAATTTTGTTGTTCACTCTCGCTACCAAGCACTCGTACATTTGAGACTTCCACCCATTCTAGATCATCATTATCGTCACCCCCATCGTCCACCATATAACCAGATTCTTCGTCACTTTCATCAATAACAACATGTCGTAACTCCAGTGCAAACAGTTGAGCCAATACAACTTGCTTTCCAAAAGCGACTGCAAGGAACAATCTAGTTTCCTCTTGCGGGGATTTGTCGTTTTTGTAGGGGTCCAGCTCGATTATTCTTACCCGTTGAATGACTCTAGTCAGTTCAGGTTCACATTGTGTCAGTCTGGTTATTAGGGTGGACACATCGAAGCTTGTTGGTAGATTTTGTTCCATTTTATTCATGTTGCCGTTAGTTCTTTGTGGAGGCATAAGTAATTTTTTCTTATTTGAAATCTGAGAGAGATGCTACGCTGACTGACGAAGATGCAATAAATAACTACTACCACTACTGCTGCTGCTGCTGATCACCCTTCCTTGGCCATGCACGCTGCTTATGCTACCGCTCTATCTGCCTAACGATTTCTGTTCATGGTGACAGTGGAGTGACAGTGGACAGTGACAGAACGAACGAACCTGCAAAATTTATTCCGAAGGCGAAGGCAATAATCAGATGTCATAAAATGCATTCTGCCCATGTCACACGAGCAGAATCAAATTCAAATGAACCCGAAAATCCACCAACGAACCCGGAACCCGATCAAGCCAAGCTTCAAGTTCCAATCCATAACCATAAGTCGGTCATACTCCTAGAGTAATGTGGCATGGTCTCTGGGTCTACAATAAGTACCCTCTGCCTGCTGTCTATTAGCTCTGGTTGCTGCGACTGTAGCAGGTTCAGGTGATGATTTCGGATATCAGCCGACGCAGATATTGCCAAAATGAAGAGATTTTTCCAAAGAAAAGATTCTGGTAGCAACAATAACGGGACTTCATTGGCTCGTGCAGTCGCTGCCTCTCCCTCGGCGGCCCCAACCTCCGCTGCTGCTGCTGCTGCTGTATCCATACCATCACGCAAACAACGGATGCAGCTACTAAAATCCATAATACACCACGCCGATGCCGTTCAAAAACAATTTCTTGTTCCAAAGCAAACTCAAAATGACACTAAAAAACAAAGTAAGACCAACAATCTGTTTGGAAATGATGATTCCGCCGAGGTGAACAATAAGTGCTATCAGCGGTGGCATGAAATTTTACAGGACGGACTTGTTCCGATGTCGGTCCATGCTCTTAATTTACTAGAAAATACAGAGTCATCATCGTCATCAAGCGGTCAAGATGACGAGGAAGAGGCATATTTTGCAACATTGGAAGGGATGGAACAAGAAATTCAAGTCATGGCGATTTTGGCACGAGCTGCTGCACTAAATGATATTGATCAGGATATCAATGAAAAGGATACTGGATGTAGATGTAGTGATGATGTGATGGAACAAATCAATTCGTCAATGAAGTGTATTGCAATGTTATTATTTCATGTAGTGCTAGAATCTTCATCGGTGAAATCTGCGAAGTCGGAAAGTGATAATAATGCTTCTTCCGAGGCGATGAACAACACGGTTCCAGGTTATGATGGACGAGTCAGGCATGTCATGAAAATGGCATGTGTAGACATATTATCTCGTGCAATTGTATCAAGTGTTGAAGCATACGATCAGAAGAATATGGAAGCAATAGCTTATGAAACCAAAGAGCAAACACAACAGGCGAAGAATTTCGATTACAGTGATGATTGGAGTGTGGAAAAGATCAAGTCATTTCTAGAGCTGGAAGATCTGGGGAGGGAAGCTATTTTTGGTACTCCTTGGAAGCCCTGTTCAAAAGATAACAAATTATTAGAGAAGGTTGATCAGGGTAAGGAATCTGATTCTGAATCTGACACAGAGGATGAGCACCTCGACTCGGAATCAGAAAATGATGAGATGCAAAAGCAAGCGCCCACTACTGAGCAAACACCGCAAGCATGTGAAGAAGACTCCGATAACACAATAGATCAACCAGAGTCAGGTTACCTGGAAACGGAAAGCTGTGATAGCTTGGACGATGATCAGGAAGATAAACACATCAGCGCATACGAAGAGGAATGTCAGAATGTGGATCTCCCATCGAAAAGATGGTTGAACGCAAAGTTTTTAGCAACGCGAAAGTATGAGCTAATTGAACGTCTTGTTGCGATCGACATCGTTCGATTCCTCATCGCAGAAGAACGGGAGAAGAAGCTACGTGACCAAAAGTTAGAAGAACAGAAGAAAAAACTACCCAAGCTGCCTGTGTTTTTAAGAAATAGTATTTTGGAGGAAGGTGATGATCTTGGAAAAACGCAAGATGGTGAAGCTGATGAACCAAATGATGAGCAAGATCTAGATGAGAATGTTAATTCTTCTCGGTACTTCAATGCCTCTCGGATACAGCGCATCAAACGCGGTGCAAAGATTGCTACCGCTGGACTTGCGATTGGTACTGTGTTTGCGATTACGGGGGGCCTCGCGGCACCAGCTCTTGCGGCCGGAATTGGTGGTATAGCTGCGTTGACAGGAGCAACAACTGCGACGTCTACAGCCATGCTCGCTGTTTTGGCAACGTTTAAAGCTGGAGCATTATTGTTTGGAGCTGGTGGTGGAGGCATCGCAGCTTACAAGATGAAGAAGAGAACAGCCGGTCTATCACAATTCGAAGTGCGCCGAGAAAACATTGAGCAGTACATGTATCCGGGGGCGTCTGAAGAAAAGATGAAGAGAGGGATCGCCGCAATGCTTCCCCAACTCCACACTACTGTTGCCGTAACAGGATGGCTTCGAGAGAATGATGCTGCGGACTTTCAGCTCGCTTGGGGATGTCAACCAACTAATAGGTATGAACAAGCCGACGATTTCAAACTTCGCATACGGCAGCTGAGGCGTTTCTACTCCATTTACAATCCACCGTTGGTACCTTTATGCGAGGATTTTATGCTAACCCTAAAGTCCCGGTTGAAGAAAGACTTTAGCTGGGACCGAATATGGATACAACTCGAGAACAAATACGGCGCAAATCCGGATCATATGATCCCTCTTGATACGCCTCGGGAGAACGAAGTCTTCCTTTCGAGTGATGAGAAGGCAATGATTGATGGTGTTCTAAATACCGCCAGGGTGTCAAATCTTGCCAAGAAAGGTTTGGGTGCAGGTGAAGCGTTTGAGTTCAACGAGAACGACGAAATCGCTGATTTGCTCACTCAAGCGACAACAGTAAGTGAAGCTGCGGTGAAAAAGTCAGTCAATAGCGAAGTTGATATTGAATCGAGCACAATGGAGAACGAATTAGATGACTCTATAACTTGCATAGATGAGTATCAGCAAAATCAGCAAATGGGTGGTAGTGAATTATCAACTGACGCGTCGGAAGACAGGGTACAATCTTTGCAGGAAAGAATGTCCAGGCAGAGGGATAATCAAGTTTTGTTTCTGAAGGAAAAGGGCTTGATTCGGGATGATACCGAGACGAAGCAAGGCGCGGGGGAAGATGATGAGAAAGACGAAGACACAAAAGCAGACGATGAAGGAGATGAAGATTACAGCGAGAGCCCCTACAGCGACGGCCGGTGCCCTGTCATATGGGACTGGAACAGACTATATGCAACTGACATTCACACAGTCACTTGGGAGAGCAAAATGTTGAGCTCATTATGTCACATCGTTGAGAATATGGCTATTGAAGTATCAACCCAAGCTACAAAAGTTGCGCTTCAGTATTCTGTCATCGGCGCGATCGTATCTGCAGTAGCCATTCCTTCAGCTCTGTTGACGGCAACCAAGCTTATCGATGACCCATATCAAATTGTTATCCTCCGCGCTGACGAGGCTGGACGAGAACTGGCGAAGTGCTTGCTCCAAAGCGATGAACGCAGACCTGTTTCGTTGATCGGATTTTCATTCGGGGCGCGAGTTATCTATTCATGCTTGCGAGAACTAGCCGCTCAGCAAGACATCTGGGAAGAAACCCGTTTTCCCAAAGCCGATGACAATAATGAAGGAAGGAAAAGCAAGACGTTTGGGAAGAAGAAAGCCTCTGTTAGATTTGAATACGATCGAGAGCCAGCATCACTCATAGCAGATGTGATTTTCATTGGCCTCCCTAGAGTGATTGAGAAGAAAGTGTTGACATCATGTCGACGTGTCACCGGTGGGCGGCTTGTTAATTGTTATACGAAGAATGATTGGTTACTGTCGCTCATGTTTATGGCAAGAGCTGGTATACCTGCTGGAATAAGAGAGGTGCGGGGTGTACCAGGTGTGGAGAATTTTGATGTAACACAATTCGTCGAGTCTCACACCAAATATGCCGATGCAATACCAAGTATCTTGCAGCATGTGAGGTTTTCTGAGCCTTAGCATTCACTAAGATATGACACTCACATGCACAATTAGGTAGTTTAGGGGGAAATTACACTTGTATTGTAGATTGTAGTATTGAATAGATGATAGAACAGAACGATTGTGTTTAGTTCTAGAATTCACTACTTATGTATAAATTATCAATAGATTACTCAAGTCAACTCTGTGGACGTTTTCGTCGAGATGTCGCGCTTAGTCAACAAAATATGGCAATTCGTCAATCCGAGTGGCAGGGGACAATAATTATCGTGAAGTCCCGTCAGACCAAGCATTCTCGGTTGATAAATTAGCAAAGTATGAAAGTGAGCTCATCGCGAGGCTGACCAACACATGTGTTGGATCTGGATGCGGAGGTGGTATATGCATGGAGCCTCGTCAAGCCTTGGTCATCTTTTCACCATGCACAGTTGTGCACAGTTGCGGCCGGCCTCGTCGTTATCGGACCTCTTATCTGGGTGTGGCTGCATATCGGCGAAAGGATGGTGCTGAATGGTCATCATCTGCAGGGGGTGTCGACGAAGTAACCCCAACCCTGGTTAGGGCCGGACTTGCAATAAGTTTGACGAGGGATGCTAGTCTCTGATGCATGTCCGCCAAGAGCAGAAAGATTACTCATGCATCGGCTCCTTGAAAGACCGCATGCCTGACTCTTGGAGATGCAGGAGGAAGCAGACTCCACGCTTGAGTAAGAACCATCATCACGGAACGAAGTCAAGCTAGCGGGCGGGAAAGAGGAAGCATCGTACGAGGATTCATCAAAGGAGATGCTCATCATGCTCGCGGCGATCATGCCGACAGGAGTAGAAACGTAGTTAGTGTTCATATTCTTTTGTTTGATGTGATATGATGTAATTAATTATTATGGGGACTTCATGCACACTTGTTGCGGAGTTGTAGCCTGTCAAAGCATGGATGTGGAGTGGTGTGAGTATCAATCTTAGGCCTCGATCCTTGACACTTTTGAGGAAGCGTTTCCACCACCTCAGCGACATATGACATTCGACGGCGAATTGATGTATTGATTCCTCAATATTCATTCGTGATGCGACAGGATCAAGGTCAATTGTGAATATTGTAGAAGGAAACATTGCAGTTGAGGACGTGTACGTGGTCAATATTTTCACCACCTCAGCAGATATGACATTCGACGGCGAACTGAAGTATTGATTCCTCAATATTCATTCGTGATGCGACAGGATCAAGGTCAATTGTGAATATTGTAGAAGGAAACATTGCAGTTGAGGACGTGTACGTGGTCAATATTCTACCACCGACACGACACGGGAGGCTAAACGGAGAAGTAGGTTTGGCTTCTTTTCACCACCTCAGCAGATATGACATTCGACGGCGAACTGAAGTATTGATTCCTCAATTCTCATTCGTGATGCGACAGGATCAAGGTCAATTGTGAATATTGTAGAAGGAAACATTGCAGTTGAGGACATGTGATGGGTCATATTCTACCATAGCGACACGGAGAATGAAGTCAGAAGTCACAAGTCAGAAGTCATAGTACATAGTTAGGCAGAGTATGTATATACTCCTATTTACATATAAGTACTACTTACCTAAGTACTTAAATAAGCTTCCACGGTCGGCCCACGTGGGCCAAGGTACAAAGGGCTGCCAGTAACTAAATTTAACCCTTTAGCCCCCGGTACAAACCCTCCATTTTTGCACAGATTTGGGTTTGTGCAACTTTTTGCTCCAAACCCACCGAACACAAAACATCAACCATGTCGTCACCTACTGTATGCGTATGCACGGCAAACTATCCACCAAAAAACAGCAACGAGCGATGCCGCTGTTAATTATCATGACTGGCTGTGCATCGGCAACAATTTTTATGGCATAGTTGAGTTATTATTATTAAATATTCATGCAGAAGCTGAGTGCCCGGATCTCCCGACACATCAACACATAATCGGTTCGTCTTCTCTTCGACACTCTACGGCAACAAAAACAGAAGAAAAGAATAATAATGACGACTTAATTTAGCGGCATTAGCGGCCTACAAATATTTACATTGGCGTGTCCCCAATGGTTCATGGCATCCAACATGCCGTAAAATGAAGCCGGGATGACATCCTTCAACCCATCGCTATCCGTCACTCGAGAAAATGCAACCTCGCACGTGTACCTCAACTTGCAGATGGTCCTATCAGCAGACACCTCCTCGGCGGTGAATTGGCCGCGACCACTCAAGAATTTGGGGGTGATTTGCCTGTTCATATTGGGATAGTATCGTGCTGTGTCCCAAAAGCCTCGATCCGATAGCATCACCCATCCTGGTGGACACTTCCTCAGCCGTGGTCCCCACAGCTCAACGAGCGCCTTCTCTGATACACGAGCAAGAAATAAATTAGTGTGCTCAAAACTTAAACCCATTGGCGTGCACCATGAAATGCAACGCACTGCACTAGCGTGGACTTTGTCAGAATAGCACGCGCGAGTGAAGAGTGTATTCTTCCGTGGAGTAAATATCTTCAAGTCTTTGCCGTCAGGTATTGCACAAACATTGTCGAGACCTTCATCCTTGAATGCTTGAGGACAAGTTGCTTTAAGGAATTCCTCAGTTATATCAAGAATAGAGAGATCTTCTCCTGCTTCGCCCCATCTATCAACCCACCACTTCACTCTATCTGCAACATGAGAGTTCTCTGCGTTCAGCCCAAGGATGTATGCAATGGTTCGATAGGACATCCCACAGTTGATTCTCATCTTTGCCGCAAGGCACCATTCAAACGAGGTCACTGGATCATCTAGTGATGGCAGCAAAGCGAGATGATGGAGAGTCATCTGAAGGCTTTTTGGATGGCGAGTTCTTCTGCCTCTTCTCTCCGCGGACTCTCCTCTTTGGACTATTGTACTGATTGCTACGAGTCTTCATATTGATTTTTATGACCAGAATGAGAATACAGAATATTGAACGGAATGGTTTGAAATGCGAGTATGAACGAATAGATCACAAAATTTGGCCATGAAATATTGGACGCTACATTTTTCTGCGCTTTGCAGCAGATACAGACAAAGGAGTGAAGATGCGTTGCATAATTTAGCAGTAGTAACATAAATGCCATCATGGGCTAGCCGCTTGTACCACTATCGTTACCAAAAGACCCATTGGACACAACTCGTAACCTCCCACCGAACTCAGAGATATATTTCAAGGACTGCCCGATTGGAATACTGCCACAGAATGTTTTGTTGGATTGGATGGTTTATCATGGAGTACCTATGCCGAAGGGAACTTCAAGATTGTCTCTCATCAAGCAAGTGCGACTAGCATACGAGAACAAGCAGCCATTGGACCGAGAGCGCATCAGCCTCAACGAAGCCGTAAAGACAAAGTCTTACATTTCCTGGGAGACGATGGCAGGTGTCTCAGAAGTGAGATGGAATAATCACAATCTATTTTACTACAATTCATCCGAAGTGTAGTCCCAACTGTGAACAGCAAATACATTGACGAAATCTTTGGAACTGGAATGAATGGAATTCGTGAACGATCGTGGTTGAGATTTGTGAGTGGGCTACATGGCTTGGATGCGCACAACCGGATTATGCCAAAATCCGAGCCCTCAACCACGTGCGTCTGCTTGCAGTGGATAAGGAGCCCGGAGTCCGCCCTTTGGGCTGTGGTGAAATCTGGATGCGGCTGATCTCTGGAACAATCCTTGAACAGTGCAAAGAGCGAGCGCGGGACGCCTGCAACAACGTCCAACTCTGTGCTGGACTTCAGGCGGGCATTGAAGGTGCAACTCATGCCATTCTGGAAGTATTTCCAGAATTGGGTGGGTGGCTGAACATGCGAAGAGCGGCGAATAAGCCGGAGACGGAGATCAGAGATGGAGACGACGGAGGTGATGGAGATGGGCCAGATGATAGTGAGATGGAGAGTTCAAGTCAGAATGAAGAGCCACCGGCGGATGCCTCAACTGAGGAGGCGAGCTCTGACCCAACACCCCCACCCTTCCCTGAATATCCCATCCAACCTGACACGGAAAACTCGCACTACATCCCAGAGAGTGGCTATGGCCTCCTCCTAGTGGATGCTCGCAATGCTTTCAATGAACTCAATCGATACAACATGTTGTGGGAGGTATACCATCGATGCCCCCCACTCGCAAAGATAGCTTTCAACCGCTATCGACACCATAGCCTTTGCTTTATGCGGAATGAAATGGGAGAAGACCCTACTGTCATTGCGTGCAAGGAGGGCATCACGCAGGGGTGCTGCCTGTCTATGGTGTGCTATGGCATCGCCCTGATGCCACTAGCGGAATGGTTAAGGGAAAAAGTCCCTGGAGCTCTCCAACCTTGGTATGCTGATGATCTCGGCGGTGTCGGTACTGCACTCGATAACGCTACTATGCTTCAGCTTCTCAAAGAAAGGGGGCCCTATGTTGGATACTATCCCGAACCAGATAAATCCCACTACATTTGTATGCCGCAAGATGAGGATGCTGCACGAGCAGCCTTTGAAGCGGCTGGCATCTCGGAACTGAATTATGGACGCCACCACCGATACCTTGGTGGAGTGTATGGTGATGCAGCTGAGAAGGAGGAGTGGGTCAAGAAGAAAGTGGAACAGTGGGTATATTGCGTGGAAGTCCTTGGCAAATGTGCCTACACACAACCCCAGGCAGCCTATGCAGGTTTTGTACTGTCTCTTCAGAATGAATGGACATACTTATCGCGCATTGTGCCAAACGTGGGGCCCCTTCTTGCTCCGATTGAGGTTGCCATTAGAGAGAAATTTATCCCACCTCTCTTTGGCATCTCCCCTTCGGAATTATCTGGAGAGTTGCGTCACCTGCTTTCCCTTAGTGTGAAACATGCAGGCTTAGCAATCCGGTTCCCTGTGGAACAATCTGAGGATTGCTTCAAAACGTCGCGACAAGCGGTGGAACACCTGGTTGAAACGCTGGTCAATCGTCGGGAACTGTGTTTTTCGAAAACCCACCAGTACTCAGCTATGATGGCTAAAATTGGATCGCAGGAAGCGAAGAAGCTTGATGCTGAGTACCATCTCACCCAGTGGGGGAGAGAGAAACCAGGTGATAAGAGGAGGTTGGAACGGATCTGTGAGACTGGATGTTGGCTGACGGCTGTCCCAAACCGCCTCAATGGCACGATCCTATCGGCTGAAGAGTTTCGAGACAACGTACGTCTCCGGTACAACCTGAAGCCGATGGATTTGTCAGACCTATGCGATGGATGTGGTGCAAAAATGACGGTGGAACATGCTCTCCAATGCAAGGTGGGCGGTCTCGTCCATTGCCGCCACAATGATGTTACGAGAGAATTTGGCTCCTTGTGCAAGCAAGCCTTTACTCCCGGTGACGTTGAGTACGAACCCTTTATCTACACTAGTACTCAACGCACTGCTGCAGAGGCAGAGGCTGCTGCCGCAGCAGAGGCTGAAAATACCACGCAACAACACAACGCAACTGATGGGTCGACCCCAGTGACAACAACGGAAGAGCGTGGAGATGTGATGGTCTCCCACTTCTGGAAGAGACAGCGTCGAACTGTCTTTGACACTCGCATCACCGACGCGGACTGCCGCTCCTACCGCAACAAGGCGCCTTCGGCTGTCTTGAGGCAACAAGAGAGGGAGAAAATCCGCAAGTACAAGGCAGCTTGTCTTGAACGACGTCGGGACTTCACCCCCCTCTGCTTCACGGCTGATGGAATGCCAGGTAGAGAGGCCTTGAATGCGATGCGTCAACTGGGTACACACTTAGCTGAAAAGTGGGAGCGTCAGCGTAGCCAGATGATATTCTATGTGCGGGTACGCATGTCCCTTGCCCTAGTCCGGGCAAACTCCCTCCTGCTCAGAGGGAGTAGGGACAGGCACCACCGCATCCGGCCACTCATTGAGAATGGGCCGGGGATGTCCAACTGGCACACCTGGAGTGGGGAGTAATCCCCTCTCCCCCACCTCTGCGGTGGCAGAGGTTGAGTGAGGACTCTCACTCTCACCTGTCGAGAGGCAGTTGAGAGTAGGAGGGAGGAGGAACATACCATCACCTAGCACAGGTGACAAGAGGAGTGCGGACTTGCCACTGAACTAGAGATACCTAGACTGCACTCCTCTTATTACCTAAAATGGGCAAGTTCAGATCCAGCTTGCCCAGTAAACAGCTCCTGAATACCATCCTAAACTAATCACTTATTTATCTTGTGAAAAAAAAAAAAAAAAAAAAAAAAATACCAAGTATCTTGCAGCATGTGAGGTTTTCTGAGCCTTAGCATTCACTAAGATATGACACTCACATGCACAATTAGGTAGTTTAGGGGGAAATTACACTTGTATTGTAGATTGTAGTATTGAATAGATGATAGAACAGAACGATTGTGTTTAGTTCTAGAATTCACTACTTATGTATAAATTATCAATAGATTACTCAAGTCAACTCTGTGGACGTTTTCGTCGAGATGTCGCGCTTAGTCAACAAAATATGGCAATTCGTCAATCCGAGTGGCAGGGGACAATAATTATCGTGAAGTCCCGTCAGACCAAGCATTCTCGGTTGATAAATTAGCAAAGTATGAAAGTGAGCTCATCGCGAGGCTGACCAACACATGTGTTGGATCTGGATGCGGAGGTGGTATATGCATGGAGCCTCGTCAAGCCTTGGTCATCTTTTCACCATGCACAGTTGTGCACAGTTGCGGCCGGCCTCGTCGTTATCGGACCTCTTATCTGGGTGTGGCTGCATATCGGCGAAAGGATGGTGCTGAATGGTCATCATCTGCAGGGGGTGTCGACGAAGTAACCCCAACCCTGGTTAGGGCCGGACTTGCAATAAGTTTGACGAGGGATGCTAGTCTCTGATGCATGTCCGCCAAGAGCAGAAAGATTACTCATGCATCGGCTCCTTGAAAGACCGCATGCCTGACTCTTGGAGATGCAGGAGGAAGCAGACTCCACGCTTGAGTAAGAACCATCATCACGGAACGAAGTCAAGCTAGCGGGCGGGAAAGAGGAAGCATCGTACGAGGATTCATCAAAGGAGATGCTCATCATGCTCGCGGCGATCATGCCGACAGGAGTAGAAACGTAGTTAGTGTTCATATTCTTTTGTTTGATGTGATATGATGTAATTAATTATTATGGGGACTTCATGCACACTTGTTGCGGAGTTGTAGCCTGTCAAAGCATGGATGTGGAGTGGTGTGAGTATCAATCTTAGGCCTCGATCCTTGACACTTTTGAGGAAGCGTTTCCACCACCTCAGCGACATATGACATTCGACGGCGAATTGATGTATTGATTCCTCAATATTCATTCGTGATGCGACAGGATCAAGGTCAATTGTGAATATTGTAGAAGGAAACATTGCAGTTGAGGACGTGTACGTGGTCAATATTTTCACCACCTCAGCAGATATGACATTCGACGGCGAACTGAAGTATTGATTCCTCAATATTCATTCGTGATGCGACAGGATCAAGGTCAATTGTGAATATTGTAGAAGGAAACATTGCAGTTGAGGACGTGTACGTGGTCAATATTCTACCACCGACACGACACGGGAGGCTAAACGGAGAAGTAGGTTTGGCTTCTTTTCACCACCTCAGCAGATATGACATTCGACGGCGAACTGAAGTATTGATTCCTCAATTCTCATTCGTGATGCGACAGGATCAAGGTCAATTGTGAATATTGTAGAAGGAAACATTGCAGTTGAGGACATGTGATGGGTCATATTCTACCATAGCGACACGGAGAATGAAGTCAGAAGTCACAAGTCAGAAGTCATAGTACATAGTTAGGCAGAGTATGTATATACTCCTATTTACATATAAGTACTACTTACCTAAGTACTTAAATAAGCTTCCACGGTCGGCCCACGTGGGCCAAGGTACAAAGGGCTGCCAGTAACTAAATTTAACCCTTTAGCCCCCGGTACAAACCCTCCATTTTTGCACAGATTTGGGTTTGTGCAACTTTTTGCTCCAAACCCACCGAACACAAAACATCAACCATGTCGTCACCTACTGTATGCGTATGCACGGCAAACTATCCACCAAAAAACAGCAACGAGCGATGCCGCTGTTAATTATCATGACTGGCTGTGCATCGGCAACAATTTTTATGGCATAGTTGAGTTATTATTATTAAATATTCATGCAGAAGCTGAGTGCCCGGATCTCCCGACACATCAACACATAATCGGTTCGTCTTCTCTTCGACACTCTACGGCAACAAAAACAGAAGAAAAGAATAATAATGACGACTTAATTTAGCGGCATTAGCGGCCTACAAATATTTACATTGGCGTGTCCCCAATGGTTCATGGCATCCAACATGCCGTAAAATGAAGCCGGGATGACATCCTTCAACCCATCGCTATCCGTCACTCGAGAAAATGCAACCTCGCACGTGTACCTCAACTTGCAGATGGTCCTATCAGCAGACACCTCCTCGGCGGTGAATTGGCCGCGACCACTCAAGAATTTGGGGGTGATTTGCCTGTTCATATTGGGATAGTATCGTGCTGTGTCCCAAAAGCCTCGATCCGATAGCATCACCCATCCTGGTGGACACTTCCTCAGCCGTGGTCCCCACAGCTCAACGAGCGCCTTCTCTGATACACGAGCAAGAAATAAATTAGTGTGCTCAAAACTTAAACCCATTGGCGTGCACCATGAAATGCAACGCACTGCACTAGCGTGGACTTTGTCAGAATAGCACGCGCGAGTGAAGAGTGTATTCTTCCGTGGAGTAAATATCTTCAAGTCTTTGCCGTCAGGTATTGCACAAACATTGTCGAGACCTTCATCCTTGAATGCTTGAGGACAAGTTGCTTTAAGGAATTCCTCAGTTATATCAAGAATAGAGAGATCTTCTCCTGCTTCGCCCCATCTATCAACCCACCACTTCACTCTATCTGCAACATGAGAGTTCTCTGCGTTCAGCCCAAGGATGTATGCAATGGTTCGATAGGACATCCCACAGTTGATTCTCATCTTTGCCGCAAGGCACCATTCAAACGAGGTCACTGGATCATCTAGTGATGGCAGCAAAGCGAGATGATGGAGAGTCATCTGAAGGCTTTTTGGATGGCGAGTTCTTCTGCCTCTTCTCTCCGCGGACTCTCCTCTTTGGACTATTGTACTGATTGCTACGAGTCTTCATATTGATTTTTATGACCAGAATGAGAATACAGAATATTGAACGGAATGGTTTGAAATGCGAGTATGAACGAATAGATCACAAAATTTGGCCATGAAATATTGGACGCTACATTTTTCTGCGCTTTGCAGCAGATACAGACAAAGGAGTGAAGATGCGTTGCATAATTTAGCAGTAGTAACATAAATGCCATCATGGGCTAGCCGCTTGTACCACTATCGTTACCAAAAGACCCATTGGACACAACTCGTAACCTCCCACCGAACTCAGAGATATATTTCAAGGACTGCCCGATTGGAATACTGCCACAGAATGTTTTGTTGGATTGGATGGTTTATCATGGAGTACCTATGCCGAAGGGAACTTCAAGATTGTCTCTCATCAAGCAAGTGCGACTAGCATACGAGAACAAGCAGCCATTGGACCGAGAGCGCATCAGCCTCAACGAAGCCGTAAAGACAAAGTCTTACATTTCCTGGGAGACGATGGCAGGTGTCTCAGAAGTGAGATGGAATAATCACAATCTATTTTACTACAATTCATCCGAAGTGTAGTCCCAACTGTGAACAGCAAATACATTGACGAAATCTTTGGAACTGGAATGAATGGAATTCGTGAACGATCGTGGTTGAGATTTGTGAGCGGCAGCTTAGATATTCAATCACTTACATTGGGTACTGCCAAGGTAGACGGACAAGATGAACCAATCCAAATTTTGCGGATTAAATGTACACCAAGCATGAAGAGTGAAGTGTACGATGTGTCACTTTCATTCAAACCCGACGGCAGTGTTGTTGTGTATCTCCCGGAGAAATCACAATGCGATTGTCCTAACGGTTGGTTATTTTGCAGTCATTCCCTTGCCTTCTTCATTCTAATCCGTCTTGTTGCAAATTAAAAAGGATTGGTGTTTTGCTGATTTGTGCAAATACATGCCTCCTCCGATAAAATCATTGCAGAATCTACCACTGGCAGCAGCAAATGTCCTGAAGAGTGAAAAGAGCGCCTCAAAAGCCATTGGGAAGGCAATAGCCAAGGAGGTTAGGGGGTATTCGGCCAAGAAGGATAGCGACGAAAGTGCAGCAGATGATGAGATGGCGGCTTTACAGAGCGACCTGAAGGCAGGGAGAGATGTAAAGAGTATTGATTTGTGCCAGAGATTGGATGATCATCTGCAACAGAGCAAAGAAACAAAGGCGACCGACGGTGAGATCAATAGTAGAAATGTGCAGGTTCGTGATGCGGCGACTAAGACTAAATCTTCCCGGGTGACAGCGGATGACATCCATAAATTCAACCGTGATGTCGTGCACAAAACGCTGCCTCCTAAACGCCAATACGTGAAGCTTGTCCGCCATAAGTGCCTCCAAGAAATGATGGACGATAAGTTGATTGACGACGATAATGCTTTGAGTCATTACCTCCGATTCTTCTCTGACGATCGCAATGAAGACTTGCGTCAGAAGCATCAACAACGTGATGATGTGTGTGGAAACTATGATAAAGAATTTCTTCTGGACAAATATTTTGATAGTGACAACGATAGTGATGATGACGATGACGGTGCCTCCTAAATTTTATTAATATCATGCTTGTTTTGTTGTTTGATTGCGTAGTATGGGATGGTGACAACATGCGGCAGCTTCATGATCTTCGTGTGTTGATGGCCAAAAAAATCCTCAAACCCAAATCTGTGCAATCCGGGCGCGCCATTTCCACCGTGGAAGCTTATTGAAAAATTGCAACTAACTCTGTACGATATGTGGGCAAGGAGGTAGGTAAGTAGGGGCCAAGGTTGGGGCTCACTTTCCTTTCACTCAGCTCAAAAGCATTAGGCAGAGGATGACCGAACCCCGACTGCATTGTTCAATCAGCCTTTGCAGCGCCAGCGCACTGAATGAATCGTTCAGTTCATTGTCCATTGTTCGTTTCACATCGTTTCGAGAGCATCTCACCACCATTGAAGATTATTGAGCAGGGCGGATAAAGATGAAGCGTACTGCTGCGCCATCCTCTACTTCTTCACAGTTTTGGTAGAACCCAAGCTGATGAGGCGTTGAAAAAAGTAAAAACTCTACTTTCGCGACCAAGACATTGAGATCTGTGTCGAAGCAAATATTGAAAAAGATTGTCATTCTCAAGCTATTGGTGGTCGGTGTGTCTTTTGTCCTGATCCGTTTTCTGGGACAAGGAAGATGAGACAAAGGCAGGAGCTTGTTATACTGCAGCCATCTATGGTCTTGCTTGTCCAAGAGGGAGACGGAAAGTATATCAGGAGGAGCACTTATGAGTTGACAACACTTCCTTATCATGAACTTTTTTAATGTTTGGTGATGATAACGAAATTGATGACCCAGCTGAAAATTTCCCTCTAACTCATAGATAGAATTCAAAATGACTGTGACCAATTTCGTATGTATTTTGCTGCAATTGTTTTCAACTCGCTTACACATTCGTAACAAAAATCGCTACAAGGAGTGCTCAAGTCAAAAGAAGTGACGATAATATTGCAGCCGACAGAGGTACGGAGTAATTGTCATCGCCAGCAGGAATCAACTCTACTGCAGCACACACAACTGAAATGATCAGCAGTCTTCCAAACAAGTCCATTGTACTCAAATTCAATGGATCCATCACTCCTAAGCCTGTCAGCCACGATATCAAGCCATATGACGCAATGGCTGCTCCTGAAACAAATGCAGCGCTTCCTGCAACGGATTTATCTTTGTTAAATGACCATTTGTTGTCAGAGCCGAACCTCCTTCCAATAAGATCAGCAAGCCCGTCTCCTGCAGCCATAGTAGCTATTGCAACCACTCCGACGGGAGAGTCGGTAAAGCAAAAGAATGTAAAGAACAGTAGCACCATCACATACACAAAAGGTCCTTCTAACGCCTCTTCGGCATTCCCAGAACGAGAGATGGCCTGTGCCAACTCATTTTCGGATCCGTCTGCGGTGTTTTTGTCGCTGGTGCTTTCATTGCTGCTTCCAGTGCCAGCCAGGTACAATCTCAATGCGTTTACCAGCGGTACAATACTGGCAAATACTCTCGCACCATATGCATTCGAAAATAAAGGCCAAACCAACATGAATAAAGGTGCTGAACATGTGTGTATGATCTTTCTCGAGTCACGAGGTTGCAGTTTTCCCACTGTTACAGGATAGGTACATGCTTTGACGAAAAGAGAAGCTGCTACAATGGAAAACACCAATGCTGCTAAATCTCTGTATATGAGGGCTGGACTGTAAGCTTCATATGATCCAGCGAAGAGAACTCCGAACGGTAGATTTGCAAAAAATGGTGGCGCAGTTGCATCTATTAGCGGTCCAGGTAAATGACCGGTAAATGCAGCAATTGTGGTAGCAGATATGGAGGCAAGAGCTGCTAGTGGCACGATGAGTTTCTTGTTAAACGATGGTGAAGGCATATCGATATCTTCAGATGGTTGCGTCGTCCGCAACGGTGTTCTGTGAGATCTTATCTTTGTTGCTTTCGTAATTGTAGAGAGTGCCAGATCCGTTCTTAGCATTTGAAAGGATGCACCGCTAGATGCGGCTATCATTAGTGATAATAAATAAAGGTGTCGTCTCATTCTGTTGTAAGTATTATTAGCATATTCCTGGCATATTCATACTTCCATGTTCATTGTGATGGTGATGATGTTGTGTGGGTTCTTTGAGTTCTTGAGATTCAAAAATAGCGAACCCAGTTCGATCGAGAGCTCCAGGTGGAAGGAAAGCTCAGACAAGGAAGGCAAGGATACTTATACATCAGGCTAGCGTCGCATGAAACTATCCCCTCGCTGACAATAGATGTAGAGGCTTGCTAATAATTTACCCCCACCAACGAAATCCGAGACAAAACTCTAGAGGTAATGTATCTGGCTAATATTTCCCCTCAGATCAGGCTACAATATAATATTGCTATCATTTACCTCCTGGGGATGGCTTCGTTCTGTCACAGTGACTGGGATAGGAAAGCTAGAAAGCTGCCTTGCACTAACCATCCCATCATTTTGATATGAAGTTAGGAAAGGAATAACAATGATTCGTTAAAGCTCTTACAACAACGGCATAAACTCAATAAAAGTATACTCAGCACAACCCTAATGCTGATTTGATTAACTCAACAAGCTGATCAATCTTCTCCTTCCGCTTGTTTGGATCGGCATCTCCGCCGACTGGCTTGATCGTCAAATTCAATGACGAAGGTTGTTTAAGAGCCACTGCCTGGACCAAAAAGTAGCAGCCTCCATAAGACTCTTCTTCTTGCGCGTACAAAAAGAATTTGAATTCTGCAGGGAGCTCCCCACTGGCCATCGTAAATACACTAAACGCGCTCAATGCACCTTCCACGACATCAGTGGAAGGTGGAGCTGAGCTCATAGGTAATCCGGAAACGACGATGGCTTCTGAATCAGGAACGGACCCCCATTTACTTTGATAATCCTCGCCACTAAGAGAAAGACTCGTTTTCAGCGAAAGTGATTGAATCATATTGGAGGCTGGAGGTGCTGGAGCTGGCGCAGGGTCGTCAAATCCAAATCCAAGTAAATCAACTTCCCCTGATGGTGCAGGTTCTGGTGCAGGCGCAGGTGCAGCACCATAGCCATCAGTCAAAGATGCACCATTCATTTGATCAGTGATTGTATTGACACCCTGGTCAACGACAGGTGCTGCTACAGCTAAAGGATGCTCGGTTGGCAACTTCACAAACGGCACAATATTTTCTTCCTCAATGAAATTCTCTGGTTTGCAACGATAGACGGTGCAAAGGGTATTGAATTCGTCCATGAGAGCTGCGCGCAATTCAGAATCGTCCTCCTCGGCAAACTGGCTGGCTGTCATCGCCATAGATTTCGATATAATAGACTTCGCAACAGTTGGATCGGGTGAGGATCGCAGCAATCGGTAGTAGAACAAAGCGCGGTCGTGCAGATCCTGCGATGACATATCTTCTGTAGCCTTCTTGAGCAATCTTCCAAGCATATGCTGCACTTCAGGTGGCCGAGAAAAGAATAGGTTTACAGTGGCGGATAGCAGAGCAGTTTTCACACTTGCACTTTCAATGTTGTCGTAAGAATCAATCACCTTCTCCAAAGCATAAGGAGCTTCTGTAATATCTTCTCCGCATTCCCCAAGTAGAAAGATGATCGAGGCTTTTCCAGCTGGCTCATTAATATACTTCAAAGCGCGAGGAAGAGGTGCGGAAATTACTGGCTTGATGCTTTCGTTACGCCTCACCAGGGCAGCTAATGCAGTCGCTGCCTCAGATGTCACATGTGAGATTCCCTGAAGATCCAGCATCTCAACAAGACGACGTCCAATAGATTCTAAAGCACCCTCTCCACCGGAACCGTTCAACGCGATGTTGACCATACTGCGAACTGCAATACGGCCCAACGTTTCATCTGCATCAGTAACGAGCTCACCAAGCTCTGCGACAATGTCTGGTGCAGTGTTTGGGTTCGCCAACTTTGCCAGGATGCGAATTTTGGAGTGCTTAATATGGGTTGGGTCACTATATTTGACGTAGAATTGACGGTATTCATCGTCAAAAATGCCGGGGCAAAGATCAATCAACTGATCGGCATACTTAAGCAGGACGTAAGACAGCTCACTTGACCCCGATGCAATCAATGTGACAAGTGGAGCCTTGATTCTTGTGACAACCTGCTTCGACAAGTCATCAACTGATGGACTATCTTCATCACGATCGTCTCCAGGGCGCTTTCCAATGGCCGTGGCAATCGAGAGGAAAGCGCGGATTGTTGCTACAACTGCTCCGGCATTAGCAGTCTTTAGCACAGGATCCAGCAGATTCATGATTTGAAATCCCTCTTCATCATTCGCTGGGATGTATCGCGGTATCAAGTCCAAAACTGCCAGAATACCAAATTCACTGAACTCGTGGATCCTATTGAGTAAGTGAAGCATAACTGCTCTATTCAATGCCATGCCACCTACTTCGGCCTGGATCTCGTTTAGCACAAAAATGCAATTGGTTACCACAGATGGGTCGGGATCACGTAACATTTCGTACAAAATATCATTAAATGCGGCCTTGTCAAACTCCTCTTTGTTCAAATGGTACATCTTCAAGATGCCCATAACTCCCGTCTTTCTCACATAGGCGTGTCCATCTTGCAAGGATCTGCGTAACGGTTCTGAAGTGTATTCAATCATCTGCGGCAATCGCAATGAACACAACGACCGCAGGGCCAATCCTCGCACCATGGGATCCTCGTTTCCACAGTCCTTCACCAGTGTATTGGTACACATCTGTGCAAGATCGGGGTGGGTATCAGCATAATTACACAAAAATAGATACACCATCTTTTTTATAACCAAGTCTCTTGTCTCGATAGCCAACATCATCTCTGTAAAAAGACGTGACACATCGATACCCAGAGTCATGTAGGCAATGACTTTTTTCATAATGTCACGTTTTTTCTGCTTATCTCGCTCGGTTCCAAAAGTGCGGAGTAACTGACGAAGCTCATTCACTTCCCCCTTTCTACTCTCGGTAAAGTAGGAATCGTTTTGGCCGGGTTGGCCTGGAACACCGCCCGGACCACCGCCTGGTGGAGGGGGCATGCCACCTGGGCCTCCCGGAACTGGCATGCCGGAGGGCCCTCCGGGAACAGGCATATTATTCGGTGGGTAGCTCATCGTTGTTGTTGGATTTTACTTTTACACCAGTTGCATGTTCCAATGATCTCAAATCTCTCTAGAGGTCCATCCCGAACCGGGACGGCCGGGACGGGACGGGATTTTTTCGACCGGATAATCCGATCTGTCCCATCAAACCCCGATCCGGGTGATCCGGGATTTGGTTTTTTTGCCCGAATTCGCGCCCAAGACGCGAATTTCTCAAAGTAGCGAACTCCATTCGGGTGTTTAGTAAGACTGTTCTCCCCATTATTTCGTCAAAATACCCATAATTATACACAACTAACCAAAACCGGATTATCCGGATTATCCGTCCCGTCGGACCCCGTCCCGCTCCGGAAACCGGATAGGGTGACGGGACGGTTCGGGATGGACCTCTACAAATCTCAAATCTCAAGAGATGAAAAAGCCAGCGGCGGCTTTCCTACTAATGCGAACCTTTTGCACTAAATAGTCCACATTCATACTCTCTTTCTCTCCTCCCTCCCTCAAGAAGAGCGCGCAAAAAACACGCAAGCAATGATGAGCAAGCATCTTCATCTGCCTGCAAGCCATCGACATCGATACACTATCGACATCGACTGAGCAAACTTGAGCAAAGTAAGGGCTACATCATAGTAATAGTAACCCTTCTGGAGAGCCAGCAGCACAGCGCAGAAAGCTCAATTCGCATATATAAACCAAGTCCAAGATGAAAGTAGCTCCTTACTCATTTCGGTGGTCTACGAACATCCTCTGCTGTTTCGATGTCGATGTCGATGAATGATGGTTCTTGTGCCAATAGTAGGAGAAAATTTCTTTCTTCAGTTCTGACTATTGCTGCAACAACTACTACCACACAATTCGCACCAGCTAACACTGCACATAACTTCAAACGCAATGATAGCGAATGCTGCTGAAACTGTAGGAAAGGATCCAAACTGCAATGATGCTTCGTGCCTTGGCGTGTGGGATGGTTTACTGGCGGATTGTCCTCACACTTCCAACAAGTTAAAAGGAGCTGGATGTGTATCAAGTCAGGATGATACCCCAGGAGTATTTGCAGAGCCTTGGGACTATTCAGAGGAATATACTGATGAAGATTCGTATGTCAAGCAAACCGATTTGTTGATTCTTGCTTTGCAAACTGTATCGAAGCAGCATGGTGATGAAGTAGATGTAGAATTACAATCTGGGAGATATCTTAGGGTTGCATTTAAGGATGGCTCGACTGGAGAATCGTCTACAGGCGAATTCTACTTTCACTCCCAACGATACAACTGTACAATTTCGCATAGGAAGTAGTGCAATGACTTCTGGTTCACTCGTTGGTCGTTCTTTATCCAATAAGGAGCGTTCAGAGCGCATTCGAAAAGCACTGCGTTATACCAAATTACCAGTCTTAAGGAATAGGAAGCGAACATGGGTGTTTGTCGAGAGCGACGACATGGATGGGTTTGGTCCAGGATACAGTGAAGCGTTGGGACCTCCAGCAGAAATGTCACCAGGTGAAAGAGGCGAGGAGAGAGGAGGTGATAGAAGGAGAGTAGGAGAAACGCGTAGGTTATCAGATGACGTCGATCCAAGATTGAAGATAGATTTCGTAGAGACATTTCCTATTCGTTCAGCTAGATAACTTAATTATGAACGGTTTTTGCATCTACACCTAATTCATGTTCGCCGCAGCAACTTGGCATGTCATTGTTTATATGCAGAAGTGACATTGCGAAGGTTGCGGTCCACTTGACTTCTTGAAACCGAGCTTGCGATAGATAGTCGAAAACCTCGTGAATTGATAGGTGCATTATCGATTGTTTTTCATCGTCTCCAGTTCCAGTATATAAATCAGTACCTCCATTTGGTAACAATGGCACAGCATTCTTCAACAGATAGAGGTAGGTGAAACCCCTGCTCAAGCAAGTAGTACATAGACAAATCAGCAAGGAAAGACAAAAATGAATGCATCAATCATCAACAATTGACAGTACTTACCCACCACGATTCACTGCTGTTCTATACCGCCCAAGAAATATCCAATCAGGATCATCTGAGTTAGGAATTTGCCCTTGTGGGATTCCAAATTCATCGAGCTTGGGTGGGATCATGTCATGTAGTACGATATCTGTGACCACATTTCTCAATCGGTTCGGATCCTTTCGGAAACGATCATCTCGTGAACTCAAGTTTTTGTTTACTCTTTCAAATGTAAATTTCGAACCCAGCCCTAGCTCTTCCAGCACTTCTCTCTTTGCACTAGTCCATGGATGTTCTACCGTCGTCTACAAAACCACCAACAGGAGAAAAGGTCTCTCCTGGGACTGCATACTTGTGTTGCTTAAATACTACAAATTTCCCTTCGGCTGTTTGCACGAACGATGTTAACTGCGTTGACTTCTTCGAGGAAAATCCAATCCTTAAATACGTTTCGACCATCTTCGCTGACAACAGTATGTACATCGCACCTTGCAAAGCTAGTTTCTGCAACTGTTCTCACTGAAACTGTTCGGTCGCTTCGCCATGTTGTCCCTTTGTATGGTGTGCTTGAAGTTCCCTTGGTTGGAGTAAGCTGATGATTTTAGTATGATGGTCGGTTTGAAGAAGAATCTGCTGAGAAAATATGAAGCAACAAAAGCTGCCGCGAGATAATTAATGTTCAATCGAAAGTACATGAATGCTGCGCCGTTTCTGTCTTTTGGATGTTAAGCCCGAAATATTGAGATACAAAGAATCTTGAATCCTATCAACGATGAATCAGAATCACTTATGTAATGAAGCTGCAAAGTGCAAATGAAAGAGTATCAATTCTTGACAAATACCCTTGCGTCTTCTGTCTCCTTGCAACTTGCGACAGTGAAGCCTGCTGATGATGAAACAGCATAACTCTTGCAACTTGCCACTCTCGCGCTGCATAGACACTCGGGAATGACTAAAAAGAAATGAGTGTCACAACGACAAACGAAATAATTACCATGAAGGAAACTGCTTCTAACAACACCGTACAAGCATCAGCCGCTTCTCTCTAGAGAGTGGCCTATTCTTTTCAGAAAAAAAAGAAGTGCTCAATCCGAGAGAAAACTTGGGAGAAAAAGATGCTAAAGAGTTCACACATAATATACATGTAGCTAATAAGATCAGTCGAATTTTGACTGACTGAAAACAATACTTCCTATCAAACCGTACCTATCGTCTTCATTACGGGCTGAGCCGCATTCTAGTGGCTCATAATAGTCGGCGGTGATACCATACAAGGTCATTGGCACTGCTCAGACGTTTGGCGTGCGTAAAAGCGATGCTACTGTCTCGTAGCTGATATGAGAGGTCCAGTGTGGGCTGGCCAGCTACGCTTTATTCCATCGAAACGTACCTATCGTCGTTGTTACGGGCATGAGCCGCTTCTAGTGGCCCATTATAGTCGGCGGTGATACCATACAAGGTTATTGGCACTGCTCAGACGTTTGGCGTGCGTAGAAGCGATGCTACTGTCTCGTGGCTGATATGAGAGGTCCAGTGTGGGCTGGCCAGCAGCAGCACATTCTACCAAATCGTACCTATCGTGTCATTACGGGCATGAGCCGCTTCTAGTGGCCCATTACTTATAGTCGGCGGTGATACGCGACAAGCACATTAGCACTGCTCAGACGTTTGGCGTGCGTAGAAGCGATGCTACTGTCACGTACATAGCTGATATGAGAGGTCCAGTGAGGGCTGGCAAGCTACGCTTTGTTCCATCAAATCGTACCTATCGTCATCATTACGGGCATGAGCCGCTTCTAGTGGCTCATTAAAGTCGACGGTGAATAGTATACAAGCTCATTGGCACTGCTCAGAGGTTTGGCGTGCGTAGAAGCGATGCTACTGTCTCGTAGCTCATATGAGAGGTCCAGTGTGGGCTGGACAGCTACGCTTTGTTGTATCAAATCGTACTCATCTTCGTCATTACAGGCATGAGCCGCTTCTAGTGGCCCATTATAGTCGGCGGTGATACCAGTACAAGCACATTAGCACTGCTCAGACGTTTGGCGTGCGTAGAAGCGATGCTACTGACACGTACATAGCTGATATGAGAGGTCCAGTGTGGTCTGGCCAGCCGCAGCACATTGCCCAAAACGTACCTATCGTCATCAGTACGGGCATGAGCCGCTTTTAGTGGCCCATTATAGTCGGCGGTGATACCATACAAGGTCATTGGCACTGCTCAGACGTTTGGCGTGCGTAGAAGCGATGCTACTGTCACGTAGCTGATATGAGAGATCCAGTAGTGGGCTGGCCAGCTACGCTTCGTTCCATCAAAACGTACCCATCTTCGTCCTTACGGGCATGAGCCGCTTATAATGGTCCATTGTAGTCGGCGGTGATACGGTACAAGCACATTTGCACTGCTCAGACGTTTGGCTGTGCGTAGAAGCGATTGCTACTGTCACGTACATAGCTGATATGAGAGGTCCAGTGTGGGCTGGCAAGCAGCAGCACCTTCTACCAAAACGAACCTATCGTCGTCAGTATGGGCATGAGCCGCTTCTAGTGGCCCATTATAGTCGGCGGTGATACCATACAAGGTCATTGGCACTGCTCAGACGTTTGGCGTGCGTAGAAGCGATGCTACTGTCTCGTAGCTGATATGAGAGGTCCAGTGTGGGCTGGCCAGCCGCAGCACATTGCCCAAAACGTACCTATCGTCATCAGTACGGGCATGAGCCGCTTCTAGTGGCCCATTATAGTCGGCGGTGATACCATACAAGGTTATTGGCACTGCTCAGACGTTTGGCGTGCGTAGAAGCGATGCTACTGTCTCGTAGCTGATATGAGAGGTCCAGTGTGGGCTGGCCAGCAGCAACACATTCTACCAAATCGTACCTATCGTGACATTTCGGGCATGAGCCGCTACTATCTAGTGGCCCATTACTTATAGTCGGCGGTGATACCATACAAGCTCATTAGAACTGCTCAGACGTTTGGCGTGCGTAGAAGCGATGCTACTGTCTCGTAGCTGATCTGGAGGTCCAGTGTGGGCTGGCCAGCTACGCTTTGTTCCATCAAAACGTATTTATCGTCGTCAGTATGGGCATGAGCCGCTTCTAGTGGCCCATTATAGTCGGCGGTAATAGAATACAAGCTCATTAGCACTGCTCAGAGGTTTGGCGTGCGTAGAAGCGATGCTACTGTCTCGTAGCTGATCTGGAGGTCCAGTGTGGGCTGGCCAGCTACGCTTTGTTCCATCAAATCGTACTCATCTTCGTCATTACGGGCATGAGCCGCTTCTAGTGGCTCATTATAGTCGACGGTGATACGTATACAAGCTAATTAGCACTGCTCAGAGGTTTGACGTGCGTAGAAGCGATGCTACTGTCTCGTATAGCTGATATGAGAGGTTCCAGTGTGGGCTGGCCAGCCGCAGCACATTGACCAAAACGTACCTATCGTCATCAGTACGGGCATGAGCCGCTTCTAGTGGCCCATTATAGTCGGCGGTGATACCATACAAGCTCATTAGCACTGCTCAGACGTTTGGCGTGCGTAGAAGCGATGCTACAGTCTCGTATCTGATCTGAGACGTCCAGTGTGGGCTGGCCAGCTACGCTTTATTCCATCAAAACGTACCTATCGTCGTCAGTATGGGCATGAGCCGCTTCTAGTGGCCCATTATAGTCGGCGGTGATACTATACAAGGTCATTGGCACTGCTCAGACGTTTGGCGTGCGTAGAAGCGATGCTACCTGTCACGTAGCTGATATGAGAGATCCAGTGTGGGCTGGCAAGCTACGATTCGTTCCATCAAATCGTACCCATCTTCGTCCTTAGGGCATGAGCCGCTTTTAATGGCCCATTATAGTCGGCGGTGATACGGTACAAGCACATTAGCACTGCTCAGACGTTTGGCGTGCGTAGAAGCGATTCTACAGTCTCGTGTCTGATCTGAGCGGTCCAGTGTGGGCTAGCCAGCTACGCTTTATTCCATCAGAACGTACCTATCGTCATCATTACGGGCATGAGCCGCTTCTAGGGGCCCATTATAGTCGGCGGTGATACCATACAAGGTCATTGGCACTGCTCAGAGGTTTGGCATGCGTAGAAGCGATGCTACTGTCACGTAGCTGATATGAGAGGTCCAGTGTGGGCTGGCCAGCTACGCTTCGTTCCATCAAATCGTACCCATTTTCGTCCTTACGGGCATGAGCCGCTTTTAATGGTCCATTATAGTCGGCGGTGATACGGTACAAGCACATTAGCACTGCTCAGACGTTTGGCGTGCGTAGAAGCGATGCTACTGTCACGTACATAGCTGATATGAGAGGTCCAGTGTGGGCTGGACAGCTACGCTTTGTTCCATCAAAACGTACCTATCGTCGTTGTTACGGTCATGAGCCGCTTTTAGTGTCGCATTATAGTCGGCGGTGATACGGTACAAGCTCATTAGCACTGCTCAGAGGTTTGACGTGCGTAGAAGCGATGCTACTGTCTCGTAGCTGATCTGAGAGGTCCAGTGTGGGCTGGCCAGCTACGCTTTGTTCCATCAAATCGTACCTATCGTCGTCATTACGGGCATGAGCCGCTTTTAGTGGCCCATTATAGTCGGCGGTGATACGGTACAAGCACATTAGCACTGCTCAGACGTTTGCGTGCGTAGAAGCGATGCTACTGTCTCGTAGCTGATTTGAGAGGTTCAGTTTCTGTATTCAGATATGGTGTAAGTTATTGATATGTTTGACTCATACTTTTATACTACTTATCCTTTCTTTGTTTTATCTTTTCTATATCATTTTTAATTGCACCCTGTTTTTAATCTAGTATGTATAATTCGTATACTGTGGCTGAGGTTCATTCACGCCCATAAAAGGAAACAGAATTGCATTGGTATCTTGAGGGCTTGCATTAGGAGTCACTGTTTGAATCTGCCCTGTAGGAGTGACTGGAATATCATCAAATGATAGAAGATCAACTACTTCAGATTGTTGTGGCTCACCAAATTCAGGCACAGTTTGTTGCTTGAAGACATCACAATCCATTTTGTGTCCTGCATTGCCGCCTGCATTGCTTTTAGAGAATTCACCAAGCTCGAAAAGCTGCGGTGCTTTGAAGTAGCTAACTCCATCGATCAAGAGATCGTATTGCCTCCAATCAGCTCTTTCAACCTGCTTCAAACTCGTTGATAAGTTATGTACGATAACTTTCAAGTAGTGACCATCCTTATCATGCCAAGAATGCGTCATCTTGCCATCGGTAAAGCCACAAACATTGACATAAATCAATTGGCCATCGTACTCGATCGACTGCTTCCCTGACGACAACGACCAGTTAATAGTAACTTCATGCTCTGCACCTCTACAGTCTTGTCCAGTGAGGCCATCATATATTGCTGGCATATTCGTGTATCCAAACTTGAAGCGGATGTGACGTTTTGAAAGGGGCACTATCTTTCCACAGTTCGCGGATGCATAGTCTATTTGGTAAAATGTGTGCGGAACCTCAGCACGAGCGCTGCTATTACCCGGTGACGACGCAAAAAAGTTCATGTTCTGTTTGATAAATGTTTGAGTTTATGCGCAATAACAATGACTGATCGGATCTCTCTACATACTTATCATTATTGGAGATTGGAGTGGGAGGCAAAAATTTGATGAAAATTGAAAATTTGGAATGTACGTTCATGTGTCATGTGTGTCACACAGTGATGTCTTTAGCGATAGCGATAGCCTTTGGCGACGATGTGAATGTCTCCCGCCATAATCAAGTCTTCATCCTTCATCCAAGCTAGAACACACTACAGGTCTCGCATCTACGATATATAGCATTCAGAAGGTTGATTGGGTCTAAAGAAGTGATGGTAGTGTGGATGGATGTCAAATGAGTGCGTTTGAATGTGATGTGTGGTACTAGTATGTACGATTATGGTACTTTAAGGTATGTAGAGAGGAATGTCTTCGTAGAAGCTCTAAGATCTCAAGCACCTTCATGACGGCAATGAATAATCGTAAATAACACCGGCCCGGCCGTCCATCACCAAACCGCAACACACCGTAACCATGATGCCGCTGCCGAAATAGACCAACTTAATCGCCGACCTATGGGCCAATCGATGGCCAATCATTAGTATGGACTATTATAAACGTGTTATCGTGCTTGGATGCAGAAGAAACGGTCATTGGGATGTTCGAAAAGCACTGTTCGTTGGCCGGCGAGCGCCGAACATCGCCGTCATAAATCATCGTCACCATTCTGCCTTCTCTTTGGGGATTTGGCTACGGCGAGGGCTTCGGCACTTACTTAATAGTCCATACTAATGATTGGCCATCGATTGGCCCATAGGTCGGCGATTAAGTTGGTCTATTTCGGCAGCGGCACCATGGTTACGGTGTGTTGCGGTTTCGTGATGGACGGCCGGGCCGGTGTTATTTACGATTATTCATTGCCGTCATGAAGGTGCTTGAGATAAGATCTTAGATAGAGGTTATCTCGAAGTCTCAGCTCATACATACCTTAAAGTACATAATCATAGATACCACCTACACAAATCAACTTGTTCCACCCCTCCATCATCCCAAACAAACATTCCATCAACCAACCATCGCTGAGCAGAGATAACCGAGACCTGTAGTGTGAGCTAGAAGAAAAAACAAAAAACGGCAAACAACGCTCTCTTAGGTAGTAGGAGTAGAGTGAAAGCAATGGCGGCCAATACTTAACGACCCCACAAGCAGCTAGTAAAGGAGCACAACAACCAACAACCTCACCACCCACAAGGTCCCAGCGTTGCTTTTTTATCATCTCATATTATTGGGATACAGAAAAGATGATGCAGCAACTCCTCACATTATTCCAGAGTATATCAATCCTCCTATTCGGTTATTTCATACCTGCTCTTTCGAGTGTGAAGGCCGTTGTTCACAGAGATGTCGAGGCGTATCATCAGTGGAGCACCTACTGGCTAATTTTACATCTATATACCACAATTTTATCTCCGATTCTCCATCTGACGCTGCATCCACTCTTTCAGCTTCTTGCTATCCTGTGGCTCTCATTACCGCGGTATCAAGGGGCAGCCGTAGTTTACGATCGTGTCGTGATACCATGGGTGAACAAATACGAGGGCCAAGTAGATGACACAATAGACGTTGCCCACAGAGGTGTCAGGAGGTGGGTCGTAGCGAAAATAAAAACAATTCTTTGGGCAGTTATGGGAGAGGGAGGAAGTTTAGTTGATGTTCTGATCAGGGGTGTCATTGGATCTGTCGCTAACGATGACTCCACAGTTTCGAAGACGCAAAATACAAATCATTCCACTTTAGCATCATCTAATCCTCCACGACATTCAGTGAGAGAAGCTCTCCGTCACAGCTCATCTTCTTTTGAAGACATGAGTATAGATGATGATTATTCATTAGACGATAACATGGTGCAGGACTTTATGTCTATGCTGAGACACGGTTTGTACGTTTTTGCCAATGTCGAAAAGACTGACATGAACGGCGAGGACGAACGCAGTACGTTTGGAGGAGGATTCAAATTAGGTGTATTTTCGTTTGACAAAGGCAGAAAGTGGTTCAATATCACTCCAGCTGGAGGAGATGAGCAGCATGAGCAATCTACAGAGAAAGTTTACGTCAATGATTTGACACGCTTGGCTGCATCTGGCCCACAAAGCATTATATTAGAATGTGCCACAACAATCGGTGAGCTGATCATCAAAGCTGAAATAGTACTATCCGACGAGAGTGATAGGAACGTCATGCTCAATGGTCTAAGGCAATGCTTTCCTATACTCAAGGATGAATAGATGAATTTGTATAATACTTATATAGTGATTATTTCATGAAATGTCGGCAGCTTCATTCATTCAATCTCATCTTGTTTTATTATCGAAGTCAATAAAACTTTTCCGTTCTCTTTACAAGAATGTCCAGGGGTACACAGTCCTTTCAGATTGTCAGCGGCAATGTATTTCATTCGAGATACAAGATATGACCCAACATCCCGAGCACTTGATTTTGTGACAGAGAACAACCTTTCCACTCCCTCCCAAAGAAAGTCCTGCTGTGTGAGTTGTTGAATCAGCTGTTTGTTGTCTTTCCTTTGCTTTAAGCCATTGCTGATCTGGTCTAAACGATCATCTCCTGTAACTATGTTGACCATACCAGCTGATGTGGCGGTCCGTGCTCTAAGAGCGCCAGGAGACAACTCCTTCAGACGACTCATACAGTTCAATTTATGGTCATCATTACAACCAGGAATTGCTTCCACAATATCACTATGCTTCAAACGCCTTCCATCAAGTATCGACGATCTTGTGGTACCCATACCATATCCAAATGTCAATCCGGGTGTTGTACAGATACTTTTATCAGAGTACATGAGTAGATAACCTTCCTCTTTCCGCTCGTTATCAGTAGATTCTTCATCCGTTGGAACTGGAAATGGATTCAACGGGTGCCATTCAATATTGGAATGAATGCACCACATTTTCCAAATTTGGTTTGAGCTCAGAAGATATTGTTGGGCCTGGTTTTGAATGAATTCAACGTACATTTTATGAAGAGCATCGTCAGCATCAAGCCTTGTTTCAAGCAGCACAGAGCTACTACTAGCTGCAGAAATCTCAAACGCCTGTTTCAACAGAGTGACATTGCCGCTGAACACTATTCGTTCCGGACCAAGAAATTGATCAAAATCAGTTTTATCTCTGCCCATACCCTCAGGATTATGATTGCTACCAAGAAGGATTATGTTGTCTCGGTGGGATATTCTCTCTTTCATTCTTCCAAGAATTTCATCACTTAATTTTGGGTCAACACGGATTATCCATCGAAAGTTGTTGCTTGTCTGCGCCAGCATACTTGGTAAACAGAATGTCTCAAATAATGCAAGACGTGCAAACCCGAGTTCGATTAGGTGAGATTGGTGTTGCATAAACCTCGTCTGGATTACATGCACGATTCTATTGTGATTCATGTTAACAGTAGTTGGAGCGCTATTTTGTCGCTGTTGCAGTGTGCGGGTTTGCCGCCGTGCATCAGCAATAATATCTCGAGTGCAATGGAATTGACAGCTTCTATGTATACACATGATGCAACAATACACTAACATCAACACCACCCACACATAGAAAGGAAGCCTTTGTAATTTTAATGATGCCGGACTCGAATCATGTTGTTTTGGAGAGACGGCGACTATTTCATGACGCTTAGCATCAGGTAAAGATGAAGGTTGGCCGAGGAGCCGAATGCGTCTTTTTGCGCCCGCCTGATGTCTCAAAGATATCATTCTTTTGCCACTATCATAATATGAGGATGGATTTGTAGGCTCTGGCCATGAGTCTATTTTGCTTTGATCTACACGAACTGCACTTTTCAGGTGAAGGTGGAATAGATATCCCTCGCTCTGTAGGGCTAGCAACGGGATTCGGTATTGCAGATTGCAGAGAGTGAGTCTGAGAGTTAGTCCCTCTTACTCTTACTTGTGAGGTAGCGTAGTGTATGATGCAGCTTTGTAGAGAAAGTGAGGAGTGAGGAGCAATGAATATCTACTGTTGAAAGTACTTTCTGGTTTCAAAAATTTCGTGAGACACCATCTCTTTTTTCAGAAAAGATAGGTGTGCAAACATATATAAGTAGCCAAAATCAAAATGATCGGACAATAGTAAGTACCGGTGCTGCGACAGAAGAGCAACATAGTATCTCTTTACCGCCAAATTTGCAGTATACCGCAAATCTCACAAAAAAAGCGGACAGACAACTTTTGATGTCCATTTTGACGTGCAAAACGGCTTCTCCAGAGGGATTTAGAGATACCACCGGAAAGAGCAGAAGCTAAGCTTTCATATGATACTAGGGTTTGTATGGTTATTTTAACGAGAATTTAGTCTACCATAGTCTCAAAGTATGGCCATTTTTTCGTCATTTAGCTTAAAAAAAAAGCATTCGCAAATCTCGTGAGCCCGCCAACAATTGGCCATTCGTAGTAATTCCACCGTACAGATGGTTTTTGTCTACGAGGCACCACAACCAAAAACGGCAACAACCATGGTGATACACCCGCCCCTCTACGACGGGTAGGCACCACTGATAGATCCCCAACCGACGCAGACCAATTTCGATATGTTTGAATCGACAGGGCCGGTGGTTTGATCTAGCCCTATTGCTCAATTTACACCTGCCGCAATGATGCCGCCAACACATGTTTTTTGCCATCATTTGCACTCATCCTGACGACCCTTGTGTTGAGTTATATGGTATCATCACCGCCACCTATGTTACTAAAGCAGTGGTCAAGCATACCGTCAATGTTGTTAGTGTTGACGAAAGCTTGGTTTCATGAAAGAAGTCGAAATGTGCAGATTTATGAGTATAAATAATGTCGACAATCCACACAACATGTCTGCAGGATTTGAGATTCAATGGGAGTGGGAAGGCGAACAATAGTGGAGATAGTTGCAAACACTCTCGACGCTCAAGATTGTTCATTCGAGAAGACTGCTTCCATCGATAAGGAAAGTATTGTGTTTAAAGGTCGACATAGATGAAGTTGCACATCGGTACATGAATGAGGGATTTGGCTCTAAAATGTGATGCTCTTTGGGATAGGGGAGACAACTTTTCGTTTTACTTCGGAAACATTTCCAATCAAGAAGTTGAAACTATGCGCATTATCGATCTTTGAACGAAGTCTATGAACTCCATTGACCTTGCTGATCAACTTCTTAAAGACATCGTTCCCGGCACTGGATATGCCAAAACAAGTATGTATGATACGTCGATGTTTGAAGTGCAACGTTAATCTTCCGTGGAAAAGTGAGCAGCAGTGTCGTGGTTATTATGTGGGTGATTCTTTGGGTGTTAATTAATGTTAACAGTGTTATAATTATATGTTTTATCATTGCACCGGAGTATTGATACCCATGCCCGACCAGCATACCAACTGATTCACATGCTGAATATAAAATTAAATATGGGAGTTATCAGACCCAACCTTAATAAATACGATGGTACTATATGTTGAGATCATAAAACAACCATCTCCGGTGGCATATCACTGATATGGTATGAATGCATGGCCGTAGTAGGAAGAGGTCGGCCAGGTTCATAAGGAAAAATTTTGATGTCGGGAGATTTGGTCAATATTAACGTGGGAATTGGTACGAATGTGGCTTTTCTCGCTTCCCCGCGTCTTTTGCATACAGTCGCAAATCTGGTGAAAAGGTAAAGAGATATGATGAAGCGTGTCTTTTAGTGACTGGAAGTGTCTGCGTGATTAGATTACGACCAGTTCGGGTCATGAAAAGAAGAAAGCGAAGCAGGATTTTTGTCTCCGTTATTCACTCCATTTACAAGATCATGCAATGTTACGTTTTTATGACGGGACTTTTATTTTGCCGGACCCCTTTTGCCAACGCATTTTCTTGCTTCTTGCGCAAAACGCAACGGCAACCTACGAAGTAAGTACGGCAACCTCCGGCAACGGCCCTGGCACCTGGCAGTGCAAGAGATAAGTAAGAGTACCACCTACGCAGGACATCATCTATGCACTTATCCTCAGAGGTATTGACTCACAAACTTATTGAATTTCATAATTATCGATTACATGCTCTGTGAGCGTGACTGAGTGAAGTATACAGCACGTTTCCTTCCACCTAACCTCGGTTCTTTCAAACGTGTTACCCTGTTAGAACTCGAGGTTGCCGCCGCTACTTATCATTTGAGGAGTGAGGTGAGCCTTGTCCTATCTGTAATTATGTGATTTAACTTTTTTCAACAGATCGAATATTTTGAAGCTCACAGAATGCGCTCAACCCCCCTCGCTCAAATCTTTATGTTTACTCCCATGTCAGAAGATTAAAGCGCTCCACTGAGATATTTGCGCGTGCTACATAATAACATGGGATATTCAGCAGTCCAAAAGACACTGGCAATTTTACCAAAATGTACAGGGTGCCTGTCATTGATGGGATCCTTGTTTATCTTCCAGGATGTCGTTATTCACAAGAGACCCATTGACAGGGTCTATTACAGAATAATGCTTGGTCTCTCTTGCTCGGACATGATAGCTTCCACAGTCAACATCTTCTCAACATGGCCCATCCCCCCCGATAGTGGTAATTTCCTCGCTAGCGGGACGACAGCCACGTGTACGGCACAGGGATTTTTCAATGAGTTGGGCAATCTTGCCACCCCACTCTACAATACTTCCCTTTGCGCTTACTACGTCCTCGTAATTCGTCAGGCGTGGTCAGAAGATCGTATCCGTATCCGTGCAGAACGGTACATGCACGCAATGCCCATCCTAATTGCGTTGACGATTGCCGTCTTAGGTTTACCGTTCAAGCTTTACAACAATTCAGGGTGGCTATGTTGGATTGCAAAATATCCAAAGGGGTGCTCGGGGTCAGATTGCACGAGAGGGGAACATGCTGACATCTTCCGGTGGGTTCACTACGCCATCATTTGGTCAGCAATTATCAGCGTGACTGTGGGAATGTACCTGATTTATCTTAAGGTTAAGTCGTTCGATAGGAGAGAGGCCCAGGAAAACAACGAGGAAGTTGCGAGGATGGAAAGATCGAAGAAAGTAGCTATCCAATCTGCCTTATTTGTTGGGGCGTTGTACTTGACCTGGTCATTTACAACCGTAACAAGAATCTATCAAGTGACGACGGGGAACAACAATACCACACTCCTTGTTTTGATGGCAATATTTTTCCCCTTGCAGGGGTTCTTTAACTTTCTTGTGTATTGCCGCCCTCGATATTTGAGATGCAAATCGCGCAATCCGAACTTGTCAACACGTAAATTACTTTGGATGGCATTGCATCCGGAGGATCACACGAAAAACAGAGGCCAAACTGGACCACGTGAGAGACAGACTCCATACGTCGAAAGAGAAGAAGATAATCAACGTGCAGGCAGAGCTCGTAGATCTATAACGGCATCGTACTACAGTGTTGGTAATAACTTTGCGAAGTATCCGCATAACACCGGCGACGACTACACCGCCATCAATACTGTCAAGGCTGTGGCAGATGAGAATGACTATAGAACTGATCGAGATGGAAAAGGTGATAATGCATCCGATACTGCCAATGTTGAAGAAGAAACGAAAACAAATACTGTGACGGAAGATTCAAAAGTTGAGCTAGATGAAAAGAGCGATGAACCTGACGCTCCTGACGAAGAAGATCAGAGACCACATTCTTGAAAAAAGAGTCTATATAGTTGTACAGCAACTAGAGAGAGGTGCCTTAGGCCCAAAGAAAGAGGGTGAAGAGCAGCTGAATGATGCTAATATGCCACCCTCGTGTTTTTGTAAATGTTCGGAAGTGTTTTAATAATTTTAGGTGTCGATTAATTAACAAAGTATTCTTGATGATGCCGCAACGTATGATATTAATGTAATATGCTTTTAAGGCAAGTATTAGGTTAGATGTATTACTCTATCGGATTGTAGGGACTGTGACCTCTGACACTACAGATCTACCGTAGCTGCACTGACTAAAATTGTCATCATCGATACTATCTATTGCAAAATTTATCTCAAAGACAGGCGGCTTGCAGATAGAAGAGCAATACAGCTCCTCTTCGTCGATGTCTTCTTCTGGGTCATGATGAATGTCAAAGTCATCATCATCATAGTCGTAAAACTCAAGGCCATCGTCACCAGCGAAGTCATTCAGATACGCCTGGAGGTGGCGGTCGTAAATAGCTGAATCGGTCATGGACCTACAGTCATTCTCTTTCGCGTTATCCTGGAGCTTGGGACTTGGCTTGGAAGAGGACTTGTCGGATGATCGACGCAACGCCTTCGGTGTGATGGCATCTGAGGGCTTTTCTGAGTTACCTCTATCAGAATTATTACGACGTTCTTCAGTACAGGAGGGATTATCTTCTGACGGACCACATTCAAGAAGCTCATCGATACCGAACACATCAAAAAGCACCGTTTTCATTTGCTTCTTCGGACGTGGTATTCTTTCTAACCTCATTCGGCGGTCTCGAATCTCTTCTTCTTCAAGGCGATGAAGAACTTTTATGTCTTGGCTGGAAATTGACGTTTTCCCACTACCCTGGCGAGGAAATTTCTGCCCCATATTGCTTGTCAATTGGGTATCAGCACTAGCTGAAGACATCGAGCGGCGTCTCCTCGACGAATGCTTCCGGGTTATCAGACAATGTAACAAATATTCATCTTTTACATCCCCATCTAATGCATAGTCGACCGGCGCGAAGCCAGAATTGTCCTCATCCTTGAAATCAATCTTTCCAGGATAAGTAAGCATAGCACTTTTAAGTAGCAAAATAGTCTTGACAGACTGTGCAAGTATTTCCTCTTTTGACGGCCCATTGTGCTTACTATTCCTTCGTGACGACAACCGGGTCTGTTCAGTTCCTATCAGAGGATTGTCGTCCGTTGCACCATACGCTAAAGATCTCACTGCAATATGTAGTGGAGATCTCCCATCCTTGTCTCCCTCGGATGCTGGTCTTGGATTAGCCCTAATCAGGGCATCTATAACATCCGGGCAAGCTCCAGATGCAGAAGCAACATGGAGAGGAGTGCGGCCGGCATCATCCGTCCCAGAGGTGGCGCCCCGCCGATGTCGAAGAGACATGAGAAGAGTTTCGATCACATCAAGTGGTGGATCATATCTACATATGTCGTGAAGGACATTCTCCCCAATATTCACCTTTTCTGAAGAAGACGCTGCACTGCTTTCTTCTAATAGGGCAGCCTTAATTGCCGCTGCTGCTGCTGCAGATTCTTTGCCATTGAAGGAAAGGCGATCACCGTTCCTTGACCCATATGAGGGCCTTCTTTGAGTTGAATGATTCTGCCCATCTTCCATCATTTGAACACTGTTATCAATATTCGGAAGCTTTGTACACGGCAGTAATGGTTCTGGGATATCTGAAAAATCAAAATTAGATATCAACTTCCTCACACCGCCCCAATCTCCCCTGTCAGCCCGTTTTACCAGCTTCTCACGAAGCCTTGTTTCTGATAACGGCTTCCGACGGTTTATCCACCGCCTCCCAGAATTTTTCATCCTGGAAAACATCCCTCCCCATCTTTTAGGTTCAGACGAGTCATTCCCTCCCCTAGAAAGCAGTGTAGATGATCTATGAGTCGTGTCAGTGTACTCCGCTTCAGTCCGAGACTCCGATGCTCGTCGACGGTGAGAATATGGGATCATGATGTCTCTACTTTTGCTTTTTGAGTTTGCAGCATGAAGAGGAGTCCATTGGGTCATTGGTGCGTTCGTACTCTATAGTTCAGCTTATTCAATAATGGTTCCACTCAGGAATATAAAATATGATGCTACTGCATGCATGCATGCACTCTCTGCATAGCACTCACGCTGTGCACTTTGACTTGGTTGTTGGTACGGTTCGTGTCGCAAACTTGCTTTACAGCTCAGCCGCAGCCTGCCACCGCAGAAGGCTGCCAGCGCTGTTCTCTGTGCAGGAATCAAGCGCCTTCTGGTACTTGTCACGCGAAGCGTTATGCGCAACCTCATCGCGATCATGAAGAATACGAAAGAAGGGTATTTGGTGTTATTAACGAGGGTTAACGAAACAGAAGAATACGAAAGAAGGGTATTGGTGGTATTGACGAGGGTTAACCTTATCATTTGATTTGTCCGAAAGCAGACAGCCAGTGGTATTTCGCACATCTGAACTACATAAAGCATGACAAAAACCATAGTGCAGACGAAATTAAATATCTATTATTTGATTAAAGGTTAAGTTTGCGATGCAACGATTCTTCGAATGCAGATAGAAATAGTGTTGAATACTCATCGAACAGTGCCAACCGGTTCTTGATTCCAGTATCACGTTCCGATGTGCCTACACAAAGATGTGTCACTCCGTTGACAACCTTCTCCTTGCAAGCAAAATGAGCTGTGCGATAAGCTGGGACGGCCAAGAGCAAAGCAAGAGGGTCATACATGTTCAGCTTTTGCACCAGCGACCAGACTGATGCCTCCCAGTCTTTCGAAAGTTCACCCTTGCTCATGAATGTGCGGCAGAACCAATTGACATCACAACGACTGGGAATTTTCTCTCTCCTTGGATCCGATGGGTGTAGTCGAACTTTATTCCAAAGCTGATCAACACTTATTTTGCTCACACTTCGGATATTTCTTGCCACCATATGCTCGGTTCTCGACATTTCATCAAGCAATTGAGGAGGCATAGGACATCCATAGGCAGCCCACCTGGATAATGTAATGGTTGGAATTCCAAGCTCCTGACACTTGCGGTATACATATCTAGCCGCTGAAAGATCACAGTTGTTATTGTAAGCGGAATCTGGTACTAATGTTTCCCCAATTTCTGGTGATACGACGCCTCCCATGACCACAACCTCTTTGACCTTGGAGGTAAACAATTCTTCTCGCTCCCTCATAACAGTGGCAACATCAGACAAACTGGCAATACACAACAGTTGGGCCGAGTTAGGAGGAACTGACTCGAGAGCTGCGTACACCAACTCGATACCTGACTGGGAAATGCATGGGCTAGGTATTGAGTATTCTGCCTCATACACCTCCAATTCAACATCGTCACCAACTCCTCCAGAGCTTCCAATGCCAACAGGAACATCAGGCATGCCCATCGAATCCATTGATCCGCGCGCGAGATTTGCGCGTTCATTCTGAGGAGACAAGGTTGCAATGACGGCTATGGGATTTAAGAGATGCTTCCTGCGAAGAGCTGAGAGCAGCACAAGTGACAACTCATCATCTACATCACGTCCAATGTCTGTGAACACAATGACTGGTGTGCCAACAGACTCTACATCAGCAGCTGCTTGAGGTTGCAATACAATTTGCATCAGGCCATTTGACAAATCATTCATCACATCGTCAGATTGAGAGGTAGATGATTCCAATTGTAAAATCTTATCCGTCAGATAGTCAACCTCTGTCCTGCATTTCTCGAGTCGACTCGCTTGCTGACCCTCTTTGAAGTTGAGCTGGTGTATATCAATTGCCCGTTGGTAAACGCTTCGAGCTTTCTTCAGATCTCCAGTCGATCGCAATACATTCCCATAGTTCATTAGGTTTGGAATTATGTTGGCATGATTCCGCTGGAAAGCAACCTCGCAAATCTCGAGGCATTTCTCAAGACAGTCCCTCGCATCAAACGATCGCCCAACTGACTGATAACAAGAGGCAAGAACGCTCAATGCATGGGCATACGCAGGATGTGTTGTCCCAAAGATTGTTCTCCGTATCTCGACAGCATGCAATGCAAGTGGGATGCCCTCCACTCCTCTTCCTAATGCGCAAAGACTCTCTGCGCAATAATTCATGGACTCAGATACTAACCCATGTGAGAAGTCAAGGTATCGATATCGTAGTCCAAGTGCAAGATGATGTTGCTCATAGGCTTCACTATGTCTTCGCATGCCAGCAAGAGTACACCCAAGTTGAGTGTATGAAACCGCGAGCTCTAGTTCCGTGCATGAATTTTCTTCAACAGCACGTGTCCTTATCTCCAGCGCCTCCCTGTGGTGGAGCTCAGCTTGAGGTAAATCACCTGATTTGCGTAGTGTTTCCGCATACCCTGCGATATTTCCAGCCAACCAAAGACTTGATCCCGACTCTTGTATTTTCCGAGCAATAGGAACTGCTTTTTCGTACAGTTTTTTGGCATCATCGTAGTTACTCCGAGCTTGATAAAGAGCAGCCATTGCAGTGAGCGCTCGGACGTATAATTCGTCGTCAAGTTCAATGGCAGCAGAGTTTGTTTCAGCTTCATTCAAACATCGGGTGAGTACTGTTTCTGCCTCTCTGTAGCGGGCAAGCTCTCTAAAACAGGCACCGAGATTTATTGTTGGTATCATCCTTGATCGAAGCGTGAGTGGTGCCTTCATCTTTGCTTGGTAGTCAATTGCTTCCTCGTACATTTTCGACGCTTCATTAAAGTTGAAAGCAGCTTTCGCGCGATCACCAGCCTTTATGTATTGATTAAAGGCAGCTGCCCAATCTTCAGCAAGCGCACAATGTCGCCCCAAAAGTCGATGAACATCACCTCCTTTCAAAACAAGGTCATTCGGATCAATATCGTTTGCCCTGAAAGCATCGACAATCATCCTATGAATTATTTGACGTTGGTTTGCCATCAGTAGAGATTTTACAGCTTCATAGACAGCCTGCTGTTTCCATCGGAAGTGAGTTCCTGTGTGCTCGAAGCAACCATATTTTTCTGATAGTTCCTCTATCTTTGGAATCAATTCTAACTCCTGATTAAGTGCACGGTACAGATCACTATCGAAACTGTACCCAATACAACTTGCGATTTTCAAAGCATCCCAAAGAGGGGGAGATAGATGGTTGAACGGCGCTAGAAGGATATTGCTCAACTCTCTTGGAATGGCATCAGTCACATCATCTAACATCTTTAGAGTCATCTTCTTAGAGCCCTCAACGAACTCTATCAAATTCTTTTCATGCGCCCATCTCGCCACACTCTCAATAAAAAGAGGGCAGCCATTTGCTCTGTCATGTACGACATCAACCAGCCTTTGTTCTATACTGACCTGAGCATCCTCTATTTGTAGAAGAATGCGTAGGTATTGTTCTGTTTCGCTCTTTTCAAATGGAGCCAACTTGACTTGAACAGCATTTCGTCTAAGACTTGATGCGGTAGATGTGATTGTGGGAGAATTACGTGATGATACAATGATCATAATTGTTGGACATTCTTCTCTTGCTCTCTGCATGATTTCTGCTAAAAGGCTCCACGACGACGGATCTATGTCACCATCTCCTTCCAAAATGATGATCAACGGGGTTAATAATTTCAGAATCTTCATCATTGAGTCAACAATACTTCTTGTCCTCGCATTTGGATTCATTCCTCTCAAAAGACTAAGAAGCTGTGCATCAGCAACCTGTGGTACTATGCTCCCAATATTCACTCTATCTGTTTTCTTGAAAACATTTACCTCAACGAGGTAATCGGCAGCTGCCACTTCACTACTGAACTCCTCGCCGTATAGATCTGATGCAACTTTTATCATAGCTGTTGCAACGATTTGACGAAGTGGAAAGAATGACGTGAAGGAATCTAATGAAGTTCTGAATGATTTCAATACCGTAAATCCGTCAGAGGCAGCTTCTGCTGCAACCTCATCTATAAGTCTGGACTTGCCAAGGAATGGTCCTCCTGACACAAACGCAATGGCAGGTTCACCACTGGCAGCAAGATCTTTGACATTCACGAGGGAATTCATCGCAGCTTGCCGCGATCGCATGAGCACGAATGGCTGTTGCGTTGCGGCAATTTCTACATTTTGATTCTCTATACGTGTCCGCGGTATGTACGCATGAAACAATCCATCTTTTCCTTTTACTTGGATCTTCTCAGACTTTTCGAAGTGGATGAAATCTTTTGAACGTGAAAAAATACGCTTAGACACGAGGGTGCCTCTATTGGGAGCTTGTGACATCAGCCTAGCAGCCATATTGACTTCAGGTCCCATTACGACGTAGTCCGATCGCACCTCCGGACCAACCTCTCCGCAGAAACACTCGCCAAACGACACGCCGAGAGAGAAACGATTAAGCTTCAGGCCTTTCAGTGCATTTTCCATGCGCATCGCGCTTACTGTGGCATCAAAACATGGATTGACTTCATGACTGTGTGCCCCAAAGACAGATATAAAAACGCAGCCCTTGTCGTCGAAAAGCATGTCTCTAACAGCACCATTGCAAGAGTGCGTTATACGAGAGAGAATTTTGAATGCATCATTCATCAGTTCGAGTAATGAGGAGTCTCTCGGATCAATATCATCTAAATCATGCAACCCCACAAAAACAATGGCTACAGGACGCAATTCATTCAACAACATTGACATGGCATTTTGCGAACCTTGATCTAACCGTCTTGCTGCAAGCGTCCCTAAAAAAGCTCTAGCATAGGCATTCACTCCAAACCCACCGACAGCATCCACCGTTGTCTCTGCATCTGATAATAACGCGCTGTCTCGTGGAGACACATAGTTTTTTGCCGCTGCGACATTGTCATCTTCATCAGTTTCCTCGTTCGTGATATCGGCGAGGAAAAGTATCCCCTCCTTTTCTGTAATAGGCAGCTCTTCTCCGTGAACAAACACTTCGCCTTGCCCAGCCTTATTCAGTAAATTTCCAGTTTCCTTCAAAGGGTGCCCTGATACCACAAATGCGCAGCTCCCAGGGGTTTTCGAAATCGTCCCTAGGAAGAAACATCTAATCATACCATGCGCCGACCCCCCATGAATTGAAAATTCCTGATCTGACGCAAGTTTCCCCAACACTGACAAACAACAATCCTTCACACGTTTTTTTGTTTTGTGTTCAACACTAATTATAAGTTCTCCCGTTGATTCGTCTCTCACGTCGTCATCGTCGACTTTTTCTTCAAATAAGCATATAAGTGCATCTCCGGCGAACATTAAAACATCACCCCAATACCTATGCACTTGCTTTACCATCATTGTTAATGTGGAATTGACTCTATTTGCAAATTCGGCAGCACCGTCACGAGGTCCTAATTCCGACCGTAGTCGCTCTCCTAATGCAGTGAAACCAGACAAATCAAGTATTAAAATCGATCCACGTATATCTTGGTAATGAGGTAAATGATCGGGACGTTGGAGCCGTAAACGAAGATCTATAGATGCTAGACGGGCATTCCCAAGCTGACTATCACGTCTCCTCTCACGTTGTGCATATACATCCCTTAATATTTTTGGCAAATACCTCATTGCATTCGGATCCATTAACTCGTCATCGTCTTGCGTCCCCACTGAGGAGCGTCTTATTGAAGGAACATCTTGTATGGTCCTCCGTCGTCGACGTTGTTGTTTTGGTCGTTGTTGCTGTTGTTGTTGTTGTTTCACGGCAACAAATGATTCTCTACGCCGATTCACGCTAGGATTATCATACAGCGAATTCAAAGCATTATCTTCTGGTGGGCTGGGCTTCGTCTGCGCCTGCTGCAGTAGTTCATCAGTCTTCTCCCCTCCATCCCCGCGTGTCTTATTAGGAGAGAGTGATCGTCGTTGGGCCAGTCGAGGTTTGCCATACTCCGATTCTCGCCACGAGGAATCATCTTTCTTTCGAACGAAGAAAGAAGAGTTGACGGGTGAATTAATGTTCAGCAGCAGATCCAGCGAAGGTGTCGACGCTGACTTTGTGAGGGAATGCTTTGTGAGGGAATTTGAGTGTCGTCTCTTACTTCTCGACTGACGTCGTGATGACGAAGATACTTCAGATCCTATTGTCTCCATTGAATTTTGTGAACAATAATCATCTTTCGATTTGCGCTCTGGCTTCTTCTCCGTCGGTTGATAGATTCCGAAATGCGCAGCCGTAGCTGCTAAGGCTCGCATCATACTTTCCTCATCATCCTCATCATCTTCATCAGCTGCAATTGCATTCGGAACGCTAGTTTCCCCAACGTCGCCTTCAACATCACTGCCGCCTAAATCATCACCCGAGAAATAATTGGCAGATGTGATCGAGCTGCCAAGGCCTTCTTCAACAATAGGACTCTTGCGTATCCTCCGACCCGTTGCCACATTCAACGAGTCTTCATCAACTTCATTTTTTCTCACCTCACCATTTTTGGCTTTCGTCTTCGTATGATGTCGGTTTCCAGATCCATTCATGAGTGCTGTAGCGCTAGAATCGGCGACTTCCTGATCCATCATCAGTTCAATTTCTTCGTTGTTAATCCATGTAGCACGCCTATTTATAACCGAGAGTTGTCGCTTCTCCCTTCCATTTAGACTCATTTTAACTGACGGCATCTCTATTATTTTTTACACACTCTTCTTTACAGTATTCTTTTACAGATTCCAGATACAACTTGTGTTCGTATCTTAAACTCCGACTTTATGATCGGGCGTTACACTGATACCTTATCTGTGTTCTTTCTATTGCTGCAATATCATCTATGATGTTTTGTCGAGTTTAGTTCAACTTCATGATCTCTGTTCAACAACGCATCTACTGCTGCAGATAGGTGGTGAATAGAGAGAGGGCATCAAGCCTTCTTCCTTTTGTTGGGCGGGTTTGGTGTCGAAAGTTGCAGAGCACTGAACGCTGAATGAACGAGTCATCGCAAGGGACCACGCACCTCCAATGACCCCGGTAATGAATGTAAAACGGGATCCCGAGCGAGAGCCAATGAACGCGAAACGCTACTGTTCACGAGTGGCATCCAACGGCCTAAAATAGCCGTAAGAAAGGTCGTCCTTTCTTCAGAGGAAAAGCAAGGCAGCTCTGTAAGCAACCATGTATTGCCTATCTTGTGCCTTGGCTTGGGCCGGCAGGTGGAAAGAGTACATAGCGCAGCGCCAGTAATTATTGCATTTGTATATATTGTATTTAGGGGTCGCCGGCTTTCAAGGTTATTCACGTCGGCATGGTAGCGTCCTCATGTTCAATCATCTTTAAAATACAGCATAGAGTGTAAATACAGACCGTGAAGTTCGGCGCAAAAATTTATCAAATTGAAAATATAATGAGCCGCAGAGCCGCAGGGGAGCATTCCCTGGAGCACGACCTTCCGCCCATTGACGTGGATACGGCAGCGACAGAGCTTCAGCTTCGCATCTTTAAACAATCATGGAACAATGTGAGTGCCCGTCAGCCGATAGGTTCAGCAGAAAATCCACCCGACATCGAGACTTTGGCTGATTTTGCATCAGCAATATTAGAAAGAAGGCTGACAGATGTCGTGAGGTATAGGAGAGAAGCCAAACTTGCTGTCAAATCACTTCGTTCATCCTCGTCTTCTGACGATAGCGGGGGAGGAGCCAACTTGACCAATGGTGTCATAAAAAGGGTACGAGGGGGCGAAACAACCCTCAACTCATCTTCATCTGCACAGCATAATACTGATCGCATCCTATTAACATCAAGATGTAGATCTCAGCTTCGCAAATTTGTAAAACACATTGCGTCCATGTACAACGACAATTATTACCATGGCTTGGAACATGCCATCCATGTGACCATGGGAGCAGACAAGCTTTTGGATATGCTTCACGATGGGTCGGTGGATTTTTTAGATAGTTCCAACGAAGACTTTACGGCAAGCGAGCCGTATTTAAAGCCCCATCAAACTAAAGATGATATGGACGCATTGGTGTCGAATGGAAGCAAATTTTCGACATCATCAGCGAGCAAGGTGGCGTCAAAATCGTCATCATCGGTACCTCCCAGTACAGCAGGAGATCAACACAACCAGGTATATTCCGATACCTTTGCCAAGTTTGCGTTCGTATTCGCCGGTTTTATCCACGATGTTGACCACCAAGGCGTGCCGAATGCGAGGCTGGTTGAGGAGGATGATCCAATTTGCAACACGTACGGGCGAATATCCGTGGCAGAGAAACACTCGATCAAAGTTGCATTCCGGACGCTGAACGAAAGTGACTACGACGAATTTAGATCGACAGTCTACGAAACGAATGAGGATAAACTCCGGTTACACCGAATTATCCACTCGATTGTCCTGAGCACGGATATAGCAAGCCCCGAACGAATGCGAGAAACGAAACAGAGATGGAACGAGGCATTCTCCCGGCATGATCCAGATGGATCTAGTGCATTCAGCAGGCTATCTTTGGCAGGGAAATACACAGCAACAGAAGAAATTGCGACCGTGCAAGCGTCGAAATTGCAAGTGTTTTCGTGCGAGGTCAATGATATCAGAAGGGGAGGAGAGCATGATCCCCGTGGGGAACTGTTGATGAAACGAAACTCGATGTCACGAACTTTGCAATTGGAGGGGGGGCAAACTGTGGAATACTTTGCATCGAGCAGGAATGAAGATGACATAAAGACTGCTCTACGGCATAGTGTTATGTTGGAAACAATGCTCAATGTTGCAGATGTGTCCCACGCCATGCAATCATGGGAGCTATTTTGTTTTTGGAACAAAAAGCTCTACCAAGAATTATATTGTGCGTTCAAAGCGGGCCGGAAGCAAAAACGATCCATCAAATGGATGGTACCAAAATGAGCTGAACTTTTTCAGGGGATACATTATCCCACTGGCAGAGAAAATGAAGAAAAGTGGAGTGTTTGGAGATCGCGGAGATGAGTGGACAAAGAACGCAATAAGAATACGAGATCGATGGAAAAAGGAAGGAGAGCGAATAGCAGAAGAGATGATCGATTCTGTTAAACAAGATTTTGAATAATTCTCAACTTCATTATTAACATAAAATTAATGAGGAGATTTCCTTGCCTTTGTACATTTCTTAACCCTCTGTTGTCAGTGATATCATTTCCACCTTTTCCTCTCTCTCAGAAATCTCATCATCTGACTGATGGAGTTGTTTCCTTGCTTCCATAGCTTGCTGAAGCGGTGTAGACGTTTCATCGTTTTGATAATCTAGAGGAGGGGATGCCACTTCCTCATTATCAAAGCTTTCCACCATAGGCACGATAGGTCTCGACTGGTTTGCAGGATTTGGATTGGCAATATTATCGTCGCTATGGCATTGATTAGTTGTCGTAGCGCACTCCCCAACATCTACACCTCCTCCTTCTATATCAGTAGCATCTGCATTAGATACATCCTGGTTTTGAACATTACTCTCCTTTTTTGTACTCGATTCCATCCTCAAAGGATCGCAAGGTCGACAAATGTTCTCACCAACATATGGACAACCCGCTGCTTTTAGCATCCACTTTCTAATTATCTTCCCTTCTCTCTCAGCTTGCTGAAGCGCAGTAATCCGCCGCCTCTCAAACTCCATCTTTGTCTGTGCCGCTGCACGCTTTCGTTGCCCATCTCGAACTATGTACGCGTATGTTGTCAACCCCTCCTTTTGCAGTTTCATATGGAACAAGAACAACTGAGCAAGTAATGCGACACAAACACAGTCGACCACGACAAATGCCGCATTGACAACTGCAACAATAATGCCAATTTTTGCATCTCCATTTGCATTAAACCATTTACTGGATCTATCCAACGTGAACAAATCACTGCTTTCATTTTCACTCTGAGCAATTGAATATTGGACAAAGAACGAAATGACAAGACCAGCCAGTACACTGCCATGCGCGACCACCAGACAGAGAGTGCTCCCAACCGTCCGAACAAAGTAGTCATAATTTGCCTTGCCCACACAGGTATTGAGCCAATGACAATGATGGTCAAAGGTTCCTACGCACTTATTGCAGAACTTGCAGTGCATGGATAATTGGTGTACATCAATTGAGCATACCCAACAAAATTTCGTGTCATTGTCATCCTCTAAATTATTATCATGATCACAACTTGTCCCCTCCTGCTCTTTCAAATGACGCTGCAAACACCAATCAATGGGATCAATAATACACACCCAGTATGCATAGTAAGCAGCAGAAAATCCGCATGCAAAGATGACAATTGTGCACGGAATAGACGCCGCAACGGGCAGGATTGGTGAAGCAAAGAAAAGGAATTGAAGTAACAGTAGCGGAAGTAGCGCCCAAGTGCCAACTTGCATAGGGTTCAGCGGCTTTTCAAAGCCGTTGCGCCTCATTGTCATACGAAATGATTTCTTATCAACACCAACACCCAACAGCCAACAGCATCCAGCCAAGGCGTGAATGAAAAAAAAAAAAAAAGAGATAAATAACGTCAACATTTTTTTTGAATGCATGAGCTCGAGTCATATGTACGGGACCTGTCCCATCACCCGTCCGTGGGACAGCCAAGAGGGCCAGTTAACCCTAATGGGATCGTGTATATAAAAGCTAAGAACCTCTAAGAACGACAAGTTCCAGGACTCGGTCTAATTATCCTTCAATCTGGAATTCGCTCTCTCTCTAGCTAATAGAGCCTCTCGTGTGCAGCGGTTATGGCATCTCCGGTCGTGACGTGTGAAATAGGTGTTTTGAAAACTGCGTGCAGGTTATAATAAGCCCGCACCGACTATGATGTAGGAGTAGCCAGGTAAATGGACACGCACCACATTTTACCCTTGCAACACATCACCACCACGTTCTCCCTGTAATGACCGACCACATCACATAGCTCCCGCTCAGGTCGTGCCTGCCACTACCACTAATCTTACGCACTACTGATCCAACTTATCATAAAATAAATGTTCCACAGATGAATGATTTGTATGACCACTTCATGATGGTAGGAAACCAAGCATTAGCGTCAATGGATTTTCAAGAGGCATCGAAGAACTACAACATGGCTTTGGAATCAGCCCGAACAGGTGCGACGCCTGGCGCCCGAAGTCCGACGGAGGTGACAAAACTACGACCTAAAATGATTGTGCCTACAATAAACCTGGCAAGATGCCTCCGCGAACTTGCTCGCTATAAAGAAGCCGAAGATTTACTAACCAAGTACATTAGAGAAGCTAGAGATCCACCGTTGGACCCAAGATTGCATGCCCGTGCCCTCAGCACACTCGCTGAATTATATCAAGCTCAAAGTAAATATGACGCAGCAGCGAAGCTCCATAAGCAGGCCATCGGTATGGTTAGAGGAGGCACTCCTAATCTCGACGTTGCCGGAAGTATCGCAGGGTATGCGGAAACACTCCGTAAATCAGGTGATTTACCTCAAGCTGAGCGCCACCACAGGGAGGCGCTGGAGATAAGAACTCGTGCTGTTGAAGAAAATTCATGCACGGAACTAGAGCTCGCGGTTTCATACACTCAACTTGGGTGCACTCTTGCTGGCATGCGAAGACACAAGGAAGCCTATCAGCAACATCATCGTGCACTTGGACTACGATATCGATACCTTGACTTCTCACATGGGTTAGTATCTGAGTCCATGAATTATTGCGCAGAGAGTCTTTGCGCATTAGGAAGGGGAGTGGAGGGCATCCCACTTGCATTGCATGCTGTCGAAATACGGAGAACAATCTTTGGGACAACACATCCTGCGTATGCCCATGCATTGAGCGTTCTTGCCTCCTGTTATCATTCAATTGGGCGATCGTTTGATGCGAGAGACTGTCTTGAGAAATGCCTCGAGGTTTGCGAGGTTGCTTTCCAGCGGAATCATGCCAACATCATTCCAAACCTAATGAATTATGGGAATGTATTGCGATCGACTGGAGATTTGAAGAAAGCTCGAAGCGTTTACCAACGGGCAATTGATATACACCAACTCAACTTCAAAGAGGGTCAGCAAGCGAGTCGACTCGAGAAATGCAGGGCAGAAGTTGACAAACTTAGAGTTGAATCAGAGAGAAGTGATTCGTACTCTTCAGATTACAGTAGTGCGGAAGACTTATCCCCCCTTCGTATTCATCCCCAGCCAGCTGTTGTATCTGATTCGGGCACACCAGTTATTGTGTTCACAGACATTGGACGTGATGTAGATGATGAGATGGCTCTTGTGCTGCTCTCAGCTCTTCGCAAGAAGCATCTCTTAAATCCGAAGGCGGTAATCGCCACTCTTTCTCCTGAGAGAGATCGAGCAAATCTTGCTCGTGGGTCTTTGGATGTTTTAGGCATGGCTGATGTCCCTGTTGGCATAGGAGGCCCAGGAGGAGCTACCAAGGACCTCGAGGTGTACAAGGCAGTCCATTCAAGATCAAGTCAAAGTATTGAAGACTGTGGCATCAGTCTTGCATGCAATGTACTGAAGAAAGCCAATCCCAAGTCAGTCCAAATTCTCTGCTTAGCTAGTTTGTCAGATCTTGCAGTTCTTATAAACGATCACGAAGAATTATTTACCTCCAAGGTCAAGGAGGTCGTTGTAATGGGGGGCTTACTCCCAATTGATTCGCACGAGAAGTTGCTGCCGGACACTGCCTACAATAACAATTGTGATATGGAGGCTGCCCGGTTTGTGTACGAGTCTTGCCAAGAGTTGCGCGTCCCCACGGTTACCTTATCCAGGTGGACTGCCTATGGCTGCCCGGTTCGTCCAGAACTCCTTGACGAATTGGCAAGGACGGAACACATGGTAGCAACCAATATCCGAAAGAAGAGCAAGGAAAGCATTGACCAGCTTTGGAAAAAAGTAGTTCTCCCACCTGAAGACCCTGGCAGAGAAAAACTCCCTAGTCGATGTGATGCAAAATGGTTCTACCAAACATTCATCGGCGAAGAGTTGCCTGCTGAATTGCCTACATCTGTTTGGAATGATGTTCAGAAGCTAAACATGTATGATCCTCTTGCGGTATTGATGTGTTTGTCTTCCTACCGATCTTCCCATTTTAGGTGTAGAGAAAAAGTTGTCAATGGAGTTACACACCTTGTAGTCGGTGTTAGTGAACAGGAGAATGGGATCAGGAATAGGACAGCTCTGTTCGATGAATATTCAGCTCTATTTTTGTATGCCATGCAAGCCTCCCTGAACGAGCCCAAGATACAATTGAACTACGACAACATCTTCGATGATATTACTACTTCTACGAAGAGGTCGGCTCTAGTCAACAGAGCTGCTTAGAATTGAAATGCCCAACTTGTAAATTAGTTTGATTGTGTACACTATTCTTTCCCATATATATTTCCCTATATTATATTTTCTTATTTATTCCTCAATTTGTGTTACAATTTACCACGATACGACTACGTTCATTCTTCAATGTGATCTTCCAACTTGCCTACAGCAGTTTCTACTGTAATATTATTGGTCAGGGAACCATGCCTGACGTTGCTGCCGTGTCGCAAGAAATCGGAAGCGCCATGACGGATGAATGGCGTGCTCACTTCGGTCTTTGTGGAGGCAGTTCCATTGTCTTCTTCATATGAAAATCCCTGACCATGATCGATACGGTGTTTCATGCGTTCAATAAGATCACCAAAAAGCATGACTTCTTCAGTGACCTTTTTATTCTTGCGCCACATCACCCTTTGGAACGTTGGAGGGAAGACTGAGTCCTGGTGCTCCTGAATCTTATCCAAGAAGGCTTTGACGGAAGCTAGAGACTCGGCATTTCCGCCTTTAACACCCTCGACAGCAGCTCGATACAACTCTCCGTAGAGTCCAAGAAGTGGCACCACGAGGCTCTGACGATCGCAAGCACCCATACCCTTGTGTTCAAGCCGACAGCAGGTAAGCTCCCCCTCAAACACAAGAAGGGATTCTTGGAAAAAATCAGTCTTGACAGGGACTAGATCGCCACCGTCTCCAAGCGCAAGGTACATTCCCTCAGTGCCGTTTCGCATCGAGTGACAAACCTGTTCTGCCCTGCACCACATTCGTAGCTGATAAGTCGATAGGTCACATTTGTCATCCAAATCAGCGTGCTTGGTGTCTGGTGCAACGATGATGAAGTATGTCGCTGAAGAGGCATACGCAGCAAGAGATCGAATAGCCAAGTTTTGCGTGGAAGGATTGGCTTGAGGGATACATGAATAGTCAACCCAAACAAAAACGTCGTTGAGACTTTCATCCCATCCGTTATTCTTCGCAAGTTCTCGCAAAGAAACGCGCATTGCCTCGTATTGATTGTTGGAAGGATCGGGGACAGTAAACGAGGTCCATTGGTGAGAAAAGAACACAATATGCTTGCCGGCAGCAATGAACGCGTCAACATCTGCGAGAGAGTCAAGAACTGTCAGCTTGTGCGTATTGCGCAATACTTCGTGACGCACAAGTTTACCCTCGACAACAAATTCGTCTCCACGGACGAGATGAAGGGGGTAATCGAGTTGGTGTAATGCCCTAATGGACTCGTTGATTGTAGCCTCCATCAGCTGTTCATGAGCCATCCTGATGCGGAGGTACGACTTGTATCGTCGGTACGTTAAGTATATAAGTCCACCAATGAGGCATGCGCCAATTATGCTACCGAAAACAGCGGCGATGATTTTCGAATTATCCTCAGCACACGCACCCTGCTGGTATGCTTCGACTTCTTCCTTCATGGATTGACATTGCTCACTAAGGTTGATGCGCTTAATGCAATCGAGGCGGTCAAAGGCGTCGTGCACTTCCGCAGCAAGTAAGTCAATGCAAATTTCGTCCATTGTCTTCTTTGGTTCCATATCAAGTGCCTCTCTCCAGTTGTAGAGCTGCTGGAGAGCACCTCCAGTCATTCGAGAGTTCACTTCGTCGTAACGTTGCTGAAGTTTCGCAATGAACTTTTCATAACGCTCTTCAAATTCAGGGGTACCAACCTTAATACTATTACTGGGATCGGTCATGTTGAATAATCCTAATTCTGTGTCAGTAGACGCCAAGAGGAATTCTTTGTGCAGAGATGTATCAAGGGCGTCATTATAGTCGGAAAACCCAACAACGAAAAAATCTTGCGTTGGGTTACCTCCCTCGGATGGCTCCTTGAAGTATTCAGTAATGACAGCGTTAAGATCCTCCGCCATGACAGTGTTATTCCAAATCTTAGCAAGTGCTTCCATTTCCTCGGGTTTTGTTTGAGACTTGCGATAGGTACCAGCGAGTGGGACGAGATTCACGCTCAGCTCCGAAAACCATACCATCAAATCCCACGCTGCATTCACGGCGGTTTCTTTCGACTGCTTCCCGTTGATAGCGTACGCTTCTCCACCCTCAGAGAAGAAAGGGGAAAAGTTGATAACTTTGCCTCCAAGTGTCCTCGCAGTGGGACAACTTTTCTCGGTACACTTCATGAGCGGATAGTCCTTCTTTTTCCAGTTGAGCACCTCAGTACTTCCGGGGAAGACAATACGACGACCGAACCACTCACCCTCTTTCAGATACTGATCTTGCCGATTCTCTGGAGAAGGAGCATACTTCCCGCCTTCCTTGAGCATATTGGTCATTGTTCCGGGCATGGAGATTACACCGAAGCACTTTCCAGTTGGAAAGGCAGATTTGCGGTCACACTTCACCCCTTCAGCTGTTTGAGTTTGGCAATTAGATGCCAAAATGTACCTCCAGTAATATTCCACTGCTTTTTTGTATCCCGGCTGTACCGACAAGCAGAATTAACAGAGGAAAGTTGTCGTTAGAAAAAGAGAACGAGGCAAAAAATCCATTTACAGCACAAAATATGTGATCAATCACTCACATTATGAATCAACGGCGCAAAGGTGTCAGTATCAAAGAAAATGTTCTGCCCAGTACTTCCATTTTCATCTTCTTGCGCAACCGTAAAGATAGGTGCCAAAAAGGCTTGAAAGTAGTTGGTCTGTGGAGTCAAGCAAAATCCCCAATCAGGTACACCATCCCCATCATGATCTTGTCCATTGATACGTTCACTAATAGTCACCATCTCTTCAATAGTATTAGGGGGACGTAGCGGTTCATTGTAAGTCTCTTGATACCACTGATTGATACTTGTTCATAAGATCTTGACGATACCCAGCGGCAATATTGTCCGAGTCAAGGGGGAGAGCCCTCACTGACCCCCCATAAGTGATTGCCGCACGGGAGGCCGAGTTGATATCTTCAAACCGGATAACATTTTCATTTGCCTTGATGAGATCATTTAGACCCTTGAGTCCAAGGTATGCAGCTGGAATCCACGGACCTTGCACAATGTAGGCATCATAAATACCCTGACCGGAATTCGGATCATCGTTGGATCCAACGTCCTCCAGTAATGCCTTGGCCATGTTATCCTCTCCCCCCTCGACGTAGGTGAGCAGGACATTGGCCCCAGTGCACTTTTTGAATTCGGCAAGACGTGGTGCCCACTCGCCAGCTGGTTCAAAGGCGAGGAGGTTGACATTGACACCTGCGTGATCGCAGCACTTGCCCTTGAGATAGGTAGAGTCATGGAGGGTACAATATCCATTTAATTCACATGCAGTTACGTCGCACCCGGATGTGACGACGGCATCTTCGGAGTATAGTTCATCGCACTGTTCCTTGCTAACTTCTTGACTGGAAACAGGAGTGACAGCGACGGCTAAGGCAGCGGCAGCGATGGCCCAACGATGAAACATTGATATGCTATTATTTTTGCGGATGACCGGTCGTGATGATGATTTCGCAGATGCCACCATATCTTCTCTTTTCAATTCTTTTTTATAACGATTGCTTGTAGGTCCTTCTGAGCAAAGAATGTTGTGGTGTTGAAAGCGACGCTCTCTAGAGATGATTGTCCTTTTGGCAGGATTGATTAGGGGCAGTACGATTGCCAGGTAATTAATTGTATGGTCTTGGCATCGTATCAAATGAAGGTCAGGAGAGGTCTTCAGGTGACAGCTGCAGGTTTCTTTTTCTGAAAAGGGGGCGAGTGATTATGCCCTCATGTGTCATTTTTCCTCTTGCTATATGCGCGTCAAGAAAAGATTTGAAATAAGGGGTCACTACCCCTAAATAATAATAGAAAGGCCCTTCCCCCCTCCCTCTGAAAGATCCACTTGAAGATATTTGATTCGTTCGGCCGGGGTCATTTGCCTTGGCTGCTACATAAGTATTCACACGATCAGGCGTTAGACAGTGAAGTTCCGGTATTGGTTATGTCTGCGTCATCAAATAGGTTCATGTTCGGTATACATATTTACAGCTGAAAGTAATCGCTGATATTTATATCAGGATTAAATCACGTTCGGTATTCGGTATTTACAGCTGATTCATAATCGCTGATATGAGGTGATATATTGATTCCAACCGATGTGTTATATCGCTGATCCGAATTGTAAAAATGGCGCAGTTTTTGAATTTTTGTTCAGACACATCATTTCAGGAGCAGGGGAAAAGCATGCTGTGCCTTCAATGAACTTTTGACAATAGAAGATTGCTAAACCTTTCAGCAAACCATGAGCGAGATGGACGACGATACCAAGGAGACGAGGAGCACCTCGCCCTCAATTGAATCTGATGATGAACATGCATCAGACAATGGCGGCGCCGCTACACCAACCGACAAAGTCAACAACACAAGTGACATCACTAACGACAATGTCGGTACACATGCACCTTCACCACCATCATCATCTCCACTAAATGATGAGAATGTCAAAAATGACGCCCTATCGAATGATATCAGTTTAGAGAATGACGAAGAGGAGGAGGAGGAGTACGAAACTTCCTACGCCAAACTTCAAAAATTACGACGCAACTACGGTGCATCTGACCACAATACTACTGCTACCGCCGTTGCCACGCCTGCAGAGGATAGTCGTGATGAGGAGGGTAATACTCACAATGAAAGTGATAATTTTAACACCACCACCACCACAAGTCCGCAGCAACAGCAGCAGCGTCAACGCCGCCGCCGCCGTGGAGGATATGGCAGTAGCAATAATAACAACAATGCCGCGTCGTCGGTTTTGGAGTCTCTCAATGACAATGAAGGTACTGCAGGAGCAGCTATGGCTGATGACAATACCAATGTCGAAGAGTCATTTGGAGAGAGCAATGACGATGCTAACAACAATGTAAGGGCTGACTCTTGGAACCTTGATAATTTGGACATGGTGGATGACCAGATGGTCGATAGGAATGGAGGTGACACGTCCAACTTATTTTTGGAGGAAGAGGATGATGATGCCACTCGTCCATATGATGACCGCAGTGGTGGCGATGGTAATGATGACAATGATAATGAGGAAGAGAAAGAGATGGAGATGGAAGAATATGAGGATGCTCCAACCACAGGAAGGGGTAGGACCAAGAAACAGAACAAGGTCATCCAACAGAGGGAGGATGTTGACCCCAGTGATGAGGTGGAAGAGGAACCACAACAACCAGAGGAACATCAACCATCCAATGGCGAAGGCGAAGTAGATGCCTCAACTACCACCCAGGCTGCCAACCCGACCAACAAAGAGGTCATTGCCCTAGTCGACAAACTCTTCCAGGCTGCTGATAAGGATAACATGACAGTCGGCACCATCCTAAGTTATGTCGCTGAACATTTTGGCTTCAAGGACAAGAAGGCTCTTGGAAAAGAGAGGAAGCACATGATCAAAGAACGATTGACATTGCTGATTAGTGGAAAGGTGGATATTGATAATGACAGTGGTGATGATGAGAAGAAGGCAAAGAAGAAGAAGAAAGCAAAGAAGGCAAAGAAGAAAAAGAAGGAGACTGTGGAAGAGGAGGAAACTGTTGAATATTCAGAGGAGGATGATCTAGAAGTAGAGGATGATGAAGATATTGGTGGAAATGATAGCTCCTCTGATTATGAAGAGGAAGCCCCCTCAAAGAAGAAAAGGACGAGTAGAAAGGCACGAAAAAAGAAGTCTACCTTGGCGGTGGACGATGATGAAGTTTCCGACCACTCGGACTATTCAGACAGCTCTCTTACCAACATGAGATCCTCCTCTTCCAAACGTAAAACGAGGAGAAGTAAAGGGTCCTCCAAAAAGGGCAAAATGAAGAACCACCTGCGCGATGAGGCCACCAAGAGGCGTCGTCGTCAGATGGAGGAGGCTCGTATCCGCCAAGAGGAAATGGGCCACCTGGCCGATGACCACAATGACGAGGCCGTGGATGGGGCTGTGGATAGTAAATCCAAGGTAAAGTCCGAAGAGCAGAAGGCTAATGCAGGCCCTCAAATATCAGAACAAGATAGGCAACGAGCCATGGCCATTGCCGCACGTTTTGATACGAATAGGGAAGAGCTACGTGTCAAACGCGAAGAGGATAGAGTTGGGTTGATTGGTAAATTGAGACAAAGGCGCTTGGAGAGTATTACGTCAAACGAATTGTCGAAGGAGACGAAGGAGGTGGATGTCATGGGTGTCGAGGAGGATAAGGGCGATGAGAAGAAGGCGGATGTGAAGGATGAAGGTTTACCTCTCGCAGACCCTGCACAGGAGAATAATGAAGGTGGTGGAATGATTGATCTGGATGATGATAGCGACAGTGATGGCGATAGTGATGGCGATAGTGATGATGATAGTGATGATGATGATGATGAGCTCGAGATCGTAGCACAAACACCCAAAGCTCCAATGAAGGTAGCAGCGGCCAAACCGAAGCCAAAGTCTGTGTTTGATTCATTGTTATCAAACCATGGCAAGGACGCAGTCCGTCGCCCTATCGTAGTGCAGAAGAAGACCAAACCAGCTGTAAGCAATCCACGCATGGCCCTTCGGATGGCATTGAGGGAGAAACAAGTCAAAGCGGGTAATCGTTGGTTAGCACGGTAAGTATGAAGCCATGATAACTAGTCACATACTTCGCTTTTATTCATTCCTCTCATGTTTTCTTCTGTGTCTTTTAATCGCAGCGAGCTCGGTTATAAAACGGAGGAAGATCACATTCGCGACTGTAAGGATGTCGAGGATAAGAAACGCAAGCAAATTTTCCTTTTGGAGAAAGAGATGGTCATGCGAGAGGAGAAGAATATTGGCTTGGAAGCCTACAATGATGGTAAAGAAGAGCTTCGTTTTGAAAACAGTGGCAATGCAGCAGATTATGACGAAGAAGAAGACGAAATGGCGATGGCTCGAGAACTCAATCAATTGGAAGAAGCAGCGAAGAGCGAGGATGCGACAGAAGATCGTGTTGATGGCACAGTTGAACAAAATGTGACTACTGTTTTACCACGTGATGATGCTGACCACTCGGATGAAAATTCTGTTGCTAACGGATTGAAGGGCAATGACAATGATGTCGACCAAGATGATGATACTTCAGAGCATCTAACTACTGCAGGTTCGGATGCTGCATCAAGCCCTGGTACCAAGGCTATGTCAGAACCCGACGCCGAGAGGACTGTTGTAACCCCTACTGTGTCTAATGTTATTGAAGAAACAGCTGCGGGGACCGAAGCGAGTGCAGATTCAAATGAGTCTGCATCCAACGAAAACAGTTCAAAGTCTGATGCAGTAACGAAGTTGGTTTCTGAGCCAAAAGATGAAACTGAAGACACAGTAGAAGAGTCAGAGTTCAACATCGCATCTAGCTCCACTGAAGAATCAGGCCCAAAGAAGCCAAGAAACTCAGCATGGCAGGCAATGCTCAGAAAGGAAAAAGAGGATCTTGCGAAGCAGAAGAGGCGTCAGAGAAAGGGTGGAGGCTTGGTTGAGGGCGAGGCAGAGGAGGAAGAAGAGGAAGAAGGAATTGTTGGCCTAGAGGATTTTGGTTTTGCAGTCCACAAGAAAAAAGGCGATGACGATGACGATGTTGACGATGCTGAGGTCGACGAGGATGACTTGGAACACGTGGTTGATGATGTATCTGATGGAGAAGGTGACGAGGAGGCCGGTGAAATTGCAAGGAAGCGTCTCGAGGCGAAGGAGGAGAAAGAACGCCACAAGGAAATCATGAGGAGAATGCGTGAAGGGTATGGTGGGAGAGACCGTGGTATTGCTAGTGGCGTTGGTGGTGCTCGCGGAATGCATAGATTCGATGTTCTAGTCGGCGCAGATAATCGTGATGAAGCCAAACAACTTGGGTTGTTGAACGACGATGAGCTTGATAGTGATAACGAAGGCGAAGCAAAGTCGGAGAAGAAAGACGACGACGAAGAAGAAGACGAAGCCGTGCTTTTGGACAAGATGCTGAAAGAGCGGTTCTTACAGAAGCAAAACGATGAGTTTCTCGAAGAAAATTTTTCAGATGATGATGAAGATGACGAAGACGTCGGATCAGGTAAGATCACTTGTTTGTTGTTCATGTAGCATCCTACCCACTCTGCAAGTATGTGGTCAGCTCATCTTAGCAAATGTTTTCTACCACAGGCGAACACAAAGAAGGGGACGACGATGAAGACAAAGAACAAGATCGTCTCGCGAAACGGTTTGCTAAAAGAGCTAGAATGAATAGAATTTTGGAAGCTTATGAAGGAGACAGTCAGTTTTCAAGATCTCGTCTTATTGACGAAGACGAAAGCACACAAAATGACTTAAAGGCAATTAAGGTGAGAAAGCAATTTCCTTATAACGCGTCGTGTGACATCGTGTTGAGGCTAACACGAATTGTTCTTCTTTGTAGACGTCTTTGTCCAGAAAACGAGGAAGTGCGCCAATAAGTGACAGGAACAAAGATGCCAAAGAAAATAACCTCAACGATTCTTCGAAGAGACAAAAGGGAACATCGAGCAATGAAGAAAAACTAAACGCTCCCGGCAATTCTAGATTTCTGATGAACGAGAGCAGTTTGTCTGTTGCACTAATTGCAAACCGTAATGCAGGAAGGAAAAGGAAGACAACCTTCATCAATGGGAAGCAAAACAGTTGTCTTGCACGGAAAAATAGCACATGCTCAAGCAAAAGTCTATCTCTCAATCATGTCGTCTTTATGGCTGGGGAGAGCCAATCATTGAGCCGGATGGATTCCTCTAGCAACTCGTTCATGAAGCCTATCAAGTCTTCCTCAGCCATGAAAAAATCATCGAAGCTGGTTTCGCGGGGCAGCAGTCTGTGGAGCAAGGTTTGCTCGAAGAACCTCAAAAGATAAAATTACATCTATATTTACGTTTCCTATCTCGTGAGCCTCGTCTCTGTCCTCGCAATTGCCACCTCCATCTGTGAGCAACGTACTTTGGACCCCCACAAAGTGTAATGCAACTTAGCCTCGCTATAGTTGCGCAATGCACCGGCCAGTTCCCCATTCTCTTCATAGAATTGTGCTGCCAATTCGAGCGCGAGAGCCTTTTCGTGATCAAACTTCGCAGCTTCTGCTGAGCAGATCGACTTCGCGTACATCTTCTTTGCGTGCATTCTCTCTTCCTCGTTTCCTCGAAGTACCACTTCCGTTCGATGTAATTCGGCTTCTAGTAATTCCGCCTTGTTCTTAAAGTTGATAGGTGCGAGGTCAGAGGCTGCAGATAGTGCCTTTAGAGATGCTCGTGCAATCTCTTTCATTTCCACCTTGCTCTTTTTCTTTCTCAATATTTGCAAAGCAGCTAGTCCGTGGTAGAACGAAGCGATAAGTTTCAACAGTCTCCCAACGGCGACGTCTCCACGGGCAGATGATCTTTGGGAAAAATAATGGCAGCGATCATGATAACCTAGCCAGTAACTTTGTATAACCCGATGAAAGAATACAACCTCAGAGAACCCCTCTATTTTCATCGCCTCATCTAGTGCCCCTGCTCCTTCAGCCAACGTCGTTGTATGTGCCCTAGCTTTGTTTTTGTCGATGATTTGGCAAAGAGTCTCTTTAAATAGACCCATGAATCGTTTAGCTCTGTTATCGTCATGCGTCTCGCATATCTCTAACTGATAATCGATTTCATTTGAAAGAGCTACAAGATTTCTTCCACCGACAAAACTCTTTTGTATGTAATGGAGCGAATTCATCAAAGCAATCGTAGGTTCCCCCACACTCATACCTATTTGAAAGCCCATGTGCAATTGATCTGCGCAATGCATGATCGGTTCGCTGTTGAATGCAACCTGCCCATAGAAGCCCAAGTAAACAACAGGTATGAGGTTTGTTGCATTAAAACGAGTTAGCAGTGATATGGCAACTCTTCCTAGCCGGTAGCCGTTGGGTATATCCTTGGCCATTCCGCAAAGAAGAGTCGCAACTGAGCTCATTGATACTGCTGTGTACTTGCAGAATCCAACTCTAATTGCGATTTCAACGGAACGGCATGACAAATAGGATTGCATGGAAGAAGTTTGTCCAAAGAAAGCCAACCAAACAAGTTGCTGATAAAACTGCATGATATAGAAGTGAAGTCGATCGTTGCACTCTCTGAAACAAAATAAATCATTATCAGAAATATTTGTCAAGAAAGTCATCACTTTCTTCAGCATACTATCTAATTCCTTTTGGTCCACCTCGGTAGGAATCGATTCACCTAGTTCAGAAAGAACCTCAGTGCACTTTGTAAAAGCCGCCTTCGTTTTGCCTCGATGGAAGAGCAAATTATTCATAAAGTAGTATGCATCCTGGAGCGGAGAGAGTCGTGTCAGTATTTGAGAGAAATGATGACATATGCAGTACAAGGATGCGGATACTTACAAGTTTGTCTTCTAAACATTTTCCTTCTCGTAAGATTGCATCAAGAGCTTCATCAGCCATGTTCCCGTAGCCGCAGGCAAAAGCTGCATTTGACATTGACAAAAACAGTCGAATGCTGAAATAGTAATGGCTCGCCCAATGATTTTCTGGTAAGAGTAATTTTGCAGTCTCAAAATACGAAAATGCTTTCACAAATCCAGAATGAGCCATTGCCGTAACACCAGCCTTGTAATTCAGTTCAGCAATCGCGACACGATCCTTTTCTGATTGAATTGATTCTCCTACACCATGGTTGATCTGATCTATCATGACTGACACCAGCGAGTCGTCCACATTTGAAGAAGCAAGCAGTGCCATTCCAACTCGATGGTGATATCCATTCCTATCCTTTACCTCAATCAATCCATACGCTGCCACCTTTACTCTATCGTGAACAAACTTGTAGCACTCCCCAACTTTCTCCATAAATCCCTCTTTCACTGCCCGATCTAATTCATCTCTCAGACTACTGTACTCGGCAGAACCACTTAAACATCGAACTATAAGAGTGTCAACACCACTTCCAAAACAAGAGCAAACCTTCAAAGCTGTTTGTGTTTGCTTTGGCATGGACATCATTTTACTCTTCAGTAAATGCAGCACATTCGAGGTCACGTCCAGATACATGATATTGGTCTGGTTCCAAACCCATCGTCTTTTTGCAAAGTTGAATTGTAGTAATCCACGATCAACCAGCGCACTCAACATTTCTAGTGCAAAGTATGGATCGCCTTTTGTCTTAGTGTGAATGATATCCGACAAGTCCTTGCAGTGACGAGGAAGGGTACAGAGGGCATCGGAAGTCATGCAATTCATCTCATTTCTATTCACACCACCGAGCCCAAGCAGCTGAACTGGAATATTATTCATATTCATATTCCCCATGAGCTTGTAGATTGGATGTTCAGTGACAATTTCGTTATCCCTGAAACACCCTATAAAGTAAACACAGGAAGAATCCTTTTTATCAGAAAGAATATCATGCACAATCTCTAGCGATGTTTCGTCACACCACTGTAGATCGTCCATGAACAAAAGAACTGGCCTTTCCTGGCTTGAAACCGCTCGCATAAAAAGCCGGAGAATGTAGCTGACGCTATTGCTTTGGATTTCACTTCCCTGATGCTTTGGGGCGACAGGTTCAGCTCGCTTGGTATCATTGAAGAGCTTTATGTTTGGCAATACCTTTTCTAGAATAGAAAAATCAGGCCCAAACGCTTCCACCAACCGAGAGTTTATTCTCTTGAACTCATCTTCGGAGCAACTTTTCTTTATGCAAGCACACAGTTGATCCAACGCTTGAGTTATTGCTGGTATAGATGACTCGTCGGACTTGAGAGAAATGACGTGACAAGATACTCCGTCAATGTACTTGAGAACATTTTCAACTAACCGAGTCTTCCCAGAACCTGAATACCCACCAATAAGAAGGGCCTCACTCTTTCCCGACGTCTTTACGCGACAGAACGTGCTTGTAATCAGGGACCTTTCCGAGTCTCTTCCATAAAGTTTTTCCTTCCGTAGCCGAAGAGAGACTTTCCCGTTTATAGGCTTGAAATATCTATCGACAAGGAAACTTTCCGGATCAAGAAGGATCAGATGCAGATCCTTGGAGGCTACATCCAAAGTGCATCTGCAATCAAGCAATTCATCGACCAATGTAGAGGTGGATGAGGAGAACCCTAGTTCAAGTAGAGGTAGGTGGCTTGCTTTCTGATCGGCAGTGCAAGCAGAAACATTTTTCCTATTCTCTCTCTGTGAAAGAGGCAACAAGGATTGGTGACTTGCACCAGCCAAATTCTGTGGATCTTCTTTGATCCTTTTCATAGGTGGCTCAGCAGTGCCACTATCATCAATAGGGCTAGCTCCACTCCCCTTCTGAAACTCGTATAGTAAGAGAATTGGATTACCTTCAGTGTATAGCTTGTGAATTAGAGAACCGACAGAATGAATCAATGTCTTCTCTTTTACCAATTTCTCTAGGGGGTTGATGGCTTGATTGGCAAGAGGCCTTGGGAATATCTCGACTTCAATGAATTGTCCCATTGCGTCGCCATCCACCTCCGACAACTCTTCGCCTGCTGAGACAGATGATGTATGGAAAAGAAGCATCGATGGAGGGTTGATCATCTGCACGCCTTTGATTTTGCCAGCAACGTGATGATCGGCATTGTCATCATTCTTCGATTCTTGTTCACTCTTGCTGACACGAACTAGAAAGTTATCAAGAGTACAAGCTATTTGAAGCTCGTCACAAGTTGAAGAGTGAGAACTTGTTCTAGCCCCCTTTATGAGCTCAATCATGCCGTATGCAATGGTAGTCCTCCGTAGCATCATTCCTCTCTGTTTCTGCACATTATCAGGTTGGCAATCTCCTCCAGATTCCTTTTCGATCCAATCGCATAGGGGAATAACTTCGTCTGTAGGAGTAGATCCCTGTAGAGCGTTGTTCAGAGAAGTCGATTCTGACTTCAGAGATTGACTATTCACTTGCTGATGCTGCGATTGAGATTGCTGGAGATGACGATGATGCAGGTTTTGAGCATGTGGTTGCATCAAGGTTTGATGTTGCGGCATTGCTTGGTCTCGTTGCTCCTTGGCTTGACTGAGAGGCTGCGTCAAGGTTTCATTTGGCGGCATCGCTTGGTCTTGTTGCTCCTTGGCTCGACTTAGGGAGAGTTGTATCTTCTTCGGTATCATGCTCGCAGTTGACATCATGTTCACCGCACCTTGTTGTTCAATTATCCTCCTGGAGATGCCAGATGAAAAGATAGTAGAATTATTGAGAAATCCAGGCATTTGAACGCTACCCATGTTCACGTTGTGATTTGCTATGCCAGCTAACGGATGTAGTTGAGCAACAGAGCTGACAAGAAGTGGGTACACAAACTGCGGCATTGCGTGTGGGTGCGGGTGCATGCCGATGGATCCAACGCTGGCGAGATTTGGGGGCATCACATTGTTCCCCAAACCAAGCAGAGGGCGCGAGGAGCGCTCGTCCTCGGATTGGAGGTGAGGATGAGGAAAATTGTTTGGATTATTCATTGGGGTTACGAATGCTTTTGAATGCAAGAATACTTCTTTGTTTGTCCGGTTCGGAGTCTTGTATCAATCCAACACAAGTACTTGTGCTAGACCACCTTGGTGCAGTGCGAGAGAAAAGTATGCCATGCATACTCGCCTCAACACAGAGTTTACTTAGAAGTCTTGCGCCACAAGAGATGCATCATAAAGAGGTTACAAAACGAGCTACGACTAGGTTTTTGGAAATAGGGGGCTAGCCTACCCCTTATCGGGGGGATTTCTCACTAGATTACCCCCGGCGAGAAGGGGGGACGGTTAGTTAGCGAAACTCCCGTGATTTGCGTCTAAAGCTAGCCAAATGTTGACTAATATGGACCATTTTACCCCTATATAGGAGTATTATTTAGACGATTTTGCAACCAGCCAGATCAGAACGCTCAATTTGGGGGGTTCCCCCCTGTCCCCTTATTTCCAGAAGCCTATAGCGACGACGAGGACAGCCAGAGAGAGTTCATTCTCATCTTCCCCCTTCCCGTCGTAAAACCCTTTTTCTTCTGTGACCCTAAAATCTAATAAGGCGAATAAATACCCATCAAAAGGGTATTATTTTACTACAGCATTAGTCCCTTCGTTATATCAATAAGAAGTAGAAATTTTACTCAAGAGGAAGGCTCTATTAAATGTGAGTACCAGGGGAAATATAACCGGATTACATCCTAAAACCCGACACGAGGTGTGATTAACCCTAATGGCCGAGATCCTTCCCTCGGAGGGGATATATTGATAAATATAAAATTGACAAAACAATAACCCTGAGTTGGATTGTGTTAAAAATATCACAGTACAATTTATCTTGAGGGATAGGCTTTTGCCTAATTGAGTGCCGGGATGATATTATTCAAAATTATCAGATAAATAAGGATAACTCGATCTCATTTAATGTCATTTTTCTCCGAGAATAAGGATAACCCGAAATGACCTTCCCGTCGACTTTGCTTGCACTTTCCACCAAGCACCAACCTGCTTTGCACGCACTCTCCGAAGTCTCATCAGAGAGAGCAAGCATGGGTAACTCACAGATATTGAGAAGCAAGACCAAAGACCAGGCAAAGCTGATGTTATCGTGCTCCCGCGCGCTCCTCCTGATCACGATCACGAGAGGCAAGAGCAAGATCGATGTCGCTCCCGTAGTTGTCGTATGACCACGTCCAACGTGCTCATATTCACGATTGAAAGCGAAAATATTGGCATCATAAAAACAAACATCGACAAAATGCAACACAAAGATGAAGTATTGGTTCAACTGCACGCTATGTGTGCCAAGGATGAACAAGCAACGAGATGTCATCACAACTACTTTACACAAGAGGTGACAGAAGATTGCAGGAGGAAAATGGTGGAGTGGTGCTACACTGTTGTGGACTCATTCAATCTGAGTAGAGAGAGTGTGTGGAGAGCTACGGACATTCTTGATAGATACCTTAGCAGCGGCAAAGGCTTGTCAGTGAAGGCACTTGAAAACAAGCAATCGTTTCAACTTGCATGTACAGTTTGCCTATACATTGCTGTTAAAGTACACGAGGACGTAGAGATGACAATTGGATTTCTTGTCAAGCTATGTCGAAGCTATTACACGGCGTCGGAGTTCATCAATATGGAGCACGATATACTGTTTGCTCTGCAGTGGTCCATATGCCAAACAACGCCGTTAGACTTCGTAAGACAATGTCTACTTTTACAATCAGATTCAATTGATGCTGAAACGATAGATTATATATTAGACATTTCACAGAAGCAGATGGATCTTGTAACATCAGATGTATACTTCGCCAGCTGCAAGCAATTGTCAGTTGGGATAGCTTGTTTGGGGGCTGCTCTTGTCGAGTCTGATATCACCCTTGCAGAGCAAGAAGAGTTTTGGTCCCAGTTATCTTCTATGCTCAATTTTGATCTCGCGTCAAAGGAAGTCAGGGAAGTAGAGCGGCACATGTTATCAGGATATACTATATACGAAACAAAGGTGCAATCTAAACTCGTCTTGTCAAAGACCGCAAGCCAGAAATCACTTCCAAACGATGAACAGATTTCGCCTGTCAGCATTTTGGGTTGTGTTTAAGATGTATGAATGTATATAAGCAGTATAGTAAACGATAGGAAATGACTGTACAATAAAAAATATAGGAACTTTATTCAAAATCCGCAGTTTCTCCCGATTCATCAGTATTGTTGCTAGTGCTCCCAATCATTTTCATTGACGCTCGAAATTCTTCACGAACCTCCAGCTCTCTCAAATTGAATCCAACAACCAATTGCCACATACAAAGCTGAGCAAGCGCTTCTCCACTTTGTTCTGTGACAGTATTGGGACCAATTTTATTTCCATCTTCTACACCAGCACCGGTACTAGCAAGTTCTTCTAACTCATTCCCACCTATTCCAGCCAGAACTGCAGTGACCAATCCTTTCATTGCTTCCAAGACTTCTGGACTCATTGTTCCAGTCAACTGGCTTAACTCTTGCTTTGGTAAAGTTCGTATGTAGGCCAGTAAATCTTTACGGATCTCTTCCTCCTTTGCTTGTTTTGTTGCATCCAATTCTTCGCGTAGGCGTGAGACTTCACCACGAAGCTCTGCCATGTAGGCTTCAGCATCAACTTCAACTTCCATTCCGAATGGCGATGGAGAAGGGCTTTCACTTTCATCATCAGTGGATGACTCAGAGTTGACACCAACACTTGCACCATAGCGCACTTTAATCTTACCGTCGATGCGTTTTCCATCCAACCAAGCCTTTCCATCCTGATTGCTTTCTCCGTTAAGCATCAGTGTATTTGAACTTCCCAAACTCTGGCTCAAACTTGCTCTATACTCAGCATTTGCAAACATATAACCAGTCATTTGTAATTGAAACTGCATTTGATGTAAGCATTAGAAGCGACACGAAAGAGAAAAATGTATTATCTTCGCATTATCACTCACCATTAATGATGCCAAGCGTTCCCCAGTGGCCACAGTTTTCGTTTCAAATGCCATTTGGGGTAGTCCTCCAATGAGCCCAAGGATTGTTGTGCGGACTGCATCCTGTACACGTGGAGATGCAGTGGCAGTAAACCGAGCAATAAGATCCGATGGAGAAAGGCGTGACACTACACTGAGATATGGATTCGGTTTGCCACGAGCAAGCGATGACGATGACGACGAAGAAGGGACATCGATAGCATCCCCAGCTGTGCTGTTGTTATTATCTGTTGATAAAGGGCCAAACTGCCCCATGCCATCTTTGCTTTCTTTTCCAGCTGATTTGTCATCACTTTCATTCATATTCATTGCACCGTATGAGATAGGTAGTCGTCCCTCAGCAATTTGTTCCCTTGCTCTTCTAAGGTTCTCTGTCTCTTTCCTTGACATCCATTCATTCAATGGGTTGTCATCATTTGGTTCATCGCCACCTCTGTTGTCTTCGCCACCAACTGATGACATTCGCAAGCAAGTCTCAGTAGCGGTACGAAATGATAATATTGGACAGCGATAGCCGCAGTTATCAGCCACAAATGCCGTTGCTGACACTACCGAGAGAGCAAGCAGAACATTGCGCATGGTATTCATGGTATTGGTATGCTTATCTCTTATTGTCCACAACTATCAACAACAATGTGGATTGTGTTCCGAATGCTTCATTCTATTCATGCTTTCAAATGAGAATCGGCTCGAAAAAAAGAAATCGAAGATTTTTATCTACTCTCTGCAACGTGGAATGTGAAACCCAGCGCAGCTTGGATTCATACTTAAACCTCTCTCTCTCTATAGAGATAGAGACAGAGGTATCTCTATCTAGTATCTACTTGAGTCTATCTCGACAAGATAGAAGCTGTTCACTGTCTGAGCATTAGCAGGGAGAGTAGTGGTACAATCAAATACATCAAATAAATAAGCTTGTCAATGAATTAGATTGCCCTACACTTCCATGTGTTGTCAATATGCACATGAAATTGATTCAAGGCAAACAGAGTACAATATTATAATTACAATAATCTCTTAGCTTATCCAAACAAGAAGGAACGCAACTTTTTTCACTTCAGCAAAGACGCTGAACATGTTCATATGCTGACTTGTGTTGAGTTGGTAATTGCACAACACTATTATCAAGCCAATTCATCAGATGAAGTTGCTTTGACCAATTGATCTTCTGCTTCATTCCGTTCATTCAATGCCATATTTTCCCGGTTTTGGATATATAGTACTATTATTTCAGTGATTGGTGATATCTCATGCATAGCCATATCGTCTGGATAGGAGCGCCTCATGAAACCTATCACCCTCTAGAATCGTACTATTCCATTTTCGAGCTCGGATGCAAGCTCATCAATTTCCGATTCATAACGTCTCAAACGTTTTGCTGGCTCTTCACCTCCATAATATTGCCGCTTCGACGACGAAGAACTTGAACTTCCACCCTCTGGTCCATCTTCCTTGGCACTAATATTGGTATTCTTCATAGTATTGTCTCCACCAGCAGCTGTAGCCAATCGAGTGGATAGAAAGAAGGCCATATCTTGAGCATTCATTGTGCACTTTTTTGGAACGTAAACAAAATGTTCCGATGCATCTTCTATTCCAGCATCTAAATTGCCAGCTTGATTCTGAGTTGAAATTTCCAAAATAATGTGGTATATATTGAGCAATAATTTCAGATAAACATATGTAATTCTTATAATTGCATTGACCAAGATTGCACAACAGATACTCACAAACGCTGCATTCAGCCGCCCAAGCATTGCCGGCCAGTCCTCTCCCCGAGCGGAGCAAATCGTTGCCTCCCACGCATTCAGATTGTTGCGTAGAATTGTTGCCTGTCGTAGGAACGTTTGTTGTTGCTCATTGTGTTGACGCGGAGGCGGGAGACTCATGATACAAATCTTAGCTTCCACCGCTACACCTCCTTGTTGATGATGAGAGGCAAAAACAACTAAATTTATGTCTTTATTATATCAGATGAAAGCAACTTCTATCACTCTAACCTCTAACCGATACGACGCCGTTCTGGACCTCCAACCTCCACTCTACTAAACAGCAGACAGATAGAGACAGTGTTAACAGCTTCTGAGCGCTCTCATGTAGAGCGCGGTTTAGAGGGCTTGCCATCTATTCAAAGATATAATATGCCCAGATTATTTCTTCTTTTCAGAGGGGAAACTCTAAAAGATGCCCCCAATATCTCTCAGGTGCCTAATCCTATTAGGAGCGTACCATCCCAAATCCAACGCAGCCAACAGCGTATAAAAATCGCACCTATTACAATGGTAACCAAGACTACAGACAGCGCTGCAGCTCCTGCTACGGTCCCTCCTCCAGTGCCCCTGCAAAAGATCAGCAGCGCACCAAATGCAGAAGGTGGCAGTGCCGATGCTGCGGAGGAAGTCCCAAAACAACAACAACAACAAGAAAGCAAGTTGGAGCCAGATACATCATTATCGCCGCCAATAAACCCTGCCGTCCAATCTGAAGCGTCAGCGGCGAAAAAAACAACCGCAGCAGCACCGAAAGTACCTGAGGAAAGTCGAACTACCTCCATTAAACCGCAGCCTGCTCCGCGACCTGCAATACTATCGCCTCCCGCCATACCCGTTGCTGCATCATCAAAGGCACTTGCCACTCCAGCCTCTTCGACACCAAAAGTTCCTACAAAATCAGCAACACGACAAAGAAAATCTTTACCCCCCATTAGGTGGACATTCCCTCGCTGATCCTACAGTTGTTGCTGGGGTCAATAGCATTATTGCACTGCTGCAATCCTACGGACCTCTGAGTTATGAGCAGCTAAAGTTTAATATGGCACCACAACTTGTGCCATTAAACCAACCAGTGAAATCAGATACAAGGGATAAGTTACAACAGGTGCTTGGCATCCTAGTGGAACTGGGGATTATCCACCAGGTTGATAAGAGTTCACTTGGTAAGAATAATAATTTGATGACAAAATCAGCGGCAAAAAAGTTGAAGGAAAAGAAGGAAGAAGAATTATCCGCTGCAAAAGAGAAAGAGGGGGAGGCCGCCGGAGTGACTTCCAACAGTGGCACTAAAAGTGTTGACCAACCCGACCTCAATCCTATTTACTGCTTTGGTAATGGAATACCTCGAATGGATGTTGTTCTTCCCTCGCAGATTCTTGGCGATATCAAAGAATCTGGTGAAGAAGTTCTACGCATGCATAAACGGATAGCAATGTTGAGGAATGCGTTGCGTGAAATTGACGAATCGGCGTCAAAGGAGAAGGGCAAGGACGAGAAAGAAGGAAACAGATCATATGAAAAAGCAAAGAGTGTGCTGAAACAAGTAATGGAACTTCACCCAGAAGTTGCGCAGGATCCAGTCTATGCGGCGGCATTACGAATGTTCAAGTTGAAGGAAGGAATACCTGGCCTCAATGAAGAAGACGAAGAAAGGACATTACAAAATATCCATGGGAGTGGCGGAGGCAAATTGAGCAAGCGTGCATCTGGGTCATCACTGGGTAGCGTAGATGGGAGTGGGAAAAAGAAGAGAAAGAAAGGACGCCCAAGGAAAAATTCCTCGGCCAACATTGCAGAGAAAGTTGCCACTAGCTCGTCTGTTGTAAAGGCTAATGCGTCGTGGACTTAGTACGTATGCGATGCGTCTCCAATGTGGTAACAATAATTCATATTCATCTACTCATTATGTTATAGGTTTCTGCTTGTCCTAAGTATCCTTGACAGCCGACACCTTTTTATGAAGTGCGGGTCCATGCATTTGATGCCGAATATCTTTAGCTACATACTTTCTATTTCCATCAATAAAATCAGGAACGTAGGTGGATTCGATTCCAAGACTCTTGTAGATCTCCAATAAGTAAGATTGTTTGAATTGCATGAGTCCTTCGTAAGATACCATCATAACCCTTTCATCTCCATACTTTTGATATGCTTCCCTCATAGTTTTCATTGCAGCGTCATCTTCGACATCGGCTACTTCTGGTGGTATACGACAATGATAATGATTTCTTAGTTTTTCTTTCTTGGATATTGTCTTGTCCCGTAGCACCAAAACTACCTTCACATCCACGCCGCGGGCAAGGTACCATTGTATATGGCTGGTTATGTTGACGTAGAATCTGCCCGGATATAAGGCAAGTTCAGGTGTCAAGGCATCAACAGTAGTTGCGTTACGTTCGCTGTAACAACCCTGAGGTAGGGAGATGTGCTGTAGACTACTTTCATCATCCGCAGACATGGCTTTGCTCAATGTTGTCGACAAGAACGTACTACCAGAGCCTTCCTGCCCGACAACAGTAATTAGTGTCTTCGGCAAGATCAAGTCCTTTGGATTCATACCCTTCGCTTCTGATTTGGGTTGTTGAACTGAAATACTCCTATCGTGTTCTGCAGTGGAAGAATTTTTGTGCGTGTTCGCTTCATTCGCATCTGTAACATACTTCTCGTTGCCATCTGAATAGGATGGCACATAAGTCGAGTTTATCCCAAGCTGTTTGTAGAGACCAAATAAATATGCGTCCTTCATCGACATGAGAGCTTCGTAGGACGACACAATCACAAGACCCCTTTTAATTGATCCAAATGCGCCATACTTCTCCAAAGCTTCGTTCATCAATTCAATTGCAACTTCATCTTCTCGTCGTCGCAATTTCTCTATGTTGCAATGATTCTTCTCTTTGCTTCTCGCAGAAATCGACCTATCTCGAGTTGATAGGATCACAGTCACATCAACTCCACGTTGTAAATACCATTCGATTTGAGATGTAATGTTTACGGAGAATCGCTTCGGGTAAAGAGCGTAGCCATTGAAAACCCCTGTACCACATTTGGCACCACATGATGAATTGCTATGTTCAGAAATAAAAACTTCTTCGTGACATTGTTTTAACACCTGCGCCTCTACCTCGGTCTGAGGACCATCTCTAGCCACTTTCACTAGTTCCTGCGACATTATCACTGCAGCTTGAGCAATAGAAGGGTCTAATGATGGAGCAAATTCATATCGGAAGCACTCTCTAGGGACCAAAGCATCCACAACGTGAACACTCATCTCATCACTGCTGTTATCTTCACAAGACGAGCCCCAAGGTAGACTCAAGTGTTGAACGTCGGTCTTTCCGTCTTCGGTTCGAGCTTTGTTGTTAACTTTTGTAGGATCAGCCCCGACAGCAGAAGCTAGTGCTTTAGCTAAGAAAGTACTTCCCGAACTCTCTGGTCCTATGACGGTGATTAACTTCTTTGGCAAGATTGGATGACGCAACTTGCTGTGACGTTGTCTCAACAGTTTTTGTGCATCCAGTGGTGTACTATTGTTTGAATGAAAGTCTTGATGTGGATGCTCCCAGTAACCGGGAGGTGGTTTGAATTTTGGCGGAGCATTGATCGTGCCCTTGTGAAGAACATGGTTGTTTTCATTTTGCAGCCATTGCAGTGCATTCTTGTTCACATAATCTGTTTGGACTTGTTCAAATGAAGGCTCTAGACTACGTTGTTGCTCTTGTTGCAACCGCTGAGCGGGCACCTGGGCATTATTAGTTCTTCCCTTGATCTTATCCTGATTTGAAAAAGCGACAAGTAATTCAGGAGACACTGGTCCGCCTTTTCCTGCTTCCTCCGTTATCATTTGTAGTTGTAGCAACTGTTGCCATGTCAAAAGACAATAATATGTGAGAAATATGGACGCCATGGCGGAGGGAACAACGAGATACCTTCTCGCCCTCCTGCGCGGCATCGCTCGGCTCCTCCCCTCGCCACTCGCAAAGCTATGAGTTCCGGCGCTGGTGATGCCATGGCTCGTGTTGGGCAAGTAGATATTATGGTACTTGCTCACCACCATTAGGTAATCTATCCATCTCTATCCATCACCATCGCCAAGGTAACGGTAAAAAGTGAGAGCATGCAGAAAAAATGTGAAAGTCTCGGGGCTCAAGCGAAGAAAACGTACAAGATATGCGGTATACGAAGTTCACATTTTGACGCAGGTACAGTCTCACCTTTCTCAGATGCACGCATCCGCAATCCGCACCGCACATTTTTCATCGCAACACCGGAGTCATATCTAAATAATGAGAGGAGCTAAGTCGTTCGGTCGGTCGGTCGGTCGGTCGGTCGGTCGGTCGGTCGGTCGGTCGTTCTGTCCGGGCCCTTTGGCGTGTCCTTTGGCCTTCACGGGCATTTTCGATCGACTCTTTCTTTGATTGGCTTGATTTGACCCCTTGCCCCCCCCGTTTTTAGAATTTTCGATTGACTCTTTCTTTGATTGGCTTAGATTTGATTGTTCAGGGGGGGACAACCCCCCTTGCCCCCCCCGTTTTTAGAATTTTCGATTGACTCTTTCTTTGATTGGCTTAGATTTGATTGTTCAGGGGGGGACAACCCCCCTTGCCCCCCCGTTTTTAGAATTTTCGATTGACTCTTTCTTTGATTGGCTTAGATTTGATTGTTCAGGGGGGGACAACCCCCCTTGCCCCCCCGGTTTTAGAATTTTCGATTGACTCTTTCTTTGATTGGCTTAGATTTGATTGTTCAGGGGGGACACCCCCCCTTGCCCCCCGGTTTTTAGAATTTTCGATTGACTCTTTCTTTGATTGGCTTATAGCTGTCTTAAATCAACAAACCTATGAGGTAGATTTTTTTGTGTACGTAGGAATCGTCCAAGAAGCGGTACCAAAGTGGCGCCAACGATCATCGAGCACATCGTCACCATGGGATTTCCGCCCGATCATCGTACTTTACTAGAGGCATGGTGTTATTATATAAAAGATGTAATGCTCGGGGTATTTATATGGATATATATGAATGTATGAAGTGACTTGATATGTACCGATTTTTACATTTGATGCAAAATAAAAGCCAATCAGTGCACATGGATGTTTATCCTCATCTCCTCCGTGATCAATGAACGATGGTGCTATAACAAATATTTCAGCACTATCGACACCAAACACTGTTAAAATAACGATTATACAGTTATGTTATGAATGTGTATATCTTTTTGTTGCATAATAATTCGTTTTGAGGCCCACAGATCCCTGTCATTCAACACAAACACTTGTGTTTGAACACCTATCTCCTACAAGAGAATACACTTTGTGCATTCCAACGATGTCAGCAGTGACCATATGCAGCTTTATCCGTCAACCATTACTTCATTGAAACCGGAGAATCATAACAAGTCACTGAAGATTCCACTCCGATCTATTCAGAGCAATGTAGCGCCATAACAACAGCCTTCTTCGGAGACAATATGTGCACTTATTCCACCCTGATTGAACTTCAATTCACACAACTATGACCCTGTCTCTCCAATCAAATGCAATAGTTGCTGTGCCTTTGTTGTCGGATGGTGAGGTTGGATTGAACAACGAAACCATTGCAGTTTGTTCGAGGAATGGCCATGTGTTGGGCTATGGTGATACCAAGGCTGAGTTCGCCGATGGTAGTGTAGTCAGTGAAATCGGATCTCCTTAACAGCTCCATGGCACAAAGCGATCCTTCCATATTATTGAGAGCTCTCCTGTCGTGTTTAGTTGTCTCGTCATGATCAGAGGTCGGAATAGAGCAATGAAATGGGTGACATTTGTGTGTAATCGATGATGTGATGTGCAGCAGCAACATGGTGCCTGACGGAGTGCTATGGCCATATGAAGTCACTAACAATGAATCACACCGACACCCAATGTCTATATGTATAAGCGGCGGCGAGGGTTGATGGAGAGAGGCCGATTGTACCATTCATATTGAGTGGAATTGGACGATGATGCTACGATGATGGTAATTTGCGCTGCTATAGCGGCATTTTGATTTGCGTCTCTGCTCTTTAATAACTAAGTTGGGTAGGCTCGTCTTTGGATTCCTTGTGTTCTAAGCTATTCATGGACTACCATACCCAACCACCTGTAGATGTAATGGAGGAGGTGTGGTTTTTTATGTTATGGCACTTTTATGGCGGAAATGGTGCCATGGCGTGGTGGATTGTCGCGGTGGTGGAACTTTTTGGTGGTGGCCAAAAACACATTTGGGGGCTCTTCTGACCTTCTCAAGTGCCGGATGGAGCTACATACTATTCCTACGTACATACGCTACCCCGTAGGGTCCGTGATTTAAGACAGCTATAGATTTGACGAGATGCATGGAATAGGAAAGATGACACATATAAGGACGGGCGAGTATGCAAGGGTATTTGGGAGAACGGAAAGATTAGAAAACCCGCGCAGCGGCTAGACGAGCGTCAGCGAGGCTAGTTATTATCTAAGCTCTTCCACCAACACTTCTTACGTTGCAGCCGCGGGTTATTGCTCTTAGATACCGCAGATCGGTGCCGAGTATTGGTTTAATATTTTAGGGTTCAACTTACATCTATCATGCTCGCAAATGGTGTTAGAGGGGCGATTAAAGGACGCCCAATGTCGTCATTTCTAGGCACAATCAGAGTCGGTGCGAAGCCAAATCCGTCAACTACTAAGATATTGTCATGCACTCATCATTACTCGACAATTTCAATGAACAAACCCCAATCCTATTCTATCCCTAACCAAACAAAAATCCAATCTATACGCGCGTCCTCGTCATTCTCTGCACTTCCACCAGAGGAAGAGCAAGCTGAAAAGGAAAGAGTTGCATCACTTTCACAATATCAAAAAGAAATGGAACTGCGCCAACTAGACTCGGAATTGGCTCGTCTTCAAACGCTTAGGGGCATCAATACTGGTGAATTATACACACTTCGTGGAAAGTTCAAAATGCTTTCTCGTGATTATGGAATGGGTTTCTTGGCTTGGTATTGGACTGTTTGGTTTGCTACAGCTGGAATCAGTTATGTTGCAATTGAAGTTGGTGGAGTCGATCCATTGATGGTGGCTGGAAAGGTGGAAAGTTTCTTGGGTTGGGAACGTGATGCAATTGCTGGAAAGTTGGATCCTACGCTTGGACAGATTGGACTTGTGGTTGCTGTTAATGAATGCTTGGAGCCACTGAGACTGCCTCTCGTGGTAATGACAACCAAACCTGTCGTCAACTTTTTTACGAAAAGGAATTAAAGTGAAGATGTTGATTTAAGTAGATATAAGCTTGACGATTTATCTTTCATTACTATTATGTTGTTCTTACGCAGCACAGTAACAACATGATTATTTTGTTTCAGCTTCCCCTCCCCGCCTCCATCCACGCATCCAACCAAACCATCCACTTCTAACATTACTTGTCGAGTCTGGGTTACTGCTACTAGTTGCATTACCTCCACGTGAGGAATTTAATAACTTCATTTGTGCCAAATACTCTTCTCTCCCCTTGATTCTTTTCTCCTGCATCCGCCTCTCCTCCTCAATCTCTTCTTGTCTCTCACGCTGCAACTGTTCAAATTCTTGCATGAGATTAGTCTTTGGATTCGAAGGATACTTCATGAATTGGAAATAGTCAGCCGCCCACTTCTGCACGGTTGGCTCATTGAATGCTAATGATGCCATTATTGGTATACTAAGATAGACGGCAAACTTTTGAGCCTCTAATTTCATTCCAGCGCGTCCCAGGACCATGGTATTGTTGTTTGATATTGGCGGTTTATTTCCGTAGCGAAAGATGTATTGCCACCGCTGCTGCTGGCGCTTGTGTTTGTATTTCTATCGCACCTCTAAGAAGTATAGTCGATAGTCGATTATTATTATATATGTGCGTGGATGACGCAGGTTGTGGGTTGTGGCCAAAAATGGCACAGGCCACCCCTGGCCACAGATTTTATTTCTGGCAATGCCGAACGCCGTACATATCTAATAGAAAACCAAAAAGCATACCAAACTATTTAGTAAACATCAACATCAACTCAAAATCCAAAATCAAAAGAACAAAAAAAATAATCTTTTGAATGAGGCATCTATCTATACTTAAACTGACGCGCGTGTGCGTGCGTGCGTGCGTGCGTGTGTGTATATCATGTCCGTTAGTTAGTTAGTTAGTTAAGTAGCCAAAATTTTAGCGTAATGGAATTTCACCATTTTTGGAGGGGGTTGAAAATTGCAGGTTGAAATTTCAGAAATTTCAAGGGATTAAATTTCACTCTAGCTTATCCTGAGATAGTCGTAATACTTTGCACTCTGCAGTCAACACATCACTCTAAGAGAGACTGTCAGCAAGCTTCTTTCCAAGCATCTTCTTCGCATCCATGATATGACGGAGGTTTTCCTTCCCTCGAAGAAGTGCAACACCAGTTGGATCCTTCATCCTATTCCTATCCTTCACAAGAATGCTGTTCTTCAGAGGTTTGGCCCTACGCTCACAATCCATCGATCCGACAGTTCCCATAGACATTAGAGGCTTAGCAACCAATCGATAGAAGTCAGATGATCCTGCATAACATTCAAACCACGTGATGCGACCAGAAATAGCACCAGTTGATTCCACATACTGTACCACATTTTTGATACTAAAAGACTTGTTGTTCTGTTGCAGCTGTTCCAAAGATGGAAGCGATGGAAGTGGAACGTCAAAAGAATGAAACCAGTCATTGTTTTGAGTATCAAAGTCCTCAAAATCCTTTTTAACTCTCCTCCGCATCTCATCAGAACCATCTTCACCCAAAGGCACATACCACTCGATCATCTTCCTTACGAGCGCAGCCTTGTTAGTCTGCAGGTAGAACAACTCCCTCCACACACGAGAGTTTGGGTCACAGAGGAAACACATCAAGTGATGCTCATCGAGTAAACCAACCTTCAGTCCGCTGGGATCAACACCATCCATATTGAAACGTTCACGGATCATACCAGCAACTTCTGCTCTTGAGCCCTGACCAAGAAGTTCATCAAACTCGGGAGTGAGACACTTGTTAATATCATTGCGCAGCGCTTGAACCAAGAGGGGGTAAGCACTAAGTGGCATATCCTTGCGGGAACAAGCCAAATGTGCTTCCTTGAAAGGGAGCGTGAAGGCAATAACAACATCAAACATCTTCCAAATATTTTCCTTCTTGAAGTGCTCCATCAGCTCATCCAACTCAGCTTGCTTTGTTGCAGTGCGCTCACTACGATACTTTTGATACTCCGCCTTGCCAGGAAGTACAAGAAGAAAGTCACGACACTTGCGAGCGCTCACAACAACGTCATGTAGAAGGTTCATCCGTGTCTCCACGGGGCAGAAAACTTTGGAGTAAAACACGAGCTCATCCACTAGAGCTGCGCTGCGTCGGAAAGAATCAATGCGATCAATCTTCACGAAGTCCCTGACTTTCCTAGCATACTTTATGACAAGTTGCATAACTGAAGTCTTGGCTAGGTCTTTCATAAGCAAATCGATGCAATGAGCCGGATCGCGTGTAACTATGACCTTCATCCCTGGATACTTTTCTTCAAGTTCCTTCCCAACTCGATCCGCAACATGCCTTGCAGCATTATCAACAGGAATGCTCACAATCTTCGCATTGTATTCTTTCATGACGTTTTCACAAACCCTCACAGCATCCTCTATTTCGGCTTCGGTAACATGCTTATCGCTTCCAAGATCTTTCCATTCGAGGAAGAGTGAGAAGTCACTCTTCGCGACGGTGTATACGATCTAGGCAGAAGAGGATACAGCAGGGCAACATAAATAGTAGTGAGACAATTGAAAGCAATGAAGTTATTGTACAGAACATAAATCACGTACCTTTTGTTTGCCCAAGACAGTGACTCCATCCATCGCAACATTTACATGTCCGGGAATTTTTGCCATAAATGATTTCAACTCCGATGTCGTTTGTTTATCAATTTTAATGACATACTTGTCATAGATTGTTTCAACATCACTTGGAATGAACTCAAGATGGCAGGGTATCGTTGGTGTAGGCTTGCTTGCACCCAAGGATCCAATAGACGACTCAATGGCTCGCCACGAGCGACAATGGCTCGTACCTCGTGCATGAGTACAATGTCAGCAGATGCCTGGTTCATGCTCTTACCATACGTGTGCTCCATAGTAGTTTGTGCAGATGGTACACGCTTTGTTTTCTTGCGAGGGGGAACGGATGTGGAGGTGGATTTGGTGACATCACTAACGTCCCCAGAGTTGGATAGTAGATCAATCACCGCAACGGGGCCATGATTACTACGCATGGCAGCAACAGTTTCACTTGGGTTGGATTGAAGTGCAAGATACGTTGCTTGTTTCTTATTCGCTTGAGCCCCTCCTTCGATTTGTCTCCTTGTGTGAGGGCATGTCAACCCTTCACATTCGTGGAGAGAATGTTTTCTAGCTCTTGTTGCATTAAATGTCGCTAGCAACTTGTTGTACTTAGGACAGTGCTTGCATACAATACGTAACTTGCCATTGGGTTGGGGCGTGATTTCGTATTGGGAATAGAGCGTTGAGTCTCGTTGCTTTTTGGCATCCGGAGCTGCTGCAAAAGGCACAGCAGCAGGTGGTGCTGCGGGTGGATCGACTGCAGCGACGGCAGGTGGATCGACAGCAGCGACGGCAGCATCGGCAGTTGGGGCCGCAGCGGTGAGCTTGTGTTGGACACAGTGAAGACACATGAGAGCGGTATGGGAGTTGGCAAGTGTTTTTGCATGATCATTAAGATCCCCTGCAGGGTTTTTGTAGGATGGGTTGCCCACAATTTCCTCACAGTAGAGTTTACCGCAAAGGGCACCATGAATTGGTCCTTCACACATCATGCACTGATGATCAGCCGGGTTGTTGAGGGGGGAGTTCTTCATGCCACAAAGGGCGTTGGCGGCGCATGTCAAAAGCATTATTGTTGAAGATTATTGAATTGTTGTTGTTATTGCCAGGCAAACTATGACAGCGTGGTAGACGGCAGAGTGAACAAAAAGTTGATTTGTGCACATACCCGCACCCAAAATAAGAGCCATCCGCGCCCAAAATCATCTGGTACATGCCAATGCAGGAACACGCATGTAAGCTGAATTACTACGAAGGAATAAGTAATACTGCATTGTTAGTCGCCAGCATTTTGGTGAAGAGTTACTCTCCGCTGAGTTGACAAACTCATCATCTGGATGGTGCGTGGTGTTCTTTGGGGTTTGGTGGTTGGTGGAATGAAGGGTCTTAGGTTATTTTTGTGCTACGTGTTGGTTCAGTACCATCCGTTCGCGCCAGAATTTTTGTGAAATTTCATTGTTGGCCAAAATTGGTGCAACTTTCACCCTGTAAATTTCACGAAAGTTGCAGTAGTGAAATTTCACCCTTTTGAAATTCCATTACGCTACAAAATTTGCTGGCCAAAATTAGCATATGCCAATTTTGGCGAGGTTGTTTCTTCTCAATCTACACAAATTTAACGTAGGAATTAGTTCCTAAAAGTCTATTGGCGAGGCATGTGACAGCCAGTCCCAGTGTCACATTTTGAGGTGTATGTAACACGAAGCGGATTGATTGAGTTTGGTAAAAGTGTCACATTCAGGGGGTTGAGTTTGGGAGTTGGGAGTGTCACAAATAATTATGATCACAGTGCACAATCGTACTTTTAGAAGTGTAGTGGATGCAGGTGCCCAGTAGAAGCGTCTTTTCTTGCAGCGGCAGCGAGTTCAGGATAGGAGCAAGAATTGATTGGACGATGGGTACAAGCAACATAAGCATTCATGAGAAGTGGCTTCTTGAGGTGCAGCTTCTTCTTTGGCAGGAGCGAGTGGTAAGCATGGAGTTGGGAGTGTCACAAATAATTATTATCACAGTGCACAATCGTACTTTTAGAAGTGCAGTGGATGCAGGTGCCCAGTAGAAGCGTCTTTTCTTGCAGCGGCAGCGAGTTCAGGATAGGAGCAAGAATAGATTGGACGGTGGGTACAAGCAACATAAGCATACATGAGAAGTGGCTTCTTGAGGTGCAGCTTCTTCTTTGGCAGGAGCAAGTGGTAAGCATGTGAGAACATGAACAGCCAAACCACAAGAGCTGCACGCAAACGAAAGGCAGATAAGTAAATTAGAATGAGGCAATTCTCATACTACTGTACAGCAGAGAATAATTATAATACCATGTTACATGTGTAACTAAATATTACATACTGACGCGAAGCGCTAGCCGCGCTTGCGCGGCTAGTGATATGTAATGCCAATGCTCCTCCGCCCTGCTTTGCTTACTCCATTGTAATGTTGTACACAACAACATATCAGTTAGTAGCGAAGTAGAAGACAGTAGCCTAATGAGAGGGTTGTAGATAGACCCGCTAGAGATAGTAACTTCAACCCAGCTCAACTGACTCCGCCTTGCCAATCCAGATAGAATCATCTGCTATAGTAGGAAGATATAATATTATATCTCTACAAATAAATCATGTCGTCATATCGGAGAGTTGCAACTGCCGATGCCGCTGCGAGTTCAGCACCTCCGAGCAATGATGAAGCCTACATGTACGGCAAACGCACAAGGTCCGAACGAATATCAGACAAAATTCATGCACTTGCATGGGTAGTCGTCGCCATCTTCACTGCGTCCTACACGCACTTCTTTCCGAAACTCTTTGCTGATGAGCGCATCATACGGCCCATTTTCAACGTATCCATGGCACTCTTCGCCATCAATATTATCTTGACACTTTACTTAACAATATATCTCCCATGTAAATTTCCAAAGAGTCCCACGTTCAATGTAAAAGCGTCATCTCCAGAGTTTTGGGGCGTTTACTGTCCAAGAGTGATTCCAATTATGATTTTCAACTGTGTAATGGGATCATTTTTAATGGTGCGGGCTTGTGTTGGGATTTGGGGATTCCTTACACCTTTGATTATTGCAGTCATTGCAATGGGTATGTTCTTCTCTCTTCATTTTATTCCGTGGTGCTGAAGTAAGAACGAAGTATATCTTGGAGTTTCCTTCGGCGCAAAGGTTTACACACAGCAAACATACTTGAGGGAAAGGTTCCTTAGCGAGTTGCAAATATCACAAGTAAGATGTACATTTCGGGTGGAGAGCTTGACCCAGCTGCGACGCGACTAGCATCGTGTAGATCGATGTTGATGCCTACAATTAGCATTGAATGTTCGACGTACTACTGAAGGCTGACATTGCAGTTTCTAGTCCGTTCACAAATAATTTTCGGTTATACAGTATTGCTGTTTAATGCTAGAATAATATGATGATCAACGAGTTTCCTACTCATCCTCCTTATAAATATCGAATCAATGGAATTGATCAGTAAGATTCTAGACTTATCTAAGAATCTAGTTGGTCATCCCAACAAGAATACATATTTTCGTCTAAAATGCATCTTCCTTCAGGTGCACACCATCTCCCCGGCGAGCAACTACTGCAAGTAAATCCCTCTATATCAGGGTAGCAATGAATTCTTTTGTAGTCAATGTAGAAATATGGATTCTTATCTGGCCAGAACTTGTCTTGTCGATTGATTCGATTGAAGCAGATGTGCGGGGTGTCGCCCTCACAATAGGGAAATCGTCGAATCTCGCATCGGCCGTAAGTTGCTGTGCCATTCACATCAACGCCTATAAGGCACTCATCGCTGTCAAAGCTGAAGTGCTCTTTCCGTAGCATGTTCTGTAGAATGTCTTCATTAGACAGTGCTCTGTGGCCTTCATCAGCACCTCGCAAATTCTCCTTCACCACATCACCAATTAGTTTCCCATTACTCAAGCTTATTATAGCAGAGAAAGCCGCAGCAGTTACTATTCGAGGCATGTTCATTACGGCCTTGCTGTCTTGTGGTAAGTTGCACTTTAGGAGTTATTCTGCAGATGCAAGAGCAACATAATGAAGCGAAACATTCTCACATGATTTTTCTGATGGTACTGCCCTACGTAGGAATTAATAAAACTTCCCTCCACCTTTGCGTTGAGAGGTGCACGATGACATGATGAAAAATTGGTATCCTTGCTCACCAATAACCACCAAAATCTTCGGCAGAAGAAAAAGTGGCTTGAGATCATAATAGCAGGTCTTTTTATTTCATTGGATATCAAACATGGAGACGTCGTCAAAACGAATAAGTCCCAGAAGTCTAGTAAGAGAAATCCTCAATGATAGTGAGGACATTACTCTGGGGCACAAGAATCATGTCGTCAACATCTCCTCTGCTAGCAGTGTCAATTCATCTCCTGGGAGTGCATCTGCGGGTGAGATAGCCCAGAGAAATAGAGAGCGTAGAGAGCGAGGTCGTAACATTGATAGATTTGTAGCATCAGTTCTAGACGATACCAACAGCCGCAACAGCCGTAGCGGCGGTGGTTCACCGCATCTGTCCTTCCTCGGCGAAAGCCCATCTCGTAGCGTCAAAATAGATGATTCAATCGACGATGTCTCATTCGAACCTCTTAGACCCTTTGAAGCGCACCAAGATCTGCCTGCGCCTTCCAAGAAGCAAAGGTTGGAACGCAAGATGAAGAAGCACTGGAAACCAATCACAGCGGCTTGTTTGGTACTAGTGTTAGTGGTTGGTATATCTTTGGGAACATCCAAACTGAAAAACAAAGATAATAAGTGAAAAGCCGGGCTCTAGTGTTGTCGAGACACCTATTTTACCAATGTGGCCTACCGAGAGCCCAACAACCCATTACCCAACTTACGTTCCCACAAATCTGCCTACAAGCGATACGATCACTGCATCGCCTATCTCTTCATCACCGATCTCTGCATCGCCTACTCTTGGACCAACATCAGCTCATCCAACCGAACCTCTAGCAACAACAAAACCGACAAGAGGGCCAACAAATTTACCAACAGGCCGGCCTACCATGGTACCTGAATATTATCAAATGCTCAAAGCAGCCAAATACGTATCAGGAACGACAGAGAGATCAGAAGAAGTTCAAGATCCATTTGACAATTACACATCCCCTCAATCTCTTGCGTTTCATTGGTTGTACTACGAAGGAAATCCTTCGCACAATATCCTTGAATTCTTTGAACAGTACGCTGTTGCGGTAGTATTTTTCAGTCTTACTGAAATTACGCCAGAGCAGTTGGGGTAGCAGTTTAAGTCAAGATGATTTCACAGCAATACGCCAGCCATGTGGGTGGTCAGGAGTGCGTTGTGCCTATAATTATACTAGCAACATGACTCATGTGACAGAGGTCAAGCTTCCGATGAGAGGATTGAAGGGACCCATTCCCAAAGAGATTGGATTTTTGCCTTACTTGACCAGGCTTGACCTTGCAGATAACGAGATCGTGGGGACAATTCCAGAAGAAATCTATAATCTTCAGAACTTGAGGTAAGAGTTTATATTGACAATGACGTGTGTGTATATTATGTTTTTGCAACAGCTCAATCTTGGTCATTATTTTGTGCTCTATGAAGGCACCTGTACTTGAACAACAACAAGTTAATTGGCACCATCTCTCAGCAGATCGATAGCCTCAATCTAGCGGAGCACATCTACCTAGGTCAAAACTATCTCAACGGAACGCTGCCGTCCACGATTGGAATAAATAGGCCAAACAATTGGAGATTCTTCAGTGTTTACGATAACAAGTTGACTGGGACTATTCCGATGATGATGAGGTTGCGAAATGCCTATCAGTTAGACTTCTCGCACAATCAATTTGAAGGTGAGATCCCAAGCGATATCAACCAAGAAAACTACAGTAAACTGAGGATGTTGTACGTCTCCCATAATCACCTTAATGGCCGCATTCCGTCGTCCTTGATGGAGATGAAGAAAATGAAGGTGTTTTACTTCAATGACAACATGTTAGCTGGAGGGATCCCAGAAGTGGGTGATGCTGAGCTGGCAAGAAACTTAATCACGGTGAGAGCGCAGCGTAATCAGCTCACTGACCCAGTACCTAATGGTCTGTGTGATTTAGATGTGAATAAGAAATATGGGGAGCTGATAGAATTAAGTGTTGACTGCTCAATTTGCGATGATTGCGACCTATGCAAGAGCAGGTGCTACAATTGATAAGGCGATCAATTCATGTTGTCGTCTTTATATTATGTATATTAGTAAACTAAACAGCGTCATCGTCGCCTACAAAGGCAGCACATTGCTTTGTCCGGACCAAGGGGTCCGGACTCTTAATGCGTTCAGTACCAAGACGTCCTTCGTACCATACGGTACCTACGTACGATATTCATTCCACCCTCACCAATGCAATGCGCTCATTATTTACTTCGAGCAACGATCAATAATAACCTCGAACGCTTATTTACCCTTGCATCGAACATGAGCACCTCGTCACTTGCGGCTGTCGCTAGCCGCATTAATGAGCGTAACAACGCCCTCCGCTCGGAATTGACAACACTTGAATTACTCAGATCTGAAGAGGAAGAACTAGGGAAAGTCCTCCTTGCCGAAGAAAAGTCAACGCGTGAAGTAAGAGGAAGCAACTGCCAGTTCTTTGTGTAGTAAAAGAAAATTAACCACTCTGTCTAAAATTTTCATTACCTTGCATTTACAGGTGCGACAAAAATTATTGACGACCGTTCGATCTCGTCACGGGTTGGAGCTGGAATGCCTTCGTATGAAGGAGGAGACGTCGAAAATCGAGGAGGAGACCGCAATGTTGCGGTCGTGCATTGATGATATCCATGAACAAACCAGGCAGCTGCAGCAAAAATTCGACGAGGAGCACGTCCCAATTTATGCAGCGCATGACGTTTCCACGACAGTGTATACTATGAAATCCGAGGCAACTCTAGAGCGGGCGCAGACGAAAAAGCGTCGCCGGGAGGAAAAGTTGTCCTACCTATCTGAAATTACTAAGCGTCAGCACGAGGAGACGAAGAACTGGCAGGAGGAAGACGAGAGGCTCCGCGAGAACATTCTAGCACTGGATGAGTTGGAAGAGGAGGAGGATGAAGATTTGGTGGCGCTGAATATGCAAATCAAATCTGTTCTTGAGAAAAAGGCATCCCTCCGATCGTCATTGAAGGAAGTAAAAGAAGTCCTTCATAATGCGACAGAAAATCGTGACGCTTGGGAGAGCAGGTGTGTTGATGCATCAAAGTAACAGAGTCAGCGGTTTACAGTGATCATTATGTAAAATACTATTATCTAATATCTTTTAGCATTGAATGTGTATGAACTATCATCTTCTCCTCTTGTCCTTGTGCCGAGAATATGATCGTTTGTGTCGTTTCTTTTTCTTCTTTCTCTTCTTGTCATATTCATCCATGGAATTGTCGGAGTCTTCCCTAGAATCAGGGGTGTTACTTGGACTTCTACTCCTTCGGTGTTTACGTCGTTTCCGCCGGTCCTCTCTGCGGCTTCGACGTTTCCGTGATTAGGTGAGAGTCATCGCTATCTGGAGAGGACGAGCCGCTGCGAGTAGCAACCTGCTTTTGCGTGGGTTCGTTGCTAATGGTATCGTTGCTCATGTGCATCTCTCCAACTACGTGTTGCACTTGGTCGTCGTCGTCTTCTGACGAAGAGATTTCCATATCGGAGCCAGCGTCGAATATTGATCTGAATACATCGTAGGATGGGCGGTGAGGAGGCGGGACATCAATGTCTCCTATTACTGTGTCTAACATGTAATTATCCTCCTCCATATTTTTCGACTTGGTTCCACTCTCGTCCCCTTTCTGTTTTAGAAGGACTGTTTGATTAAAGTAGGCTTCTTCGCCAGTAGTTGACAATCTTCCCGTAGATACGTTTGCTGAAGCTGTCGCCGCAGCAGAAGGTAGAGAGATACCCCACCGCTTGCAAAGAAGTCGCGATGGCATCCAACTAGTACTAGACACATTTACCCATTCGTCACCATCTTTTGTATCTTCCTCAGTATAAGATTTTTGGGAGGCAACATTTCCATTGCTAGACGAAACAAACCGATTCTTCATAGATTCTCTGACAGCATTGAAATTCAATTCAGTTCCATCCCTAGCACGCATTTCGGACTGTTGCCGTGGTTCAGGATGCGGCAGTACCGTTGGAATTGACGAGCGAGAAGACTGCCGACTGGTTCGGTCCTGCAAATCAAGACCCAGCCCACAATCAGATGTGTTTACCATGTATGCTGAAGATGCTTTGGCACTATCATGGGCAGGAAAAGTATGCCTCTGTAATACATATCCAGATGGAACCACTGGTCCTGGCCATCTCTTGGTGCTGCTACCATTATTTTTCTGTTGGCCAAGTTGAAACCCTGGAAGAGGCGGTTTGCCATCTGAAGTTACAGATTTGACAGAATCTCCTACACCCATTCCCCAAGCATCCCAGGCACCTGCTAGGTTTGTTTCATCCCTCCCTTGATTTTCTCACACTAGAGCGAATGCTCCTAGATGCGGTTGCATCGTGAAATAAACCGTTGTTGTCATCTTCATCTTCCGATGCCACAGGAGACTGTATTTCGAGATTATACCCACTACGAGTATTGTTGCTTGTTGGGAAGCCATCTCCGTCATGTTCATCATCTTGATAGACGTTGGCATCATCTTCATCCTCAAGAGCAAATCCACTAGACGCCTTTGTACCAATAAAGTCAGTATAATCTTGAGCTGCGTAGTTCATGTGCTGACCATCTTGCCGACTGTCCGATCGCTGATTCGATTCACTCTTCTCATTGCCATTGTCGCTACTTTTCTTATCCCACAAACTTTGACGCTCATCTCGTCGAAGATTATCGGTAAAGTAGGCAGTAGATCTCGAATCACTACTTTTGTCGGGAGCTCGACCACGCTTCTGTGCCAGCGCTCTTCTCTTTTCGTGAAATGCTCTGAACTCAGGTGCATTCTTAAACGGGTCGTAGCCTATGCCATGCTTATTTATCTTTGGCGATGGTATAACCAGCGTTTGATTGGATGAACGACTATCGGATTCTTTTACCTTCTCGTTAGTGCTTGTGTTTTGTGCTATACTCGGTAGCCGAATTGCTCGTAATCCTTTCGAAGCCAAATGCTTTGCTGATAAGTTATTTGTTATATGCATCGACTCCAAGTCGTATGCTTGATCCTTATCATCATTTGCAGCATTGAATCCGGGCAACGGAACAAATGCCATACCAAGCCTTGAACGATAGCCCAAGACTCGTAACAGACGCCACCCAATCGAGTCTGCCGAGGTTGCAGTAGGTGCCGCCGTTCCAATCTTTGTATCGTTATTATTCTCATAAAATTGTGCAATTTCCGCAAGTGCAGCATTAGTCTTGCGATTTGGACGAGTGTAGTCATTTGTACTATCACCACACCCCGATGGTTGATAATCTTTTCCAAGTTTTTGAGGAGCAAGTAAATCAATCTGATCCTGCTCGTCCATGATATCTTGCAGTGTTGGTGCTGCTCTCATGATTGATGATTTTTCCTGACTATTCATGGGCACTGAATGATAATCATCTCCTTCTTCCTCCTCTTCCTCTTCCCATGCAAATCTTGGTCCCGATCGACGCTTACTGCGATCTCTTTCATTGCGCTTCTTTTTACGGCCAGTACTACTATTGCCACTACCCTGTAATCAAATCTCCCTCCATTGACAAGCTGCCACCACCCTTGGAAGCTCCGCTTACCAAATGAGAGCGAATTTCATCATCTGTCCATCCTGATGCCTTTCTAGAAAACCATGACTTGTCACTACCAGTTGCAGTATCTGCAGTTCCTGCCGAGTGACAAAGTGGGATGTTGTTTCTACGACGAGTTGAGGATGCTGCTGTTTTAGTTTTTCGTGTACGTGTGTAGGTGATGGCTGGATTCGTGCTTGAAGCACCTTGATCGCTGTCACTGTCGGCCATTACTACTGCTTATTACTCTGTCATTATGGCAGCATGACTGTCATGATGTGAATGCACAGCTATAAATCACAGGCAGGCTACAGGCAGCGCGCAGGGCTGACTACTATGCTAAAAAACATCGTCCAGCAGAAGTAACATTGTGTAAGATTGTGTAACAGTAACAGTAACAAGTGAAAGTAACAACAGCCCGAGCGATCGTAAAGCGAGAACCTAAGCGAGTAATAATAAAAGGTGAACCAATCTCTAACAAAAGTGCTCATACACAAGACGAGCAATGCCATTGAACAGCATGAATTGAATTGTCACCACAGACCATCAATCAATTGAAGGGCATCGCCTCGTGATTAGCTAGAAAGGCAGCTAATTATTCTTCTGCACAATGCCGAATACAGCAGCAGCTGCACATGCAACAAATGGGGAGGACGACAACGAAGACGTCAAAACAGCGCAAACTCCGGCAGCCTCAAATCCGACCGGCGCATCCAAAACACCAGTCTCTTCTGGTGGGATGACCATGCGATCTGGTAAAAAGAAGAAACGTTCCGCTTTTACGGCAACTACTCCGTCTAGAAAACGGGCGAATAAGCGTAGTGCCACTGATGTTGACAGTGGTGGCGGTAATGCGGAGGGTGGTGGTGCTGCAAAGAAAAGGAGACTGACAAAGGTTACTGCGACGGTGGATGGAGAAGCAGTAGAAAGTGATGATAGCGATGAAGATATGGAGACAGATGATGACGAGGGCTCGGACAATGATGTTGAAATGGAGAACAGTGGCGTAGCGACCGCCACAAAAGTTCGTTTTGAAACCACCAAGGAGGCAGTTGCCGCAGCGCAATTACCTGAATCGGACAATGGGGTGGATGAAGAAAGTGAAGAGGGAGAGGATGAGGAGGAAGATGTAGCGGCAGCACAAGCTGAGGCGGAGGCTCGAGCTGCTGCCGCCGCTGCTGCCAATGAACAAGCCGCTGGTTGGAGGCGTCTACTTACACAAAGGTTGCGACTTCCATCGCAACATACACCTGGTCCAGCAGCAACTGTAGCAGAGGCTCCTGGATTGCCTCCCCCGGCAGCGGGCGGTCGTCGTCTAATTTTTGATACTGGAGTTAAGAACAAGGCAAACGGCAATACTGAGGATGCAACTGCTACGAGTAGGAATAAATTGTTGATGCAAACGAGAACAAAGAATGGCACCAAGACGAGTCAATCTTTAACCTCCAAAGCTACCAGCAGCAACAGCAATACATCCACAGTACAACAACCTACTCCACCTGCTGCATCCTCCTCAACAAAATTATCCACTCTTATTGCTAGAAGAGCTATCCAAAAATCACGAGTTGAAACGCGACATGATTAAATGCACCATGGCTTGGTTCGCAGTGCTTCTTGTCTTTTTTACGCTTGGAAATGTGACCAATATTATGGGGGACCATGCTTGGGATGTTCGTCAACAAAGTGTTCATTGGAGTGAATGGTATGGATTGACAACAATTGATAGTTTGGGACTTAATGAGAGTGACTTGGACTCAGTCATTGCTGAGGCATCTATTGAGGAGGAGGAGGAGGAGGAAGAAGAGATCGTAACCATTGTAGATCCTGACCTTCTTCAGCAAGCGAAAGCAATGTTAAGGACACAACGAATGAATCAGCATGATATTCAATTATTTGAAAATATCACTGCCGAAGCGATTTTGGCAATGAAAATGCTTGATTCTGCGGAAGACGAACTTTTTCCATCCTCCCCTTCTTTGGCATCCTCCTCGGTACCAGCATTCAGTAGTAGTACCACTGATCCTGACGAAATTGCCAAATATATCGCGTCAATGATTGATTCACAAGATGTGCTTATTTTTTCAAAATCTTACTGCCCTTACTGTAAAGAAACCAAGGCATTGTTTCGTGACATGGGTGTACAGCCAACAGTTTTAGAGCTGGATGAGATGGAAAATGGATCTCTAGTTCAAGACATGTTGTCTCAGATGACGGCTCAGGATACTGTACCAAATGTTTTTGTGAAGGGGGATCATGTTGGCGGCAATGATGATACGCAACAGCTTGCCCAGAGTGGAGAACTGCAACAGATGCTAGATGTCAATAGCGATGACAAGAAGGAACAAATCAAGTCAAAAGTTGATAGTGTTAATTCCAATATCGGTGAAAAGCAACAATTGCTAGAGTTCTGGGAGCATGCATTAGCTGAAGTAGAGGCTGCCATTGGATCGCTTGAAGATGGCTCCGTAAGTCAAAATGAAGTCAATGCGGCACTACGCTCGCTTTCCGAAGCGTCTATGGTAACTGTTTCTGCTGCGGCGCTTGATGTTACTGAAATTCATGTTCCTGGAGAAGGATGCAAAGGTAAAGATTACGTTCCTTTGGCTACTGGCAAAGAGCACATTGAAGTTGATGTGGTCGGAGGTGTTGATGTGGATGCACTCGATGTTGCTAGCGATGCTCCTCTCTTGTTGGAGGATGCCCAGAATGCCTATGACAGTTTGGTTGCCTTGGCACAATCCACAAGTGAAACCCTTGTGGGACCCACGGGTCCCTCTGCCTATGCTCAGCAGTGGGCAGAAAAACTTGTCAAAGAGGAATGCCAAAAAGAAGGTGTTGACGGGTTACCTTCCGTTCAGATTGACTTGCCTAACAAAGTCAGGGCGGAAAAGGCCGCGACTCCATCTTCATCTGGAGCATACAATGCCCGAGCTGCGATAAAGGATATTGATCGTCTGCTTGAGATTGAAGATGCTGATCGCACTGGTAAATTTGATTATGCATCTGCCGTCCATGGTGCTCGCGTCCTACGGAGGGGACCTCGTGCAACTAGTCTATCACTCTATGAGTCTTTGCCGCTCATCAATCGTGTATTGGCATACACGAATTTACGTTTTTATGGACATCCTCCCGAAGTAGCGCTGCGTCCTACTACCTCATTGTATGCTAAAGGACACTGCTGGTCATTTGGGGATGAGTTTTCTGATAGTCGGTCGCGTCACCAGACGCAGGATAGTTTGAGAGGAGAGTATGCCACGCTGACAGTGGCCTTGTCGCATGCAGTAACTGTTACGGAGGTAATGATCGATCACGCTCCCAGGAGCGTTGTTGATGGGAAAAGTGCTTTGAAGGCGTTCCGAGTTGTTGGGTATGAAGACATCGGGGCTTTCGGGGAACCTTGGGAACTGGGTTCATTTGAATACGACTCTAAGTTGGGATTGCAAGCATTCGCAATACCAACTTCTGTGGGCGGGACTGACGTTCCAAAGCTAAAAGCAGTGAGTCTTGCTATTGATTCTAACCAGGGTGCCGAGTATTCTTGCCTTTATCGTTTCCGGGTGCATGGGGTTTAAACAATTGCGTGAAAGAATATATCTAAATTTCATAAATGGAAAAATGATTATATGGTTACTGCTTCTTCTTTTTACTAGCATAAAAGTGTCTGTCTCTCGTCAACGTTTGACCCCATGTCGAACTCAAAGCACAATACACCAATACAGTACTCTTTCAAGCTCTGGAGAGAGTTCATGCATATGCTATTCTCTAACCACTTCGCTCGAATGATTGGTATTCGGTAATCATCCGAATAGGAATGATTCATAGTACCTTCTTTATTGATGAGTGTTTCCAATTCTTCATCTTTACAAGGTTCAATTGACCAAGACTCTGCGCTAACATCTCGGTTGTCTTGGAAACAAGTTCTTAGCTTGTGAACAATCTGGTTTAATGTTGCACAGTCGCGTGCTATCAAAGCATGCATCAACGTAAAAGAATCGTTACTGACATTTCCACCCCAGCATTCAATCAGCGATGATATTTGTACAGAGGTGAGTGACTGAAAACCTGGCAGCTTTGCATCTTTTGTTTTTGTATCGATGAACCCAAATACAACACCGTCCAAAGGAGATATTTTGTGAAAAGGAAACGATCCTCTGATAGTGACCCCTTCTATCTTCGAGTCTGATGCAAACAAAGCATTGTATGATTCCAAATCACTCCAAATACTGTAAGAGTCGCAACAAAGCAAGGAGCCTGAAGCCTGGCAGTCTTTTAACCACTGTGCGTCCACACAACGAGCTCCCAAAGCAACCGCTTTCATGTAGCTGTATGTTCTATGACACGTAGCGATAGAGTTATATCGAGTAGGCTTGCCGCTGCCAAAACGAGCTTTTTCAATTGCATGTGTAATTAGAATTGTAGGGAGTGGACTGAGGATTCCACCTCTTGGCACTGGGAGGATATCTGACATGATTCGAACTCCGAGTTCCCCAATGCACAGAGACGTCAGTGCTTCACACTCTTCGACATTGAGTACATCATATGCCAGGTACAGTTGTTTCGAAAGAGATTTTAAATGCGTTCCAGATGCAGATGCAGTACATTGCTCAACCCTTGGCTTTGCAGCGGTGCCTGAACCCTGTTGCAACTGTATTTCTTTATGTGTTTCGTTTGGAGATGTGCTCACACACCTTCTTTTCGCAACAGGCTCTCGATTCTCGGCTTGATTGTCAACAACTTCATCCAAGGCAAATTGACGCTCCCAAGGTTCTGTCTGGAATTCTTGTTCCCACGAGGAACTGTCATCATCTTGTTTCTTATCTTTCTTTTCATGGTTCGTTTTGAATGGCGACAAGCAAGTGCCTTCAACTATTGATTCATCATCATCATCATCATCATCAGATCCACACTTTGGTTTGGAATCAGTAGACTGGGCCAACGGACTTTCCACTGTTTTAATGTTGTTCATAAAATAATGTAGTTGGGCATTGTTATTGGAGTTGCTGTTGCGACTGTTACGTAATGGAGTGAGATATGTTCCTGGAATCGTCTGAGTCTCTTCATGAGATTGTGACCTATCTACACTGTTTAGTATCGAAATGCTGTCGGTACGTACGGAAGTTACTTGACTTTCCCTCACTGTTGGTGTCTCCGATATTTCTGACTTCATCCCAGTCTGTGGCGTATATTGTTGCTGAAATTTGCCCATATCAATTGTAGTTCGTGTGGACGTTGCTTGACTTCCCAGTACAGTTGGAGTCTCTGATTTTGTTGTTGATTTTTCGCCAGTAGTCTCACGTGGACAGAATTCTTGAAAGGTGCCTGGAACTTCTTCCTCGAATGACTCTTCATGACCAATATTTCTGTCTGATTTGCAAACTGCTCCACTTGTTCGTGTGGTGGTGCTCGTTAAATTACGCATTATGCCAACCAATGATGATAGCTCGCTCAAGTTGTTACATCTTCGGTTAGACATGTCTGACAGGTCAATCTTTTCGAATGCGTTGGCTTTAGAATCGGCAGCCAGAGTTGCAATCATTGGTTTGGGAGTTATATCAACTTTACAGTGGCAGATAGGACAGCTGGGCATTGATTTTTCCCAACAAGAAGCACAAAACATGTCTCCACAATGAGATGACACAAGCAATGCTCCGACATATGCATTGCATTGAGCTGTATCATTTTCGGACGATGAAGGCAGACGCCCACATCCTCTACAAGAAGATGCCTTCTGTAGGCAGCTAATGGCCTCAGCTAACGACGGCATGATGGACTGAACCAACAACTCGAGGGTCGGCAACGGTACAGTTAGCTTGTAGCTTGCATGCTGTGAGCATGTCGCGAATAGGTCGCGAATACAGAATAAAGTGGGTCCAAAGAAGTTGCCCGCCGTATTCCTTACCCTCCAAGATAATTTCTGGGGACACAAGAATCCAGGACACTAGCAGGTGCCTGTTCCGGAAATTGCTCGTCCACATGTTGCCCGCCCCCATCAGCGGACTCTCCCGCGGGCAACTTCTTTGGACCACTGTAAGACTGCGCTGTGTCTGTAAGTAATAAGAGGGCTGTCAGCGATAATCTGGCGAAATGGTGCTTGAACTTTTTTATGAAGCTCAAAATATCCCAGAGCTTCCCAAGAGTGCTACCATACTTATGACTTTATGTTGTTGTTGTGACTTCTGGAGTGAAGGTGAAGGGCTCCAATATATTGCTGTAGATTATTGCCATTGTCCATGCCATCTCTAGAGAGAGCTGGTGTGTAGATAGTATCATCGTTGCATCATAAAGTATCCGCTTCATCTGGTTAGATCTCTAACATGGGTACATTGTTCTCGTGGTTGCGCGGGGGAGGCATAAACAGACAGCTGCAGAAATCACTACAAGCTTCAGAGGATAAAGTGTTATCTCTCAAAGAGGAGCTCGGCCAACTTAACAAGGAGCTGAAGACTTTGGAAGAAAAACATGAACAGGAGAGTAATGTCAGGGCCGAGGAGGTGAAGATGTTGGAGGGGAAAAATAGTGAATTTGTAGCGAAAATTGAAGATCTCACTTCAAGAAACAGTGAGTTGGAGGCTGCAAATGAGGTCTTACTAAAAGAAAAAGAGCAATTGGAGAGTAACAAAGAAATACTGTCACAATCAAAATCTGCAGCAAATATGTCGGAGATGTGTGCGACGGCAATTGCAGCGACAAGTGACAAAGAAATACAAGATGTGATAAAAACGCTGGAGCGGAAAAATCAAGAACTCATAGTTGCTTTAGCAAACGAAAAGAAGAAGGCTTTGAGAAGGAAACAAGAAGCGTCGGATAGAAGAGCTAAGTTCAAAGAAAGAGTTCAGAATCTGACAAGGAAATTGTCTGATGATGAGGATGAATTACCTGACCATGACGCGGAGGGGACACCAAAAGCAGGGAGTTCACCAAAGCGTGTAGACACAGACGATTGAAGTAACTCGAAGTTATTATTTGCTATACATTATTATGTTAATCATCCTGGAAGATAACAAATATTATGGCACTGGCAATCCTCTCCCCGATATCATAGACTCGTACATCTTCTGTGCAGCATCTTCAATTTGTTGGAGTTCATCTAAAATATCTTCCGTAGTTGACACCGAATCAAATGATTCAGCGTTGAGAATCATGTCGTACAGCTGATCACGCATATTTTCCTTTGGTAGATCTAGTGGGAATTCTTGTTTGGGCTCTTTCACTCTTTTGGGGCTCATCTCTTGCTTCTTCACGCTAGCAGGTTCCGTCCTCGTTATCTCCGGTGGATCAACGATGTCTATCTGTTGGGGATTTTTCACATCTGCGGTCACCCTGGGTGACCGGCTGTTCTTTTTTCTTCAAGGGAGCCATTTCCTTTTCCTTCTTCTTTATCGTTGGTTGATTCGCTGTAACTTGTACTTCCGTCATTTTCGCTTCGCTAGGCTTGTTCACTTCTTTGGTCACTCTATTTGCAGTCGGGTCTTCTACCAACTTCAAGGGAGCAGGCTTCTTCTTCTCCACCGCTGGCGCATCAGCCTTCTTTCGGGTGACGTTGCTTTTGTTCTTTCTTTCGTCTTGCGTCTTGACATTGGTTGCTGTAGTGTTTCGAGCTGGTTCTTGCACAATACTTTCTGTCCATTTGGTGGACATATCTTCCTGTTCTTCTTCGACAACACCGTCGACTTCATCACTAGATTCCCTTCTGAATTCATCATGCTGCTCCGAAATATCCTCTAAAGGTGCTAGTTGTTGTTGGGCATATGCAAATGCTAGTTCTCTTCCTGAAAAGTTTGTAGATTTCTTTCTTCTAAACGACAGCTTGTTCTTGAGCGAAATCTTCTTTTTGTTCTTTTCCTTGCCTTTCCTGTCTGATGATACGCTGCTTCCATCTGTACTTCCGCTAAAACTATTTTTGATTTCTGCTGCTACAGCAGCTACTGACTTCACCACGGGGCTTTGTGAAACTGGTCTTGGTGAAACGGGGCTTTGTGCAACGGGGCTTTGTGCAACGGTGCGTTGTACAACGGGGCTTTGTACAGGTTGACTTTTGACTTGTGGTTGGGCCATAGCATTTTCAACCAAACTCTCGACCTTCTTCTCAGGGACAGCTGGTTTTGGAGAGGCTTTTGGTGTTATGCTGGTTTTGGTACTCTCCACGCGTGGCCTGTTTTTATCTACTTCAGCCTTATCTGCGCTTTGACGTTTGTTCTTGATACCGAACAACTTCTTCTTTTTCTTCTTGGAAGTCTCAACGTCAGATTTTATTGCCTCCACTGACTTGTTGCCACTTTTCGACGCCTCCAAAGGCTCGATCAGATCGATATCGTCTGAGCAGCTCGGCTTAACTGAAACATCTTGTGTACTTAGTCACTTCATTCGCAGAATCTGATGATTCTGATGATTTTGTCAAGAGCTGTTGAATAGCAATGTTGAGCTCAGCAGTAGATTTCGCTTTCTTTTTCTTCACCTTCTTTTCCGTAGGAGTAAATCGAGTGTCTGTGGCCTTCTTTTCTTTAGGAGCGGCCTCTTTGCTCTTGGTAGTAGTAGCTGCATTTGTTCTTCTGCTACTTCTGCTACTTTTGGCCTTTCTTTCTTCGACGACTTCACTCCTCTCAGAAAAGTTTGAGCTGGCACTAACTGAGCTTGAGCTGGCACTGATGGATGTTACATCAGTAACATCATCTGGTGTATGATTCACTCCTAATACACTCAAAAATCCTCCAAGTGATGGCATCACTAGTCCCAAATGCCCATGGTCTACATCAATCTCGTTCTTAAAATCGTGGATCCTCTCGTAGCTAACAATACTGCCATCGTCTGATGCCGCCTTACTGAGCCCACCATCAAAATAGTTATCCATCGTTTCGATGAGAGACGCATCATCTTCAGAACGTGAACTGGTCATCTTAAAATTCGCTGGTAGTGTGATTGGTGTGAAAATGCTTGATAAACCAGAAGGCGGTTTCTGCTCTGCATGTTCCAAGGTATCGTCATCATCATCGTCTTCATCAAACGTATCTCGATTGTAGGAATAATCATCATCTTCATAGTCATCGAAAGACTGCGGACAGCGTTCTTCGTAGGTCTGGAACTCGTTTGACCATGTAACACTCCTATCCACATTCTTCTTCTTCTTTTCTTTTTCTTGCCCTTAGCATTTCTGAGGATGGAATGGTAGCTACCTTCAAAGGATACGGAACTTCCATCATAGACCCCGTTAACGGAGTTTAGTGATGACCGCTTGGATTTAAACATATTTGATACAGCCTTGAATGGCAAGTTCTTATTGTAATAATGCCCCAGCTAATCTTGCTAACTACGCACGCTACTGAACTGCCTCATAAATAGTGAGAGTGCAATCATATGGCTCGCACTGAGCGTTGCTGAGGCGTTGAACTCGCTGTTCAAGTTAGCACGTTTGATATTTTCTCGTATCTTTTCTTGTAATCGAGGCGTTAGATTTGACGTTGAATCGCTACTTTCAGTTCCTCTCTTAGTGTTTTCTCTCTCACACGTCTTCCCCTTTTTTTTGGCAGTGCACCTTCTGCAACTGAAGGAGAATACCTTGCCCATGCTAGCTGTACGTTTGGTCGTATTGTTATATCATTGTTTCAGGCCAATGTTGTTGATTGCGTCGTGTAGGTGTCAGAATTAACCACTCCTTTTTTCAAGAACAGTCAAAGAACTATGCTTGAGTGGGCTCCAGGGCCGAACGCTGTGTTAGAATGGACTCAAGATTGGATTCAAACCTTGAACAAGAATGAAGAAGATCAAGCACCTACCTTTACCGTCGAGTCGTCAAACCCTGATAACAGGAAACAACTTGAAGGTGTCAGCAGTCCTACTCAATCTATCCTACGCAATGGCTACCAGAAGAAAAGAACTGTAAGCTGGTCGAAAACAATCCAGGTTGAGACCTTTCAGAAAAGTGAAAGTGAAAGCCGCGATGACACATCATTATCAGTGTCCGAGAGTGAGTCCGATGAAAGCGAGTATGACGAACTTGGTATAAATCGTTCTGGCACGATGGATGATGAAGCAGAGAACAGGGATGAAGCAGAGAACAGGGATACTGGCGTGGAGGTGCATGATGTACCAGATATCCAGAAGACAGATACTATGGGTGAAGATGCAACCGATGATAGGGTAACTGAGAAGACTGTGATGACGATAATGAAGCCAACAACAAAGAGAGCAGCGTTAAAAAGACAGAGCTGAAAACTACTATATCTGATGAATCAGAAGACGTGTTCGCACAAATTGAAGTATCGTTTTCAGGAAATGAAAGTGCTCCGTACAAAATCTCGACAGATGAAGCAAATGAAGATGTCTACGATATCGTGGCAGCAGCTTCAACCATTACAGAAACCACAATGGAAGGTGCTACTACCCATCATGAGCCAGAAAGAACAAGTCCAGAGAAGGTCAAGCCGTCGAGCGTTTTTACTCCTGTCGTGCTCCCTGATAACTTTCGATTGGAAAATAGACTGGAAAAGACTGACTCTGGTTCATTCTGTACTCTTGAAGAAGATGATAGATCACTCATATCGAATATGGACGATACTGCAAGCCTGGTGGAACGTCGGGCAGCGTCAGATGAAGAGAGTATCGTGAGCGTGAGAAGGAGAAAGGTAGGGGATTCTGACACGAAACAGCGTGAGGTTGATGGAGTTCTTGGGCACCTTGGTCTAGTCTTACCAGTTGCCAACAATGCAGAATTTTTGGACAGCGTTGGGTGTGAATGAAGCTTGCCTTGCTGGCAACGCAACACTAGACAACAAAGAAGTTCATAGAACTGGTAGCATCTCTGTTGCAGATAGCGAGGATCGGTCTGTAGATAGATATGCTGCTCCTCAAGAATCTATCTCTCTTGAAGGAAGTGAAGTAGATTCGGACATGGCTACTATTACGAGAGGAGCGAGCATGGACATGACTACACTATCGAGAGATGCGAGCACTACACTATCGAGAGAAGCGAGCATGTCCCAAGAGGAACTCAGTGTTGTGTGGCGCAATAAGATCGAGACGAAGAAAAAGAAGTCACGGTTTGGACGACTCTCTTTCAGTCGTCGCAAAAAGGAGATTGGATTTGATGACGCGACCGGTAACATTGTGCCCCCCAAAAAACGTGGTTTATTCAACAGACGACGCAGGAAATCCAAAGGCAAAACACCACAACTGTTGGTGTGCTGAACAACCAATTGTGTAAACTAGCAGGAGGAGAGAAATAGTTAAGCTCTACAACTAATGTTACAGATTATATGTTGTGATAATATTGAGTCTTTTAGTACATGTACGAAAATTAAGCTTAACTGGTCACTCTGACGACTGCTTGCTTTGTGGAAAGACTAAATGCTAAGTATTCATACTGCCAGCCAAATCTTTTACAACATTCCCTCCATGCCCTAAACTCATCTGTTCGCCAAGAAGGGTGGCAAAGGTACTCATCAAACACAATCACTATGGAGAAGAATAAGAAAGGAAAGAAAACTGATGATTAGAAAAGAGAGCAGCAAAGAATCATCGTCAAGTGGACCTCTGTTGTTAATTCGATTCACACTTACCTGTCCCTGGAATTATTCTACCGTGCATTGCCTCCAAAACATCTCTTGTCGATCCGTACAAGTCACAATCAATATTAGCATATGCTAAAGGTCTTCCTTTATCTTGTGTAGCCAAAAACGCGGGGACGGTGTCTTTGAAGAGACCTTTATGAAAAAACACGTTGCCATCCATCTTTGGGATAGCCCCCCCGGTACTGTAAGACCCGGCTGGCTCATTTCCCCATGCCACAGGAAGTCCGGTAAATGTATCAAAACCGTGGATTTGTGTATCTAGTGGTAGCATCTCTTGCGTCATCCTTGCAGAACGCCCAGACGCCACTCCAAATTCACAAACTAACCCGTCATCGTGTTGCAGTAACGGCTGCGCTGCTTCTAGTGCAACCTCAAGCATAGCCCTAGTCCCACGGTGAAGACTGAGTTGTTGAGGATCAGCTCTACGAGTGTGCCAGCGGACATACCCCCATGAGTCTACTAGGGAGGAAAGATTACTTTCACCCCTTCGTAGTGACTCCATGATCTTCTCTGACTCTTCCACTTCGTTAAGTCTCTCCAAGACAACAGCCAGGTGAAATAGCACCTCACCCCCTCCTCCCAATCTGGAAGCTTCCCGATAAGCATCGACGGCTTTTTCCATCTCTTGTCTCCAACTAACTTCATCACTTACACGGTGGCAGCTACCTTCAATACTTGTTCCTATCCCATGATACGCAACTGCGCTCGGAAACGGGTCAATAGAAGCCGCTAGTTTATAAAGACGTGTAGCTGCCCTGGAATCTCCAAACGCATCGTGACTTAAATGGGCCAAACGAATACACGCGTAGGCTAGGACTGCAAGAACTGAGGGCGATGAACCTCCTTCGACTGGAGAAAGTGACGTGACATGCTGAAAAATGTTAGTGTTGGGTGCACTGATATTATCCTCGTCCGTAGAAGAAGCGGCAGCGGTCGAAGTCGCGTGATGATCTAAATAGCACTGATACAATGTCGCTGCTTCGTGAAAAGCAGCTGATGCAGCACGTGCCAGGCCTGCCTTCTCGAGCTGTATACCCAGTTGAAAAGCTCGATCGGCTTCACCCGTGCCAGTGGAGATGGATGATGTTGTTGTAGCCACGTGGAGAGAGGGGAGAACGCGAGCCTTTGGCTTACTGACCAACGCAGGCGAACTAGTAAACGATGCAATCAACTGAATGCAGCGCTGCATCAGCAATAGGAGCGCCAAGGCTCGAGGAATCCGGCACGCCGTCATCATGGTTTTGTTTGTTTATTGTCTCTTATCGACGCGCCGCGATGCTTTTGTGCCATGTGCTCGTGACGGATGTTGGACCTTTCGTGACGAGATATGATGGGACTCCTTCAAGGAAGAGAAGATTCATGCAGCGCAGTAGGAGTAATACAATAAGTGGTACGATAGTTGTAGGAGTAGCTGCTTTGCTGGCTACATTTCTACATTTAATATTATTGTAGGAGTACTCAGTTTCGACTCAGCTGTGCACCATAGGCCTTTATTTCTTTGCTTGGCCTATCCATCCCTTTTCTTTTGCATAGGAGAACATGGTTGAAATCTTTTGTCTCTCTTCCATCCGAACATCTGGATGCCAGAGATCGAGTAACAGTAAAACACGGGGTGAATTAGCGTCATTCCAAACTTCATGCACATAAGAGTCGTCGAGAATGATGGCCTTGCCTTCGTGCCACTCTCGCACTTGGTCTGCGACTCTTATGCCAGTTGTTGGTCTAGACTGTTCCGAGCCTGAGTCACCTTTTTTGGGGACAACCAGTGGTAAATGACAACGCAACCGCAGGTTCATGGGTCCAGAATGAGCTTGTAATCGAAGAATTTCCATGTAGCGTAGAAAAGAAACAGAACCCAAAAGGCGTTCCAAACAACAAGCCTTCCTTTTCTAACGTGTCGATTACTTCTGCTGTTTTGGGGCATCTCTCTTTGAATTTCTCATTTTTAGTTCCGTTGAGCACATACGAATGCCAATCCCAGTTACCAGAGTGCAGAGCGTCGTCTGCATGTTCTCCACCCTTGGACTGAAACATCATAATCTGGTTCCAAGGGTTTTAGCACCTTTCCACTATCTAGATCAGGTCTCTTTGCCCTGTCCAAGAACTGATGCAAAGTACTCTGATCGAATTGACTCATAGTTAGACTCTACATACTCGACTGCTGATGTCACCAATGGATCATTAAATGCTAATGCGATGTTTCCGATTCTGTGATTGACTACCAGATGATTCTGGGGCAGTCCAAAAAGGGAGTGAACGTAAACCTGGTAGCTGGAAGAGCGAGGGAGACGGTCGGTGAACCCCCGTCATGGTGAGCAAAGACGGACCCTGAATGATTGTTGCTGAATCTTCGGGAGGTTCTTCCGATGCAGATGAAGAAAACTTTGATGACATAATGATTTGCTGCTGACGACAGCAACGGCGAAGTGATGTGGAGAGGAGTGACCGCTGAATCATTATTGCAGCTGTTTAGTGCGTGATGATGGATATGTTACGAGAATGAAGAACCAAAGCTGCCGAGCCGATATAATTACAAAAATCCACTTCTATACTATCAACTAACAATGCAACAGTACAGTACACCGTGTTAAGTACTTCTAGCACAACATTGTAAAATGCTGAGATGCCGATGCTGAACGCAATCGTGAAAGGAGAGAAGAAGAGCTCAGAGAGCGGCGCACATAAAGCGCAAGCACAAGCACAAGAAAGAGGAGTCCCAATAATTTTTGCAAAGATCTTTCAGAGGACCGTGTCGTGCAAAATTTGATACTGATTCCTACATTCATCCGCAAGTTGGCTCGGACAAAAGTTTCTTGTTGCGACACCGAACGCTTTCACTGTCTTCCTGCAGAATCGAAATGCAAAATGCAAAATGCAAAATGGTTGTTCTGTGATTGAAAGTGCGCTGAAGTTTATTAGAAAGCTGCTAGCTGTTGATGTTGCCGATGCCGTACAACATAATATTATAATATCTGCTGCTGCTGCTGCTGCTGCTGCTGCGCTGAGGCACACAAGATTCGCCGCATGAGCATCAGCCCCTACGCGATCGCATTATATAAAGACGAGGACAGGTGGCTGTTTTTTTTGGAAGGGCTTAGGCAAATAAGTAGAGAAAATTGAAGACCATGACGGATTTGAAGGAAGCGCTTGCACTCCTAGAGGATTCCCAAAGGCTTGAAGCGAAGGCATCAATGGATCCGAGTCTACTTGATGAACCCCCATCAACCATAATTGATAGAGCCGCTGATAAGATGTTTGAAGCATGCTACCAGATGAAACAACATATCAGAACACTTCCTCAGGGCGATGCCACTCGAGAACTCCTTGAGAACAAGTTTACTGAGTACGAATACAAAGCGGATCTACTAAGGCAGAGGGCTGGTGAAATTAAAGTCGTGGAACTCGGACAAAACCTAGTCATTACGCCAAGTATAACAACCTTTGAGGACACTCCTTTGCACTCTAATGGTAGCACCTGTAGTGATGAGTTGCACAATGAATCTCAAGATCAAGATGCAACGCCAACTTCGAGACAGAGGGCTGACGATAACGCGGCCAATATGAAAGCTAAAGAAGCAGAAAAAAACTTCGCTATTGCAATGAGTGACGATAAAAATGGGAATTGCGACCTAGCCATTGACAACTATGTTAAGGCAGCTGGGCAATACTTAAAGGCGGCTAAAAATACTCTCAAAAACTGACAATAACGGACCAATACAACGCGGTGGAATAGAAACATCAGAGTCGTCCATCGACCAGCTCGGATACTAGCGACATTTTAGCAGCGTGGAAAAAGATAATCAGCTTGATTTTGGATCGAGTTGAAGTTCTGAAAAAGTTAAGCCGTGAAGGTCAGGATAGCGTGCATCGAATCCAGGAAAGCAATCTAACCTCTTACGAACTTGACGTTCTAGTTCGATCTTCCCTCTTAACGTCTGGGGTATTTCTTCCGTGGTCTGATAAGAAAGCGAAAGCTTATGACTTTTCACCTCCGCAAAAGTTCGTTGATCCTGATGGAAAACTTGATCTTTCTCCGGAGCAACAGAAGACATTCTTCAGATGGGCTCGCCCTGAAGAACTTATGCCTGCTCAAAGCATCAAAATGATTGATAAAATGTCCCCATACACTATCAGACAACACTGTGTATCGGACTGTTCCTTCATTGCTGGCCTTTGCATATCAGCAGCTAATGAAAATCGTCGTGAGGGCCGTCGCTTGGTATCATCATTAATATACCCACAAGATTCTAATGGTACACCAATTTACAATCCTAGTGGAGTTTACATGGTCAAATTGTGGCTAAATGGTGTTGCAAGGCGAGTCATAGTTGACGACTATCTGCCAGTTGACAAGAATGGGAACTTGTTATGTTCTCATACCGCTGTCCTCGGGGGAAACAAAAGCAATTTGGAGCTGTGGGTTCCGATCTTAGAGAAAGCATACATGAAGATGTGTGGGGGCTATGACTTTCCAGGTTCAAACAGTGGAGTGGATCTATTTTCTCTATCAGGATGGATACCCGAGAAGCTATTTCTTCCAGAGGATAGCAATCATATAAAAGATTTCGAGACTCCTATCGAACGTTGCTGGGAGAGACTCTTCGGTGCAAGTTCTTCTGATGACTGTTTGATAACACTTGCAACAAGTAAGGATTTGACGGAAGAACAAGCAAATAGCGTAGGTCTGCATACTGATCACGCATATGCGGTGCTCAAGATCATCAAATTATCGAATGGAACCCGATTCCTACAGCTTAAAAATCCGTGGGGAAGAAGTGGATGGAATAGAAAATATGCAGCAGTAAACGACGTCAACTTTCGTAAAGAAGTGGACGATGATCCTGATTGGGTCGAAGAGTGTGACAGTGGCGTTTTCTGGATAACTTGGACCGATGTGACGATCTACTTCCGTAATATACTACATATCCTGGAACCCTGAGTTGCTCCCTTTCAGGAAAGTCTCTCATGCTCTCTGGAAAGTAGATGATGGGCCAATAGATGACCTGTTTTACGTCAACGAAAATCCGCAGTACATTGTCACATTGTCAAAAGATGCTATCGAGAAAAATGCGACGCTGTGGGTGTTGCTCTCGAGACATGGTAAGTAGCATCGTTATTCCTTGATGTTCGATAACGGATCATTGCCGCCCTCGTTCACACATCTCTTTTCTTCCCTGACCAGTAACAAAGCAAGAGCAAAAGGGAAGTGAGGCAGAGGGATATTTGGCTGCTGATGTTCATCGGATTCAGAACTCAGTTCAGCGTGTGTATTATCCAGATGGAGATAGTTGTATTTTACAAGGCGTTTACACCAACAACCAACAAAACTTGATCCGGTACGATATAAATGGGTCTGAAGATAGATTTTTATCCATCGTGCTCAGACAATACAACAAGTCAGTCGATCTTGGATTCACTCTCTCTTGCTATTGCACTGAAAAGTTTCATCTTGGGCAGCCTGCGAAGGAAATGGCAGTTCAAAGAACACTGCTTGGGAAATGGGAGTTGAGATGCGACAGTAACAAGTACAAGCTAAAAATTGGATCAGCCGGTGGACCGCCCAATTCAGGGAGCTGGGGGTCTAACCCACAATGGAAAATTAATGTATTGAAGGAGAACACAGAGCTACAGTTAAAATGTAAAGCAGGGAAGAATCTGGCGATCAATGTGGTCTTGGTAAAGACTACCCAGATGCGAATTCATCAACTATATGAGCAAGTGTTGATTAATACAGGCTCCAGATATGGCTTTTCCGTGTCTGATGTGGTTTCTGTGCCACCGGGGATGTACAGTTTAGTTGCATCAACCTCTAGAGCTGGCGAAGTAGGGAGTTTCGTGCTTGAAGTTCTTTCCTCCTCAGATCAGATCGAGGTATCTGAAATCATATAAATTAATGTTAATATAAATGAATGTTATGCATTTATTGAGCTAATTATGCCGCCCAGTCACCAATAGCACCAAAGGAGTCATCGTCAGATTCAGCGAAAGAGTCATTGCTGCTACTGCCAGAATCCTCTGATTCGGAAAAATGTTTCAACATATGAGGCCTCTCTGATGCTTCAGTCGGGAGTTGTTCTAATATACTTGTACTAAAGGATGGACGAGAATTGTTACTTTTTTGTTGGAAGAGTGACCTACGTCGTTTCTTGTCGTGTGCTGGATCATCAGCAATACCCCTCTTATTTGATGTTACAGCGTCAGATGAAGCGGTTCTTTGTGGAAGTGTTAGACTCTGACTTTGACAGATGCTTTTGAGGGTTTCTTCGATGCCTTGAATGCGGAAGATCAGCTCTGCTATGGACTTGGTATTTTTGAAGTTACTTGCTGAGAGTTCCTTTCTAATCGTGCGACAAAAAGACGTGGCGTCATTAGTACATACTGACGCAATCTTATCAATCAATGGTTGAAGCATTCCTACTGCTGCGTAGTCTTGAGAGCCAGTCGTAACCATTGACACTTTTTGAGAGTTCCGCCAATCAACGCAATATTGCAGCTGATATTCGCAGAGCTTAATCATGAGAAGGGAGTGCTTCACAACGTTGAATAGTACTCTCCGAGGAAATGAGCGAGTCTGGGCAAGGAACAACAGCTTGCCGAACATTTCAATCGGCCACATGATTTCACAGTAGGGGCCTAGCTGCTTGTCCGCGTTCAATGGGCAGTGCTTCTTGCTTGAGTATGGTTTTGCAAGCGAGAAGGATACCGTTGTCATGTGCATTAACAGTTCAAAGACTGCAGGAAAATTCTTTTCGTTCAGACCAGGCAAAGACTTCGACTGATTCGAGAGAGCAATTGTACCTTCGAGAGCTGCGAATATCTCTGTCAAACATTGTGACTGGCTGACGTTCTCGATTAGAAGCGAACTATAATGTGCTAGGAGGTTGTGGTAGAAGGCCTTGGCGTGAAGATCTTTGGTCTTCGAAAGTGTGTTTGAAAATCGAAGAAGACGTGAGAACGTATCTTTCACAACTGCAGCCCTCTCCGCGTCGCAGTGTTCATTTTCAGTCACATCAGATATAATGTGGTGAATCTCAAACATCATGTATGGAAGATGCGTTACGCTGCTTGAACTGATATGATACACAGTATGAATATTTTTCCAAGTGATATCGGCCATAGCACCACACGTAGAATCTTCGCTAACGACTAAGATAGATATCAAATCCATGACGTAGCATGATATTGATGCGTCATCGCATGTTTTAAGTTGTTGCAAAAGACCCTCTTTCAACTTGACCACAGCAGTGTTGACATTTGGCACGGTCGGAACAACATTATTGTCGACAGCATTCTTTGTCGTAGCGCACTTTTGCATTAGAATGTCAAGTTGCAAGTTGCGGTCATTACTGGAGTCAAGCTTGATATTCTTTCTACGTCTTCTACGCGGCACCACATCGATCAAAGACTTATCTATCATAGTCGGTCCAACACGTTTGTTGCGTGCTGCAAAAGAAAATGCTGCCAACAGAATCTTATACATTGCCGTTAGATACAATCGACCCTCTTCGCTAGTGCTCGCGGTAAAATTGCGAAGACATGGTGTCAGGGATATCAACAACTGAAACACACGAGAGATCCCAAGCAGGGACAAATCATCGAAAGTTGCAGGTGTGATGTTTCCCAATGCTTGCCCATGAATTCTCTTCTGATTGCTGTTTGAGGTGAAATAGTGCTGCAAATTATGCAAGACTTGCACGCGAAAATGGAAGATCTGTTGCTGTTTTAGCAATAGCTGTTCATCCATGCCAGCAGCCTTCATCATGGTTTCAAGTATGAAAGCATCATCTACGTCATCTAAGATACAGCCCCATAAGATTGATGAATCAAACTTGTTCATTCGTGAGTTCAAGAATGACTTTACAGCTGTAATTGAAGACTGTATGTCAGCCAATGGTATTCGTCTTCTATCAACAAAGTTGTCATGGCTACGAGTCGAGGGGGCCTTTTCTGGGCCTCCGGAAAGTCTTTGTTTGCACGCAGCCAAATACAACGCATTGAGCAATTGATAGATGTTGCGAGAAATGCGTTGCATACTCATGACTTTATTGACGTGAAACTGAAGCAACTTCTTCAGCGCATCAATCTGTTTCTGCTTTTTCTTCCTCCTCTTCAGTACATCGTCTGAATCATTGCCACCCATTTCAGATAGTTGAACTTGCTCTTGCGAAAAGTGGTCATGAGCATGCTTCAAAACTGCATTTGATACACTGATAGATATAACTATACAGCTCAAGAACTCTATCAAACTTCTTACAATCGCCGCTTTCGAAACGTCCGGAGAAAATAAAAGCTTCCAGCTCTCGGGGTCGACATGGGCATATGAGTTTGGCTCGTCTTCAAGTTCCAACGAATTGTCCTTCATCCCTAACACTTCCATTGTTGGTTGAGATAAGCAACAAGGAAGTTGTATTTTTGTGAGAAGCCATCCGCGAGGATTCCAGCTCGACTTCGAACTTATCACTCCGGAGCTGCGTATCCTTCCCAGCTCAAGATACCGGTCTACAAGGTGGTAAATGTAATCTGCCACCTGGTCTATTGCTGACAAAGATCTCTTTGATTCGTCAGGATCTTCGCATTTCTTTCCATACAGAAAGTATGGGGAACTTATTACCATGTTGTTCGCCTCTGAAGCATTTTTCTTCTGTGGAACATTTGAGAATGCAAGGAATGTACTTCTCTCATGCGATGATTTATGATGTTGTGGGATTCGAAGCGAGTTCTCCATCTGAATCACCGCTGCAGTCGCGAGCATTTTGTTTACTTGGTTAAAAACGTCGCTGTGACCACACACTGGATTAGCATCCACAAATTCAGTCATTTCTGGGTAAAAAGAGTTTTTAGCTATCGACGCTGAGGCAAAACTCAAGAATGATAAGCCCCACTGTGCAATCACCGGATTCAAAGCCTGAATTGGAGCATTGGTGGTTGGAGCAGGAGTGATTACCGACATCATCCAGTTCCAGATGTTCCCGCGCTCCGAGCGAAGTATGAATTTGCATCTCAGTAGGCGAGAGGCCAGAATGATGCCACATATCACTCTATGCTCTGGATTACTGTTGCTACCTTCGGATGAAAGGTAATCTGTTGCGAATAGAAACTTTTGGCATAAAATGAGAAGTTCGGTTCCCGAATTTCCAACGATTGGAACACTTGTCTCGCTGCCAGAGTCACGCCGTTGCTCATTGTCTTGAAGCAATGAGATTATCATTGCACAGTTCATGTCGAAGAGGTGGTATGAAATAATAGCGTCGTCAGAATTCCCTTCGAGTTGTTGAGTAGATATTGAAGCTGACATCGACGCCAGCAGAAGCAAGCGATCCATCACGGTGCCCTTAATTTGGGATAGATTCGTCGTTTGCTTGGTCGATATGAGTAAAATAGTCCGACAAGCTGCACATGACGCTGCTAATAGAGAACCCATACATCCTTTCTCTTCATCATTCACTGATCCTTTCTTGCCAATGGTAGAAGTTGCACTACTTCTTACGAACGAATCAGTGACCATTGATAGCAACGAGTTGACAACTTCTTGTTGCTTCTGTGGATCTATATTTGAATACAGATTCGAGATGACCCGACAGCAAGTCACTGCGTAAGACATATTGCACTCTCTTGTATCAGCTGCTCTGATTGCCATCTCTTCATCAAAATGGAAAGATAGCAACCCGTCCACAAGAGCAAATTGTGAATCCCCGACCTTTGATGGTACTGTCATAGTCGACACCATCAGCATGTAGAAGAGTAATGAAATCAAAGATGATGACAATGAACCGTAAAGTAGCGACGAAGTTTGATGGGTTCCATTTCTATTGTGTTTTGCTGGTTTCCAACTTTCAATCAACGGCTGTACTAGACCAAAGAATATCAGGGCCTGATCTGTCGTCAACGACTCAATGATAGACTCTACCAACGACTGGTATTCGGCATGGGAGTGTAGAGCAATCATCATAATGGTATCCAATGTGGTAAGACAGGTTAGTGAGTTCCCATTGTCCGATGTTGATGATGTTTGTGCTGCTTCGGTTTGGCGTTGCGCTTGAGTAAGAAGCGAATGTCGAACCTCATCCAAAAAACCTTTGGCGAGATGTTTCGAGCCATACAGTTCATCAGACAGAAGAGCCTGGATGATAACATTCCCAATGAACAGTACGAGATGATTGTTGTTGCTGATATTGTGGTCACTGATTGATACATCACCATCGACCTTCGGATCGAGGCCTAGTATGCTAGGGTCGGGAATAGTAGTTGTAGCAGAACCGAATGCTGAATTGCATTCTCTTCGCACAGACTTCATCGCCAGTCTTCCCTCCTCCTCGGAACGAACCAAGGTGAATAAAGATTTCAGTAATGATGGAAAATCGTGTTCGGATATAGATGACATGGATGAAATGCAGATTTGAAAGCACTCTTCCCTGGGATTGTTTGTATTATCGTCATCTGCTCCATCATCTGACATCTTGGTGTCAATACCAGCATACCTTTCCTCATCCTCCCATGATGCACTTGCAAATAGATGTGATAGTGTTGATAACAATGGTACCAAAGTTGTTGCATCTATTTGAATCAACGACTGAAATGCTTCCAATAGTTCAGAAATGACTTCACTACTTTGAACCTGCAAGTGGCTATGCTGATTTTCGTTGGCCCTTTTTGTCAATGGAACCTTGCCTTCGTCCAGAGAAGTAGTAGCAGTAAATGATTTTCCGTCAACCATGGCAAGTGGTGTAAAATGGGGAAGAAACGCGAGGAGGAAGTGACGACATGCACTTGTCGATACTGATGTCAGCAGCTCTAATATAGAACTTCGTGCCAAAGATCTCATTGACTCTTTGTGTTGTCTTTGACCATCATCATTGCTGGAGTGATGATCATTTGTATCATCAATTGATAGCAATGGTGACTGGGAGACAGCTGATATCATACCATATCCTTCACGAATTAATGCTTTGGCGTCTTCATTCCATTCCGAGTGTGGTTCATCATGTTGTAAGACAGTAGAAGCTGATGGTATTGATCTCGTGCTTTTATCATTCACGGTTTCATCCTCAATAGCCATTTGATAATTATCGTTCTGCTCTTCTTCTTGATGCATCAGAGAATGATCATTCCACAAACAATCTAATTTCCAAACTAGAGTGGCAACGGCATTGACTTAGTTCAGATGCTGCCTCCAGCTGCAACTCGTTTCTGGCGGCGACTTCGTTTGCATTGTTGTTGTTGTTTGTATTGCCTAATGCCCATTGGCTCTGATCTGCCTGCTGTGTCGCCGTCAGAAGCAGCAGGTGGGGCCGGGCACGCCGTATTGCAGATTGGAGCTCGCTGATTGACTCCTTCATCGTCAACAATTAATCGTCAACAAGACAGCTATCTGCTCATGAGCCGAAATACAAATAATTTCAATCAAAATGGCCCAATGTACATACTTATGCGTCTACTTTTTGACTAATTCGCCACCAGTAACACAGAGTCGCCGCCCCAATCCAATCTCTGTGTCGATCGACATTACATATGGAGCGAGGCATCAGTGTGCTTTATGCACCTGCTCTCAGCCTGCTCTCCCCATCTCTCTAGAGGCCTACCGGGAAAGGGGGCGCTTTTGGTACTCTCCTGTGGGCGTCGCCAACGTGGGCCCCACAACTCTGGATAATCGGGTATAAATCAGCTAAACGTACCCTTATTACAATGACAAACATACCCTCATAATGACCCAAAATCCCCTTGATACCTCTCCCCACACCAGACTATGTTCCGGGCACGCCCGCACGCCCGCTATCCCGGTAGGCCGACTTGCTGCTTGCTGAAAGTCGCAGTTCGCAGTCATACTTAGTCCGTCGATAACCTCGCTGTTAGCACGAAGTACTACCACTACCACTGCCCAAGTGAATGGTTTGCAAATAGACTAATAATATACTAGAGAGAAGTGATGATGGAAAGGAACGGCGCTGGAAAGAGGCGGTCAAGGGCATTGGCGGCGTCTCATCAGGGCGAAAGCAGTAACACTTCTTTATCAGCCGGCAACGGCAGCAGCAGCGGTATTGACTCGTTCCTGCAACGATTAGATAACATTGATCTCAGTCACAGGAAGAAGGATAAGAGAACTTTGGCGTCGTCGTCTTCATTTGGTAGTCTTCAAAGAGATGTAGAATCGAGAGGGGGGCAAATATCATCATCGTCTGCACAAATAATGACTAATGACCATGAAGACAATAAAAAATCCACAACAGTTGTTGCAGCAGCAACAACAACGTCATCATCATCATCAAAAACTCCATTAAAGAAACGAATCCTCATGACATTCCTGGCAATCATCATTCTCATTATAATACACTGATACCAAACATTCTCCACCAGAAAAACGACTGTTTGGGGCACATCGCATTGAAAAATTCCTATTGTGGGTCAAAGAAAATCCTGGCAATGGTGCCGCTGCATTTGTTCTCGTATACGGAACGTGTGTCGTTACTATTACTTCCAGGAACTCCATTAACAGTTAGGAGGGGGGTATGTCTACAAAGTGACGTATGGGTTAGCGGGGGGAGTCACAATATCCACACTTTTAAGTCTGGCAGGATCACTGATTGGATCCTGCACATGCTTCATTTTGGGAAGGTACATTCATGAGAGATCGAGTGAGGAAGTGGGGAAGGAAATATCCACTCTTTGATTCGATTGATATAGCTGTATCGGATAATGGATTCAAAATCATGTGTCTGTTGTATCTGACACCTATACTGCCCTTGGGACCTGTGGCATACATGTGTGGGACGACGTCCATGCCTTTATTTAGCTTTGCTGCAGCCAAAATTGGAGCGGCGCCATTGACACTCTTGTATGCATTCATTGGGGCTTCTACTGATACATTCTTTGGCTCTTCTAGTACAGAAGGTGGTGGTGATGGTAACGGTAGTGAAGGTGATACTGCGAAGGGTGCAATGCACCAAAAGATGGGCATGGACGAGGAAACTCACAAAAAGATGGTACTGTTTGGTTTAGTACTGAGTATTTTGAGCATGAGTTTGGTTTCTCACGTGGTAAAGAAGGAGTTGTACAAGATATTCGATAAACAAAAGAAGGACAAACAAGATAAAGAAGATGATCCGTCGGGTTCGTTGACGAAAGGGCACGGATCACAGTTGGAATTGACAAGTCGTAATGAAACCTTGCAGAGAAGACAGAGAGGTCATGACCATGATGAAGAAAAGGTTTGAATTCGAGGCAGTATCTCTTGCGCGACCCTCTCGAAGTGTATAACAGTGTAGAATATTTCATAGGCATTCGGATTCTCTCATTAAATTAGAATCTGACAACACTCTTGTATGAATTGCAAATGTGTCTCGGCTGTGTTGATCACCCTCTCTCACTGCTCCTTTAGCGAGTCCAGTACCTTTCTAGCTCGTTTGTATTCCTTTCTTTTATCATGATCATCGAGTTGATTCCACTCTTCATCGTCTGGAGATGTTGCATCATTATCATCATTATCAGCTTGCACTGCATCTCCTTCCTTTTGTTGTTTCTTCTCCCATTCTTTATACCGCCTAGCCCTACGCTTTGCTTCTTCTTCGACACGAAGTCTTGTCTTTTCTCCTCCCTGACATACATAATCAACTAATGTTCCGAATGTAGACTTGCTAACTTTATCAAAGTCATACATGTGCCTCAAAAGCCACGACTGTGTATTCTTGTTAAACTTCCAGTTCTTGGTTGTAGATTCACTGTTGCGATCGAGGCTCCATAAGGAAAGGTAGGAGGCAGCCTCTGCTGGGTCTTTTGTTTTTGTGTTTTTGTTGGATTTCTTTGATTCGTTCGCATTATCATCTGTAGCGGTTGTAGATGATGTCTCTGCATCACCTTCGGACGCTGCCAGCAGTTGCTTCTCGGCGTCTTCCTGCTTCTTTCTAGTTTGGCTCTCTACGACATGCTTGCTGATGCGCTTCTTGCGGTGTCTTTTGCTCTTGCCGGCTCCCATGGTTGCAAAGTTTTCTTTGACTCAAAATATTGGTGTTGTTGATTGATTGGAGACACCTACCGTCCGTCTTCGTCCGTGGAAAATCCTTCTTCTCCCCTTCATTCATTTTTTTCTCTTTTTAGTTCGTCACGGGTCAGGTCACGGGTTAGGTCACGGGTCCGGACCCGTGACCTGACCCGTGACGAAATTCACGCGAAGATCAACGAGAGGTAGGTCACGGGTCAGGTCACGGGTCCGGACCCGTGACCTGACCCGTGACGAACTAAAAAGAGAAAAAAATGAATGAAAACGATCAAACCGTGAGATTGAATCAAACAAAAGGGATACTTCTAGTAGTACCTAAGTGCCAAGAACTATTGGAAACAACAAAACAACCATGCCAAAGGATAGAAAATCCCACAAGAGACGCCATAGAGACCGGGACGCCCCTTACGAGAAGGATGGTGGCGGCGGTGGTTCCTCCTCTCGTCATCACAACAAGCACAGACGCCGGCATGATAACAATCAAGATGAATTCGGTCGAAAATCTCGCAGTGGTGGCAACAACGAATCAAATGATGACACAACTCCATGCCCAACATTCGACTCCATGGCTCTCAAACCCGCCCTTCTCCGAGGGGTATACGCCTATGGGTTCGAGAAACCCTCGGCAATTCAACAGCGAGCCATCCGACCCATTGTACGAGGGAGAGATGTCATCGCTCAAAGTCAATCTGGTACAGGCAAGACGGCTGTCTTCTCCATTTCGGCATTACAACTGTTAGATGATCGGGTGAAGGATCCGCAAGTGTTGATTCTGAGTCCGACGCGAGAGCTGGCCGAGCAAACAACTCAAGTGGTGTCCTCTCTTGGAGATTTTATGAACGCAAAGTGTCATGGTTGTATTGGTGGGAGAAGTCTGGGTGATGACCGCAAGGCGTTGGAACAGGGAGTGCAGATTATATCCGGTACGCCTGGGAGAGTTTATGATTTAATCAAACGGGGGCATTTGATGCCCAAGTCGTTGAAAGCGTTTATTATTGATGAAGCAGATGAGATGTTGAAGATGGGTTTCAAAGAGCAGATTTATGATATTTATAGAAATCTACCTCCGCAAGCTCAGGTGGTCCTTGTGAGTGCGACGCTTCCTGTGGATGTATTGGATATGACACGCAAATTCATGAATGATCCTGTTCGAATTCTGGTGAAGCGTGATGAATTGAGTTTGGAGGGAATCAAACAATTCTATGTGAATGTAGAGAAGGAGGAATGGAAGTTTGATACGTTGTGTGACTTGTACGATTCCTTGACAGTCACGCAGGCAGTAATTTTCTGCAACACAAAAGCAAAAGGTGGACTGGCTTGCGACCAAGATGAGAGAGTCAAACTTTACCGTATCTGCAATGCATGGGGATATGACACAAGAAGATCGTGACAAAGTTATGGAAGAGTTTCGGTCTGGATCGAGTCGCGTATTAATTGCCACTGATTTGTGGGGTAGGGGTATTGACGTACAGCAGGTTAGTCTTGTGATTTGCTACGATCTGCCTACCGATCGAGAGTTGTACTATTCATAGAATTGGAAGAAGTGGGAGGTTTGGAAGGAAGGGTGTGGCGATCAACTTTGTCACTGAAGAAGATGTGCGCACGTTGAGAGGTATTGAACATTTTTACAGAACCCGCTATCGAGGAGATGCCAGCTAATGTCAGTGATTTAATGTAATGAGTATAGTAAGGTAGCACCCAATTGTTTGATGTTGCAACAAGTACTTAGTGTTTCACTCGCCTCGCCGCTCCAAGTCACAGTAAATGGGACGCTATGTGTAGCTAATTGGGACCCTTCTCATTTGTCACGCGCCCAGATCGACGAGAACTCCGTTGATCTTGACTTGATTGATGATAATACAATTCATCAACAGAGGCAGTCACCTCATAAATCGATTGATTGAAACTACCTACTTCTAATCCAACTGAACACGTACGAAACAGCAAATAATGCTATCAGTCAAAAAACTTCCTCCTTTGATTCTCCGCGGATGTTATCATCAAGTACCTGCATCCTCCGAGGCACTTTCTAGATTAATCTCGGCAAGACAATGCCGCAGAAACAGTAGCAGCATCAGTAGAACTCCTTCACAACCCCGCTTCTTTGCAGCTGCAGCTAAGAGAAACACAACATACTTCAACAAACCACAGCCTTATTTGATTGGCTCACGTCGTTTCTCTACGCATCCTATTTGTGACCCTATCAATTCCAACATTGCTAAAGATTTATCACCTGAAGAGTATGACCAAGCATACAAATTTATCTACAACCAGCATGCACATCCTCATGGACCATGGCTCAAATTCCTTCACAATGCTCATAAGGTTCTTCATGGTACAAAAAATCCTCGGATTTTGGTGCTTGCTAGTGGTCCAGGAGAACCTTCTGCCACTCTTGCAGCTAACTTTCCAGATGCAGAGGTGACTTCTGTCCACTCTACGATGAAATGCATTGACTGGGCCAGTCATCGCTTTAAAACACTCGGGTTAAGCAATATTTTCACCAGCTTTGTTCCTGATATTGAGGACCTCAGCGCATTCAAAGCTTCAAGCTTTGACCTGGTTGTAACTAGTTATGGTCTGGCTAACGTATCCAATCCTGAAGCTGCTCTGAATGAGATCCACCGTGTGTTGGCTCCTGGTGGAACATACTTGGCTGCAGTCTGGGAGCAAGCTCCTGCTGATGTTGCTTGTGACATCATATTAAGGCATTCTTGCGTTGGTCCTAACCCATTCCATACTCTTGATGGTAAAGATGTTGTGGGAAACTTTCATTGCCCAGTTCGCACGAAGCATCCAACGGCTCTTGGCAAGCCTCATCATCTCGAATCTTTGATTGAAGATGCCAACGTGTCAGGTAAGATGAACTCTGCTTGATTTCTTTCTACTTTTTTCAAGTACATGCATTTATCATTATGTTCACATTCACCTATGTATTCCAGTAATGGAGGTGTCTAATGATGAGTATCCTCTGAAGCTAGGCAAGACGAAAGAGTTTGCCTTCAAAGCACTTACTTTGCCTATACGTGGTGAGCTCACTGAATTGCAGCAATCAAACCACTTCCACTGTGACGATGCGTCTGAAGCCTTTGAAGATATTTTGAAAGAAGGCTTCATGGTCAAGATCCATGAAGATGGAGAGCTTGAAGTCCCTTACAATCAGTACAAGTTTGTAGTCGCACGTCGAGAATTTGAGGACAGTGACACAGTAGGAAAACCATTGAAGGCAAGAAAGAACAAAAGCATGGCTTTGAGCAAGATTCAAGCTCAGCTCAAGCCAACAGATGTTAGGCAGGATCCAGTTATATTCGACGTATGGAACAGAATGAAGCCTGCAGCATCAGGCAAAATCTACAAGACGTTGAAAAAACAGCTCGATGGATATAGGCGCTTTAAGGAGGTGAAAGTTCTCGATGCAGCACCGAGCCCATACACCAACACATCCGTCACACTTGCAGCTGATTACCCAAATACAACAGTTGTAGCGATCAGCAAATCACTTAACGTAGTCGAAGAAGTCAGAGAGCTAGCTTTGGACCGTGGCCTTCACAATGTTGAAGCTAAACACCTTGATCCCATGAACATGGCGAGTGTTCCCGACAAATCGTTTGACATCATTGTGTGCAGCTTTGGCTTGACATTCCTCAGCTCTCCCGAAGACACGCTTGCACAATTTAGAAGAGCCCTCAAGCCCGGAGGAACATTGATTATTTCAGTGTGGGAAGATTTTGCACTTCGTCAATTATCTGACTCGATAATTGCCCAGATGCATGCCTCTGGCGAACTTGAGGACTTCTCTGTCACCGGTAGTCTACCGAACGTTCTTGACCAGCTGTTACCATATGCCAAGCCACGTGCACTTGAGAATATGATTACGAAGCATGGCTTTGATGTGAATCACGTCGACCACGAAACAGCTAGGATCATTCTCTCCGAGCCCAGCTGCAAGTCGGACTATGGTGAGAACATTGCCACCCTGGCGATACGTCCTTTCCTAAAGGAACTAGAAAAGAATGGAGAAAACAAAAATGCTTTCAAGGAAGCAAAGCGGGCATTTGAGTCTGTTCTGAGAGACCCTTCTCTTGTGACTCGAGATAAGTGTGGAAACTTAGTGGTGAGTGCAAATACATTGCTGTGGCTGATATCTACTTTTTATCATCGTGCTCTGATCTCACCCTGATCTTCATTCGTCTCAGACAACTCTGCCAAGTAGATACAAGATCATCACAGCAATTAGGCCGCACGAAGATGCAGATGGTTTCCTCGACAGTAGCGGTAACACCAAGACGTCGGACAACTCGAGAGTTCGTATCAAGTTCGATGATATCCCGAAATAAATAGGAGTGCTAATGTAGCTAAAAATGTACTTCCTGTGGCTCATTTCTTCTGCTTCCGTCTCCACCAATCAAATTCTGGGAACTTGCTCTGCAAAAGCGTTTCATTGTCGTGTAACACAGCGTTTGCCAGCCATCTGCCAAATACGGCGTGGTAAATGAGCCCTCTGCTGCTCAATCCTGTAAATAGCCACATGTGTTCATGATTAAGTTCAGATGTTGCTGCGTCTGAGCTGTATTGGCCAATGATAGGCATTCTGCCAAATGCGCCTCTATTACTCTGCATTCTCACTCCATTGGTGATCTTTTCTACCACTCCATCGTCCCAGAGATGCGGAGCTAGTTGATACGTGCGACTTTTCAACTCATCTTCTACTTCGGTTGCGGTTAGAGGGGTGCTTTTGAATTCGTGTGTGGCACCAATAACATACCGCTGTCTTGTGTTGACTGGTGAATCGTTATCTTGTGTCAAGGGCGGCAATCGGAGAGAGGTACTTTCCGCATAAGACTGCATTATTCTCAATGAAACTCTTTTTCTCATCTGTCAACAGTCCTATCTCTATTGATTGTCCACGCACAAGCTGTACGGGTAATGAATCCTCTTCAATGAAATGATTGTGAAGTAGACCTGAACCAGCGGATAATATAACTGAATCATAATTCTTCAATTTTTGGCTCAATGCTCGATGATCATTTGGTTTTATCACTTCCCACTCGACGCTGCTTCCATCAGTCAAATTTTTGGCTTTCATCTTTATCTCCTCCAACAATCCTTCCAAATACGTAGGTACATGAATGACTTGACACCCATTGCTTAGTTTGAGACCTCCAAGGCAATCAATACCAACAGTATCGTGTAAATCCTCCTTTGACATCCACGTTGCAAGTTCGGGGATGTTTCGAGGCGGTGTCTTGTAGCTGGACTACATTTTTGTCAGACAATGCTACTCTGTATAAATGATCACGCAGGACACAAGTCGGTCTGTGTTTTGCTGCTGCTTGAACTAAAACTTGCGATTGCTCGAGAGCAGACTGGCCAAAGTGAATTAGCTTTCCTCTTGGAGAGAATGGATGCATTAGTCCGCCAGCAACAGCACTAGCGCCTGAAACGCCCACTTGTGATTTGTCGTAGATTGTGATTTGAATTTGCTCGTTGGGTCTTTTTTCCGCAGCTATGTCAATCAAATGATAAGCTGCCGATAAACCTGCGAGGCCGCCTCCAATTATTGCCACGTTTTCAATACGTCGGGCCTTCATCTCCTTGGCCGTGCTGCTCACGGAGGCCATCAATCGGCTGGTTGTTGCTCTGATGGGAGCTGCGTTATTAGCGAAGCCCATGGTGCCGCCGACACAATAGCAGCACAGTATAGACATCGCTATAGTAATATAACATCTCTGTTGCATAGTTCTTGCTAGCTGAATGACACGTACTAATGCTTGTGATGTCATCCCAACCAATGCCGATGATGCCATGATTGAGACGTCTCGGCTGTGAAAATAATGCGGGAACGTGAAGATTTGGCGCCATCCATCACTACCTATCGTACATTTTGAAGTAGACTCTCTCTCTAGAGAGGTACACCCATCAAGCCACCATGTCATGCCCATGTGGTTAAAGAGAACTAATAAATGGGGGTATATTGGATAGGCTAACACTACAGATCGCCTGCAACTCTGTCAAAAGATCTATCCCTGTAGGTGCAGAATGGGTCCCCTATAGATCTAGACACAAAGAGTAAGAGTACTCACTGAAGACCATCGTAGATCGGCTAATCCTGTAAACTGACCAAAGAACTCACTCACTCACACACTCACTCTTACGGCTGAAATCGAAGCATCTTTAGAGTATTATAGTGCTGGCACATGAGACATTTGGATGCACTGCATACGTACAAGTATCAAGATCCTGATGCAATGGATGGAATGGAATGAACGTTACCAACAGCAGATCTATATTCTGGGGGGCTACTGCGATTAAAGAATGGCATCCTACCATTCAAATTAGGAGCTCCTGCGACATTAATTAGTAGCCTATGTGGAATCCAAAGTCAAAGATGAGGTACTCATTACAGGAATTCCTCTCGCCCTCGAATGGCAGTAATAAGTGCTCATTGCAAAAGTCGCACTATGATATTGATCAGAAGTCACACGTATCTCTTGCCTTGCCCTGATCACTTCCCCATTTGCTCGAACTGCATCCCTTTTCCCTCAAGATTGGCATTTGCGTTGTAGCCTCCTTCAGCAATGCGTGGTTGTAATGATCGAGGCGGCCGATGGCCGCACTTGCTGCATTCATTTCATTTCTCCGCTCTCCATATGTAATAGGCAACATGTTGTGGGTCGCTCCAACTAAATCTACTATTACTAGATTTTGGCAGAAATCGAATACATCGTTGAAAGGTGGCAAGACGATTCGTTCCAATTTGTATCAGTTCATGAATGCGTCTTCCTCTAGTGCTGAAAGTTCTTCTCCAAATTCTGCCTCCGATAGCTCACAGCCATCAGCAAACGCCCCCCTTCCGATGGTTCTCACGATGGCATCCTGATGATCCTTACTGAGATACCGTGAAAGCCCACTTTTAATGCTGTTCACAGATAACCATCCTGATATTTTTCAGCGAGTGGCAGCGTTGGAATACCAACCTGACGATTATTTCCAGCTCGTCGCCACATTTCTAAATCCTTCAGTTGGTAATAACTTTGGAATGCATGTAAGGCAAGCCTCAACCTCAAACATTGGTATCAGACTAGATGAACACGAAAATTTGAATGCCCTTCTCGGAAATATTTTGACAGACTCGCTCATGAGTTCTAAACGTCTCACACTATCTAGCACTCGTTGATCGACGCCCATGTAGACAAAAATCTCATCCTCATCTGCTGCCGCCGCCATCATCACTAATCCTTAAACTAGACAAATTCCTTTTGACAATATTGCACCGTTATATTATCATCTCCTCTGCTGTACGTCGCTTTGGAGGAGTATCTTTTTGCTACGTGGATAGACACATACAAATTAGGACAGTGTCATTTTATTGACAAAGCGAACAGAGAGTTGCTCCTACAATATTCATTCTAACGTTGCTCTCAAAGAGGGTGATACACGCCGCTCGATCGTCGCTGCCAATTGCACTCTCAAACCAAACACATTCTTTTGATTGATATATTCAAACTCGTACTAAATATTTTCGGCGTACAAACGTTGTTGCTTGAATTTTTGTGTAAACATAACTCTCTACTCTACTCGATCTAACAAAATAACAGTCACACTTGTTTGTGTGGTGACAGTTAGTACACCACCGCAAGGTTGGACTGCCCTTCTTGTGTTGTCATCAAAATTGCACAGAATTGAGAATTGCCATCATTCTCCATTCTCCCTCATGAAAAATTGGAAGACCAGAGAGACAACGAGCATCTTTGGAAGAGGCGTCGTAAGGAGTCGGCTACTATGGTACTTATGGTAACAGATGATGATGGTAACGCTTGTTGCTTGTTGCTAGCTGTTGCTGTTTCAATTTGAAAGTTCAAGAAAGTTTCGGTCATCTTTCGGTCATCTTTCGGTCATCTTTTGGTCATCTTTCGGTCATCTTTCGGTCATCTTTCAGAATCCGAAAGATGACCGAAAGATGACCGAAAGATGACCGAAAGATGACCGAAAGATGACCGAAAGATGACCGAAACTTTCTTGAAGTTTTTTTAGAATGTAGAATGCAGCGCAGGTCGATCGGGCCACGGGAACCATCTGGCATAGATCAAATAACCTAAAGCCCCACCTATTGTACCAATGGAACTTTATCATTCACGCTTCGCGGATGGTGACGAATACGAAGAAGTGGTGTCGAGCTATCCAAGCTACCAAAAGCAGACCAAAAGCCGTACTGCACAAACCTTGAACCTATTGGGAAGCTCCGACACTACTGCTTGCGCCACATCTACAGTATGTATCTTCATCGAGCGGTAGCTGTATTGGTCTGCTCCACTGCCAAGGGCATCACTACGACTCCGCTTTCCAATATCGAAATCTTCATCTCCGTTTAAGACGTACTTTCACTTAGTTTCTTCCGTAATGGAGGCAAAGTAGTTGTCGTCGGAAGCATCATCAAGATCTCATCGGGACCGACTTCGTTAACAGCGCGGGAGGGAAGTGTGCTAATCAAGCTGTTGCGGCGGCGTCCATTGGAGTTGTTTGCAAAAATAATGGACCTTGAAGACTCTCTCCTCTCTTAGTGCACGACTAATTCTGCCTTGGAGTGCGAAGATGTGAATCCTCTTTTAAGGTCTTGCTCTTTTGGGTCGGTCGTGTACCTACAATCTATCTTCGATCTATTCGATGTCTGAATGGAGCGAGAGACTGTCACACCTACGTAGTGTCGGACATCAATCAAATTCATATTTATGTTATCTGGTTTCTCGTTTCTCAATATGTTTCGGAATGCTTTCTCGAGGCTGGTCTATCATGACATCGCCAATGAAAGCACAAGTTGAACCGAATCCAAAAACGTTGATCGTTTCCTTTATATTTTACTCCCTCTGTCCCACAAAAAATGAGCTTTTTGATTTAAAATAGTTAAAATTTGGTCAATTTTCGTCCAAAAAATTGCTATCGCACATCGTTGGAAAGCTTATTTCACGCCGGTTACGATTATTAGCCTCGCTGACGCTCGTCTAGCCGCTGCGCGGGTTTTCTAAATAAGAGAGGAGGCACCGGCTATCTACTACGATATTGATTGTGTCTACTTATATACATAGCAGTATTCAAATAGTACGTTATGTAACACTTTAATAATTATGTAATAAAGGTTGTACATTGCCTTCTACGAATGCTGTGTAGTGATTACTGAGACACGGTTGGGAGAATATTGATTTATGTGAGAGGGATTATCTATGAAGAGGTTTAATGTGAACGTGTGGAAACGATTGAAGACAGGTAGGAAGAAATTAGAGCGAGATGTAAATCATTTGGTGAAATAATATTCTACAGGACTGTTAGTATGATTTGGCAGAGTTAGTACCCACCCTCGGATTCCTTCTTAATGTTGGTGAAAGTGGTGATGTAATTGACGTTAGAAGTGAGAGCCTTGTTGTACAATGTAAGAGTATCATGTTCATTTCTGATATTGTTGAGGGTTTCAAGATCGACCCCAGAACTCTGTGCTAAGTTACACACAATATCAAATTTTGTTTTCCAGTTAGTCAAGGAGCAATTGACCTGTTCGATCGTGGTCTTTGCATCATCCAAATCCTCCTGTACGTTGTTGAGGATGTTGGAGACATGGATGAGGTGTGTTTGGAGATGAAGGTTGATCTCGGCAGAGGATAGGGTGGTATCACATTGCACCTCCCCTTGAGAGTAGATACCTGTGTAAGAAACGCCGTGTTCTGGGTAGAACATTGTTCCGAATCCGTGTTCTTGGCCAAATTTGAAGTTACCGATGTACCAAATTGAAGAGTATCCATCTTTTTGTGGGATGCTAAAAAAGCCAAAGCATCGAAAATTCTAAAAACGGGGGGGGGGCAAGGGGTCAAATCAAGCCGGGGGGGCAAGGGGGGGTGTCCCCCCCTGAACAATCAAATCTAAGCCAATCAAAGAAAGAGTCAATCGAAAATTCTAAAAACGGGGGGGGCAAGGGGTCAAATCAAGCCAATCAAAGAAAGAGTCGATCGAAAATGCCCGTGAAGGCCAAAGGACACGCCAAAGGGCCCGGACAGAACGACCGACCGAAGACTTAGCTCCTCTCTTTGGAGGTTGGAGGTTGTTAATGTGTAGGACCTGACGTAGGAATAAGTACGTCAAATAGCTAGTTTTTTGTGGGACTACGATTAACTTCAAATAGCTCATTTTTTTTGGGACAGAGGGAGTAAGTCATAATAAGTCTTTTGTTATATCACCAAATATATTGATCAATAGCTCAATTGTTAGCAAGATTGGACAGAGACTGCTTCAGTTACCGTGTGTCCACACATCAATATCGCAATGGGAGCCAAGCAGTCGACGACAAAAAAGCATCCCTCGCCATACCAGTCGCTTCATGAAGATTGGCCATGGGTTTGGGGCATGAGAGATCCTGAGTGCCTAGACTGGAAAGCTGGACTGCCAGATGACGAGATTCACGCTCAAGCATTGCGTCAACTGCGACCTACCAGTTCCAATAACAGACAATGTTTATTTAGGCAATGCACTTAGCGTTGAATCCATATCAACACTTGAAGCTCATGGTATCACTGCTGTTCTAAACATGGCTGGCCCAAGAGCCCTGCGCAATGACGTGATCAAAGAGTACGAAAAACACGCCATCAACTATAAATGCATCCATGCTGAAGACGATTTCAACTACTTTCTTACTGGAAAATGATTGGAGCGAAGCGTATGAATTTATTAAGTCTTCTACTAAGGATGGGAGAGGCAAATGCGTCGTCCATTGTGTATCAGGTATTAACAGGTCAGGCTTGATAGTATCGGCATACTATATGGTTACAAAAAGGGTGTGTGTCCTTGAAACAGTCAAGTATGTTCGTAAGCAAAGAGGGAACGTGGCATTATGTAATGAAGGATTTCAACAACAATTAGTGGCCATGGCTCGAGAGGAGAACCTTCTTGGTACTGAGCCTGGGAAAGATGGATCAATTATTAAACAAACACCACCTCCTGCTGAATATGATTGGGTTTTTGCAGGAATGGTAAAGAAGGAAAATCCTCTCGACAGGCTTGCTCTCTGATGAAAAGCAATTCTTGATGGAGACAAAACGCAGGTTAAGGTACCTCTTGGCAGTCAAGGCTAAAAAAGAACTATTCTGATGATCGTCGTGTAAGTGTTCACGTTCATATGTGCATTTGTTACTAGCGCTTCTTTCTCTAGCTGGCACACCCTTACTCAGTACTGGAGACTGGATGGAGAGACCCAGCGGGCGGCACCAACCCGACATTTGTGTGAACGGAAGCCTAATAAACAGAGTGTTTTTATTAAACAGGATGTGTATCCACAAATTTTGTTACATTTTGCAGTAAACCCTATTTTAATGAAAACACCGTGTTTAGTCCGCGTCACACAAATGTCGGGTTGGTGCCGGAGCCCAGTGGCGAGTGGCGCCATCCATCATCCATCACATCACCCATAAGCCACCATGATGTTGATACTGCTTGATGCCACTTATGCAGTATGTATCTTCATCGAGCGGTAGCTGTATTGGTCTGCTCCACTGCCAAGGGCATCACTACGACTTCTGCTTTCCAATATCGAAATCGTCATCTCCGTTTAAGACGTCACTTAGTTTCTTCCTCAATGATGACGAGTGCTAATGGAGGCAAAGTAGTTGTCGTCGGGAGCATCAATCAAGATCTCACGACCTACTCACGATCACTTCCAGCTCCAGGTGAGACATTGCTCGGGACTGACTTCGTTACCAGCGCGGGAGGGAAGGGTGCTAATCAAGCTGTTGCGGCGGCGTCCATTGGAGTTGTTTGCAAAAATAATGGAGTACATATGATTGGTAGAGTTGGAATGGATGATATGGGACGTGGTCTTCTGAAGGGTCTACGCTCTAGAGGCGTATCTAATAACGAAGAGGAGTCTATGGTATCGGGTGAGCATACTGGCATTGCATCGATTAACGTGTCGTCATCGGGTCAAAACACCATCATCGTGGCGTCTGGAGCTAATTTTTCCTTGAAAGCCAAAGAAGTGGACTCGTCACTGAGCAAGTTATTACAGAACGGAGGCAGCGATGTAGTACTAGTTCAGTTAGAGATTGATCCTGCAACTGCCCTTCAGGCATTGCAAACTGCAACATCTAAATCAGCTCTCACAATCCTCAATCCTGCGCCAGCTCCTCAAAGATGGACGCTGACTCAAGACTGGTATTCAAATATTAGACATTCTTGTTCCTAATGAGAGTGAGTTGGCCTCACTCTGTGGTGCTTCTGTTGAAGAAGTTACAGGAGAAGGTGAAGAAGCAATGGCAAGATCATTGTTGGAGAAAGGAGTTCGCACTGCAGTAATTGTTACTCTCGGGCGAACGCGGTGCAATGATTGTAAGAAGGAAAAGTGACTCTGGAACAGTGGAGCAAACCTCTCCTGATGTCAATGATGATGATAGTAATCATGAGACAATCATGATATCAGAACCTGCTGACCTCCCGCATGCGGCTCTCCCAGTGGTGGATGCTGTAGGAGCTGGAGATGCCTTTTGTGGTGCTCTTGCAGCCTACTTATCTCGTGGTGTGGAATTAGAACAAGCATCAAGCATGGCATGTGGAGTAGCAAGTATGTCCGTCAGGAAACGGGGTGCTCAGGAAAGTTATCCGTTGGCTCGAGATTTGCCGGAGTGCTTGCAGTTAGATAATAAACAACTTGGTAGTGCCGAAGAAGAGTCGGAAAGAAGAGGTACAATCACGTTTGTTACCGGCAATAAAAACAAACTTTTGGAAGTGCAGCGATTGATTTCAAGTGACCAAAGCGAATCTGTACCCTTTGACTTGACCAATGCAAAGCTCGATCTTCCAGAGCTGCAAGGCTCACCGGAAGATATTGCTCGTGAAAAGTGCAAAACAGCTGCAAATTTATTACAATCAGCTGTCATGACAGAGGATACATCTCTCTGCTTTCATGCTCTAAACGGCTTGCCCGGCGCGTACATAAAATGGTTTCTCGATGACTTAGGACATGACGGGCTGAACAAGATGCTGCAAGGTTTTGATGATAGTAGAGCCTACGCACAAACGATTATTGCATTCTCTTCGGGGCCAGGGAAGGAGGTCCACCTCTTTGACGGGCGAACTGAGGGAAGGATTGTGCCACCTCGAGGAAGCCTTGATTTCGGCTGGGATCCAATATTTGAACCTCTTGAGGAGGAGTGTAGCAACGGTGGCATCGATGCAGGCAACACCTATGCTGAAATGACCAAGGACGATAAAAACAAAATTAGTCACAGATCCAAAAGTTTTGAGAAGTTCAGGCAGTTCCTGGCAACATCATCCAATGAAATTTTGAAAGGTATGAATACTTAAGCAACTTCAACCTCTCTCGGACAAATTTAATAGGTAATGCAATGAAGCTTCAAGTCTTTTGTTCGTAGCATAGTTTATTTAGTTCATAATTTTGTTACAGCAAGTATTAGTTGTATCAAGCGCCCCACCACGGTAAATGTTGTGGTATCGCCTGACTCTTTTCGAGGTCTGATCAAAATTGGGTTGCTTCAGTCAATCCCGTCTTCCCTCTTCAATATGTGCAAGAATTTATTTGTTCGTCGCTAACTGACAAACGGTATAATAGCCACCACCATTCATCATGTAATGGTGTATCTCCTAGTCCTTCGATAAGGCATATCTTCAGTAGGGTCGAATCCAGCCTCTACATCGGCCACATCTGGCATGGCCTCATCATTGTCGTGTTCCTCTCCTTCATTTACAGTTGTAAGAGGACTACCCTGAGTCGGTGGAGAAGACGTCTTTGACCGACTAATAGTCTCCACTACTGCTTCAGCCACCACACCCTTACCATTCTCCTCTTCTGGTGGTGGAGGAGAGTTTGCCGCTTCCACACTCCGCTTGACAAACCGACCTTTGACGCGCATTCCTCCGATCTGCCAAATTCTTTACGACAATTATACCGAATCTTCTTGTTCCACACGCGACGGGCACGTTTGGCGTTGAATTTTTGAATGATGGCTGCTCGTTCGGCTGGAGTGTAAATTCCGATGCGTCCATTTTTGTTGTAAATCTGTGAAGGAAGGAAACAAAGCAACAGTGATGAGAATTTGATAAGTACGTGTTTGATGATGCAAAATTTGGCTCCTCGTCTTCCACTACAATCTCTGATCGCTCTCTTTTTCTCACCTCCTTGTATTTACCCAATGAATGAGGCAGAGTCAACACACCCTTCTCTCCATTCAACCCTCCACCATTCACACCATCTTCACCTCCTTCACTCAAATCTTCCAACAGTCGTGATCTAGCCCTACGTAGCAATTCCTCTGGTTCTAATAACGATTCATCAATATCTTCATCCTCTTCCTCTCCGACATTTGACGTTAGATTCTCCACATGGAAACTTTTGCTAGAAGAATGATGATGATGATGTCGAATAAGTAGAAGAAGATTGATTCTTCCTTTTTGATTTGGAGGTAGATACTGGAGGTGTCAAATCGGACTGACACTGAATCTGGACTTGTTCCGAATATATTCTTTGGTTTGTGTTGTCGCTTTGAACGTCTTGATGCTGTAGCAACATTCGCTGCCGCTGTAGTATTAGCCGTATTATTCTGCTGCTGTGCCGAATAAGCATTATGATGATCATGATGATCTGGAGAAAATTCCATCATTGCACCAAATGGAGAAGTCGAAAACGCATCCCCCTTTTTTATATATCCATTGACATAGTTCTCCTCCACCTTCTTCTCTTCTATCATACGCTTTGTGGATGCCAACTCCTCTTCGAGTATCGAGGAGGGTAGTACAAAGTGCATCCGATCATTCCGACGGGTGTAGGAATCCCATTTTTCCATTCCCTCGGGGTTGGAGACGGAGCGTATGCGACCGCCGACTCGTCTACTACTACTATTTTGATTGAATGGAGAGGACGACAAGAGGGAGGTACTGCCATCATTGTTGTGAAAGGCAAGGATGGATGTGAATCCGCCCTCCGAGTCAACGCTTGTGGGGTATGGTTGTGGCTGCAGTGGTGGCACGGCGGTGGGGATTCGAGGAGGCGGTGGAGGCATGGCCTCCGAATCGTCATCTGACGATGTCTGATGAGGAGTTATCGTGTTGTTCCTCGCAATAGCGATAGGGGCTGAGCTGTGCATTATTTGATGATGATTATGTTGAGCATGATGATGATCTCCTTCCAGTTGCTGCAGAGGAGTATCTCGTTGCATGGCAGCACTTGTCGCCAGGGCAGCCAGGGCGCTAAGTGCACCTGAAGCTCCAGTTTCAGTGCGCGGAGGAGCAGCAGCGGGTGTCATTGTTGGCTGGGCTGGTATATAATGTGCACCTACTTGTGTTTGCATCTGAGTATCGCCGTGCATCAACCCGCTGGTAGCGAAGATAGTTTGAGATGGCCCATCAGCCTGCAGCTTGCTGATGGTGGAAGTTGGAAGAGGTTCTCATGAAATCATCAGAAGATTCACCAGAGGACGGAAGAGGAATGACCGATTCAGTTTGAGCAGCCACTTCCGCAAACGATGCCATTGTTTGGCTGCAAGAGAGAAGTGGTGGTTTAGGGCGACCGCCTCAATGGAGTATTGTCTCTTATGCGTTCTGGATACGCACTTGGTCTTGTACGAAGTACCAGCCCGTGCTTTGAGTGAATTGGCGTTGTGGGACAGTGTTGTGAGTTCTCTCATCCCAATGTGCGGCTCTCGTGCGTACAAATCGCTTTCTGTTGTTCTGCTCATCTTGAAGGAAGTGTCTTCGATGATCACCGATCACCGATAGATGCAGCTGACATTCCCATGCCCATCAAGGTGAGGTTTTGTATGGTTGTTGAATTGTGTGACATGCAAGGTAGTTTATGTTGAAGTATGGGCATGCTAAAATCTGATATTGTAACCACTGTGATGAGAACGCGTGGAAGACACTCATTCCCTTGCCGCCACACTCGCCACCGGCCACCGCGCCATCCACGGCTTCGATCTTCACTTTTTGCATTCGCTTGTGCTCGCTTGTGCGTGTGCTGAAAATGTTGTAAGTGATACATCTATACTTCGTTGGTTGTTGGCACGCGGCAGTTAGTTTCAACCAATACAATAGTTAGATACATTGGCAGGCATGATGAGGTCGTCTTCGTCATCGGCGTATTGTGCAGTAGCAGCCGCCCTCTTTCTTCTGCAGCATTCAGTCGCAGGATTGCTTGTCGATGCGTTTGTTACCCCTAACGAAGTATCATCATCGCACGTCGCACTACATGCCAAAGTCATACGTGTCTGTCAAAGTCCAGGTTGCCGCGATGATGGAGGAAAAGACACTTTAGATTCGTTAACAGCGTTGGCATCTCCTGGGTGTCAAGTTATGAAGGGAGGTTGTGTCAGTTTATGTGGTTCAGGACCAGTTGTAGAGATTCCTACCCAATGGGGAAGATGTGATGACAATATCATCCATCAAGAGAAAGAAAGTCAAAGGAGATGCATTGATATCTCTGTTAGAGGAATTATCCGATGATGAAGAAGCAGATATATCTAGCTTTATGCGGCAACGATTAATCATGGGATATGAACAATCACTCGAGGCAAAAGCAGCGTATGAAGCGAAGGATTATCAGTCTGCTGTACAATTATATGAAGAAGCCATTCAAACTGGTAGAAAGCCAGCCATGGCATTAGAAGAAGCACGATCATCGGTCGATAGCAATCATGATAGTATCAAAGGTGTCTATTGGCTTGTGGATTCGTTTCGCAATTCGTGCAGGGCAAGACTTGCTCTGAAGGACATTGATGGCGCTCGTAGAGATGCGTTTGCGGCCACAGTATTCTCTCAGAACATGGATGCTGATGCCCATATGTGTTTAGCCGAAGTATGTCAAGCTTCGAAGGACAAGATGGGTGAGTTACAAGCAACTAAAGCTGCAGTACAACAGTACCAACGGTTGGAGGATGAGTATTCCAAGCCAATGCCTGGAAAAGATGCGGTCGCGAGAGCCGAAGCTGCCAAGATTAAGAACAATGCGAGTACTGTCAAGAGGGAATTAGGTTTTAGAGTGATGAAATTGGAAAATGAATTGAAATCATCTTCGTAAAAGCTCTATTTATAACTCCACTAAATATACTGTAGCATAAAAATGTACATATTACCCTATTCTTTGCAATGCAGTTGTCCTTGATTAGGCCCTGCTTCGCTCGGGTTGTAATGTTTATCTACTTGACCAGCCTTGTGAAATGACGCCGGAGATGAGGGACGATTGCCTGATGCCGAGCGAGCATCAGTAGATGACGACCTACTCCCGCTGGTTCTGCTCATTCTTCCACTGTCAACAGACATGGCGCTAGCTCCCATTACACTTCCCTGGTCATCTGCGTGTTGGGTCATACCTTTCACACTGTTATCTAGCATGACACTGATACCCATCATACTATCTTGATCACCAATGTTCGAAAGACCCAAAGAAGGAACCGGTATGCTGGAATCACCGATAGACATCGTTGTATGGTGGAGCGGTTTAAGTGGAGAGAGAGGGCCGTCATTGAATACATTTAACAAGGATGCTCCACCTATCGACTCATCGGCTTGCGAGATGTTCTCAGTTCCAGTCAGCGACATTTTTTCAAGGTCCAAACTGTGCTCGGGTGAAAATGGATACTTCGGATTTTGAAGCGGCGAACGTGTCAGTGGTGAAGCAAGTGGACTTGGATTCATCATTGCTCCTCCTTCAGCAGATGCAGGCATCGACCAATCTACTTGGATTTTGCCACTGTTGGATGGAACGCGATGACTCCTATTCTTAGCGTGTCTTCTTCTACTAGCCTTGGGTGACCGCGCAGGAGGGAGATTTGATGGCTCCCTCGCCACTGGTCCATGAGAGACAAGCTCTACTTCTTGGCCAACATCACCAGATATTTCGTCTTCCATTGCTTGCAAATAGTAGCTCAAGCTATCACCTGTTTTGGTACTCATGATACCAGACATTACCGACTTGCTTGCGCTTGCGACTGAATCGTCTGGACTTAGATCACTTTCACCTGTGGGCTTTGGGGGAGGGAAGCCCCTTGCTGGAGTGGGATAGTTCGCATCATTTGAAGATCCAGGGGGAGGCTTCTTCGATCGATTGCGTTTCTTTGGTTTAATTAGGAGAGGGATACCACCCCCAACCATTGTGCTCTCAGGGTGGACTTGACCTGGTCCAGCAGGAGGCTGAAATTGCACATGCCTAACACTAACACCTGCTTCGGCAGCAGGCACTGGAGGATGGCATCTGTTGGCTAGCTGCATATGCGCCACTATGGAACATCGATTGCTGTTGCGCCAGTGGATCTTGTGAAGGAGGATCTCTGCTTTGTGGAGGAGGCATCATTTGCTGCTGCCCTGGAGATGGCGCCGCTATACCATGTTGCGGAGAAGGTATCCGCGTTTGTTGAGGGGGAGGAGGCATCATTGGTTTCTGCGATCCTCCATACATGTGATCATAAGAATATTGAGGATTAGGTTGTGGATGTGGATTCTGCTGATGATGATAGAAAGAACCATGGTGCGGATTGACGTCCTGTGTAGATGGTTGTTGTAGATCTAGCTGACTGTGCCCCTGGGTATTGTAAGGCCACTGATGAGGAATATGTTGTCCAGGCATAATTTGATGCTGAGATTGAGGAACTTGCGGCTGATTTCGTTGCTGCAATGGGGGTTGCGCAGTCGGATTCCATTGCTGCTGTGCATACTGCTGCTGTGCCAATTGTTGTTGTTGCTGTGCCAAGTGCTGTTGTTGCCGTGCAATCTGCTGTTGCTGTTGCGCGAGCTGCTGTTGCTGCTCTTGAAGATGCTTTTTGCTTTTCTCGCTGCGCATTTGCAATAGAAGTGGCTGGCATTGGCATCCCCTTGACTGCTTCGTCGGGGTCTTCTCCTGCAGCAATTGCCACCTGTCTAGCTTGTTCGCGCTTCGCTTCATAATATTCATTTTCCATCTGAATCCTCACGTCTTTTGAATTTTCACGCAGTGCTTGGCTCGTCTTCTCGCGTGCTTTCTCTTCCCCGATATCAAACCAAGTTTGGGAGTCAGCATCTTTCTGTAAAAACCTCCCCGGAGGATCCATTTTGCGAATTTGGTCAACAATGCTCGTAGCAATTAAGCGCTTCTCTCTTTTAAAGCGAGCTGTGAGATATACCCGCTTTTTGCTTTCAACTATACTGCGGTACTGCTCATTACCATGGTGGGAGTTGATGGTCCCTCCTCTGCCGCAAAGAACATCATTTTTATTTGGTGTACTAGTGCGATATATCTCATCCGAAGAAGAGACATTGTCGGGATTCATGCTGCAAGATGAAGTGAGGTTTGAAAACCCTCTTACTCCTTACTGGTAAGGTATACCAGCACACAGGTTGATGCTATTATCAAAAAGTAGGATGGCCGCTTTAGGATACTACTTCGACTCTCCGCCTCTCGTCCGTCACGATAAGTCGATGACCAGAACCAGAAGGGCAAGTTGTGTTCGGTCTCAACTCTATCTCGCTCTCACAAAATCGCCATCGTCGGTTACGGTGGTGAAAATATCGGTCGTTGAGTGAGAAATACTAATTCCTTTGTAGAAATACAGTTGTGGGATCGCGGATTGATCTTGTTAACCTTGCCAAGATAGGAGTAGATGGATGCTTCCAGCCCTTCTCCCCATCTCCTTCCCAACCTCTTTGACATCGACACGTCACGTTCACGTCACCTGGCGGCTGGTGGGGCTGGCGCCTGGCGCCTGGCGCCTGGCGCGCCAGTCCGCAATCCTGTCCATCGGCGCACAGCGCACAGCAGGCGCAGATAGCTAGCACACGAGAACAGAGAACAGAAGATGATAGCCAACACTTCTGAAGGTGAACTCTTGCATTGTTTAGCCTGCATATCAACAACAACAATCTGGTAACATGGCAACTGTAAGGGACTGCAATATATTTTTTGCGTCGTTCTTTTATCATCATTTTCATCTAAATCAGTCATCTCATTACCTTTTCACTTCTCATGTCTTTATGCATGTTGCAGGAAACGTCCAATACAATTGCCGAGCTCCAATCTCGGCTCAGTGATCTCGAACTATCCAAAACATCATAACGATGTGAGCGCCATAATTCAGAAAGAACGGACAGAAATGTTGCTCAGTCTAAGAAAGATAATGGAGACAATGAAAGCAGAAGCGGCGGAAGGGGGAGGAGCCAGTAGTAAAGAGTTGGAGAAACTAAGGGCTGAAAATGAAGAGTTGAAGAAAATAAATGCAAAACAAAATTATCGGATTGAACACTTGGTACACAATTTGAGGGATGTCGTGGATAAATAATTTCAGAAGTCGATGCAATCCTCTAGTCGATGGATCGTCTCTACAACAAAACTGGAATGGAGTAAAAAACAAAAATTCCACACATTCAAAAACTTTGATGCTAAGTAACGTATCTTAGCAACATATTTACCTACATAAACCCTCTTCAACCAATCATCGCTGTGTAGAAATTCCAAACTCCTTAATCTGGGCTGGGGAAATGGTTTCACTGTTCAAAGAAATCTCCAGAAGTTCAGAATTAATGCACCAATCCCTATCAGTTCTTTGCCTTCTTCGTAGGAACATGGTTATTCAATGGCAAAGGAGAAGAAGCAACTTCGAGGATCCTGCTTTCGTTCCAATCCAAAGACATGAGTGATTGCACTACAAGTGCAGCTACATCCTCTCGATACACTGGTCGCTCGTTTTCGTACACTTCAGTTTTCAATTGGGTAGATGAATTCAGGCTGGTATTTAGACACTGCCAATGAGTCTTTTACCCCTTTATCAAACGAGAAGGAAATATCTTTGATCAATTTACCCTTGATACGGAGATATGTGTAGGGGATGCCCGCTTCTTCCAGGATGTTGATAAACACCATCGGGTCAGGAGTCCTTGGCGTCTCAATAACAAACACGTGTTTCATGGACCCCGATTCAACTAGGGCTTGCAACGAATTTGAGAATATTTGAGCGTGATACTCAGAGTCATCACTAGGGACATCATTCTCCCAGGCACCATACTTTTCATCCAAATAAAAGTCGTAGGTCTTGTCGTTGGGAGTTTTCTCATAAGTATTCAGCGTCACGGCCCTCTTCTCGAGCTGATACACAGTACCTAGCACTGCTGCATCGTACGATTGTACTCGTTCAATAATGTGGTCGACATCAGATGTATCTATCAAGCGCACCAAGTCCTCTCCTGCGTATGCCAATTTGAAAGCAGATCCAAGCACTTTGTTCATTGCCTCCGCTGAACTTGCAGTGGCGGCGATAGCTCTTGGACTTGACAGTCCTGAAATACCTGTGCCGTAGAGCGAGCCAGCACGTTGAAGGAATCCAAACACGGCAGAACCAAGGTATCCTCCAGCGCCGAAAACGCAAATCTTCTTCTTTTCAAACGGTTTAGATGCACAACCTTTGGGCTCGTTGAGCATCTGCAACGAAGTTAGTCTGCGCCCGCCTTCGATGCCACCGAGCGAAAACGCATCGGCTGAGAGAGCAGCTGCGGCAACGCAGACGAAGAAGAAACTATTGCAAGACACCATTGGATGATTATGTACTCTCTACTTGAGAGGAAAACAGCGGGCGGTGAAGATGAAGATTTCTGTTGGAACAACATGCATTCTTTGAAGATAAAGATGAAGATGGACACGTACGCGCTGCAAGCCTTCGTTTGATATAAGGGCTCTCGCTAGAGGGCTGAACGCGTGCGTAATAAATATGTTGCAACCTCTATTGCAACTTGCAACTTGCAACTTGCAACTCACCGCTCACCATTCTATTTGCACATACATGTTATGGTGCACGCGAGCGAACACTACCAACATTGATCATAACGCAATCAATACGATGAAGATCCAAATCTCTCTCCTCGCAGGTCTTTTGGGTTTTGCTGCTGGTAAGTCGCCAGAGCTAGACCCAGCATCATTCGATGAAGTAATTCACTCGAAGAATGCCTTCGTCAAGTTTTATGCTCCGGTAAGTGAAAGATCCTGTTTGGTTCAGCCCTCGGCGCATGAGGACTCCAATTTTTGGGTGAATTGTGTGTGGACAAGATCGTACAGCATTTCCTGCTTTGATATCATTTCTCAACTTGTTTTACTATATTATTTACAGTGGTGTGGTCATTGCAAAGCTTTAGCTCCAGATTGGGATAAATTAGCGGACATGTATGCATCTTCAAAATCGGTAGCAATCGCATCTGTAGACTGTACAACTGATGAAAATGACGAGTTGTGCCATCAATATGGTGTCCAAGGATATCCTACGCTAAAATATTTCACTGACGGAAACACAATGGGCGAAGATTATCAAGGTGCACGCAGTCTGGAGGCACTCGAGCAATTTGCAAATGATACTCTCAACAAAAAATGCATCGTTGGTTCAGAAGAGGAGATGGCAAAAGATACGTCGATGTGTTCTGACAAAGAGAAGGAGTATGCTAAGAAGATGAGGGGCAAGACCGCTGAAGAGCAAAAGGCTCAAATTGAAAGATTAGAAAAGTTGAAGAATGGCAAAATGAAGCCTGAGTTGAGGACTTGGCTCTTCCAGCGGCTTCACATTTTGAAAGGATTGGGAAATGCCGATGGTAAGGATGAGCTCTAAATATTTCACAAATAGATGAAAGATGTTTTATGCGGAGAGATACTCTATAAGTATTCATTATGTCCCACTGGCAGGTAATCCTAGAGACTGCTTGATTTGATCATATATTACAAGCTGGAATGTAATTATACAGCCAACATGAATGAATCTTGCATTTAAACCTCTGAAAAAGGCAAAGATGCCTCCATCTTGGTACACTCGTTGTATTGTTTCAAAAAAGTTGCCTTTGGTGCCATCGCTGTTCTTGTACGTAGCGGTGAGCAACACGTCTCCCGGATGACTTGCCAGGCAAGCTACAATTGATGCCATGAATGCAGCACCGACCTCGACCTCCAGCGCTATTCCATTCTTGGGCAGGAATGTCAAACCTAATAAAGTACCGTAAAGCATGCCAGCAAACAAGTCAAAGGAGACCTGCTTGCCCATTGTGTATGGTACTTGCTTTGAAAGCATTGGTGCGAGTCCTTTTTGAAATGGACTCAGGATTCCATCTTCCTTCACTACTTTCGACAGGCCGTCTATCAGACCGTTCGCAAATGATGGATCTGTTACTAGTTTGATGCGTGTCTCTTCCATTGGGCATAGAATAATGGAGGCAAGCGCGCCTGCACAAATGGCTGCCACTAAATACGGTTGTGAAGGATCTGTTACGCCATCACACAATGACAGAAATATTGGCTTTAGGGTCTCGTAGACACCGAATTTTAGCGCTCCTTCCACACCGTATCCAATGACTGTTGGGCCAAGACCCGCAGTCAACGCTTGTGGGCCTTCTGCTTCAACTATTCTAAGTGCTGCTTTCGTCGGGGAAAGGTCTGCAAGTGCTGCATCGCTTTGCATTTTCGTTTTCACTACATCAATCGGTGTTGTGATACCGTGGGATATTGCAGCAGAAGCTCCCCCGGCGATGAAGAACCTTGGGTCTGATGCTTTCTTTTTTGAAACATGTGTCACAGGCTTTGACAACGTTTTGTCGTCATCATCCGTGACTTCTCTATTTGGTGGTGGGCTCGATACTATCAGTTCGCCTTGCAATGTGGATGGCGTCGCTGTTACTGGTGCTAGATCATCGTCAGTTGCTGCCAGAGAATTATCAGGTTTGATTGATAGTATCGAAAGCGTAAGTAATGCATTTCGCACAAACACTCTTCTGTCTGTAACATCATCAAATTGCTCTTCGTACTCTGAAATGAAAGCACCAGTAGCTACTACGTGTCGGCAGTCATTGTGTCGAGGATGATGATAATGAGACTGTTGGAAAGCAACAGCCACTTGCAGCCAGAGCACGTGAGAGAGGAGGTGTTTCAATATCATTGTTTTGTTTAGTCCTCACACACTTGATTCATCTTTCAAAAAAATCGTGTTCCTCGTCTTTGAGATTGCGTACGATAGGAATCAGTATCAATTTGTCCGCACTCACATCAAATCATCTAACTTGACGACCTCCTTCTTGCTTGCATTGCTGAGGGGCGATGCTCTTCCCTAGTGGGCGTACATATTGCGTATTGAGGGATCATGTTGTTGTCAAAGCTAGGTATAATAGTGCTACTGATCATCCTCTTGGCTGAAAACTGCTCTCTTGCATTTTCAGTGTCATATCGTCGTCTCGGTCGGCTTGAGTCGCCATCAACTTTTGATGACGAGCATTTTCCTGCTTATCGGCAAAGATAGATCCCAATGAAGACCGCGAGGGTTCACTTGCAGCTGCAACAAAAGCACTCGGCAAAGTGCCGTATGGTGAGACATCTCGAAAGTATCGTCGTACCGTCTTCAAGCACGACGATTGGGTGAATCATAGGTAAGGTTTTGTGCCTCTCTGTTATCATATGCTACTTATACCATCAGCTGCTGATACATGCTTTCCATCTCCTATCATACAAACAGACAATCTAATTCAAAAGTGTTTGACAATTTACAGTCGATGTTCTTCTCTGGCGTTGTTAGACAGCTTCGTCCACAAGGTAAGTCGTCGAATTGAAGAGTCTCTGCTCTGTCGTCATAATATCACCATGTTCTGATATCGTTGAATGTGTTTCATTGGTTAGTTGGGGCAGTTACAGCTGTAGCGGCATTTGTACTGGGCTGGAATATGGGTGCTGTGGAACTCGCTGCGTCAAACAATATCTGGCTGCCCACTTTAACTCTTCCAACGGTCCCATTCACATTATCGTCTCCTGCTTTGGGACTGCTGCTGGTGTTTCGGACAAATGCTGCTTACACAAGATGGATGGCTGCTAGAGATAGCTGGGCGAGAATGGCAGCTCATTCCAAGAACCTTGTGCGAATGGGGAGTATCTTTTCATCAGATCAATCTGCCGTGAGAGAGTTATCGAATGCTTCCTGGCTTTATTGTCCGAACTGTTATGAACAAATTATCGTCTCCAGATGAAGGACGAAGAACAATACAAAAAGGAGGTTATAGAGCGTTACCAAAATTCTTCCATAGGAACACGAACTATCAAATCAAAGGATAGAATAATGGCTGCATGGAAGCAGCTGTCTCTCCAATTACATTCACTTCCAGCGTCAGATCCCAAAGCTTTGATAGAGACTGACAAATCTATCATCATTTTAGGAGAATGCACATCAATTTGTGAAAAGGTTTACTCTAGTCCTGTTCCATTGGTGTATACTCGACATACTGCTCGCTTCTTGTAAGTTTTTCAATGCATTGTTGTCGCTATCACTTCACTCAAATACTCACAACGTTCTTCACTTCAGATCTCTTTGGGCTCTGACATTGCCGTGTGCACTTTATTCATCATTTTCGGCTCAAGAGCAAGTCTGGGCAACTTTGCCTGCAAGCAGCATTTTGGCTTTCTTTCTATTTGGAGTTGGCGAACTGGCAATGCAACTTGAGGAACCTTTCTCCATTCTGCCGATGAATTACTTCTGTCAGGACATTTTAGAATCTGCAGAGATCCTGATCGAAATTGCAGAAGAGCAGGAACAAGATTAAGTGACATGCATGTAATGAACTTTCATCCTATACGAAATTAATTCAATTGTGTCTACCTCTTCATGCCGATTCATCTTTTGTAGTGGATTTGACAACGCCAACTGCAACAGTTTGCTTCATATCTCTAATAGTAAATCGGCCAAGCGGTGGGTAATCAGCGAACGGCTCGACGCAAAGTGGTTTCGACGGCTCCAGTGTGACGATGGCAGCATCGCCATTTTGAATAAACTCAGGATTCTCTTCTACAACTTTTCCTGTTTGCCGATTAAGCTTTTGTTTGATACTCGTAAAGGTACATGCTACGTGAGCGGTGTGGCAGTCGATGACAGGACAGTAGCCCTTTGTGATTTTCCCAGGATGGTTCATTACAACGATTTGTGCCTCAAAGCTTGTGACGCCAACTGCAGGATTGTCATCCGCATCTGATGCAACATCACCTCGACGAATGTCTTTCAGGGCTACGTTCTTGACGTTGAAACCAACGTTGGTGCCGGGGCCGACCTCATCTAATGACTCGTGATGAACTTCACACGATTTGACTTCAGCTGTAATGCCTGAAGGTGCAAACTGTGCAGTGATACCTGGTTTCATTATGCCCGTTTCTACCCTTCCTACAGGTACCGTTCCAATTCCTCCAATTTTGTAAACGTCCTGAATAGGAATGCGAAGTGATTTGTCAGCAGGACGTTTCGGTGCACTAACTTTATCAAGTGCATCAAGAAGAGTCGGGCCATCGTACCAGGACATGTTTGCTGATTTTTCCGTGATATTGTCGCCCTCCCAGCCACTGATAGGAACAAATGTAACTTTGGCAGGTTTGTATCCAACTCTCTTCAAATATGTTGCAACTTCACTCTTGACATTTTCATATCGTGATTGACTGTAATTGACCGATTTATCATCCATTTTATTCACCGCAACTACCATTTGCTTCACTCCTAGTGTAAAAGCGAGGAGGGAATGTTCGCGTGTTTGGCCACCTCTAGAGATTCCCTCTTCAAACCCACCATGAGATGCATCAACCACCAGCATGGCTACATCTGCCTGTGATGTGCCAGTGATTGTGTTCTTGATAAAATCCCTGTGTCCAGGAGAATCGATTATTGTGAATTCATATTTCTTGGTTGCAAATTTCCAGAGAGAAATATCAATGGTAATCCCACGTTCCCGCTCCGATTTTAGATTGTCAAGCACCCATGCAAATTTTTGTTTGCCGGCTTCCTTCTCGTGTTTAGCAATTGTCTCTTGATCGACGCCGCCACACTTGTAGATCAAATGGCCCGTGGTAGTCGACTTTCCAGCATCGACATGCCCGATTACTACCAGGGAAACGCGAGGCTTGTCCTTCGGCATGGTGAATATTCTGTGCTACTTTTGTAATATTGCTGTTGCCTGTATTGTCCTTCTCTCTACATAGCGAGCTCTCTTGAGATTGCTATATAGGAGTAATTGCTATATAGCTCTTAGCTTAGGCGACGACGCAAGACGCCCGACCGCAAAACCGTCCATTTTTTCCACCTCTTGACGGCGCTGCCGGCCGCTGGCGCTCTCACAACTTGTTACACCAATCCATCAACAATGGGGAAAGCTAGTAGAGCGGGGAGAGCGAAGACCCCAGCTAAGGCTGTGTCTTCTCGTCTAGTGAAGCATGCACCTTTAACAACGACAGGCGCTAAAGTGCTGGTCAGCCCCAAATCGCAAACCGCTGCAGAGAATGAGGCACTGAGTAGAGGACAGCGAAAGCGTCTGGCAAAGCGGGAACAATTTTTAAAGCGAGAGAGGATGGTCATGTCATCGCTGCGGCTAAAGAAGTTGGAGGAGCAAAAGGGTAAGCTTGATGGCCTTGATGCTATAAAAGAGGCATTGACATCAACAACGTCTACCGCGAAGGAAGCACATGCATCAGCACATACATCAACGCACGCAGTTGAACATCATTTATCATCTCACACAGTGAAAGCAAAGAAGAATTTAGCTAACTCTGAGATTGGACACATGGGACTTGTATTAGAGCATCCCTCTTTCAAAGAGAACCCGTTCGCAGCTATACAGCAGCATCTACGTAACTCGTTAGAATCTGATGCAGAGATGCTAAAAGAAGAGAGTTTGAAACGCGAGAAGGAAGATAAGATAATAGAGGATAAGAAGAAGGAAGAGAAGAAGGAGAAAATACGTGATATTAGATTCGCCAGAAGAATGGGTAGTAAGAAATTCAAGTCAAATCGAGCCAATAGGTTATGAACAAAGCAAGGTAAGAACATACTCCTAATATTGTTTAGATTGAGTCGACAACAAGCACCATTACTAGGCCTTCGACCGGTTCATTTCTTGGACAACAGTGGTTAGAAAGTTTTCCTATCGGTGCTAAAGCAAACAACTATTTGTTCGTACGTGCGAACGTGAGGTCGGCGCAGACAATGCGCTCCTTAGAACAAATAGCTGGCTCTTTCTCTAAAGGGAGAGGGAATCACTTTTTGCAGTGTGATTCACTCTGGGAGGTAATCTGAGCGACATATTTATAATTGCCTTGCTTGATGCTTGCTGACATCAAGTTCTTGGTTTTTCCTTTTGCATTATAGGCGTTTGCATTCAAATTGTTGGACGGAGTTGTATCGCAGTACAGTATTGTTAATAATTAAGCTGACACATTATCATCTACCGGTAATTTTCTTTTACGCTTGTGGTCAGGAGCATGAAAGTTTTCTCTGTTGTAAAATGATCGAAGTAGCGAGATGGCTTCGTCTTCCAAAATGCCACCGTAAATTGGAAATCCGTGATGCTTTGTTGACGGAAGAGCGTCTGGTTTGTGAAGATGCAGTAATGACCCACACCCACCAAATCTATCGTTTTTACAACCAAAGAAAACCCTTGAAAATCCCATCATTGATAATGCTGCAGCACACTGATGCAACAGAAGGTGATGTAAGTAGCACAATCTAAAGTTTAGTTCATTGCAGATGCGTTGGTTGTTTGTTTTGGGGCACAAATCAGAACTTACCATAATACAAGGCTCGCATGTAACATACAAGTCGCATTTGGAGAATACATCTTTGTCATATATTCTGTCGCTTCCCCATCCAAAACTATTCTTCCAGTGACTCATACACGATGGCGCATTGATCCACTTGTCTCCATCCTTTTCTTCGTTCCCAAGAGTGCAATTATTAGGGATCTTGCCGTGAGCCGATTTTTGGATTACATCCGCAGGCAACTTCATTTGATCTGAGGATCTTCCTTTCGTGAGCATACGATCGATTGCAACCATTTCAGCGTGACGAGTTGCATCTCTGGTTGCATTGACTTGATTGGCGCCATGAGATACTATAACAGATGGTGATGATGTTAGGTATTGATGTTCAGCCGTGTTGATTGCATCTTCTGGTCCGTCGTGCTCTCTGGACAAAGTCGTTACTGACGGATCGATATCGTTAGCATCACGCAACACTATTACACATCCGACCGGGACTTCTCCAATATCCAGGGCTTCCTTTGCAACGAGTAGTGCTTGTTTCATGAAGAATTTTTCCATCACTCCATTGCGCACGGCATCACTACTAACGTCTTCGACCATTCTATTTCGCCTACTTTCTAACCTTGCCGTCAAACAAAACCACTAAGAAGAAACTGTATAGAATGGTGACGCCTGAGCTCAAGTGGTATCTGATAGGAGTATCTGATATCACCAACAGAAGAGAGTGCCGGCAAAGAATCCTGGATCCAACTCTCTCAAGAGGAGAGATCGTTTGGTGGTTGTTGTGGAAAATGAAGCAGGAGATTTTAGCCAATGAAATCTCTGAAAAGACTGTCTCAGTGACAACCGAACACCACTAAAGGCAATGTCGATAGCCGCGGGAAGAGACAGACCTCCAGATAAGTATCGATAGGCCATGTCCGATAAATGAATTGAATGAATGAATTGAATGAATACATAGAGAGATGCTACACACTTATATATGTTAGCATGACCGAAAACAAAAGAACGATACAATACTATCGCTTCTCAAATAAAAGACTGTCACAAAAAAACATCTAGTGGTAGTAATAGAAGAAGATTACCACTGCTTAGACGAATTGATCATGAAACAATGTCACTACAAATACAACACAAGAAAATCTGAATCAATCACAAATCAGGTAGAGGGGAAAAAAGGGGCGAAAGCCAGTTCTAGTGGCGGTGATAGGATACAAGCTCATTAGTACTGCTCAGACGTTTGGCGTGCGTGGAAGCGATGCTACAGTCTCGTAGCTGATCTGAGAGGTCCAGTATGGGCTGGCCTGCAGCACCACATTCTACCAAATCGTACCTAAGTCGTCAGTAGGGGCATGAGCCGCTTCTAGTGGCCCATTACAGTCGATGTTGATTGCATACAAGCACATTAGCACTGCTCAGACGTTTGGCATGGGTCAAAGCGATGCTACAATCTAGTAGCTGATCTGAGAGGTCCAGTGTGGGCTGGCCAGCAGCACCGCATTCAACCAAATCGTACCTATCGTCGTCATGACAGGCATGAGCCGCTTCTAGTGGCCCATTCTAGTCGGCGGTGATACCATACAAGCACATTAGCACTGCTCAGACGTTTGGCGTTGCGTGGAAGCTATGCTACAGATCTCGTAGCTGATCTGAGAGGTCCAGTGTGGGCTGGCCAGCAGTACCACAGTCAACCAAATCGTACCTATCGTCGTCAGTACATGCATGAGCCGCATTCTAGTGGCCCATTCTAGTCGGTGGTGATACCATACAAGCACATTATTACTGCTCAGACGTTTGGCGTTGCGTGGAAGCTATGCTACAGTCTCGTATCTGATCTGAGAGGTCCAGTGTGGGCTGGCTAGCACTATTACTATTACATTCAACCAAATCGTACCTATCGTCGTCATTACGGGCATGAGCCGCTTCTAGTGGCCCATTCTAGTCGGCGGTGATACCATACAAGCACATTACTACTGCTCAGACGTTTGGCGTGCGTGGAAGCTATGCTACAATCTCGTATCTGATCTGAGAGGTCCAGTGTGGGCTGGCCAGCAGCACCGCATTCAACCAAATCGTACCTATCGTCGTCAGTACATGCATGAGCCGCTTCTAGTGGCCCATTCTAGTCGGTGGTGATGCCATACAAGCACATAATTACTTCTCAGACGTTTGGCGTTTGTGGAAGCTATGCTACTATCTAGTAGCTGATCTGAGAGGTCCAGTGTGGGCTGGCCAGCAGTACCACAGTCATTCAAATCGTACCTATCGTCTTCATTACGGGCATGAGCCGCTTCTAGTGGCCCATTCTAGTCGGCGGTGATACCATACAAGCACATTACTATTGCTCAGACGTTTGGCGTACGTGGAAGCTATGCTACAATCTCGTATCTGATCTGAGAGGTCCAGTGTGGGCTGGCCAGCAGCACCGCATTCAACCAAATCGTACCTATCGGCGTCATTACGGGCATGAGCCGCTTCTAGTGGCCCATTATAGTCGGTGGTGATGCCATACAAGCACATTAGCACTGCTCAGACGTTTGGCGTTTGTGGAAGCTATGCCACAGATCTCGTAGCTGATCTGAGAGGTCCAGTGTGGGCTGGCGAGCTACGCTCTATCCTATCAAATCGCACGAAATCGTACCTATCGTCGTCATTACGGGCATGAGCCGCTTCTAGTGGCCCATTCTAGTCGGCGGTGATACCATACAAGCACATTATTACTGCTCAGACTGTTTGGCGTGCGTGGAAGCTTTGCTACAGTCTCGTTGCTGATCTGAGAGGTCCAGTGTGGGCTGGCCAGCACTACCACAGTCAACCAAATCGTACCTATCGTCGTCAGTACATGCATGAGCCGCTTCTAGTGGCCCATTCTAGTCTGCGGTGATGCCATACAAGCACATTAGCACTGCTCAGACGTTTGGCGTACGTGGAAGCTATGGCTATGCTACAGTCTCGTAATCCGATCTGAGAGGTCCAGTGTGGGCTGGCCAGCAGCACCGCATTCAACCAAATCGTACCTATCGTCGTCAGTACAGGCATGAGCCGCTTCTAGTGGCCCATTATAGTCGGCGGTGATACCATACAAGCCCATTAGCACATGCTTGGCGTGCGTGGAAGCTATTCTACTATCTAGTAGCTGATCTGAGAGGTCCAGTGTGGGCTTGCCAGCAGTACCACAGTCAACCAAATCGTACCTATCGTCGTCAGTACGGGCATGAGCCGCTTCTAGTGGCCCATTATAGTCGGCGGTGATACCATACAAGCACATTACTACTGCTCAGACGTTTGGCGTGCGTGGAAGCTATGCTACTATCTAGTAGCTGATCTGAGAGGTCCAGTGTGGGCTGGCCAGCAGTACCACAGTCAACCAAATCGTACCTATCGTCTTCATTACGGGCATCAGCCGCTTCTAGTGGCCCATTCTAGTCGGCGGTGATACCATACAAGCACATTATTACTGCTCAGACGTTTGGCGTGCGTGGAAGCTATGCTACAATCTCGTATCTGATCTGAGAGGTCCAGTGTGGGCTGGCCAGCAGCACCGCATTCAACCAAATCGTACCTATCGTCTTCATTACGGGCATGAGCCGCTTCTAGTGGCCCATTCTAGTCGGCGGTGATACCATACAAGCACATTACTACGGCTCAGACGTTTGGCGTGCGTGGAAGCTATGCTACAATCTAGTATGAGCCGCTTCTAGTGGCCCATTCTAGTCGGCGGTGATACCATACAAGCACATTACTACGGCTCAGACGTTTGGCGTGCGTGGAAGCTATGCTACAATCTCGTTGCTGATCTGAGAGGTCCAGTGTGGGCTGGCGAGCTACGCTCTATCCTATCAAATCGCGCGAAATCGTACCTATCGTCGTCATTACGGGCATGAGCCGCTTCTAGTGGCCCATTCTAGTCGGCGGTGATACCATACAAGCACATTAGCACTGCTCAGACGTTTGGCGTGCGTGGAAGCTATGCTACAATCTCGTTGCTGATCTGAGAGGTCCAGTGTGGGCTGGCCAGCACTACCACAGTCAACCAAATCGTACCTATCGTCGTCAGTAGGGGCATGAGCCGCTTCTAGTGGCCCATTCTAGTCGGCGGTGATACCATACAAGCACATTACTACTGCTCAGACGTTTGGCGTGCGTGGAAGCTATGCTACAATCTCGTATCTGATCTGAGAGGTCCAGTGTGGGCTGGCCAGCAGCACCGCATTCAACCAAATCGTACCTATCGTCGTCAGTAGGGGCATGAGCCGCTTCTAGTGGCCCATTATAGTCGGTGGTGATGCCATGCAAGCACATTAGCACTGCTCAGACGTTTGGCGTGCGTGGAAGCTATGCTACTAGTCTAGTAGCTGATCTGAGAGGTCCAGTGTGGGCTGGCCAGCAGTACCACAGTCAACCAAATCGTACCTATCGTCGTCATTACAGGGCATGAGCCGCTTCTAGTGGCCCATTATAGTCGGCGGTGATACTATACAAGCACATTATTACTGCTCAGACGTTTGGCGTGCGTGGAAGCGATGCTACAATCTCGTATCTGATCTGAGAGGTCCAGTGTGGGCTGGCCAGCAGTACCACATTCAACCAAATCGTACCTATCGTCGTCATTACGGGCATGAGCCGCTTCTAGTGGCCCATTCTAGTCGGCGGTGATACCATACAAGCACATTACTACGGCTCAGACGTTTGGCGTGCGTGGAAGCTATGCTACAATCTCGTTGCTGATCTGAGAGGTCCAGTGTGGGCTGGCCAGCACTACCACAGTCAACCAAATCGTACCTATCGTCGTCAGTACATGCATGAGCCGCTTCTAGTGGCCCATTCTAGTCGGTGGTGATACCATACAAGCACATTAGCACTGCTCAGACGTTTGGCGTACGTGGAAGCTATGCTACAATCTCGTATCTGATCTGAGAGGTCCAGTGTGGGCTGGCCAGCAGCACCGCATTCAACCAAATCGTACCTACCGTCGTCATTACGGGCATGAGCCGCTTCTAGTGGCCCATTCTAGTCGGCGGTGATGCCATACAAGCACATTCGCACTGCTCAGACGTTTGGCGTTGTGGAAGCTATGCTACAATCTCGTAGCTGATCTGAGAGGTCCAGTGTGGGCTGGCGAGCTACGCTCTATCCTATCAAATCGCACGAATTCGTATCTATCGTCGTCAGTACATGCATGAGCCGCTTCTAGTGGCCCATTCTAGTCGGCGGTGATACCATACAAGCACATTACTACTGCTCAGACGTTTGGCGTGCGTGGAAGCTATGCTACAGTCTCGTAGCTGATCTGAGAGGTTCAGTGTGGGCTGGCCAGCAGTACCACATTTAACCAAATCGTACCTATCGTCTTCATTACGGGCATGAGTCGCTTCTAGTGGATCATTCTAGTCGGCGGTGATACCATACAAGCACACAGTACACGCATGAGCCGCTTCTAGTGGCCCATTTTAGTTTATGGCGAAATTATACAAGCACATTATCACTTCCTAGACATATTGCGTACGTATAAGTGATGTCACATTGTACTTTCCCACTCTCTTACTTTATGAGTTATGAACTATTTTTTTAATTATATCATTTGCTTTGATATCGTGATCACTAAATTTGTGTGGTAACTGAAACAGTACAGTGTCAATCGCAAGCCTATTACATCCAAGAATTCGAAGGCAAATGCTGTTCTGGAACGCACCCTAAAGCACCGGTGTTTTTGGAGGATCGGTCGGATAGAAAGTAGGAGATATAGTCGGAGTCATTGTCGGTGAAAAAGTCGGCGATTCTGTGGGAGTAAAAGTCGGGCTCATTGTTGGAGTTTCTGTGGGAGTAAGAGTTGGGGACACAGTTGGTTCGAGAGTTGGAGAAAGCGTCGGCGTCTGCGTCGGAGAGGGTGTTGGATGTAGCGATGGAGACAGCGTGGGCTACCATTTTGTATTTTTTGATGCAAAGTTAGTTTGGTGCAATGAAGTGTCAGAAGAAGAATCAGTTTCACATCACTTACGTAAAAAGTTGGGGAAAGTGTCGGTGCAAGTGTTGGGTTACTTGTGGGTGTCAATGTTGGGGAAAGAGTCCTTGATTTACATCAACCATAATGATGTGAGAAATTTATATATATACAACGAAAGAATAAAACAGAAGGCCAAATTACTTACGGTTGTGGCACAGTTGGCGAAAGTGTAGGGTACAGAGTTGGTGACGCGGTCCTGCAAGCAAACACAAAATCAACGTTGTCAGTTTTTTGCAGTACAGAGAAGGCGTTCAAAAAGTTTAATTACTTACGGTTCTGGTGCAGTTGGATTCAATGTTGGCTGTGTCAAGACAAGAAAGTGTTTAAAGGGTGAGCTTGTTTCTGTGATACATGAAACGCCACACGACATTTACTCACATTTAAGGTAGGCGCCCTCGTTGGATACAGTGTCGGAGAAAGTGTAGGATTCAATGTCTGTTATAACATGCAAGGAATAAATGTCAAATGTTTAGTACAATAATGCGAATATGAACGATAAAAAATTATAATGGAGCTTGCGATCAGACTCACTGGAGATCTCGTTGGAAGGTATGCGGGATCGGTTCTAAAGAAAGGTGAGATTGATTGTTAGTCAGCAAATCAATTGGCACAGAGAATTTATGTCAAGGCGAAGGTCAAGAAGTAACTCACGTTGGATAATATGTGGGATAATATGTTGGTTCGTAGGTCGGTTCGCACGTGCAGACCTTTTTTCCACCCCACCTCCATGACGATCCAGTCCAGCTCCACGATGATCCACTTTCTTCTACAGGATCAGTGTAAGTACATCGGCATGGTTTTGCCCAATTGTTTTTACCTGACCACCTGCCTCCCTCAGACCACTGGTCCCTACTTCTTGTCCCCCCTGACCACCTATTCCTAGGTTTGCTACCAGTCGGCTTCCATCGATCAGATTCCCAGTCGGGTTTCCAGCCTCTTGGTTTTCCACCAGGCCAATTACCTCCAGGTCTGCGAAATTTGGACCACCGATTGTAATTCCATCCTCCACTAGGCTTCCCAGAACGTCTATCATACCTATCCGACTTGTCCCTTCCGCCTCCCATTTGTTGGTGCAATCTCAGCTCTAAGTTGCCGAGAAATGCTTCTGCTTCAGTTGTATGATTTTCTTCATCTGAAGAATTCACTTTCTGCCTTTTCATTTTTGCTCTTTTCTCGAGCCTTGCTCTAATCATTTGCTCTTTCAATGGATTCCTGACCTTCGTTCTTATACTTTGACCAGCCGTTTTAGTTACCGTCGTATGCGCATTAATTTTTGACTGCTTCACAGAAGTAGATGTGGGTTTCATCTTCACTTTGTTCTGAGAAGTGCGAACAGTTTTTGTCGTCTTTTCTTTATTTGCAACTAGTTGTCGATCATCTCTTCTTTGATGTGTCGACAGCTCACTCTGACCTTTCAAACGTAGATATTGTTCGTCGTGCTGTAATATCCTAGGTGTATTTACATCTTCTCTATTTATTTTTTCAGTGCTCTCCAAGGCAACTGCGACAGCTAATGGGCTCATCCCACTCAGTATGAAGGAGGACATTACAGCTACAGCGTAGACGAGCCATGCCTGAGCCCTCCTTTTACTGCCGTTTCTTCTAGACTTCCTCATTGCAATTTTCGAATATGTTCTGGGTGGGTGTCGGTTCACATAGTTATTTTCTAACAAAGAATAGCGGTTCATTTGTCTCTGTTGCCGACCCATACAATCTATATACCTCGTGAGGTGCGCAGGGAAACTTTTTTGACGGCCAAATATTGTGAGCAGCAAGAAAGACGCCTTTAAACGTAAGAAATCAAAAGCAGTACGGTATCTACCATACCACACACAAGAAAGTCAACGATCAGTACATCACAGCCACACGCCACAAAGCACAAAGCACACCAACTCATATTCGTCATCATCGTCATTCGTCATCATGTCATTCGCCGACTGTGACTACGACGCAATAGAAAGAGAGGGACAACAGACAGCACACATCACTCACCCTTGTAGCCAAAGGTAGTCAACAAAAAATAAACTGCAGCAGTAGTTCCTAGTAGCGCCAACATCGCCCATCCACTCTCTATATTATCCTGCCGTAGCTCTAGAGAGAATGGTGTTACAAATTCGGAGGTTGATGTTCTGGAGCTTATTAGTCAATGCAAAAGTTGTGGCCGACAGAACGATGACGATGAACACACAACAATCACTGAAAAATGTTGCAACTCGTAGCAGTAGAATTTTGCACCATGAAACATGTTTTTGCTTGCAGAAGAATCCTCCTAAAATCGACAGACGCAAACTTAATTTCAAGCACTTCGCTTCAACAGCTGAAGATAGCGGTGATGCCGGCACTCAGCACAAAACACCATTTTATCAAAGAATTAACCAACCCAGGCATATATTGGCTCCGATGGTGGCACAGTCCGACTTGCCTTTCCGCCTCATGTGCGAACAGCTTTACAACGTTGATTTATCATACACACAAATGATTCATGCTCACAATTTCGCAGATATAAACGGCAACACGTTCAGAAGGAATCACCTAGATGTTTATGATGGAAGTCTCGTTCGAGATGTGTTATTAGGAAGTGCAGATAGCAACGCATTAATTTTTACTGAGTCACAACGAAATGCTCTAGAAGGATTGAAAGAGAGTGACATTGAAGCATCGAGACAAAGAATACTAAGTGCGTTACAAACAAAGAACAATAATTCGCCTGAGACGACATTATTTGAAGTGAAACCTACTGTTGTGCAAATTGCTGCGCATGATCCAGATGTGGCTGTCAGGGCTGCAGAAATGATTCTAGAGAGGAGCAATGGACAATGCCTTGCCATTGATCTGAATCTTGGTTGTCCGCAGGCTATTGCACGAAAAGGTAGATATGGATCGTTTTTGCACGACGATACTCCAAAATTGGCTTATGATGTGCTAACAAAATTACGACGTACCCTGCCAAAGGAAGTTGGCGTCACAGCCAAGATACGATTGCCTCCAACTCTAGCTGATGCGCAAGAAGGAAAACTGGGCCACGAATTCCGCTTTGTTGACCCGATAACAATTGAGGAAAGAGTGCGAAGTTTGATCGATTGTGGTGTCGATCTAATCACAGTTCATGGTCGGACTAGATTCGAAAATAAAGTCGCTGTTGGACCCGTAAACTGGGATGATATTCATACCGCAGCAGCGACAGCAAGAGAGTACAGTGGCGATGCCAATTTCCCTGTATTCTCTAATGGGGGCATTGAGTACTTCAGTGATATCCAAAAATGCTTCGATAAGACGTCATGCTCTGGTGTTATGAGTTCCGAAAGTCTATTAGAAAATCCAGGCATCTTCGATGAACAAACTATTGCCAGTGGAAGAGATATATTAGACCGACAACTGCACTACGCGGATATTTATTTAGATTACTGTACAGTCTTCCCACCACTCCCGGGCTCGCTTGGCATCAAAGGCGGGTCCTTCAACGTTGCCAGATCTCACGTGTTTAAGATCCTCCATCGGTATTTGGAAGAGCAACACGACTTGAGGTCCTGGCTTGGAAATCAAGAGTTGTGTACCATTCAGCAAGCAAGAGCTCTCTTACGCGATCTTCGGTCAAGATATGCTACATTGGACGAGGAGCAACTTCAGATGAAAAACAGCTGGAAGGACGACAGTAGTTGGTATCGTCGCCATCGGCAATCTAATGACTCTGACGCCGAAGATGCTCAACCGGTATCACTCGATGAGAGAAAGAAACTGGCTAAGTTGCGCATTCAAGCGTTGCGAGAGCAACGATTGTCGAGAGCGTAGATGCTAAATAATGCTCAAGTTATCACTGCATCTGTATGTAGAACTCTACCATCTTTTGCATCGACTTGGGAATACTGTCGATCTTCCCACCCTCTAGTCGTCGCCTTGCAGCTACCATAAGCAAAGTACAATGCAACTGCAACGCAAGCGTAGACAAGGAGGCAACCTATTCCGAAAATACTGAGCTGTGCAATCAAAAAGTAATTGACAAACATCCCCAAACACTTTGGATAAAGCACGAATGATAATGTAAGCCCCCACATATAGCAATATACATAACATATATTGGTCTTTTGACTCACCGGCACATAAGGAACCATAGGGGTTGTGAAGTACTTCTCATGTCTGTAAAGTTGAGTTTGAGTGTTTCCAAAGCTCGTTGGCGGACACGTCTGAGAAATTTTCCAAGCGATGAACAGTGGCAAAGGGGTAAATATCCAACCAACGTGTCCCACGTGTGACAGCATCATGCAAGTGAAGAAGGAAGATAAATTAAACAAGGCCAGTAACTTTTCCAAGCGGCGATTTACCGATTCACACCTCATGACCACCAGACTGCAGTTTGTGATTGTAAATGCCACCAAAATTCCTGCAGATACAAAGTCGTCAAGCGCCGAGAAAGGCACAAATGTTGCAAATAGCGTCATCAAAACTCCTGCAAACATTGCTCCATTCTTCATCTCTCCAAACCATTCTGGTATTAAACCATCATTCGCCATTGCAAATTGGAGTCGCGGCTGAATGATGATAGAGATGAGAACTACTACTGGAAGTGTTGCTACTTCTCCAGCTGCTGTCAATTGTGCTGCCCATTCCACACCATTGGCTTTAAATGCTTCGGGAAAGCCACTTTTAGGACTAATGTCTGTATAGTACTGCATCCCAACGAGAGAAATCGCAGCGGCAATGTAAAGGAATGTCACGATGCACAAAGTTATCACAATTGACAGTGGAAGATTCCTTTCTGGGTTGATAGCTTCACCGGCAACACAACATACTGCATCAAATCCAAGGTATCCAAAGAACGATGATATGCTCCCACGAAGTATACCTGCAGCTCCAAACTCAGGCGGAACGAGAGGCGTCATATTAGCTGGATTGAATAGGATGAAGCCTCCAACCGTCATGAAGATGACGAGAAAAACTTTGACCCAAGTAAAGAAATCCGTTACCAATTTGGATTCTCTAACACCCCATAAAACTAGCAAGGTTGTGACAATCGAGACCAAGCATGCCATTGGATTTATTCCGTATCCAGGTTGCAATATCGAAAGGATTTCTTCACTCACGGAGAGCTCTACACGCAACCATTCCACTACCTTATCACCCCAAGATCTGGCTACGGCACTTCCAGACAATAGAAACTCTAGAGTAAGCATAAACGCAGTAATATATGCTGGAAGTTCCCCTAGCGCAACAAAGGCATATGCATAACTAGAGCCTTCACATGGTATCCTACCGCTCAATTCAGCGTAGCAACATCCACTCAAAAGTGCCGCAAATCCAGATACAATCCAAGAGAGGAATGTTGCAGGACCTGCATAGGAGTTTGCTATTAGACCATTCAGAACGAAAATACCACTTCCAATTGTACCGCCGACACCAATCGACACAAGATCAAACAAAGATAGGTGACGTGATGGAAGAGAATCATGTATATTGTGAGTTTGAGTCTGTTGATGCTGCTGGTGTTCTTCCTCTACTTGATGATCATGATCATCATCATCTAGATATTCGAGAGAAAATGCTCCGTTTCCAGTATCATCTGCATCAGCAGCTGTCGTATCATAATTATCTTGTTGTGTTCTCGATGACCTTTGACGCAACTCCACTTCTGATGTATTGATTTGTTGGCCACAATCTTCTTCTAGTACGACCCGCAAAGGTTTCTTCAGCCATGGGCGCATCCTTCCAGTTTATCTGCAGCTCGGGCCGCTGTAATATTATTATGAGCTCGAAATAAAGATATGGAGCATGATTTTTGATTTTATCGTACTATTCCTACGTAGGTCGCAAGGTAGAAATGTTGTGCCGAAAGATAGTGAAGGGGTCGTCGTCGTCACCATAATAATATTCCCTCACAATGGCAGGTGGTTTATTCCTACAGATTTCGATCCTGTTGTTGACACTACAGCACGAAATCGAATGTTTTACAATTAGGCCCACTCCACCAGTTCCATATCGTGATGAAGATGCCTTTGTATTCGCTGGTGAACTTCCAAAAGAGGTTCTTGTGGACGATGCAAATCCTCCGCCAATTCGTCAATCTAAATCATCACAGAATCCTCTTCTGTCACCACCTCGACGGATTCCGAATCCATACGGCTGGATGAGAGATGACTCACGCACAAACACTACCGTTCTAAATCACTTGCGTGAGGAAAATGAGTACACAAGGCAAATGACACAACATTTAGATGGCTTGACAGAAGAGCTGTATGAAGAATTCTTATCGGCGATTGAAGAAACTGACTACACGTCTCCAGCTGCTTGTGGTGCGTATTGGTATTATTCAAGATTCATTGAGGGACTGAGCTATCCCATCTACTGCAGAGCTCCTAGGAATGAAGAAGAGCTTTACCACCCACCAATTAATGAGCGATGGAATGAAAAAGGTGAAAATGCGTTTGATATGCAACCATTGTTGCCGGATGAAGAGGTCTATCTGCATCTGCCTAAAATGGCTTCATCGAAAAAGTATTTGGCAGCTGGAGCCATTAAGGTATCCCCAGACGATGCATATGTAGCATATTCATTGGATGAGGTTGGAGGAGAGACATGCCAGTTGTACATTAAACACATAGAATCAGGCGAAGAGAGAATTCTTTACGATGGTGATCAACCTTTGGAAGGCGATGGCTCACTATTTTGGGACAGTGAAAGCAAAGCGATATTTTTTTGCACATTGGATGCTACTCATCGTCCCTATCGTTTGTATCGTCGTCAACTATTCGACAACGATGGAAATTACATCGACGACAATAAGCAGCATGATGAACTCCTATTTGAAGAGGAAGATGAATCTTTTAGTTTGAGAATCTCCAAAACATTTGATACGCGATATCTTGTGCTTACGTGCTCGGCGAAGGAGTCTACTGAACTGCACTATGTTGACTTGGAGAGGAGCAAGGATATTCAAAGATCTATAGCGGAACAATTAGTTTGCATTAGTAAGAGAGTGGATAAGTTATGTTACCGCGTCTCGAGATGTGCAGGATATTGGTTGGTACTAACAAACAATATGGGCAATACACCTAATTTGAGTCTGAAGGCTTGTCGGATTGGTGAAGAGAAGGATTCAAGTAGCTGGTTGGATGTCGTGAATACGGAAAACGAGACGCCAGAAGTTATGTTTACTGGTGGAGATGGACGTTCTTTGGACGGAGTTACTATATTTTCACCACCCCATGACGAGAATGATGACGCACCACTTGCCTATGCTGTAGCTACAGGACGCGAGGAGGGTATTCCGCGTATCTGGATACTTGAGTTTGCAGAAGCAGAGACGAATGATGCTACAACGCCTTTGAAGGCTAGTCCATTGCACGTTACTAAAAGTTGCCGACTAGAGTTCGATGAGAGTGCCTATGACTGTGGGCTTGGTAGAAACTGGGACAATACTCTTCCTTACGTTACCGTTGCTTACGACTCCTTGGTGACACCTCCAAGTCATATCGCTATTCCTCTGTCCAACCCAGAGGATTTTGAGGTGAGGAAAGTGCTCAAAGAAAAACAAGTTGAAGGTTACGACAAGGAACTTTTCGGATGTGAAAGATTTACAGTAACGAGTCGCGATGGCAAAGCGGAAATTCCAGTTTCAATGGTCTATCAACGTGACGCTTTTACGAAAAAACATGGAGACATTCCTGTGCATATTCTTGGTTATGGTTCCTACGGAGCATCGATCGAAGCTAGCTTTCGATCAACTCGCCTTCCCTTGCTGAACAGAGGAGTTGTCTATGTTCTAGCGCACTGTAGAGGTGGAGGTGAGCTCGGTAGGCCATGGTACGAAGAACAAGGTAAATATCTTGGCAAGAAGAACACGTTCAATGACTTTGTTGATGTTGCTCGTTGGCTTACTGACGAAAGTACCCAGCAAGTTGCATCTGACGAAGTTGGACGCGGAATCACGAATCCATCTAAACTGTCATGCGAAGGTCGATCTGCTGGAGGATTGCTTATTGGGGCCTCCATCAATCAGGCCCCCGATCTGTTTCGCGCGGCATTATTGGGCGTGCCGTTCGTTGACCTCATGTGTACAATGATCGACTCAACAATTCCTCTTACCTGCATCGAATGGCAGGAATGGGGTAATCCCAACGAAGAAAAGTATCATGATTACATGATGAGCTACTGTCCCATGCAAAATGTTCAAGAAGGCAAGACATATCCTAGCTGCCTCATTACTGGTGGGCTTCATGATCCCCGAGTGGCCTACTGGGAACCTGCAAAATTTTGTTCAACGCTGAGGCACAAAAGTACTAGTTTGGGCCCTATTCTGTTGAAGACAGATTTGGATGCTGGCCATTTCGCTGCAAGTGACCGATACAAGTACTTGAAAGACCTAGCGTTCGAATATGCCTACCTTCTTGAGCAGCTGGGAGTTGTTTAGTTTGCAATTGAATTGAGTGCGCATTGGAACAACAAAACAAACAAGATTAGTTTTAGCTGCAGGACTCTTAACGCCTACTCAACTACCTTGGCACTTGCATAAAATGTACATAGTTCTAGCGTCCATTTCAATGGCATTCCTTTTTACATAGCTCTACATAGCAAAGGAACCCAAGACAACACAAATTTATCCGACAATAAACATACTATTGCTTTTCCTCTTCACAGCTACTGGTCGAGGTAAGAAACTCCTTTGGACATCACCCACGCTGACTTCAACTTCATCATAAAACCCTGGATTTTCTTGGGAGAATCTATCATTCAATAATTCAGGGCAACACAATTGATCATCTGGATCATATTCCGTAACATCACATGCGCGAGTGATGGCAACTCTAAAATTCAGACTCACACGAGTGATATCTGTTTCATTCTTCAGATTGAAGTGAAGACACCGAGCTCCATCGAACTGAAAGCCAAGACCTGGTGCAGATGTTGCTAGCGGATGCCAGTCTTCACGTCCTGGCCTACTCTCCACATACACTGCGTTTGTTGCATACGTGGCCGTGAGAGGAATATGAAAACTAATATTTCCGATGCTATGCCCTTGCGCCATGTCACAGTGCGGATCCGTCGAACACTCCCCAGGCCTAACGATATTGATCGATGGGAAAGCTTGGTACCGATACACAATTGTTTGAGGTTTTCCTCTCTGTAGTTGATGTCGATTCGTGTAAAAGATTCCTTTTGACAAAGCTTGCGAATGCAAGAGTGGAATGACATGAGATACGACAAATGAATCGAACAATTGATGAAACCGACGTCGTGATCCTCTGTTGCGTAACGGAGACATCATTTCTCCCTTGTTCTCATCACGGGGACGGTTCAAATGAAGCTTGGATAAGTCTTTTACACCCAAAGTCTCTGCCAGGACTTTATCCAAGGGAAAAGTTTCCAAATCATATAGAAAACGAATCTCATTCCTTAGTTCAGGGTATGGTACACCGTAGCTGCTTCCAATATGAAAAGATGATACCGAACAATTGGATGCACGTCGACCTACTCCACTTTCCTGAGGTAGCATTACTTGTTCCAGAGTTTGAAACACTGACTGCCTTCCTTCTTCGCGTTTCATACCTGTATAATGAAGAAATGATTTGGTATGTGTGAGAGAGATTGCAATACAAGATATAATATTGTTACATTGCAAATTGTTGTAGAGCGGGGCACTCACGAGCTACACGAAGAAACGGCTCCATGGCATTTCTAAGTGAATGATTGGATTCAAAGTCAACAGCAAAACTTCTCTCCGCGTGTTGTTCTGGCGTGATACCAAGTAATTGCAATTCTTCGCATACGACATTGTCGAAATTATTGGTGTAATCCATCTCTTCCGCACAATTTACTGTAGTATTTACTGTTGTTTCAGATGGGAGTAATGAGAGAGGTAGCGATATGAGTGACTTGGTCCTGTGCTTGAGTGAAAGGCCAACTTTGACTGGTGTTGGAGTTGAAGGATATTGACTCGGAATCGGTTGACTCTGACCGTTATCAGTGTCATTGTCAAAATCATCCGATGGAGACAGCGAAGTAGCCGCTGTACTTGGGTAGCTATCGTCACAATCGCCGGAACCGCCACTCACGTTGAACCGCACACCTCCATCTTTATGTATTGGCAGATACTGCACTTCATTACTCATGTAGTCATCATCACTGCAGATATCCGCTTCTTGAGAAAAGAACTCTAGCGCCATGTCAACTTCTCGTTGTAAATCTGCAATGGCCTCTTTTTGCGAGCACCGCCGGCTTGCTAGGCACACTTCCGTTACCGCCGTGGCGGTGCGAAGGTGGCTGATTTAGGAGGGTCTTTGCCGCCTCAGCGGCAGGTTGATGGGGAGTCACCTCAGGTGCCTGGCTTAAATTTAAATCATCAGCGAACATCAGTTCATTGTCGTTACGTATATCGTCAACAATGTGCGGGGAACTCGTGGGAGATGAAACACTTAACCCCGACCTGCTGCCGCTGACTTTCATTTGTGGCGATGACGGATGATTATTATTGGTTTTCATCTCGCCGCTGCCATGTCGATTGACCTCAAAATTCAAAGATGTCGTCGATATCATTTTTCTATGTCTCCTTCTGAATGCTTTGGTGGACGTTTTGCTTCGTCTCAACAGCACCGTTGAGGAGGTCGTGCATGATGGTCTGCTTCTTGTTTCTGCCGCTGTCATTGCGAGGAAGTGATGTTCCCCTTCGAATTCTCGAAGTGACGCCAAAGTTCGGCACGAGGGAAAAATACGAGAAAATGTAGCCACGTGTCCAATTTTCCCGATGACGATTTTGCATTCTATATGAATTCCTACGTATGTAATGGTGATGACACATAATTATTGAAGTAGGGAAAGGAGACAGATTTTTCTAACTTTAACCGTTAATCGTACCTGCGACTTTACTTAATCTCATCTCCTCAACCAGTCTTTCCGAATTCATCGTGCGAAGAATAAGTAGAAGATCATTCATTGGCGATCTGCAGTGATGCCACTTCAATCAATGCAGGAGGGGTGATCCCGTACGTAGTACCATACTAATTCCTAAATGTAACAGATTTGTCCGCCGGCTTGATTTGAAATTTTACCCTGTAACAGCTGCCGCTTAGAGTTCTAGAGAGTTCACTGCCGCCAGTTGAATTCTGCCGCTCTCTCTCTAGAGTTCTAGTTCACTGCCGCCAGTTGAATTCCGCTTGTTACCCGTGTAACAATCTCACGGACACAGCTTGGTGATGATAGTGGGTAGTGGGAGAGATGATGTGAGACACCCATCCGAAACGAATCTGTGACATGATATGACACAATTGTCCCGTGAGATTGTTACCGTAACAGATTTCTCGTGGGTCTGGTATGTTTCTACGTAGGAACCAGTTTTGTATACCCACTCCGTACCCACCGAAAAAATACCTGGGGAGTATCAGGTATTTTTTGGGTATTGGGTGTAACTATTTCGCACGTACCTGCTCGATTTCTGTATGGGTACTTACCTGATACGTACATACCTAAGGGTAACTACCTTATGGGTACTCCTAATCAGGTACAAAAGAGCTCAAAATACCCGTAAAATAGCGAAATTCACCCCTGAAATGACCAAAATTCTTCAAAAAAGTACCCATTCAAGGACCTTATTCGTACCTAACTTGGTCACCTACCACCTACCTAGGTAATGGGTACGTAACCAAGTAATACGTACCCAGTCGAAAATACGGATGGGTATTACCCAATACGTACGTACCTACGTATTTTCGGACTAGGTATACAACCCTGGTAGGAACGCCGCCGCCGCCAGAGATGTGAATGTTACCCGTGTAACAATCTCACGGACGGGTTCTGATCCTGTTCTGATCACCCCCTTTCAACTCCCTTTCAATGCTTCCACTCACAACACTATCGTTTGAAGGCGATAATATAGCAGGTAGGCATTTGTTTACCCGCTGTGTTTAGATGAACACGTTCAAGAGTAGAAGTACTGACGGACGACGGAGAAAGCCAAGAAAAGTCGACCAACTGTCACAACTTCAGCTCCAGTGTGAATCGGCAATACAGGCCCCCGGAGGCGTCTTTAAAGTAGTGCATCTCATCGAAAGTGCATCCGACGATGATATAAAGTTATTGAATGAGGCTCGATATTCTCCATTGGTCGGCTGTATCTTTCGACTGGGAAAAAATACTACACGAAATGGAAACTCATTACAGTCGCAACTGCAGCTAGATGAACTCATCGAAGTTTGTCATCGACGGCACATATCAGTAAACTCGAGTGCCACGTTTGGAGAACGCCTCCATCGTCCACTTATTGTTGCCGCCTACTATGGCTATTATTCAGCCGTGAGGACAATTATTGCAACAGGGAGCACTGCCCGACCTTCGTGATGGGGACGGCAAGAATGTATTTTACGCGGCTTTCCAAAATCCTACAGGAAGTAATACTCTGAGAGAATGTGACAAACAAGTTGCTGAAACCTTGTGGGATATGGGAGCTGTCACGTGTGACTTGGGAGAATGGAGAAAAATGAACCAAGGGTACATCCTTGGGTTGCTTATGTTACAGCAATGACAATGGCTTAAGAGTCGGAATCAGTGGTCCTATAGATCGGTAATGTACCAATCGCTCCAGAATAAATGCTTACAGACGATGAAATTCTTGGTTGAAAAAGGAGGCGTTATCACATGATGTAGATTTTGCAAGGATTAGTTAACTGCAAGCTATTCAAGAGATTTCTTGCAATGGTGGCATGTGTGGAATCAAATTCAAATCTACATAACCTGCATAACCAAGCCAGGTCTCAGCTCAAGTACTCCACCGCATGAAGTCATGGAATAAGGGAATTGATTGGTCTTTTCCACCAACATGGAAAGTTGGTGTCATCCTATGTTCGAATTGTGGTTTGCCGGAAGATATTTTTCGCAACAATGTTGTCCCCCTTTTGGCTAGAGATTGGTTTTATACAAGAGGAGAGCAACAGTGTCGACTAGCCGCACCAGGGCACATGCCGTAAAACCATGGATGAATGTATGAGTGAATTATTTCATGCTGTCAAAAATCCCGACTTGCAACATATACGAGTGAATCAAGGCCAGATAGATTGAATTCTTGAGATAGTAGTACCATAGAGTGCGGGACGAGATAGCAGAAATACTTACGCTGCACCCTCTCTAATGGAAAGAAGAATTATTCGTAACCCGCACCGATAAATATAACATTTCTTTGTACGAAGTAGTGCAACAGGCTTGCTGCCATGGTGATACTAGGTAGGTTGTACGTATCATGTTGTTTTGTCGGTGAGGCAGCCACCAAGCCCGCTCACCCGCCCGGAGCCCGCTAATCGCCCCCTGAGCCCGCGTCAGCAAAAAAACCATCCACCATAGCCTGCCGACGTCGATATCGAGAGCAACAACATTATTCGATTCTATTGTACACATCGTTGTGCAATTAAGAACAAGTGAAAGGTTGCTACAGTATGCTATCAATCATCTTAGCTGCTTGCTGTTGGCAAGCGGTGAATGCTACTGTGCCTACGGCATTTGTGGTACCTTCTCATACTGCTACCAAGCGAAGAAGCTCGTTGAAAGCATTTCCGGAAACAAATGAAAATGATTGAAGCAGCAGAACAACCACCAAAGAACATCTTCAACACGCTTGGATCAAATTTCAAAACTGCGGCTGCTGATGGCTTTGGAACTAAAGCTCGTAACTGTCGGGGACACAATGAAAATTGATGATATCGTCGTTCCACTTTGCAGTAATCTGGAGAAGCGTCAGAGCTTGGCAGAGAGAGGCGTCTATCCAGGCGTAGAGTACAAGATATGTGATATAGATACCGAACTACAAGCAGATAGATCCGTTACCATTCGCCCAGCATATCCTCTTCGAGATTACCTGGAAAGATCAGATTGGCCAGTAACTATAGAAGTGGCAGATGTACCCCTTTGGTTGGCAAAAGCAACATACGAAGCAGGCACGGCGGTGGGAACATTGATGCTGGCAGGCACGTATCTTTCCGTGGCGGCTCTATTGGCATCTTTCATCCGTATAGCTGTTGTCCCATCAGAGAGTATGGAGCCTGCATTGCTACCCGGTGACGTTGTGCTTGTCACACGTTCCATTCTTCCACCCAGAAGCGGAGATATCGCCTTTTTTAATCCTCCGAGAGAATTGGATGAGGCAATTGCCAACTCGAAAGTGGGAAGAGCTGCAGCTGCTGAAAACGTTCAAGTCGTATCTACTAAAGGAAAGCAATTTCTAAAGCGCGTGGTTGGAGTTCCTGGAGATAGAGTTGGAGTCTTTAATAGCAATCCTTATGTGTTACTAGAATGCACAGGAGACGATTGCACATACAAAGTAGATAAAACTGGTGAATACTCTCGACCAGATGTATTCGCCGATGAAAGCTGGAATCGAATATCTCCAACAATCAACACGAATATCGATGAAGAAAGCGATCGCCTGCATAGAGGTGAATACTTTGTCGCAGGAGATAATGGTTTTAGATCTGTGGATTCACGCGTGTGGGGCCCACTGAAACAGAAGTATCTATTTGGAACTGCGCAATGGGTGATATTTCCTGCCAATCACTTTGGACCTATTCAGCCTGGTCCGTTTACGGTTGAAAAAGGACTTTCTACGGAACCTCACTGAATAAACTGGTTAAAAAATTGCTTATCCTATTCTAATTGAAATTTTCGTACAGCGTCTCCTGCTGTGTGTAGAGATGCTTGGCATAGTCATATAGCAGTACATCGTACTCATTCTTCTTTCGTAGAACTTCCCAAGCATTCGTACCTTCAAAGGATTCATGTTGATTTCGCTTGTCAGATTTCAAAAATCTCTCACCAGCGCATGAATCATTCTCGCCGTTGATGCTGCCACCCCAACCGAAGTAGCGTTCGTATCTTCGAATTGACTCCTCTGCTTCTTCTACAAGGCCCACTAGGCACTTCCTTCCGAACACTTCTTTTGCACTCTCAAGATCATGCCAAGATAGAGCCCCAGCTCGCTTGTTAGTCAAAAATCTCACCATCCAATTGGATTCGGTAGATTGCTCAGCATATTCATCTATGGACAAACCTTTATAATGCGCAGTATTTGGATTGCTGTCGTCAGATTGATATCGAAAGTACAAAGATACAGCTCGATCGACAGGATGCCTCAGCATTGTGAAGCATTTCCCTGAATCCGGTACGTCTTCGAAGATAGATGCTGTTTCATAAAGAAATGGAGTACTGATAGCATCGGCCATACCGGATGCGCCGAGATTCATTGCTTTTGCACGTCCTATCCCATCTGGGTTAGACATGTCGACATTGACAAATCTGGAATTTCCAAGTGTCACAACACTGAGCGTCTGATCTTGATCATGTCCTTGTCTTGTTCCCAAGGCACTCGCCATAGTTAAATGATAACAATTCGACATCACATCTTCTACTGTTGAGCTAGCAGAACGTGGTATTCTCCAGAATACGGGCACATCTCGACCGTCGCCTTCGTCTGCATTTTGCCGAAAAGAGTGATTCCAACGATAGAATGAATTTTTGTACACTTCCTTGACTTCTTGCGCATCTTGGGCCTTAAGGGAGTTTGACATGAAAGCTGAACCACTCATAGCATCGTTGGCCATAGGCTTGAAACCAGTATGTGAAGACGAGCTTGATTCAAATGTACTGGGATTTGGATTCTGCGGAGACACTGGCGGTACGTTCGCAATAGTTTGAGCAGGTTCAAGAGGAGCTTCTTGCTCTTGCTCACCCCATTCAACAAGACTATCATTGACTTCAGCAGGAGGTAATTGCTGCGGTTGAAATTGCTGCTGCTGCTGTTCAATTACAACTTCCGGCGAAGACGACGACGTCTGCTCTACACCACTTCCAGTCCCAGCACTGGTACCTACAGTCGTTGCTTGACCAAGACCGTCTACACTTTGTGGAACTTCAGAAGAGAACGAGGTTGCATCTGAAGGCATTGGCTGCTGTTGCTCAGTTACAACACCACTTCCGGTCCCAGCATTGATACCTGCAGTCGTTGCTTGACCAAGACCGTCTACACTTTGCGGAACTTCAGAAGAGAACGAGGTTGCATCTGAAGGCACTGCAGGCTGTTGCTCAGTTACAACACCACTTCCAGTCTCAGCATTGATACCTGCAGTCGCTGCTTGACCAAGACCATCTACACTTTGTGGAACTTCAGAAGAGAACGAGGTTGCATCTGAAGGCACTGCAGGCTGTTGCTCAGTTACAACACCACTTCCAGTCCCAGCATTGATACCTGCAGTCGTTGCTTGACCAAGACCGTCTACACTTTGTCGAACTTCTGAAGAGGAAGAGGCTGCATCCGAAGGCATTGGCTGCTGTTGCTCAGTTACAACACCACTTCCAGTCTCAGCATTGATACCTGCAGTCGTTGCTTGACCAAGACCGTCTACACTTTGTGGAACTTCTGAAGAGGAAGAGGTTGCACCTGAAGGCATTGGTTGCTGTTGTTGTTGCTCAGTAACAGCTCCCGTCGAAATCGAGGACGTCTGCTCTTTTACACTACTTTTAGTCCCAGCATTGATACCTGCAGCCGCGAGATCGTCTACACTTATTCTAACTTCTGTTGATACCGAGGTTGCATCTGAAGGCGTGTTGGAATTGTCAGGATTTGGCGGCGGAGGTGGGACTAATTGCTCACTTTTTCCAACGTTCGCATTGGTACTGTATTGTTTAGTCTTGCCCTGCACACTTTTCAAAAATGCAGCTTCTTCTTCATCGACCTCAGCACTAGAATTACCTTTTCTCACTCCCGCAACCTTTGCTGCTGTCGAAGCGCTATTCTTCGCTTTGGGACGGTTTTCATAGGACTCATCCATAAATCCATGATTCAACGATTTTTGTGCAGGTCTACCTGATATTCTTTCTCCAGCGGAATGTTCATTGTATTTGTTGTCTTCCTCCTTTATATATTTGTGTGTAGGATCGTGATCCTTGGTGTGCGTAGAGTCATCGTCATTCGAGTTGTACACTGTCATAGGGTCCAACTTTACATTCCTCACGTTGTCATCATCTTCTGAACCATCTTCATGACGGTGGTGATGCTTTGCATACTCTACACGCGCCTTGTGCTTCTTCCACCATGGGGAATGATCTCTAACGAACATAAGAGCAACCCAAACAAAAAGCACCACAAGAGCACGGTTTTGATATTTTTCACAACGAGTCATTAAAGGTGGTGGTGGACTGCGACGATTCTTTCGTGAGTTGCTAGAACTTCTGGATCTACGAAGTGGCCTTTCTTCGTCGTCGTCATCAGAATCATCAGAATCATCGTCGTAATTGTAAAACTGTTCATGTCTTGTTATTCCATGATAACTACTTGCATCATCAACATCACCATAACTGTAATCGTCTGATACATCATCACTGTCACTTTCACTCGAATTGACAGTTTCATATCTACCCTGCGAAAATTGGCTTCGCTGCGCTTTCTGCTGTTGTTGCAACCTTCGTTCCTCCTTCTTAGCATTGCGTTCTCTAGATGCTTTGCCATTAAATGAAGTCATTTCCACACTGAGAGGAGCTAAACTGAATTGACGATGCGATGACGAGTATTCCTGGATTTCATCTGGTTCTCGAGAGTTCTTTTGCTTATTTGGATTCAGGAAGTGTTGGCTGTAATGTTGATCTTCGAACTGTTCGTATTGTAATTGTTCCTCTTCATCGAGTTGCGGAGAGTCGCGTTCAACGTTGTCATGATACTGATGATTGAAATGGTCATTCGATTTTCTCCTGTTCCTACCGTCTTGATTGTTCTTGTTAACTCTATTCTGGGAAGAGTGACTAGATGCAGCAATAGATCGATTTTCATCTGGCGGATCCTGCCTTCGTGATATTGTTGCAGCAGCTGTCCTTTTCTGCTCAGCACGTGTTACTGGCTTACTACCAGCCCTCCTGCTATTATTTGTATTACTCCTGCACTCGGTTTGGTCACTTCCAGAAAGGTAATCAGTGGGCGGCTCCTGAGGTTGCTTGGCAGTAGCTGATTGGTCCCCTCGACCGAGATTGTAATGCTGTTGCTGTGACTGCCGTGCTGGTGGCTCTCTTCCTTCCGAAACAAGAGATGGCCTCTCAACCTGCTGTGTGGAGGCATCGTTGCCGCCCCTTCCTCTCTCTCTTTCACCGCCGCCTCTACCGCCTCCACCTCGTCCTCTCCTCCATGATCGCTTGCCTCCCATTGTATTCACCGAGAGCAACTACCCCAGCAACTTACAGCTATTGATCAAAGATATTATGAAGAAGAAAGAGTATTTTTTAGTCATCATGCACCGCCTCAATGACCGTAAAATACAAGTACCGCGGCGATCCTGAGCGCGCCAGTTTCGATCTCTATCTCCTCCTACCTGGCTGGGCCTTCTCCTTTCTCTGCCTTGCTTCTTGCTAATTTTTGATTTTTTCTCTCGCCTCGCCGCTCTCGGCGCTCGGCGCAGAGCTCACACTATCCTTGCCTTGCACTAAGGCCGGTCCCCACCGTCCCCGAATACGAATACGAATTAGGCACATACTGAATTCCTACGTATCATTTGACTCGACTTCAAAATGTTGGGATTCGGGCTCCGAATCGAATCCCAACCCCCTAATTCGGTGTACTAAAGGGGCTACTGGAAGCTCTTGTATGTAGTGATCGGCCCGACGCCCGACCATCATCCATCGATCGGCAACGCAACAACATCATCACGACCATCATGTCGGGCCGTAAGCCATAGCACAATCAATTAGGATTATTCTAACACACCATAGAGCTATCATCTTTATCAGTTTTTGATGTAGAAAACGTTGATGTAGCTGGAAGGTTACGAAATTTAGAACTTACAGACGTATTGGCGGGTATATCGACGGCATCGATTTTTGGTCTATTTTGGTGAAGGTGGCAAATATCGTCGACGAAGAAACGCATAAATAGATTTGTGCTTCGTGCTTTTCGTTTTCGGACGGTGTGGAGCACTTTTTATGCCTCCCCGGATCCGAATCCAGCAAGCAGTACCTACCAGTTCCTACCTACGTAGGAGCGGATTCGTATTCGTTTTCGGAGACGGGGGGGACGGCCTAGGCGGTATTTTGTTTGCTCGAACTCGCAACTCCGAACTTAAAAGGAGCTCCACCGGCCATCTTATTTTGAGTACCGTATTCAACGCATGATTTTTTGACAAAACAAGAAAGAGCCCTTTTATCAGGATATGTAAGTGCCGAGTCAAGTCAGCTCAAACCGGCACTCACGTAGGCCACATAGGAATAGGTACATGTCGAGTTCGGAGTTCGAGATGGGTGAGGATTCGGGCTCGAACTGGGCCTCGAGTTCGCAATTTTTTTATCTTCGAACTCGAACTCCGAACTCACAAGTTCCACATGGAAGTACCTTTTCACATGGACTCTCAACTACAAGATGCCGTTATCTCGAAATTTGATGCCGACAGGCCAGTTCCCAGTTCGCAGTTCGAGTTCGAGCAAACAAAATCACAGCCTAAGGGGCAGTCTTTGCGCTCTATCGTAATGGAATTTCACCATTTTTGGAGGGGGTTGAAAATTGCAGGTTGAAATTTCAGAAATTTCAGAAATTTCAAGGGATTAAATTTCACTCTAGCTTATCCTGAGATAGTCGTAATACTTTGCACTCTGCAGTCAACACATCACTCTAAGAGAGACTGTCAGCAAGCTTCTTTCCAAGCATCTTCTTCGCATCCATGATATGACGGAGGTTTTCCTTCCCTCGAAGAAGTGCAACACCAGTTGGATCCTTCATCCTATTCCTATCCTTCACAAGAATGCTGTTCTTCAGAGGTTTGGCCCTACGCTCACAATCCATCGATCCGACAGTTCCCATAGACATTAGAGGCTTAGCAACCAATCGATAGAAGTCAGATGATCCTGCATAACATTCAAACCACGTGATGCGACCAGAAATAGCACCAGTTGATTCCACATACTGTACCACATTTTTGATACTAAAAGACTTGTTGTTCTGGTCCTTCACACATCATGCACTGATGATCAGCCGGGTTGTTGAGGGGGGAGTTCTTCATGCCACAAAGGGCGTTGGCGGCGCATGTCAAAAGCATTATTGTTGAAGATTATTGAATTGTTGTTGTTATTGCCAGGCAAACTATGACAGCGTGGTAGACGGCAGAGTGAACAAAAAGTTGATTTGTGCACATACCCGCACCCAAAATAAGAGCCATCCGCGCCCAAAATCATCTGGTACATGCCAATGCAGGAACACGCATGTAAGCTGAATTACTACGAAGGAATAAGTAATACTGCATTGTTAGTCGCCAGCATTTTGGTGAAGAGTTACTCTCCGCTGAGTTGACAAACTCATCATCTGGATGGTGCGTGGTGTTCTTTGGGGTTTGGTGGTTGGTGGAATGAAGGGTCTTAGGTTATTTTTGTGCTACGTGTTGGTTCAGTACCATCCGTTCGCGCCAGAATTTTTGTGAAATTTCATTGTTGGCCAAAATTGGTGCAACTTTCACCCTGTAAATTTCACGAAAGTTGCAGTAGTGAAATTTCACCCTTTTGAAATTCCATTACGCTATTGCGCTCTACACACGAGACGAATTTATGCCTTTTTGCACATTTACCTAACATTACCGGGAATCACTGTACGAATTGTCATTTTGTTGCACATTTCCCCGATGAACGTCTCAGACGGATTCGTGTGGCCACACGAGATCTCGTGTGAGATGTGGCCAGCTCACACGAGATTTTGTACAATTTTGTACGACCACACGAATCTATCAAACACCCCCTATGCCCTCCCATCATGGCACTTCTACACCCCTAGCTGACCAGCCACCACAACCTCCGGCCACAATGCGTTTGCCTATGTTATGAGCTTCCGTTAGAGCTGCCGGTCGGCGTTGTAGGTGGGGTATTATTCAAAATATAGCGTTTTGTGTCGAAAATGAGGACATCGATCGAAGCATTTATTATTTATGCACATGAAATGTAAGGCGGATAACGCAACAAATCAATGCAAGCCGTGGCGTAAATCGTCTTGTGATATGTAAGGAAGGTATCTGCAACATTGTAGAATTATTGGGCGGTCGTAGGCCTCATTTGATACGTTATATTAGACCGACTCGCCTGTGCTCGGACGATGCTGCCGACGATGTCATCGTTATATTTAATGGTGTGTTGCCGCTCTTTTACTGACACCGCTACCCCCAATGATCAACACAATAATCATCTTTGATTTGCCGCTCAGGCTGGCTCTCAAACACTGTTTCTACCAAAATTATCCGTGTTATCTACCTATTTTGGAGGAGGTGATCATGCTATCCACACATGTGTTGGGTGGTTAATGACGCAATAAAACGGAAAGAGACGATATACCAAGCGAAAGAGTTTGGATTTACACTATTGAGAGCGAGGGGCGACAATAGTTTGGTGTCCTCCATCTATATACAAAGAATGTCAGCTCATTATAGTTGAATTGTGTATTGTTGTCCAGATCAAATAATTCCAAAGAACATGCACAAACTGTCACTCACTCCAATAATGTTAAACACCAACTGATCATATGCGCTTCACCATCATGGAGAATGGCTTCATAATGTCATGATGGCTAGATTACTTCGTCGTAAAGAGTATGACTATGCAACAAATTTATCAGCCATACCCTGCAATCACAATCCAAAGAGTTACATTGTTGTCCTGTATCACCTCAGATCAGCTCATCCACAGTGTTATTTCTCCATATAACGGTTGAAATATCATTGAATAATGAGATATTGTGGCATAGGTGCTGGTATCATATTATTTGGGATCATCCAAGACCCTTGCAACATATTGTGGGGTGCCGGTGATGTGCGTTCAGTAGGTAAATAATGAGAGTAATATGGATGACTCCTCACCAAAAACATTTGCAACTCCTATAGGATAGTTATATGAAGGATATATGAGGGTAATGACCCATTCGTTGAATGATAACATGGAATAAATGACCCGTATTGACCATTTGACGCTCGGTCGAAATACGGAAACGTACTATTTAGTGAGCAATACGTCGTCACACACTTAATATCGGTACAAATTGATGGGACCATTGGATTCTGCGTTGAAAATTGGTCTAAATACAATATTTTGGGTTTGGTAGACGTAAGGTTGCCGGTGTTAAAGGCATTGTACTTGTGGTATCGATAGTGCTGTCATGGTAACATTGTGATTGTGTGATGAGTCGTTGTGAGAAAAGTGTGACTGTTTAGTATCTTTTTAGGTCCTGCTTAGATGAGTGTTATCTCGTGTGTTCTCTCTTGTATTCTCGTGTGTACGAGCGTTTCAGAGCGCAGAGACACAATTACGGATTTTTGTGTGGTTGTAGAAAAAAATCCGTCTCGTGTGTAGAGCGCAAAGACAGCCTCTAACACTACTCTAACACTACTCTAACACTACAAACCATTATTACAACAATACGTCTACTTCAGCTATGGTGCGTCAATGGGAGGAGAGCTGATCAAAGAGTGCTGCGTCGTACCACGAGCGCCAGGGAACTGCAAGCGAGAGTCGCCTCTGTAAATAAGCAGGCCTGCAACTGTTACTCATGTTGTTGATGCCACTCATCAGCGCGCTTCTTGTGTTCCGGCCGCACAAAGCTGATGCATTTCAGCCTCAGTTGCTATCGTCTATATCTGTAAGACATTATTCTCCTCTTCCACTCGCACGAAATTCCAACCAGAGTGACGACACTGTCCAGGATTCTGATTCCGACGAACAGCTTGACACTATACGAGTACGCATATGGAGACAACTCGCTGACGGCAAGGAGCTTAGTCTCTCTCAATTATCGAATGCAGTCGGTGAAAGGAGATTGGGAGAATTACGTTCTCATCTAACTCACGTGGAAAAGCAGGCCAAGACTATCCGCAATAAATCAGATGAATGGAGGACACGGCGCGGTTTGTCACCAGTAGCTGGCAAAGCTGGAGCACCGCGTAAAATGAAATTGAAGTTTAGGAAGGGAAAAAAGAATGAGACCTTTGTCAGGATAGTCTGAGTCAAGACAAGTTACGTTGTGCTTGTTGTAAGCAGCAACCATTGCGCATGAAGCGAATGCCTTGTCTGAACATCATCCTTCACACAACAGATGCACATATGTGGTTCAATGCGTAGTTAGTTATCAACAAACGAGGCACCAATTGATGATATTCTATCTTGCTTACATGTTGGTAGATAGGCAAAAGAAGCTGAAGAAGTTCATGATCTGGTTCATCGCAAAGAAGATTAATATAATATGTAGCAGTATTACTGCAGACGAGAGAAAAGAATAAAAGAAGGTCTCTTCATCACTTCAAATTGATAAAAAGCACATCTATGGTTTTAGATAGTATTAGACCGACTCAACAAATGAGGAATTCTTTCTTGCAATGAAATTAAATACAAGCTTGTGTCACATATATTTGGGCTGTATGTCACCTCCTTGTTCTTGAGACCTACTCTTATCTCCTAGGATGATGTGTACATAGATGCATGCTGGAAAGATTCAGTATGAGAATGACGTTTGTTAGTAAATCTTCTCTCCCTGTTCAACTCTATATGTAGCGCAACATAATTTAAAAGTTGAAACAATTGCCCATCGCATCTAATCTAGTGAAGTCTAACAAGCCGGCGACACACAGCAGAGGGCAAAGCGCAAAGCGCAAAAGACATAATGACCTGCCAAAAAAAATTAACGGAAATCTTAAAGTACGTCATGGTTGGCCCTCCAGGGGCGAAATTATCTACAATTATCTAGAGCAATGTCACAAGTTACTACCCTTCGAGTGTAATTAAGCAAATAACCAACAGTTTTTCCATCGCCCCGGAATTAGCAAAGAGGTAGTGATATGAAATTCCAAACCAAGTAATGGTCTTTTTTCCCAGATCGCACTCCGAGCTGCGACACCTCAAACAGCCAGGATTTGGCACGGGGGAGAATGTGGACAGGGGGGCTTTGAAAACAACAAGATTTTGCAGTAAATTTGATGTGACTTGGAATTTCTACATTACGTCAGCTGTATGTAGGCTGTTGGCTGAAGGTGTGAGGTGGCCAATCCAGGTCACAATTGAGTTCAAGGATCTCACAAATGTTGAAGATCTTTTGTGGAAACGTGACACCTCAGCGATGAGACACTGCGTGGTGGAGCGGTGATTGCAATGCCGATTACTGCTAACGTGGAGATTTTGCAAAATTTAATATGGATCGAAATAAACACGTAATACCGTTTCCTTAATGAATTTAGAGCGCGTAAACTGACACCAATGCCAGATTTAGAGGGCATAGGGGCGTGCCTCTGCAGGAGTATGGGGATAATTAGAATTATATGAGTGTTTATTCGTCATATCGGGTATTTTTAAACTCGTTTCTACTCCAATTCACTTCGTTTTGGGGGCAAGTACCCAAAGAATACAAAGTTCTTTAAATGTTCCCTCTAAAAACGGTACTCCAACGGAGGATATCAATACGAATATAATGACGTGTTGCCTTACGTGTCCTTCTTTTTTCTTTGCGTGGCGGGTTCTGGTATTTTGAGAACTGTGAGAACTGTGAGCTTTGCTACTCCGTCGTGCTTCGGCTTGCAATAAGTATCATAAAAAATAATTATCTAACCAGAGAGATCAACTACTTTGACGCCATACCGACAGGATTGCATCATGAATTCCCAGTTGTTTGCCCTCAATTCCTATGCAAGCGATGCCAGCATCAGTAGCGTCCCAACCCCTCCTGGAATGATCGCTGCAAAAATGATGACCATCACCTTTGATGACTCGTCTTCATATGATGCATCCTCCTTCGCACCGCCGGCGAGCCTGTCATCCTCCTATGATTCTTACTCAAGTCAGGAATCTGCGTCCTCATGCATCTCCAAGAGTCAGGTGGGAGGTCTTTCAAGAAGCCGGTGTGTGAGCAATCTCTCTGCTCTTGGCGGACATGCATCAGAGACTAGCATCCCGCGTCAAGCTTCTTACAAGTCCGGCCCTAACCAGGGTTGGGGATACTTCGTAGACACCCCCAGCAGATAAAGATCAATGACATCTCGCGGCACCGAAACTCGCACATCCAGAGCGACAACGATCGGTCCAGACTGACGATCGCAGGCAGAACCTCCGCCGCCGCCGCATGGTTCGCATGTCCAGATCTGAGGAAGATTTGAGACAATGCGTCTCCTTCAATCATGATTTCGGACAGTACTTTGTTCGAGTACATCACGATTTGAATCGCGTCCTTTATTGACGTTTTCTCACCCAAGCTAGAGATTGCCGGCTCCGACGGGACTTCCAGAAAATTTTGTCCCATGCCATCTCATGAGTATGTACATCATGTATAGTTTATTAGTTTACCTCGATATGATGGTTTACGTTGGCATCTCGCTTTTGGGAAAGAGAATATCCTATTGTTTGTAGTTGTATGGTAGAATAAGCATGTAAAAATCTAATGATTTGCAATGTCGATGTATGCATGTACTCCTAGTTTCTATGACTATTTTATGTTCCTCTCAATAATAATGTAGACATATTATTATTTGCTGTTTACCCTCGAAAGACCTATCGCTCACAAACAGGGCTTGTTAGCTGTCATCACCGACTACTTTATCTCGTTTTCTTGCTGTAGGATGCGTGTGTGCAAGATGTAGTAGGGTTGTGCACCAGTACGTTGCACTGCATTACAGACGAGTGGCGAAAAAAGATCGGTTCAGAATCTAACAGCAACAATAATAAGGGAGTGTAACGATTTTGGAAACTAATAGCTTTCCTATACTATACGATTATATTCTACAATAATAAAATTGAACATATCAACACAAACGTGGCGTTGTACCAAGGGAAGGATGTTTAAACGTCTTTTGCCTTCACTCGCTAGCGTAGCCGAAGAATGGGATCTATCCCACGTCATTCATCTCTCGAGCAGAAATCTCATCTGTTGTGAGGGGTATCAACAAAGTAGCCCCAAGCTGCTTCATTCGGGTTGGACTCGTACCCAGAGCATCGTGGTATGCTCGATTCTGAGGCAACACTTCCAAGGGCAGAAAGGTTATTGACGCATCGACTTCTAGACAGTGTGCTACCCCACCCCTTGATCAGGCCGGATTCCAATGATTCTTGTGTCGAGAGTGATGAAACAGATGATGCAACAGTTGTAGAGCATGTCGAGGACGATTGTATGGCAAATTTTGTGCAGTCGAACTCGTATTGTTCTGCAGCAGCGTTCGGTGAAGAATTTGTTGGTAAAGATTCTGGTGGCGTTAGAAGGCTGCAGCTTGAACCATTAGAGTCGTTCATCAGCTGCTGCAACCGAAAGGACATGTCTAGAGAGTTCATTGTTGCAGAGTGTAACTCTTTTACTTTTGATATCGTTGGAATTGTAAGGTTATGTTGCGTGGAAGTAAAGTGGAATCGTTTTGTTACCCTTGCGCTGGTCAAGGTGAAGTGAAATCCAAAAAGGTGGTGAAAAGAAAATGAGAATTAGGGCTATCTAATTCATCTTAAGACCAGGAAATATTTATCATTCCATTGATTCAGCCAATTATATCTCTTCCTATCAAAATTGTATATATTTAAATAGTGCTAATAACGTGTTTGCAAAGGTAAGACACCACGCGTGTGTGTCCTCGGAGACACCAAAATCACACGTCATTTTAAACGCAATTTATTTGACGTACGTGTTTACAATTTTCCCGCGATTACTTAGGGACCACGCACTGCTGGAGACTTTTGTCATAAATCTTTCCAATATTGACACGTCATCAATGATTGTCTTGGTTCCTCCATGCGTGCGCGTTTTGAGAGGCCAGTGAATGAAAATGCCGTTCGTCGAGCAAAAATTCCTTTGCAATCCTTTGCAACACCTGTTTGAAGACATGACACGACAGGTGTAAGGCCTCACATCCTCTCCACAACAGCTCGGATAAATGATAAATAATGACTGGGTTCCCTCCTGGGGCCACTAATTAGCGGAAAAACCACTAATTAGTGGTCAGTTTACGAACTCCTACGACCCCCTTAGAATCACTCAAACGTTCTCAAATTCAGGTGGCACCTTCTTCAATGTCTTGACAACGTGTACACCTATTATATCATGTGTTCCCTGGAGAGGGCCCAACCTATTAACGTTCAAACACAAGCCTACTGCCAATTTTGGCGACAAAAAATTCTGATGCTCGATTTTTTTTTTTGAAAGCTGGCCAAGTTGAAGTTGAGATACGTAGGAATTAGTACAATAAATTCTGCCCCCCGTAGAACTCACCATCCCACAACACCATCACCATGGCGAAAAAGGGTGTCGCCGGAGCCACGGCTCTGCCTTTGCAAAGTTATTTCACCCATCAGAACGCATCCCAACAGTACCCAAATACCCAGGATAGGGAGATCCTGAGTGGAGATGTTATTATTGGCACAGTGGGCAACACAAAAGGGCAGCAAAATGCAGGGGTGTTATTTGAGTGTCGAATCCAACCATCGACGACAGTATTGACTTATTTGTTGTGCACAGCAACGTGTTAAGGTAAATTTTGAAGGCGTAGTTGTATATATAGACGCTTTTTCACGGCTATGGATTGCCCGTTGATCATTAAAAAGCATCGGTATGTCCATGGATCCTACAATAATCATGTCACAACTTCGCCGGCACCTGGATGATGTCGCCAACCTCCGGTGCACCAAGTTATTGATGTCAACATGAAGATATACTACCCGAAAACAACGCACCCAACCCGAAGCCGCAAACACATCTACAGTTGGGGAAAGGAAAAGCGGTCGATCTACCCGAGAAAGTACGTTTTGATAGCATCTCACATAAAGTGGAGTGATGATGACGAATTTATCAACACAAAATAATGGCAGTATTCAATAATTATTCGACAACGCCACCGATTTGAATGAAGCCAATACACAAACAGCATCATATTATGTTACAAAATGGTATTGTTGTGGGCAAAATGGTTCAAATTAATGACAAGGCGGCTACAGATGATGCCATGCATCGTATGGACGATTTTTTTTATTTTTCTCCGCATCCATCAACACCAAATCACCACACTATATTATAATGAGTGTCTGGTCGATAATGAATGCGATTCTGAGGCTAGTCTTTTGAGCAGAGACCACAACAACATCAATGTACACGACGATATCCTTTGTATGGATCATTCCTTCGTTAAACCTCCGCCCACACCTCATTTCATGGGACTTCGCGTTCATTTGCACCCGTCTCATACCAAGTCACCGTGTAATAGACATCAGTTTTCTCGACCCAGACGCAATATTTGCCATCAACAAGCCAAGGCAATGATAGAATAGCATCATATACAGTGTAGAAAACCTTCATCCTATTCTATTCGCCCCAACAAGCGAGCTAGACAGTGTACTGCAGAAGAAGAAGCGCTTGAAATCAAGCCAGATTTTCCAAATTGTTGGCAGCAGGTTGGTACACAGCACTTCAAGATTAGGTATGCCACATGCCGCGTAGAGGTCAGAACCTACTCTACACATCATAAGAAGGTTCCCATGTGCAAGGATTGGTGGAGGAACCATTGACAGCAATGCAATAACACATAATACTAGACCACTAATTAGTGGTCACTAAAATAGCGATTTTATAGTGTGTATATAGCTATCTCCACTTCCAATAGGTTGTATTTATTCCGGATTTTTAGGTTTGAACTCTGTTATAGAGGTCTTTGGTGGTATATTCCTTGATTGGGAGGTATTGGGAGGTGTTAGAATGTCCTCTAACTACCTACTACGTATGACCACTAATTAGTGGTTTTGGCCAGGAGGGAACCCATGACGCATTACAAACATCAGTAATAATAACGAAATTTTAAAGTACGTCCGATTCCGATTAGCCTAATAGGCCCGTTACATACTACAATTTTGTAGACGTCAGTAATACTTCAGTAAGATAATAATATCAGAAAATTACAACATCATCATGTCGGCGGCATCATCCCTTCACCCAGATATCACTGAAGAGTACGAGAGGGCAGTAACTTTCCTACGCCACTTCCACTCGCGACGACCTGTGACGACCTCAACCTCTACATCATCATCATCTCCACTTGGTGCCATTGACGAGAGCAGATCTGAAAAGTCCATTCCCCCAGCTTACTCGGCCCTATCATCCGCAAGAATAAAGAAGACCGCAACCTTCATGTGCCTGGTAGATCTTGACAGCCGCCAGAGTTAAATGAATTTTCCTCCAAAATAATATTATCATGAAAGCCCCAAGACGACAAACCACAGGCGCCGAACTGAAATCCGAAGCGGAATGTGTTATTTTGTAAACGATCAACGATTATCATACCAATACCAAGATTGACTGCTACTAAAATGTTGATCAATATTGAAGCTAGCTAGCTATGTACAAGAATTGAATGCACAAATGAAGATGTAAATAAACTGCTACTAAGCGAATGTTATATTTGTTCACACAATAAATATTCCCCAATCAAATCAGCACACTTTCATCTAATTGCCTTTCCCTTTACCACCACATCACTTTTGCTGAGACGAGACAGGATTCGATCAATAGCTTCAGATGCACGGATACCCTCTTCTTCTTCCGCAGTTCTGTGCAGTACAGTGTAAAGAAGAATATAAAATGAGCACATTTAAAAGATTGTTGATACACACGTTCCATCCACCACAGGAAACAAATAATCATCATGAGACGAGAGTAATTGAAACGAATACAACCATCCCAATAGAATACCTCTCCAAAGGAAAATTAAGCACATACTCAATAATTTAATATACTCACCGTTCTCCAGGGCGCCGATTGTCAAGTATCTGCCTCCTCCTTCGTTTCCTCTTTTCCTGTATACTACTATAAAATTTAATATCCTCATCTTCATCATCCTCATCTGGATCAAACTTCCACGAATATCCACTCGACGGATCATACCTCGCACAAACACTAAGTGCATCACACGCCTCGGATAGTCCAGCAAGTGTTCGTGTTATATTCGCCTTCATTAATCCACGCACTGTTGGACTTTTGTAAATGACCCCTTCTAAAATGTAATAAATCCCCAATACTGTCGTGTGATTGGGTGACGTCCGATGAACATGCCGTATGGTAAACAACGCGGACATTTGTTGCGGTGTCATCCCCTCGATATTAATATTGGACATTGGGAGTAATTCATATTGTTCTCCTGTCAACCGTGATAATGCCAATCTGTATTCCTCTTCGCCCTGCTCTAATGATAATGGTCCTGGACGTGCCCCTGTTCCCCATTGCATGAGTGTGCCGATGTTGATTCCCTGCATGCTTAGCACTTCATTGGAGGTTTTTGCCTTCGTTTGGAATGGATTTAGAGGATGGAGAAAGTAGTCGATGGCGTTTATTCGGGTTAGGCCGAAGCGGGCGAGGAAGGCTGGATCTACAAAGGAGGCTGATTCCGCCATGATGCCATAGATTTATATCGGGAGAGGGCTGATAGGCTGAGAGTAGTGTGATCTCAATCGATGCAATAGATTGATCGCAACTACAATATTATGTACTTACTGTCTATCACCGGCTGATTGCAGATTCTCACACATCGACATCCGTACTATTCCTACCGTAGGACGACCGTAGAAAAGCTGATTTTTCGATTTCCTTCCATCTTCTTCGCCTCTCATGTTGCAGACACAATTCTTCGACCTTGCTGATGAAGTCAACGGTGCCATTAGAGTGGAGCCAATAGCATAGAGACGATCAGCACAACAATATCAATACCATGTTCGACGGCAGCCACCGCACCAACAAGCGGGAAATCAACTACTCCGGCGCTTCGTCGTCCTCGCGTACATCACGGAAGGCCAATCTCACTCTCGCACGACAGCAGCGTTTGGCACGAGCGCAAGCCAAGGCCAAGTTGAATGCTTCTCTTGTCATACAACGATGCTGGCGTGGGGTTCGTATGGGACAGGGAAGCGCTGGACGAAAGGGGATTGCTAGTGCGCTGGATGGCAGATTTCAGACGATAATTTCCGATGCGTTGACTGATGTGAATGTGAATGCAAGAAGTGGCAATTCTTCCATCAATACTTCAAATCAGCATAATGGAGCAGCAGTGGCCATGTCAGCATCAATATTGGCATTTAGGCTCAGCCCCGCCCTATCACCGTTCTACTCATCTTCTGCATCATCATGCAACAAAAAGTCGGGGGCAAGTATTGATATCTCCATAAAAGAGTCAATGCGACAAGATTTATTAAAGGTGGAAAAGCTGCTAACTGCCACTACAAATACTCCACAACTGTCTCCCATTGCTGCACGAAGACTCACTTCTGTCACGCTCTTACTGCTGAGACATTCCGTATCTCGCAGAAATAAGAACAATGAAGAGCAAGAGGACGAAGAGAATAGACGTATCATGTCGTTATTGAATTATTTATTACAATCCATCTTTTCATCGGGCAATACGACAGGTGCTGCTGGAGGTATTGTTGATGACCTATTGCAATCTGATCGACCTAGTGATTATTACATGTCTACACTTCGTGGAAGGCAGGATGAGCGGCAAATGATGAACCCAGGATGGATGATCAATCTCTTTTCATGTCTAAGAGATTATGTCATCTCTCATCGCGACAACAACATAGATGATGATAGTAAAGAGACGGCCGCCATGGATGTGGATGATAATGGCGGTTCTAATCCATACGATTTGGAACTACTTTTAAAGTGGTGCTGCAAAACCATCTTACATGTAGCTTCAATGGCAGGCCAGCAAGAATACAATTCTACAACTTCGGCTCAGCAATTGCAGTGTGACGGCGTTTCTTCGGCATCAATTCCACAATACCAACAAGGGATTGCATTGCTTGCTTCGATTCTTTTCATTGCGCCGTCGGTATTTTGTAAAGCTTGGCTGGATGAAGAACTGACTCAAGTTTTACGATCACTGGCACAAACAATGCAACAACAGGGAGGAGCTGTAGTTAACAATGATTCAATTGCGTGGAGTCCGCTTTTCACGCATTACCTTTCATTTGCAATAATGAGTGGGCACAACTCTCAACAGTCCACCAATGATCAGATTTGGTCGACTGCGCTCCGTGACACTCTCAACAACCATGAATGCAGTGTGCTGCACCATATTGTTACGCAGGCTGATGCCCATCACGAGCAATCTGATCTCTACACTTACGCTGTACCCGTGATTCTCCAATACACGCTCCAACGTCACCATGACCTGGCAACACTTGCTACATTTGCAGCACGCGGGGAGGATATATCGTCGTGGATAGAAGATGATAAAGCAAGCAATCGCGAGACTTCAGTGGCTGACGCAGCTGCTACAGCAGCTTATGCCACAGATGGCATGGATGTAGATGATGATGAGGAGGAGGACGACGAAGATGAAACATTGCGCTCACAATCTGTATCAGTCCAACTACCCTCACAACGTGACAAGAGGTCTACTTCTGCAAGACGATACTCACGTCAGGATTTACAAACGCTGCCAAAATTAGACGCACTTTATCAAACCAAATCATTGCGCGACAAGAAAACAACCACAGATCGAATGAGAGCTTTGAGTGGAGGGGCACACAGTAATAGAATCGAAGTGCAATGCATGATGTCCTTGGCAGATAGAATTGGGAAGGGTCAGTGGATGTTGTCACTGAGCAACTCTCTATTTACACACACACCTTCGCAGATATCATCATCTGGGCTGGTATCATCTTCCCAGCTGTTGCTCTTGCAAACTAGGGCGCGAGAATGTTACCCCTCCGCACTCAGTTCTGTCCTCACTTCATGCAGTGGAAGTAAAGCGGGTCGGAATGCAGCATCGCCTCTACTTGCCAAATTGGCATTTCACAACCCGTCACTTTTTGGCTTATGGGAATGCTCTCATCAAATCTTACCTCTATTGACAAAATCACAGTCACCCACCGCAAAGGTTGCAAATCCATCTCAAGTTGTGGCAGCATACGAAATTTTTTCGTCATTTTGCGACTTGTTCTCGCACCATCTTTTAGCTGTGGACGATGATGAGTTCTTGGACCGGTATTTCTCTCCTTCCGATGGAAACAATACACCCGGCAAGATTTTGGCGAGTGATATTGTTCTTTCACTAAAGAAGATATTGAATGACTTGTACTGGGTCAACCCTGTTCTTGCATCTGACGTCTCCGAAACAAACACTGATGTTGAATCGATCCTTCGATTCCAAAGAGCTCGCCTTCTAATTTCAGGAACAAAGCTTTGGAACTCCCTTCATGAAAGATGGTGCCGCCTCTACCGCAATGTGCAATTTTGCGAAGAGAGCAGCTGGTGGTTCCCTTTCTTAGCGGGCCAACATGATAAAAATCCCATTATTCACAGCCAAGTCACAACATTTGGAGACCAAAATGATGATGACGAAGTTATGGAAGATAGCAGTGTTGAAAGTGTAGACGTGGATGCAGGCGACGCTGGAGGCGATGCTCTCGCATCCTCTTTCCGTGACCCCAAAATGGCACGAGTCCTTACTGCTATCCCTCAAGCTATGCCCTTCTCTCGCAGAGTCAATCTGTTTCAGTCTCTAATAGATTCAGACAAACTTATTATGCAAGACGAAGAGGCTACTTTCCGACATATGATGATGAACCTGGACAATCCAGATCAAGACGGAGAAATTGGAGGGAGAGTGAGAATAACTGTACACCGAGATGCTCTTTACAGTGATTCAATGGATGCCTTGAATCCACTGGGTAAGAAATTGAGAAAGAAAGTACAGGTGACGTTCGTAAACCAACACGGCGCGACTGAAGCAGGAATTGACGGTGGCGGGGTGTTCAAAGAGTTCTTAGATGACTTGATCAAGGATGCTTTCATTCCGCAGACCACCAGGGATGACAGTGGAGAAGGAGAGGAATCATCAGAGGGCAATCATCCTGATTTCTTTTCTGTTACACCCCTCCAGACCTTACAAGTTAACCTGGATTCTGACGGAGATTATTCTGTCCTGTCTCATTACGAATTTCTTGGCAGAGTACTCGGCAAAGCAATATATGAATCCTATCCTCGTCGATCCACAGCTGGCACTACCATTCCTAAATAAACTTCTCGGCAAGCAAAACTCATTGGACGACTTGAAGAACATGGACCCTGAATTCTATAAGCATATCAAGTCGCTTCGACACATGAGCGCCCAGGACATCAACAGCCTTGGACTGACATTCGAAACAACCGCAGGCAAAAACAAAACAGTCGAACTCATTCCTGGCGGAAGCAATGTTTTAGTTACGAAGGAAAATGTAATCCAGTACATCCATTTGGTGTCTCACCAAAGGATGAATATAGCAGGCTCGCGACAAACTCACGCGTTCCTTCATGGCTTCAGAGATATTATACCGGCCCCATGGGTGAGATTGTTTTCTGCATACGAGTTCCAGAAGCTCATCAGCGGCGACGACGCAGTACAAGGAATTGACGTACAGGGTATGATGAATGTCACAAGGTATTCGGGAGGACTCCATCCTTCTCAGCCCATTGTACAATGGCTGTGGGAAGTTGTGAACGAGATGAATCCTGATCAACAAAGGAAGTTCCTAAAGTTCATGACCAGTTGCTCAAGGCAACCATTACTAGGCTTCAAGAGTTTGGCCCCCGCTCCATGTGTGCAACAAACTAGACTGAGGGAAGACAATCGAGGTGTAGATATCGCAGAGGGATCACCTATAGGGAACATTCGTCTTCCAACTAGTTCAACTTGCATGAATTTGCTGAAACTACCAAAATACACTTCGAAGGAAATGCTTCGAGACAAATTGTTATATGCTATTGAAGCTGCTGCTGGATTTGAGTTGTCTTAGACACAGTTCACATTACAATACTGATGTAGCAGTGCTGCACATAATGGACATTTATGTTACAAGTTATTCTACAATATTAGGCATACCCGAATTGTTACGTCGTTGCTAGAAGATTTGTGCACCTGGCAAGAATTGTCCTCGGTTCGACATTGTAACCATCAACCGAAATCATCAAAAAGAAACCACCTCTCTTAAGTGTCCCGACACCAATGTACCCGTCAGGTAAGCACGTCCAGCTTTGCTTCTGTTCATTTGTTGTGCTGATACTGACGATGGAAGATTCTCCAGGTAGCAAAGTGATGTAGTTTCTAGAGTAAAAAGTAGGGAGAATGCGGTTATCTGATTCATCAGGCATCGATGGATCAAGAACAAGTGTAAATCTTGTCAGGATCCCAATCGTTTCATTTTGCAAGTGATCAACCTTGCATTGAATGTCCATCGAATCGGTATTTGCAGCACAAGTAACTTCAAGCCTGACTTGAGGCACGACTTTGCGATAAGCACCGAGAAGTGAGTAACGCGACTGACTATGAGATCCAAGAGATGGGTCGCTTAAATAATAGTCATTTCTTGTGTTGTGAATTGTATAATCATTTTCATCCTTATATAGAACTTCCATCCTGTACAATAAGACGTTTTGCATTTCTGGCATAAAAGCCTGCTCACCTTGAATCCATGGCAGCTTGTATTCCAAATGAGCAACATGATTGCCATCGAGCTGATCTGGTATTGGAATTGCATCGCCTCCAACGCGAGTACCATTTAAAGAGTGAGCAGTCCATCTCATTGCAACACCAACGAAAGCTTTCGGTAAGGTATTCATAACATGAAGGGACCAATTTTGCTGATTGAAGATTAGTCGGACGGGATTACCTCCTGACAAGCCTGCATGAGCTCCCCAGTAACCCCCATTACTCGCCAAATACCAATCGTACAAACTACCTCTCAACGTGGGTGAAGGTGAAGACGTTTTCCAAATGTAAAATGCTGAGTGCCATTCAAACATACGATGAGAGTAACCCTGTACAAGGGCATTGTATTGATTGTATTGCACAAACTGAGCTGCCCAATTGTAGTCTTCTATAGTATCCATACGAGTGGCAATGGTGAGATTATTGATTGGAGGATACTGAAGTTGACATATGCGATCCAGTCCTGAAGCTTCCTCTGTAAAAGGAAGCCATTTCAGAAAGTTCCATTCCTGATCAACCTTAAAGCATGAAGTAACACCACAATCTGGAAATGATTTCAAGGCATCACTAGACATGAAGCGCTTTAGGCTCTCTAATTCAGGATGAGATACTGATCCAATTTCTGTCTGAAAGCCTGAAAACCACGTACATTATTAGAGACAACGTATTTTCTTAAGAGACAGGCAACAAAGAAGTCTTACCTATATTTCGTCCAGGTGCACGCTTATTCGTTATATCGTGTATTGAAACGTTATGAGCCAGTTCGTCCAGACTCAGCAATGGCGAAGTGAAGCCAGGATTCCTTGCGAAGAACTCTTCTTCTCTCTGGATCCCATACGGTCCGTCCTTTGGAGCCAAAGCACCCAAGGGATCAAAAAAATCACCTACTTCAGTGACAGACGATGACATATATGGACGAGTGCCATCATATTTACCTATGTAACGCCGTATTTGATCGTCTACATCTCTCGGAGGAGACTGATTGATCGGATGCAGCTCATTGCCTCCTCCGAAAAACGCCAAACTAGGATGATTGCGTAGTTTCCGTACAACGTCTCTAACATTGAAAATGTAAGAAGCATGATCACTTGGCCAGCCATATTCACCAGCGAATCTTCCATTGTTATCACCAGTCATCCAGAACTCTTGATAAATCAGCATCCCTACTTCGTCTGCTGCTTCATAGAATTGTCGAGTTTCGGTTATTCCACCACCCCATACACGTATTGAGTTGAACCCTGCATTCGCCATTAGCTGAAGTTCATCAAAGTAACGTTGACGAGAGTTTGAAAACCTCAAGAACTGATCAGTTGTTATCCAATTGCCTCCTGCCAAGAAGATGGGATGACCATTGATCTTCAGCGTGAACGATTTTGATTCAGCACCCACTTCAGAAGACACAGTTCTTACCCCAAATGTAGTACTTGCACGCGACTCATGTGTATTGTCTGAAGAGCGAAATACAACTTGTGCTGTGTAGAGTGGCTGCTCACCATGAGTATGGGGCCACCATAACTTCAGTTTTGGAACGCGCACTGTGCCGAGATGATAGTCTTTCGCATTCTGATCGATTGTAACATTGTAGATGATCCCACTGGCAAGCGCTGAAGTTTCCAGCCATTCTGGTGACTGCGGCATTTGACTAGATTCCGGCGTAATCCAATACGTGAACGAGCCATTGATTGGTTCATTACTCGTCTCATGATATGTAGCAGTCACTGATAGATCTATCCACACAGACACTGTCACATCATCTCCCAATGGCAGTGTTGTCGATGTCTCATCATCATCATACTCGCTATCATTTTCAACAACAATATTTGATGTCTTCACCCAAACGTCATGCAATTTCACATCACCCAGGGTCCACTCAATCTCTACCTCGTCCCAAATGCCAGTATTTCGATCAGGCGTTGGTGATATCCAATCCCATCCCGCCGTGCATTGCATAATGGCACCCGACTTTGCAATATTGTGGTCACCTCCTTGACAATCTCTTGTGGTACATGAATCCTTGCAGGGCTTTCCGACGAATGGTGGTGGTAATACTAAAATCTCTAACGTAGAAGATGATGATGATTGTTGGAGTTTTGTCAAGCCTAGATCATAGTGACGCCGTAGAAACATTCCTCCATACTCGTGATCATCATTAGCATCATCTTCTGCGTAAGTTGTGCATGGATGCAGCACTTTACCATCAAAGTAAACTATTGGTTGATAGTTCACTCCATGCAAAGTTAAATGTCCTCGTTGATCGTTGTCATTCGGTACGACGACAGTTGTAGTATACCACAAAGTGTAGTAGTCACGTGTAGCATCATCATCACTTATGTCAGGGTACAGCTTCATTATATCTTCATTTGGAAAGTCATTCCATGGATCCCATGAAGGCTTTGCCGGCGACGAAGGAGAAGTTTCATTTTGATATGAATCATTTATCCAATGTTGAAACAGCGCCGTTCCAGGAGCTGTAGTAGCATCATTTGCAAACGGCGTCTCGTCATGTCGTTTGAAGCAGTTATGTTGATAGATGTCAAGCTCCCACTGAGATGGAGGTATATCTTTGTGAATTGATTTACATATCGTCCAGGCTTCCATCATAATTGCCATGAGCTACGCCGCTACAATCTACAATGTGGTTTTGAGACTTTTCTCGCCAACTATGTCATGGAATATTTGCCGCAAATCTCTCTCTAGAGAGGACATACTCATACTGTCGCTCTCAGTGACATCGTAGTTCGTAGGAGCGAGTAGTACAACATAAAACACTACATATATCGGCGGCCGGACGAAGCAAGAGGTATGAGTTTATTAGCGCACTGTAAATCCAAATATTGAATTAGATTTTTATCTTTTCAATTCATAACTCGAGTTAATTATTCGGATTTTCATTTCTATTTCCATTTACGCATATTTTGTCTTCTTGTAGCCCCTTAAAGAAGAAAATGAGGATTTTCATTATTGACGTGCGTCGGAATCAATAGCATCCAAGGCGCGATGCATTACCCAACAACTTTTTCTCAGCGAGCTGCGAGAAAAATGCTTATCAATAAATAAATAAATACAAAATTTTTTTCTCGATCATGGCGCGGACTGGCAACATATCAAGCTCTCACAGCTCACAGCCACTCATTCAATCATGGATGGCTTTCTCATGATGAAGAGAGAAAAAGCTGTTGAGATGACTTTACGCTGCTTTCAGAGCTCATAATTTTTCATCCTGCAAACTGTCAACAACATCTTCTCGCAATAGCAATCACCTTCGGCCTACTCGCCTCCGTCGACTGGCTGTGCTCCTACCGCCTTTCAACAGTATTCATCCAGACGCACCGCCACCGCACCCACAACTTGACTTCCGCCTTCGCCAGGCAGATTCCACCGCTGACGACTGCAGTCTATTTATTATTAAAGGTGAGTTACATGATTCATGATTCATGATCGGGCGAAAAGAACAGTAGATGAGATCGAGCAACAACTTCAGCACCGTGGAAGCCGGTGCTATATAAATTGGCCCATCGCCGAGGAAAGCCGGCGATTGATAAATTGGCCCTGGGCATGTTAAACGTCTTCGGACCACACTCTGAGTTTGGGGTTCCAGAGCACACAGTTTCCGTACAGGTAAAGATTGATTGGGAGAAAAGCTGAGAGCTGCGGATGTGCGGGCGATCCAGTGATCCCTTTAGGAGGGTGAGGAGGACCCCGGGTCTGTAGCCTGCCGGAGTACCTTGGTTGTTCGAACCCTGTCAGTATCTTGTGTGACGTCCCCCGCCCATATATACCCACCAAAGAATTTGATGTCAATAGCGATAGATTCTTGTTCACATGTCTTTATTTTTCGTTTCGAGTCATCTTTCTAACAAAACATCTTCCTGCCCATCTTGGCATCATCATACAGGCGTATCGCAAATCGCAAGCTGCACAGCTACCGTCCATACATCCACCCGCTACTTACTCGGCAGCAGAGACTGCGTCGTCTCCAGGACGTTTGTCGACAAGAGCAAGAGTCCTTTAAGTGTGAGCAGTCGAGTAGGGACGATCGACTCTGCACCCAAGTAGCACACTTATACTCCCATCGCTATCGTATGGATGACGCATTTGATACCTCTCCAGCGAAATGGTTGGGTTGTATTTCCGTCTTTGCATGAATGAGAGGTGCAATAGATCATCACCTCATACGGAAACTTTTTAGGTACAATAAGCCTGGTAGAAAGTCTGTGTGGAATAAGGTGTAGAGATATTTTTAGTCCATCCTTATCGATGCTTCTTACTTTCATGTCTACTCCTCTTTTGTTACTTTCCTTCACTTACTTCACTATCGAATAATCCAAGCGAGTTGAAGATATTCATTTCATCTTCGCCACCAGACATCAATGTCTTCGTCTTCATCTTTCCGACTTCCGACAGTAGAACTCTTTTTTCGTTTCACTTTCTCGGGCTGATGTTGTTTGATAGCCTCGCGAATACGGCCAAACTATGCTCCTAGTTGAAGATTACTTTGATATCTTGTTCCTGGCCCAAAGGGCAACGCGTATGCCCGGCAGCAGCCATACATCCCTTGCAACAAAACCAGGATACTTTGCAAGTAGAGCAGAATTTGGATGTTTCAGTCTGGCACGAACGATCGCAATGCCGACACCCAACTAGCCTTTCATATGGATTCTTGGAGGCAACTCGACGAACTTGTACCTGATATTCATCAAACAATTTTACAAACAATGAGAGTGAGAAAATCTTGCGGCTTACCGCGAATTGCACGGCTGATGCATCATACAAGTGACCTTGCTCGATCAGCTCTCGAAACTCATTCACTTCTGACTCTGGAGCCGTGTTGTTGAACATGTTCGGAGAGCCAATAAGTTCACCTTCATCAGGAGGCATAACAAATGCAACGTTCCCTTTAAACAAGTCTGGAAAAAGACCCTTGTTTCTACACTCGATAGAGAGGTCGATGTTTTGTTGATCTTTCTTTTCAGTATTTGTTGCCCATTCAGCCATTTCATGCAGGAGTCTTCCATCGATCAAGGATTGAACGTTGTAATCGTAAAGGGCTCGACTCATCATTGGATTTGGTTGGCCAAGCAACCGCGTAATTTCCCCCTTGGGTACTTCGTTCAAAGGAATTGAAGAATGAGTCACGTCCATTAAAAGATCTTTCTTTTCGCCTTGATTCTTTGCAGCCCACCATTCAGAAAAACCTTTACCATACATCTTATAGACAGCTGAAAATTCGGTCTCTAATCTCTTTGCTAACAGAATGTTACTTGTCCATTGATCTTGCTTCTCTTGTGCGACATCACTCTCTGTAGTTTGGGTAGAGATGCCACTCTCTGTTGTTTGGGTAGGCTTTTCCACCACCTCTGCAGTAGGCACCTTATTTTTGCGTGCCTTTCTGTCGTTCTTCATGATGGTGCAAAATTCTTTGTGATTTTTCCAATCCTACGATACGATATGAAGAAAGAACTTTAGTCAGTGCTGTGGTAAGAAGCGTGCAAATCGTAGTAAAAACACAAATACTCACATCAACTTGACATTCTCTCGAACAGTAATGGACTACATGACAACGAGAGCACTGATGTAATCTTCCGCCCTCTTTATTGGATCTAGCACCACATTTTACACACCCAAGCTTCTTGCGATGGGATTCTGACCCCGATTCTGACCCCAACGTTAAATTCTGTAGACAACTAATGATCTGCTCTTGATCAAGCGGCTGATCTCCAAACGATTGGCGCACAAGCTTAACTGGAGGCGGTATTGCTTCCTGACTTCTTCCTCCGTAGATTTGAGCTCGTCTAGCGGATGCTGCTTTGCATTTTTCGTAATATCCTTTGGCATCCTCGAGTGACCCGAGAGAGGGATCATTCAAAATAGAAAGAGCAAGCCACGCATAAGACACTTCATTTCCTCGATGATCCTCGTGACTTTCACTAATGACTCGTTTGAATTCCTTGTGAAGAACATCATACCCCTTAAACTTGGTCGAACCCCAGATACATGCCCTAGACTCCCGGGCCCAGGTCCAATTTTCATCGATCTTCAGTGCCTTGGTAAGATCTTTGATGGCACTTTTGTAATTCCCCATAGCCATGTAAAAAGCACTGCGTTCACGTAGCAATATTTTCCTTGTCAAACAACCTCCCAGGATGTGAGAATCAGGAGCTTCAACTGCAGGATTATTTTCAATATATTCATACAATTCGTTGATATGTACCATAGCAGCAGCAATGAGCTGCTGTCCAACGGATGGGTTTGATCCTAAATGGTTTGCAAGAAGGATTCGAAGCACGTTGGACCCGAACGAGCACGATTATTTATTTAGTGTTATCGTGCTCGATCAACTTTTCCAAGAGTTGATAATCTAGCACGTAACTCTTTTTGAATGCTTCCGAATTTGCAGGCAACTTCAGAATGAATTTGATACTGCGCGAGTCCAGCAAATACGCACACGCAATCTGTGGGACAGCCGCTGCAAAATCACCACAACGAGCAAGCCGCAAGCCCTGCAAGAAGAGTTCGCAAGCTTCATCATGATCTGCTGCTTCAGGGTCACTGGTTAGCAAACTTAACTTCCTCGGAGCACTCGTACCAAGACTCGCAAATGAGGTTGGTGCCGTCCCTTTTGCCATTCCGGCGTACCAATCTTCACGTGACATGCATGACGTACTTTAAAATTTCCGTTAATTTTGCTTCTATCAGTTCTTCTGTGGCTTCTTATTGTGCGAGATGATTGGCGGCTGGGGCTTGGAGGAGCCAGGGGGCAGGGGGGCGCGGCAGCGACTATAAGAACGCAGACATGACGAGACATAGCGGTGCCTGTCCACCAACCCGACCCACCAAATTTAATACTAATTCCTACATGTCCAGCGAATTCAGCTGAGGGGGAAATTCACGTGGGAATCAATACTGTATTTTGACCCTTTCCTTTTTGTATTCGGCAAACAGCGCGGCCTTTCGCCTTTCGGCAGAGATCGGCCGGCAGTCGGCAGTAGCGGCAGACGGCAGCTAGAGGTGGACGACAGTGGCATAAGTAACTATGTCAAAGAAGCAGAGAGCAGCACCATGGCGACAGCAATGACAACGACACCACTGTGCAAGCACCGCAGTTTCAGCATACCCGAAGCAATTCTATACTGCCTCACTCTTGCTCTGGTCTTCGTGATTTCCCTCTACGCATTTGTCCCCTCCAGCGTGAGACAACTGCGGCGTGATCATGTAACTCACATGAAATGGCGATCCGGCGTCGTTGTGGCTGTTGCATCCGTGGGCATTGCAATTTATCCATGGCTATTCTGCGATCAAGAGATGCACGGAGATAGAAACTCATGGTATCGATATGTTGGGGTTAGTGTGTCACTGAATGATACAAAGCTACTTCAGGTATTGACAGCAGTTCTTCATACCGCCGTGCTCTATCTTGGATCGTTTGCTGTTTGCTGGTTTCGCTTTTATCACTACGCACGGATTTTACAAATGCAGGAAAAGCATCTGCATTCATCAAATATCAAACTTCCTCTGTTACCGAAGCCACAATACATATTCAAATCCGTGAATAAACGATGGATACAATCAACAAAAGAATCGCTGCAATCATTTCTGAAAGATAAAACTTACCGATGGACCATTCTTCGCAACCTATTTATTGCGCCGATATCCGAAGAAGTGATATTTCGTGCATGCATAATAGCTCCACTACTGTCGAGTCACAAAAATGACGATGGTCAATTATTATCACCCACACAAATCTGTTGGATTGCTCCTCTCTTCTTTGGAGTCGCTCATCTGCATCATTTCTATGAGCAGTATCGCCAGCTGCCACAGCTGCAAAGAACAAAACAAGCGATGATGCAATTGATAGTGGGATTATTGTTCCAATTTACATACACAACCTTGTTTGGGGCATATGCATCTCATCTGTTTTTAAGAACAGGATCCTTGCTTTCAGTTATTTCAGTGCATATTTTCTGTAATTATATGGGCTTGCCCGATGTAAGCTTTGCATCGCATACGTCTGGATTGTATTGCTATCGATGGTTGCTGTGGTGTGCTTACTTCACTGGTATTCTTCTTTTCATCAAGGGGTTTGATTCTTCTTGGCTGTTTCCAGAAGAGAGTGTGCTACCGTCATTATTAGTGGCGTAGTCTGAAATTAAATGTATAAACAAAAGGGAAGGCAATAAACAAGATACCAGTTTCAAATATTCACTAAGTTGGGAACTCCAAGAGACGCATTGTTCTCATTGGTAATGGTAACCACTGTCTTCGTAAGAATATCTGCCTCTCTCTAGAGAGGGTTCAACCTTACAGACGATAGAGCTACAAAAGTCAAGCACTCTCAACCAAAGCGCCCGCCCATATTATATCAATAACTCTCTCCCTACCTTAAGTATGGGAGATAGGAAGACGAAACACCATGTCTTGCTGAGAAGAAGTACTCGCTCAGTAGAAGTACTCTAGCTGGATACTGGATATGTATGAGCGTACAGTTCCTACGTAGAATCCTACGTGAAATAATTGGCGCGGCGGCTGAATATTCGGCTCGTCATTTTCAACACCCAACACCAACACCGCAGTAAAATAGCAACAAGCAAGAACCAAATAAACCGCTAGGCGGCAGGTCCACAGCAGCACCGCAAGCACCGACAATACAGCAACAGTACTATGAACTTCAGCAGGCAGCCTCTATTCAAGGAGGAGGATGGGAAGCGGAGGAGGGTGACTGCGTCGCCCTTTCAAAGGAAAAAAAGGAAAGAGCTCGGAGACTCCTCCTCATCGGAGGATGACATCACCGCCAATGATGAAACGGGATCGCTCAACGAGCGACGTGATGCCAAGCCAGCAGCAGCCAGAGCAACTGCTGTGGCGTGTTACGATTTATGTTCGTCCTCTTCTGATGATGAAGAAAATAAATATAATGGCATCACCATCAGGAAGAAAAAGCCAAGCACCGGTGCAAAACAACCACGAACAACAGGACAGTGGCTCACTTCTCTCAACTCTAGACGGGATTATGATGACGACGATTCTTCTTCGTCATCTGATGAAGATGTTGACGACGTTGGCGACACTAAAACTTCCATGGGGCTTCGGGAATGGCTAACATCATCCACATCACAAACAAAGCTTGATCACCTAACCAAGATTGAATCTTCTGCTGACAAAGCACTACAACTTCTGCTGTGGGAGATTGGATTTGGCTACAACGTGCTTGAACATCAATTTGAGGCTATCCGCTTCGTTGCCGGTGTGGTCAGATCCTTCCCACTTGCAGCTCATCAGAGTGATAATAACAGTAGTGATGATTCTGACAGTGATGACTGCAGCGCCGAAGGTTATCACAGTGAAACCAATGAGATGTTAGCGCTAGATTTATCTGGCGAGATGAAACGATCAAACGCCCTCAAACAACCTACAAACTTGACGAAAACACGAGGATGCCTCCTTGCAGACGAAATGGGTCTAGGCAAGACAATTGAAGCATTAGGCGGTGCTGTCCTTCGAAATCATTTGAATACTGCAAAAGGAAAAGCAAAGACAAAGAGACCAACTCTCATTATCGTGCCTCAAGATGGAATACAGCAGCAATGGTATCAACCACAAGCAGAAGCAGCAGCAGGTACTACTACTCCCAACCGCGTATGAGACTCTCCGCAGATCAGGAGTTGAGCCAGCCAGGATTTTTGTCATGGGAGAGGCAAAGAAAGATACAAAAGCGAGAGGCGGCAAAACGTACAAGAGCAGCTCCACACAAGAGGGAGTGTTTCTCCTTTGCACTCGCTACAAGGTCCAAAGCGAGTTGAAGAAGTTATTTGAACAGACTGCAAATCTCAAGTCTGCAATCAACAGCTCAATCCTGTTTCAGCATATCCCGCCACCTCTCATCAAGAAGCTTCAAAACCAATATCTTGCAGAGAAGGGAAAGGCCAACAACAAGTATATTCGTCGACGAGAAAGAAGACAAGATTGCATCACAAGATTGATCAGGAGCAGTTTCAATGATGACAAAGCAAGCTTCAAAATTGCGTTCAATTCTGTCATTATAGATGAATGTCACTTTCTGAAGAATGTACTCGCCTACTGGGGCATTGGTGCCGCACTCCTAGGAGGGCAGGCCAAGCGCACAATTTTACTATCTGGTACGCCATACAACAATGGACCGTCCGATATGAGTGCGCTAATGACTTTTATAGATCCGAGAAATGAAGCTGCTCAGCTGAACTGGTGGGAGAAGGCGGTAGGAAAGGGAAGGAAAAGGGATGTCGTCGACGCTGTGAGCCATTGGCGCAGCTGCTTCATGCTAAGGAGGGAAAAGACCATCCTAAAGGGACTGCCCAAAAGGGAAAGAAAATGTGTCAACATTCCAGTGTTTCCAGCAGAACTATTCATTTACGAAAACTATGAATTTGCATTTCTTTCAGCTTTGAATAAGCTTCAAGAGGCCATGGATGATGGCAGTCCAGAATCTATTCGTAGGCAAAAGGAGCTTTGTGAGATCATGATGGCTTGCATGTCGCTTATGCGAATGGCCCTCCTCCATTCGGTCATTCCTGGGGGACGAGAGATCACAATCCAGTTCAGTCGGTCTCGCCAACATTTGTTGAAAGGCGAAGAGGACAAGGAAAAATGCGTCCTTTGTAGCGGGCGCAGTTACCCTACTCAAAGGGCAGAGCTATTTGCAGCCAGGAGGGCAGCTGAGGAGAATGGTGATGAATTCATCGTAGAAGATGACTACCTGAATTTTGATGGAGCAGATGCACATGTTAGAACAGAAATGGATCTCGACGATGACGAATTAGATGACGAAGACATGCTGATTGGCAGCAATTCACGCGAAAAGAAGGAAAAGGGCAAACTCGTTGAACTGGACCACGATTTATGTCGGGCAGCTGGAAGTGATTGTCGTCATTTTGCACATGAGAAGTGTCTAGCAGCTTTTCTTGAGAATGTTTGCAGCGAATGTCCACGTTGCTACGATCTAAGTTCTCGAATTCACATTTCAAACAAAGAAGGCGTCGGCAAAGTCGATCATCGTGTGTATTGCAGCAACACGGAGACATCTATCATAGGTATACATGGTTTCACCGCGTCTACCAAGATTGTGAAAGCTATTGAATGGTTCCAGACAACTGTCCCTGATGACGAAAAAGCCATCATTCTATCTTTTTTCAAGGGTTCCCTTGATTTAGTTGAAGCCATTCTCACTGACGAACTTGGCATCGATTGTGCACGATATGACGGAGACGTTGGAAAGGAAACTCGAGCAAAAGACTTGAAGAGGTTTCAGACTAGCAGCACCTGTCGTGTCTTGCTTGCGTCAGTTCAAAGCGGAGGAACAGGCTTGAATATTACTCAAGCAAATCATGTTTGTTTTCTCGATCGATGGTTCAACCCACAAGTGCATGATCAAGCCGAATCAAGGGTGCATCGAATTGGACAGACGAAGGACACGAAGATTTCCTACTTGGATGTTGCTTTGTCAGTTGATTCTGTCATGAAGATTGTCAACGAATACAAAATGGACAATGCTAGCGTGCTTTTAGCAGACGGATCATCGCTTGGAGGTATGGCGACCGCCGTTGGATATAAAGATTTATCGGGAGTCATCGGAAATAGCATGAAAGCAATCCGTGATATGAGAAGAAACGCTATTGCATCGAACGAACAAGGCTTGCCAATAGCGTTGCCATTTGACGCCGAGTCACTTTTTGATAAGTTGGAAGAAGCGATAAACTCGAAGCCAATGAAGGCCAAAAAAGAAGAAGAAAATGACGATGAGTCATCAGTTTCTTCGGGCGAGTCTAAAGCGGACGGGTACGAATCTGAAGACAGCGCAATGTCTGACAAGGATTTGAATGACTCTGCGAAGGACAAGAAGGCAGCGATAAAGCCGGAGCAATGGGCTGAGAGCCAAGGATCGTCCTCATCCTCATCGAACGATTCATTTTTGAATTATGACGTACGTGCTTCAACTGTTGTGAAGCAGGAGACAAAACTAGCGATGTTGCCGGCCAGTCAGGAATCATTATCATCATATGATTCTATTTTGGATTATGATATCTTTTCAAGTGGAAAATCCAAACCTAAAGCAGCACTGGGTAGTGATGGGTTTGAAGAAACTCGTTTGGCAAAATTTACTGTTAATGAACTAGAACAGGAACAATTGGAGGCTGCAATTCATGCTAGTTTACAGGATGCTGTGGGTGAACAACCAAGTGACGACGACGACGATGATGATGATGATGATGATGGAGCATCAGTTTTGGAGGAAAATGATAGTGACATTATTGGCAAATCTAGAGAGGAGGATACGCCAATCAAAAGTACTGCCCAAGACAAGGATGCCAACATCAATGACGATGACAAGGGAGAGGAATCCAAACTATCCCCATTCGAAACAGAGATTTTGTCCATGATGGTCCCCGACGAACCCACAACATTCGGGCCCAACATTGCGAAAGTCCAACTCCGCATGCCCAATGGAAAGAAGCTTATTCGTAAATTTTGTGGCGATTCTCCTGTCAAGGTCATTTATGCGTTTGTTGCACAACTTGAGTCGAATATTGAGGATGCCAGGGCAGGGAGGCCATATGAGCTGAATGCCAAGTATCCACCTATGAATTTGATGCCGCTTGTGGAGGATAGTATTATGAGTTCCGGACTTTCGGGTGAGGCAATTACTTTTGTGTGGAAGTGAGTGCCCGAAGAACTTGTCCAGGTTCCAGGTTTTAGCAGAAATGTTTGTTATCATATCTCATAAATTGTATAAGTTTATAATGATGTATGGTAGTTTATAGAAAATTGAAGTCGCATCCACTGTTTTGAATAGCCTCGGCAACCAACGGCACAATTGCATTATTTGTGTGAGTGTAATCGGCATTGAAGCAAGGGTTCAGAGCAAAACCTGTAGGGCTTGTTTGATCGGGATACTGAAGACTCTCTTCATAATCTAATAAGAACACGTTCGCCCATTTCGAATCTTGCAGCTCACTTCTCAACACTTTGTTCCACAAATACATTGTTTCACGCCTTTTGGCTCTGCCAACTGACTTGCCGTTTTTGACAGATCGGTAGGCGTGTGGTGCAACTGGCATGATCAGAATTTGTAAATTGTAGTCACGAGCAATTTCTGATGCTGCACCTAGATATTTGAGGACTGTGTCTTCCACGGCTTCGTTGCAGCTACGATAGTATCCTTTCAGAAGCGTCCCACCTATGCCCTCCCTGCAGTCGATCTCACCAGCACTGAGAATGATTGTTTGTTTTTGGTCATGAGTTGGCAATCGTCGAAGTAACGCATGAAAATTGTAATGTGTAAAAAACTTCGTAGTACTGCGCAGATGATATGCTTTTACTCCGGTTGCCGGGAACGGGGTAGCCGTTCGCAGTGTTTGTCGATCAGACTCATTGTCTTTGATACAGAGAGTTTGCCACGCCAAAGAAAGAACGTGCGAGTCCCCGACCACATAGATTGGAGGGTGAGGCAACACTGATCGAGGCAAAGTGCACAAATTCTCGTTTGATCCACAATCATGAATCACTTTTTTGAAGTAATGAGAGACCGACTTTTCTTTCTCACCATCAATTTGATGAAACGCCGTGTCCCAGACTGGAGTATGATGTATTATTTTTCCAACTCTATGCTTCTTTATCCTTTCGCCCAAGACCAATGCACGAATGAAAACGAAGTATGCATTGTGAGACTTGTATTCTTTCGCCATTCTCTTGCCCTCTTTCGAGTTCGGAGGCAATAATGCAGAAAGGTAAGGAATTGACATACACGATAGTCTGAGAACTGATCCGCCGAAGGGTGAAGAGAATAAGAGCTTGAGGAGTAAAAGTATGTTCACAGTTGGTAACTTCTGATACATGCTGGATGACCCATTTTGTTGATTGTCCCAGAACTGCAAAATGGGTTGTGCCATTGTCATCTTGTTTGTCAAGAAGTTGTGCATTTCCTGGACATGCATTTCTACTGAAGATTTCGACCGACTAATGAGTGCGAGCTGTCCCAAGATATCGTGTGCACTGATGCATGATTCTAATGCAGTGCCAGATGAAGTCCTTTCCAACTCTTCGAACGCATTGAGAATCTTCTCTATGAGTGTGGATTCTGATGGAAATGCAATGAAACAAGGAGATGTGCCACACAATGCCATTCCACATCCGCAGCCACAACCTTTACTACTATGCAACTTTTTGCTCTCTTCATCTGCTGCAATGCATGGGTTCAAGCTTCCTCGACATCTATAATACAAGAGAACAAGGATTCCAATCTCAGGAAATCCTGCAATCTCGGCAATCTGGGCATAGTCTCCTACTGCCCTCCACTCATTCTCGTTCTCGCTCTCGTTGTACTTGTCACTATTATGATGCTGTTTCCGTAACCAATTGCAAATTTTCCACGCCATACCAAAATGAAAGACAGACTGTCGAATTTGTCCACAGTCTCGCAGCGTTCGCCCTGCTAATTCATGTGCATCGATCAGTTCGAGGGTGCTGTCTACATCGTCTGCTGACAGAGCCTCCGTTGAAGTAGCAATGCATCGGGTTTGGATGACATGATGTGCCTTTTCTAAATCAGTTGTGATTTCTTCAGCTACAGTCGCTCCCGCGTCATCCGCTCTCGCTCTCCTATCTAGACGATCTTCAGCATAATTCATTGCTATGACACCAGCCAACACACTCCCCCTTACGCTACTAACTGCAGTCTACTCCATTGCTTGCTTGCTGTGGTACTTAGTGCATGCCGGCCGTGTGCCGAATATATGAGGGGAGTAGCCGCGGCGCGCCAAAAATCATCTCCCCTTGATTGAGACGAAATCGAAAATCATCTTTCCTCTTCTGTCCGTGTCTCCTCATTCTTTTCACTACTCTTGTATCGTAGAACCGTTTTGCTCTGCCTGCTCATCATGTCATTGTCATCAGCAATGAACAACAACGAAAACATTTTCGTCAATGGGAAGCGGACGTCATCTCGCGTCACGGAAGAGCCAGGAGGAAAGTCAAGCGTGCAATTGAGCTGGGGGGAGTCACCTGAACCAAAACAAAAGAAGGAAAAATTCACGAACGATTCCAATAATTTCAACCCTAACTTTGCACGCAGAGTGACAGTCTCAAGCAACGCTTACGCGAACGGACATTCTCAGAACACTGGGAACGTGTTGACTGACCGTCCCACTTCCAAAGTTACGCAACCCCCAGGCGGTCGTTCCTCTATTACCTTTGGGTGAAGTCTGTGTTGGTTGAGTAAGTATTCGATTCGATTGATCAAGACGAGAAAGAGAGCAGATTGAATCCTCCAGAAGCGAACGATGACAAAAAATCGGTGCACATGGGTTCGTACTATAACTAAAATGGGGCCTCACTGGACCCGCTTAATCCTAAAGCATTGTACTCGTCTCCGTCTTCTTCCTCTTCATCCATTGTCACCCAATCGACCTCCATCGCTTCCTCTTCCCGTTGCTCTTCCTCCATTGCTAATCGATTATAATCAATACAAGCGAAACGATCCCAATCGGTATCAAATTCATCCTCCCTCTTTTGACGTTCTAGGAACGGATCGCGTTGCTCAAACATCACATACTTGTTTACGTTGAACAAGGCATCAAACAGCGCCCCAGCCACCTGAGAGCAGTGATCTTGCAAGAAATCTTCTACCACTAGGTAATCCGAGTTTGCCGGCTTGATCATATCCATCATTTGACAAAGCATGTCTTCGAAGGGGACGACTTCATGGCCCATACATTGCATTCTATGCAGTTGAACTGCGTAGAAGGAGCGCATTTCCATATTATTCAGCTTATCATCGCCGTCAACGTCAACGCAAGAGAACCAGTATCGAGCAGAATATTCATTGGCCTTGTCCTCTTCACTAAGCATGAAGAAAATGAAGTCTTCATACGTTAAATAATCCCTCGATGGCTTTACAACGTTGCCGTTCTCATCAACAGACTCGAACGGTCGTGGAGCCGCATCAAAGATTCGATCTACAATCATGTGACTTAGACTGTGTTCCCCATACTTCAACAAGTCTTCACGTGTAATTTTATAATCCCGGTCATGATCCAGCTCCCAAAATCGACAGTACAGCACATAGAAATGTTCGTAGCTAAAGTACTTGGTCACCTTGTTGATATCTTCCTCTTCATCCACTTGTTGAAACACCGATAGCAAGTCTGATTTGCGCACCTGCCGCACGGTAATCCGTCCCGAATGACACAAGTTCACCGAATAGAAAATACGTGTAATGACAGTCACAGCATACTTGTCTTGAAATTCGGCATGATCCGATAAGAACTCGAGTCCGGGATGATCACTCAATAATTCTTTAATGTACGGGAAGAAATCGTCACGTGTGATGTACTCTTGTGTGGTTTGTTTGATAAGCCGAAAGAATCGTTCATCTTTATCATAGGGTGCCATTTCAGTATCCCAAAAGTAATGAAACATACCAAATGTGACCATAGGCAGCGGGGGCAACTTGATTTGTTGACTGGTAATGTGCTGCTCCCATAAAAGAAGGATGCGATCATACAATGGCTTGTGAAAGAATGTGGGAAAGTTGCATAATTCTTTTGTGATACGATCAAACCGTTCCATGGGCACAAGGCGCATATCCTCTTTCTCGTTGTGATACGTGGATTCATTTCGTTCGTATTGATAGAGAATCGCTTGTAAATTTGGTGGCAGACCCTCCACACTGTCCAAGGCGCTGGGGAAGACACCCAATTCTTGGAATAATTCACGTGCCCTGATTGCTATACATGGTTGTTGTTGTTGTTGTTGCGGCTGTTGTGATTGCTGCCCCGTTGCAGCGGATGCACCTCCATCAGTGGCAATTGTGTCATATTCATGTGCACTAACTTTTGAAATCTCATCCCCCTCACCGCTACCGCCACCGGTGACACCACCTCCCTCGCGATTTGCCATGTAAATTCCATCCCAAGTCTGATCTTCCGCAAAGGAACTATTAATCCTACGTTTGGGAGGCGACGGCGGTGGATTTTGCGGATTGTCCCCATGTTGTGGCGCATGTTCGACGACGACACCCTTTGGTCGGAAAAATGGAGGAATTTCTGGCCGTTTCTTAATCTGCTGTTGCTGCTGTTTGATCACCAATAATTTCGGACTTAGCGGAGGCCTTCCATCGACGGTAGTAAGGGCATCCCTCCCATCGTTAGAGGTATTCGCATTGGTGGTAGACTCGGCTTTTAGGTTTTCAATTACGCGCATCACGCTCTCGTAAACTGCGTCGCTGCCCAACCAGTTGGTGAGCAGCTCGTCCATCTTTATGGATGCACTGGCCACCATCTTTTCTGTCTATTTGTACTGCTGTTGCGTTGCTACTGCACCCACATCCAAGTACCGTTGCTGACATGAGATTTTGATTTTGAGGAGTTGGCTTCGAGATTTGAGAGATGGTATGGAAGGGTTTCTCAATTGGAGGAAAAGAGGGGTCATTTTCAGATGGGCATCTCCAATTTCCTACCTCTCCGCCACCATTCATCTCGCTTTCAACTCAGACAAGAACATAAGTATTGGCCTCGAAGCCGACAACATCATAGTATAATAGTACTACCATCAATCCTTCGGAATAGACAAGCATCAGCAACAATGAGACGATCCAAGAGCGACCCAGCGAAGTATTCTCGCAACTACCGTAAGATTTCGCAGCGTCGAATGACTGGATACACCGGCAGCGGTGACAAAGAGGAAAATGAAAAGAAACGTCTAGAAGCAATTCTGAAACAATCAGAGCAAACTTGGAAGCGGGGTTTAGCTGAGAATGGCCATTCTACTGGTGATGTCGACGATAAGTTGCTAGTCGGTGGTAAACAGAAGGCCGGCGTAGATGAAGAACAATCCAATGAGCAAGATGGTGGTGAAGACATGCTTTCACTTTTATCACCTGAACTACGTGAACAGTTTGCTGGAATGGGCTCAGACAATCTTGTCATCCTCCCCAGCAAAAAGAAGCAAAAGACAAAAACAAAGGCTCTACCACCACTTACACCTCAAGAGATCAAGGCCGCGAAGGCGTTGTACAAAAATACGCAGAGGAAATTGAACCAGTTGGAACAGAGACGGAAGCAGAAAGATCTGAGGAAAGATTTGTACAAGCAGTTGGAAGAGAATACGTTATTGCCACAAATGCCATCGTCCTCTGAGGGAAATGACATCTCGATGGATAAAGACAAAGAAACGTTTGCTGCAAAGAATGGTATTGGTGTAAAAGATGCTCATAGTCTTCTTCTAAAAAGTTCCGAATTGGGCAAAAAGGTTACCAAGAAACAGTTGCTGAAACAGCTTCGTCGAAAGGAAGAGCTGGGTATTCCTCTGACCAAAGAAGAAATGGACATTCTCTACGTTAAATATGATGCCCCGTCTACCGAATCGTTCCCTAATGTAGAGAAGGAGACGACAGATGCAGACCAACCAAATCCGCCTGTGCCGGTCAAGAAGAAGAAGAACAAGAAAAAGAAGAACAAACGCAAGAGTGCAGATGATACATCACAAGAGGAGGGTAGTGATGCAATGCTAAAGCAAGAAGAACCCTCTACAAAAAAGCGAAGAGCGACGCCCAGACAGAAGAGGCTGAAACTCCATCCAAACCAAACGAGGAGGCAACAAAAGCTGACCCACCTGTCGATAATAAGCCGAAACAATCTTATGCAGAAATGATGTTTGCTGGATTAACATCTCTGAAGACGAAAAGTGACAGCCAGAATGTTGAGATTGCAGCCAAGAAGGCAAAAGAGCAACAAGAAGAGGAGGAAAGGGCTATGAAGCTAGAAGAGGAGGAGAGGAAAAAGCGAAAAGTATACGTCCCATCTGAGACGGTGAAAGTGTCTACTATGCATAGGCTTGGTGTAGATGTCAAAGTGAGCGTGAGCAAGCCTGCTGGTGGTAGGAACGGTGCCAAAAATCGTCAAATCCAACGGCCCAAGGAAGTCGAAGACACAAGATTTGACTTGCCGGTATCAGCTATGGAATTTGAGATCATGGATGCGGTGAGATCTAATGACTGTACAATTCTGTGTGGTGAAACTGGAAGTGGTAAAAGTACGCAAGTACCACAATTTTTGTACGAGGCGGGCTTAAGCAGCTCTGAAACAAGTGCTGGCCAAAAGGGACGTTTACTCATCGGCGTGACCCAACCGAGGAGAGTCGCTGCTGTATCAACTGCAAAACGCGTTTGCTATGAGATGGGGCAGGGAAACGGTCAAGTGATCAAACATGATAACCTTGTAGCTTATCAGACGAGGTACGAAACTGCTGGACTCGGTTCAAAGACTCACATTAAGTTCATGACTGATGGTATTCTCCTTCAAGAAATACAGTCTGACTTGCTTCTCCGAAAATATGGCTCAATAGTGATTGATGAGGCTCACGAGCGCAATTTAAACACGGACGTGTTGCTTGGATTATTAAGTGTTGCGTTGCCTTTGAGACGAAAAGCAGCAGAAGAGGGAACTTTACCGCCATTGAAATTGGTAATCATGTCTGCCACTCTTCGAGTCGAAGATTTCACTGAGAATGAACGCCTATTCCCTGACAAGACTCGTCGACCTGCGCTGGTCAAAGTTCCTGGAAGGACTTATCCTGTTTCTATCCATCATAGCAAAGTTACAGAGCTTGATGATTATGAAAAAGCAGCACTTGACAAGGTGTGTAAGATCCATCGCAAGTTACCTGCTGGAGGGATACTCTGCTTTCTTACAGGCAAGCAAGAAATTGTTCGAATGGTAAATCGATTGAAACAAAAATTAGAACCGCGAGATAAGAAGACAAGTGGAAAGCAACAAAGTGCAAACGACGACGCGACGAAGACGCCTGATGCCCAGGCAGGTGATGGATTTCGTGACATGGATGATGAAGAAGCCGATGGAGACCTGTTCCAAAAAGGAGACGAAGAGCATGACGATTTTGAGGACATGGAGAGCAATGGCATCGATGATGTAGACATTACTGCTGCTGCAGCTGACGATGACAATAAGCGCCCCAAAAAAGTCCGAATACTGCCATTGTACTCAATGATTTCTGCCGAGGAGCAAGCAAAAATCTTCGCCCCAGTTCCAGATGATACCAGGTTGATTGTTATCGCAACAAACATCGCTGAAACTTCAATTACGATCCCTGGCGTATCTTATGTTGTGGATAGTGGCCGGAAGAAGGAACGGAATTACCATGCTGGCACAGGGATAGCTTCTTATGATGTGATGTGGATTAGCAAAGCAGCTGCTGACCAACGAGCTGGACGTGCTGGAAGAACTGGACCCGGGCACTGCTACAGACTTTATTCAAGCAGTGTCTATTCACGCGTGTTTGACCAGTTCGCCATACCAGAAGTACTGACTCGCCCACTCGAGGATATAGTCCTAGCGATGAAGACAATGAATGTAACAAATGTCACTCAGTTTCCATTTCCTACCCTACCAGAGCAGAGTCAAATCAATGCAGCTGTTCGCCTCCTTGCCAATTTAGGTTGCATTGACATCTCAAAAATGGAGGTCGAGGGTGGGGACGGAAAAATTACTGCTCTTGGGCGAGCAGTTTCACAACTTCCACTTGGAGTAAGGTATGGCAAAATGCTTCTGGTAGCTGCGCAAGCCAATGTTCTTGACTATGCTATCACACTTGTTGCAGTCCTTTCAGAAGCTACTCCGTTTACTCATCACTCGGAAAGTGTTAAATCTGGCGATACTGTTGACGATGCAGATGATTTGGATGAGGTAGATCGAAATCAAGTGCAACGGGCGGAGAAGGAACGCAAGAAGAAGATGAATTCAAAATGGCAACACAATGGCGGTGATGTTTTGGCAGCCATGAAGGCAGCTGGTGCCTACGCCTTTACCTCTGATCGCGCAAAAGGAGATAACGTGGTATGCCGTCAATTTTGTGAGGAGAACGGACTTAATTTGGTCATTATGCAGAGGATAGCCAAACTCAGGTTACACCTATGCAAGCTAGCAAAAGCTCGCCTCCCAAATACAGGTGGAATCGCCGCGGCGACAGGGACGTACTCAAGCTCCATGTCTCCTCCGAATAGAGCCGAGGAAAATGTACTTCGACAATCCATTGCTTCTGGCCTACTAGACAACATTGCACGACGCGCGCCACCAGGTGCGTTGCCAACTGAGTTTACCGGCATCTCAAGGTCGGCGTATATTTGTGGAAACTCGAAGCTTAAAGAGCCGCTTTACATCGACAACAATAGCACCATGCACGCAAGTCGCCCAGAATGGCTTTGCTATGACTCCATTTTGAGGAAAAAGAAGAACGATGGCACCACTGTTGCAATTATGCAAAAAGTCACTCCTGTTGATGCAGATTGGTTGGCGGAGCTTTGTCACGGAAGCAATCTGTTGACAATTGGATCACCGCTGACAACACCCATTCCACGATATGTCAAAGAAGAAGACGCCATCCAATGCGCAGTAGAAACAAAGTTTGGTAGTCATGGCTGGGAAGTGCCACCGTTATTTGTCGATATGTATGAAATTGTGAAGAAGGATGGCCAAAACAAACAAACCAAGCAAAACTCGGCTGTGATGCCAGAGGACTCCTTTCGCTGGTTTGCAAGGTATCTTTTTGAAGGCAAAGTACTTTCCGAACTATCCGACCTAATTGGCATGCTCAATGACGAACCAGCCATCATTACCCGTCGCAGACCATCGAAGAAGGTGACGCTATTAGTGTCTGCACTAGCTCAAAGTGGTATTGATTGTGCGGCTGCATTACAGAAGCACTGGGCAGAAAAGAACAACAAATTCCTCTTTAAAGAGCTAAAACCATGGATAAAGAAAGATTGTGTTGATGAAGCGAAAAAGATCTGGATTGCAGCTGTCAATGCACGGGTGAAGGCATGGCGAGCGGGGAATTGAGTGTAAGGAAGGCGACTCTAACGAGCAAGACGACAGGGGCTTCTACTCTTGTGTTTGCACAGCACAAGATGCGAACACTTTCACTTAACAAATTGAGTGTAAGCAAGACGACTCTCACGAGCAAGACTACAGGGGCATCTGCTCTAGAGTGTTTGCACAAGATGTGAACACTACTTAACAAATTTGTCGGCATTTTTTGAATAATAATTTTAAAATTCTTCGTCCGCAGAATTCATTCTATCGCATCATTCTTCATTTCTCTCGGCGTCCTCGGGGCATCTTCCTCCTTCCAACAAACTCAACCAACCTGCTTCATTCTCACTGAATGATGGAAGTTGCTTACGTTTACACAAAGCGCCGTTCTGAGTTTGGAAAGCATGTCGAATTTTCCAACGGAGAGACTCAGATTCTTGAATCCATTCCTCCCACTGATGCATACGATGATGACTACCAATTTCGAACAACTGCCGCTACTGGAACCGACAACACTCCGCAGCTAAGCGAGACCGAAGTCAATACCGAACGAGTCGTGAGGAAGAATACTAGTATGCAGCACAAGGAAGGCGGGTGGCCGAAAGACGTTGACTTCACTGAGCAAAGCGACGTCAAGCGCTTTCGCAAGAAAGTAGAAAAAGACGAAGAGTATCAATATGCGATGAAGCAACTCGTCCCAATGGTACAGCGTTGCATGAACCAAAACAACACTGTGAACATCTATGAAGAGTACTTTGATGGGAACGAGACCGATCACTGCTCTGAGCCTCCCTTTGCCAAGGGATTGGCGGTATTTCGCGACCCCAGTCAAGTTACACGAACTGCCACCTCTGTGAACTGGCATCCAGAAGGATCCAATAATGGAAAAGTGGCTGTCTCTTACTCCGTCTTGGACTTCCAAGATGAGCGCTTGAGCAATCCTGATATGCTCACATCGGTAAGGCATCGTGGCATCGTCTTTCTTTTTCAGTGTGAATTACACAATCCCAGCTAACTTCTTTCACTGACGCGCTTTCTTCCTCTCTTTCGCAGTCGTATGTCTGGGACGTTTCTAACTCCAACAAACCCATCGTAGAGATCGTCCCTCCTTCACCGTTGTCGTGCCTCCGATTTAATCCCAAAAGCTCCGACACGCTGGTGGGAGGTAGCTGCAATGGGATGATCACCTATTACGATTTACGTAAGCCAAACGCTTCCTCTGGAAAGTGCTTGCCTACCGAATCATCTGCCATCGAAAAGAGTCATCACGACCCTGTGTCCGACGTCTTTTGGATCTCTTCCAAGACTGGACATCACTGTGTTTCTGTTTCTACTGATGGGCAAATGTTATGGTGGGATACAAGAAAATTGGACGAGCCTACCGACTCCCTCGAATTGACTACTGATTCCAAAGGAAATGGCGTCACTCTCGGAGGATCGTGCTTGGAATACAGCACAGAGGCTGGTCCGACTAAATTCTTGATTGGTACTGAGCAGGGCATAGTTTTGTCCTTAAATACTCGCAACAAGAAGACCAACAATGGAATTACTGTTTTTGATAATGGTGCAGGCAAACATCAAGGTAGCATTCCTTCGATCCAACGAAATCCTACCCACAACAAGTATTTCATGACAGTCGGTGATTGGACTACTCGTATTTGGACGGAGGATCTCAAGACACCCATCATCACTACGAGGCATCATGGCAGCTATCTTACGGGTGGCTGCTGGTCGCCCACTCGTGCTGGAGTGTTTTATGTCACTCGCGACGATGGAGTGCTCGATGTCTGGGACATCAGTCACAACCAAAACGAGGTTGCATACAGTCACAAAGTGAGCGATGCTGCGCTATCAAGTATTAGCGTTCAAGGAAACACTCAGGAGGGTGGTAAGCTTGTGGCAGTGGGAGATGTCAACGGAACTGTAAGCTTGCTAGAAGTGTGCGACTCTCTCGCGAAGGCCCGTCCAAACGAAAAGTCAACTGTAAATGCCCTACTTGAACGAGAGACGAAGAAAGAGAAGAATCTGGAGGTTCGTCAGCGTGAAATCAAGCTGAAGGCAAAAATGAACGGAGCTCGTAGGGCCAATACTGAGGATGAAGAAGGAGATGTAGAAAAAGACGAGGAAAATCTATTTGCATCACTGGAGGAGGAGTTCATGAGCATGACTACATATACAGCTGAGTTGTAAGAGTCTGGTGTGACGCGAAAGGATACAAGTTAACAACTGAACGGATGTAATCGTGAAAAATACATAAACTAATCTACAATAGACAAATCACAGGAAACTCCGGCTGTGCCATAGGAAACTTCAAGCAGTTCATGCCGGCAGCCGGCCGCTTCTCTTCTCTCGGGAAAACCTGACTTAAAATTTTTGGACAGATATCAGTAGTAGGAAGCAAGCGCAGCTGGTTTACTGACCTTTTCCTTATCAGTGATGTCAATGAATCCATCTTAAATTGCTTGCACAAGCAGTACTTATTATATTTAGTAGTATCATTGCAGTTATCATAAAGTTAGGCAGTGTTGCGCTGGTCAAGCTACAATATAGGAGGAAAGAACAAAAGAAGAAGATTCGTCGTAGCTCTGCATGTTACGATGTCTGCCGGCACATATCAAACTTGCCTTGCCAGCGTTGGTGGCGACACCGATGCTCTTCTCGAATGCATTGCTGGCACCCTAGACACCGCGGTGAACACCGCTACCGATAGCGTGACAAATTCTGTCAATACCTTCTTCCTCGTTTTTGCGGCAATTCTTGTCTTCTTTATGCAGACTGGATTTGCTATGATATGTGCAGGCAGCGTCCGCATCAATAATGTTCAAAACACACTCCTGAAAAATCTTCTCGACGCATGCGGTGCATCACTTGGATTCTATACGGTTGGATACGCCTTTGCCTTTGGAGGGACATTCTCTGACCCATCACGAACAACATTCATTGGCAACACGAACTTCTTCTTAATGGACGTGGAGAATAATGCGTTCTGGCTGTTTCAATTCGCCTTCGCAGCCACATCGGCAACAATTGTGGCAGGAACGCTCGCTGAACGCTGTCAGATGACTGCTTACCTCTGCTACTCTGTTGTGCTATCTGCGTTTGTCTACCCGGTGGTAGTCCACGGTATTTGGAGCAACAATGGATTTGCGAGTGCACAAAACTCTAATCCTTTATTGGGAATCGGGATGATTGATTTTGCAGGTAGTTGTGTAGTCCACGTAACTGGAGGAATGACTGCTTTGATTGCAACGAATATTCTCGGACCACGTACAGGAAGATTCCGTGATATCCGTGGAAATGTTTTGGAGAAACCTAAGCCCATGCCTGGCCATTCAATGGCCTTGCAGATGTTAGGGGTAAGTGGAGCAAAATTTAGTATCTCCAGTTGACACAAAGGAGTTTCCATTTTTTCATTTCCTCTCACATGATTTGACTTTCTTCCTTTCAGACATTCATTCTATGGGTTGGTTGGTACGGATTCAACACTGGAAGTGTAGTTTATCTCATGCAGAATGATAATTATGAAATTGTTAGTCATGTTGCTATAAACACAACTCTTGCCGCAGCTGCCGGTGCAGTAATGGCTCTTCTAATCGACACCGTCATTCAAGAACACATGACAGGAGAAGTCACATTCAACTTATCATATGCAATGAATGGATGCTTGTCTGGATTGGTTTCTATAACTGCAGGTTGCGCTGTGGTACAGTCATGGGCAGCACTCATAATCGGTGCAGTTGGCGCGGCTTTATTCCTTGGCTGTTCAAAACTGTTGGTGAGAAGAAGAATCGACGACGCCGTGGACGCCGTGCCTGTTCATGTAAGTGTACAACAGAGTCATATACTTTTCTTTCTATATTGCCGTGCGTCTTTGTCTAACTTGTTGCTTGTTGACATCAAAACTGTAGTTGTCCAGTGGAATATGGGGATCATTGAGTGTTGGTTTGCTGGCTGACCCTTCGTGGGTTTCCAAAGTCTATGGGAATTCAATCCATGCTGGTTGGTTTTACAGTTGGTCGAGGGGATCAGCGGATGCTCACTTGTTGGCTTGTCAAGTGATCGGAGTTCTTTTTGTTATTGGTTGGGTCACAGTCACCATGACCCCCTTCTTCTGGCTGTTGCATTACTTTGGCTTCTTGCGGTAAGTAAATGTGTGCAACTACTTTTCATACTGTGTGTTCTTTCATGGTCGAACATTTGTCTAACGTTTACTATTTCTCTGGGCTCATACATAGTGCCGACTCTCTCGAAGAAGTAGTCGGTCTCGATGTTGGATACACTGGAGGGGCTTTACACAAGCGCCTTCATCCCGAGAATGCTGACCATGAGGAACAATATTCAGCGTATTTGGATGAGTACGTTCATAGAAGGAGAGAAAGAGCTTTTATGAGAAACAGCAGTGGACACATTTCTGCGAGCAGCGTTCATTCACCCAGTCTCCACGGGAATAGTTATCATGGAAGAAAAGTCATCACTTCCGCAATGAAAGAAGAAGCGATGGCAAACAGCACTTCGTCAAAAGAAGGAGCATTGCCCAACAGCGGTGGTTCTCTAAAGTCACCGGGTAGTGACCGAGACTGGACTGATAATGAGAAGGTATTGGACAGTAGCCGGAACTCTGGTGTACCATCTTTGACATCGGTTAAGGAAGAACAGGTTTGAGCAAGGAGAGTAAGTAAGTGACTTGAGCACTTGCACCATATTTTTCATGCAGATGGTGTGAGATATCAAGATATGACAACGACAAGAAGTTTAGCCAAGGAACAAGGAACGGGCTTGATTTCGAGCATTTTTGATTTTGAAGAGGGGAATAATACGAGGCACGGCGCAATCTTATTGTTCTGTTTGATTGCTTTTGAGATGAAAGAAAGGTGCGCTTATTGGCTTCATACTTCAATAATTGGGGGAAATCCATTCTGGTTTAATTGCTAGCATAGAGATCTTAAATCATAATACCTTCAATGTTCTAATACATCAGCATGTAAGATACCGTGTTACCGTTTTTGTAACATTCTGTTACACAACTCTGATGTATCATTCTGGAAAGAATCCCTATTGCAGCAAAGTTGGGAGTCTTTTCTACTAGAGAGAGCCCCTTACTCTTTACTTATCTGATTGGCTCTACACGAGTTCCCACTTTGGAATCAGTACTACTCTCCTCGCGCTCCACCTCCTCTTTATCTCCTGCACAATACCTCACAAATTTCTTCTTGTCACAATCTAACAAACCGAAGAGTGTAAGTGCGCGATATGATGCCTTGTCTCGATATCAATCGATGATGAGAGCGGCGCCGACCACCAGGCTCTGTCCTGGTGGCTACACTCCTTTGATTCCTTCTGAATGGCGTCCCTGTGGAACAGTCTCTTCTATGCATGTGAACAAAAGCATGCGCAATGCACAAAAGTGATTAGCTGCAATAAACTCGGTTTCTTATCTCCCGTGACGGAGAAGAGTTATTGGTCAAGAAAGCAGTGCCTCCTTGTGGATGTTGTGGATGCCATTCACGTTGGAATAGAGGAGAGATCGGCCCGTTTCATCTCGAGAGGTAAATTATGCATTTCATGAATCCAATCTCACTGTGTTTTTTTATCTTTCACTTTTTCCTTCACAGTAAAAATGGTTCTCGAAAAGCCCATCGTCATTGACTGCCGCGACCACCTCCACGGTCGTCTGTGTTCCGTTGTCGCCAAGGAACTCTTGGCTGGTCAGAAGATTGTTCTTGTCCGTTGCGAGGATATGGTCATCTCTGGATCTCTTGTCCGTAACCAAACCAAGTATGCTCAATTCCGTAAGAAGCGCATGAACACCAACCCCACTCGTGGTCCTTTCCACTTCAAGTCCCCCGCCCGTATGGTTTGGAGGACCATCCGTGGTATGGTTCATCAGAAGACTGCCCGTGGACAGGCCGCTATTGGACGTCTCTCTACCTTCGAGGGAATCCCCCACCCATACGACAAAGTCAAGCGTAAGGTCATCCCTGCTGCCCTTCGTGTTCTCCGCCTCAAGCCTGGACGCAAGTACACCAAGATGGGTGACCTTGCGAACAACGTTGGATGGAAGCACCAAGAGCTTGTCAGCAGTCTTGAGGATAAGCGTCGTGCCAAGGCTGAAGTCTTCTTCCAAAAGAAGAAGGCCGCTGCTGCCCTCAAGGCCAAGGCTGAGGAGGCTGCCGCTGGTGACTTGGCCAAGGTTAACGAAGTTCTTGCTGCCGCTGGACATTAAGCAATAAGTACCTTCTAAACAAAAATGATGGTTCATTATAAAATTACAATTACATTCATAATTTATGTTGATGTGGATTTTTGCTTGGTTCCCAAGGCCAGCTCCTATTCTATGATAATGCTCCTCAGTGATTATTATACCTTCGAACAATATCACTCTCAGCATCATTCGATTGAGCTCCCTTGTCCGTGAAACTGATCCCTTATACGCTGACTACCTGCTCCAAAGGGAACCGTTCAACTAGCTAACCAAGAACCCAAACCAGAAACCAGCGTTCTATTCTCCGTTTTCCGACCTGTGATTTCGGATTTGATCGATTCACAGTGCGGTGGTTCCCGTGGTGCGGTGATCGTTGTCGTATTGGTTGGTGAAATGAATGCAACATCATAATACCTATCTTGTAAAGTAAAAGCATTACTATGCCAGGAGACGCTCGACCTTCGTCGGGAGGGAGGGGGCGAGGCGGTGGTAGAGGCAGGGGCAAAGGAGGACGAGGAGGCGGCCGTAGTGGCGACGCTAACCCCAGCTCATCGCAAGGAAAATCGGGAGGTGGTGGGAGAGGCAACAGGCGCAACCGCGGGCGTGGTGCTAGCGCTGCTGACAAGAAGGCAGCAGCCGAGCAGAAGCGCAAAGAAGAAGAGGCTAAAGCTGCAGCTGAAGCGGAGCAGAAGCGTCTTGCAGAAATTGAGCGTCGTCAAAAGCTTCAGGCAGAATATGAATCATCAATCCAAAGTGCCATCACGTCACTGGAATCTTTTACATCCGCTGCGAAAGTACATGAAGATTTGCGAAGACAATTGGATCCCCAGCCGCTAGTTCCAGGCGAAACATCACCTCTTGATCAAGAACGGCAGTCTTTTGAAAAGAGCAAAAAGTCACTGAAGTCTGACCTAAAGAAATGCACTGCATTTGTAAAGAAGATCAAGTCGGGATCTTATCATTCACCAACTGAACTGAAAAGCCCAAACAACCCCATTCGGACGTTGAATTTGACTCGATATGTGGAAGAAGTCGCAGCTGCTCTGACAGAACCACAAACTAAAGTCAAACAATCTGATATACCAGGAATGGTTATGTTGTGTGTTGAGATGCATCGTCGGTACGATACATTTGCAAAGGCACTCCTCCCGTCATTATTTGCTGGCATCAGTGGCAGTAGCGGAAAGGGTGATGAAGGAGAGAGCCTCCCACGCAGAATTTGCCTTCGTCTTATCACTGAGTTTGTTCTTCATGGAATTATCACAGACATGAAACCACTCGTGAAAATAATCAAAGATGCTGCAGGTGTGCCTTCCGAAGAGGGGAAAGATTATGCTGTTACGGATGCTAATTTCATCGTTACCTTTTCGAAAGCAGGTGGACACGAGATATTGGGTTGTGTACCAAGAACGATTAGATTGGATTGCGAACGATTGCAGAAAGAGATTAGCGGGGAAGGGGAAGGAAACTTAGCCAACGACGAGTCTACTGAAGTAACAACTGAGACGCCTTTTATTCCATCTCTCTCAACCGCTTTGGTGGAAAAAGCAAAGTCAACAATTGATATCTTCACCGACTCTGCGCCAAACACTCGTGCTGTGCCACCAAAAATGTCTGCATCTCTTCACACCCACTGTACTGGCGCCTATCGCACTCTTGCAAAGTCCTACGTGACCACCCATCGCCGGCTTCAGAAATTGGAAAAACGTTGCGAGCAAGATAGATTGCTACAAGGCAATCTCTCTGAAGCCCGAGAGAAGGGGCTCAGTGATGCTAAATCTTTGATGGAATCATTGACAAAATCAGTTGAATCATTATCTGAAGTTCTGGACGAAGATGTTCCACTTCTTGTAGAAGAGGAGGTCGTTGAAGAGGAAACAGACGGTAAAGGAATTGAGTTGTGGACCAAGGGTGAGGCAGGATCTGAGCGGCTTGGGCCATTTGATGATGAAGAGACAAGATCTTTTTACTTGTGACGTTCCTGACTTCTTATCGACTAAACCCCATGCACTGTTGGGAATAAGTGAAGCTGATGTTGAGAAGCAGAGGGAAAAGAATAAGCGCCAATACGGCGAGGATGAAGAAGCAGAGATAGTGGAAATGCCCGGGGAAGTTGAAGATACTTTGCCCATAGGTCGAAGAGGAAGAAGATGAGGACGAGAATGAGGAGGGAGATGAGGATGTGGAAGAGAGCAAAGGAGATAACGTCGATGAAGAAAACAAGGACACACCGCACTACAAATTAATGGTTCTGCTTGAGCAAGAGCTTCCAGAAGCTAGCCGGAGAGAGAAGATTGACGAAATTGCAGACAGGTTCTGTGCTAACCACGGGAGCAACAAAAAGTCTCGCAAACGGTTGTATGAAACTTTCTTTCTTGTGCCGCGTGCAAGATTGGATCTTCTCCCTTACTACTCCCGATTTGCTGCAATCATGGACTAGAGTTTATTCTGACTCGACACTGGTGACAGAACTTGAACAGCAATTTCACGGACAAGCCAGATTCAAGAAGAATCAAAATATTGAGAGTCGTTTGCGTACTGCAAGGTATATCGGAGAGCTCACTAAATTTCGAGTGGCTCCTCCGATCGTTGCTCTTCGAGGAATTAAACGATGCCTTCAAGATTTCTCTGGCTATAACATAGATGTAGCATGCTGCCTGTTGGAATCGTGCGGTAGGTACCTGTTTAGAACAAAGCACACGCACAAGAAAATAGCAGAATTGATGGACACGATGATGAGGTTAAAGAAGGCAAGAAACCTCGATGAGAGGAGCATCGCCATGATCAATTCTGCCTTCTTCATGGTAAACCCTCCACCTCAATCTAGTCGCCCTGTGAAAGAAGTGCCCCCTCTGGAGGCATATCTTCGCTATCTCCTTGCATCAACCCTTGAGGCGGATGATAAGTCTGTTTCATTTGTGTCGAAGCAAATTCAGCGCCTACCTTGGAGTGACCCAAGTATCGACTGTGGAGGTCTAGTCTGCAAATACATGCTAAAGGCGTGCCGCAAGGGGCGATACAAGACAACGAAGGCCGTTGCGTCTCTCGTTGCAAATCTCAAACGCAGCAAGCCAGAGGTGCCATCTCGTTTGATCGATGCTATTTTAGAGGACATTGACTGGTTTTTGGAAAACCCCAATTTTCGAGACAACCAGAGAACAATTGTTTGTGCGAGGCTTTTTGGAGAATTGTATTGTTCTGGAGTCCTGCCTTCGTCGATCATTTTCGAGCAAATAGACCACATCCTGAATTATCAACACGATATACCAGATGCATTGAGGGATGCTAGTGAAAATGAAATGTTTGCACCCCGGGGAAAAGTTTCTCAGACCATTCTCGAAGACGAAGAGCTAGAAGAAGATGATGAAAAAGAGAACGACGAGCCTGCTGCTGTCCCCATCTCCCGCTTTTCCAAGTATGACCCGCGTGTTCCTTGTGAAACTGATCCACCTATGGCAGTGTTTCGGATCAAACTTGTTTGTACAATCCTCGACGCGATTAGTTCTCAAGTGACGATGAGCAATAAATCCAAAGTGGAATTGGCGCTTGCTTCTCTTCAGAGATATCTTTTTACCAAGACTTCTCTCCCAAGCGATGGTAAGTATGTGTTATAATTTCTTTTCGGCCACTATGACTTCCGTCACAGATATTTTCTCATCTATATGATGTCTCTCTAGTGGAGTTCTCCGTGCTTGATCTTTTTGACACTCTTGATTCGCAGCTGAAGAAGGGCCCATCGAGTAAGAAGAAGGCCCAAGCGGCGTTTCATCGGCATTCCACATGGTTGGAGGCACATAATTTCGTTGTTGCAGCTGAAAAAGCAAAGTATCTAGATAACGCGAGAACAAAGACGAGACTCTTGGCACAGGCAGGAATTATGGGTACTGAAAATGCATCTGATGAGATGGATAGTGACCTCCTCGATGATGATATGGGCAGCGTGGAGATGTCAGATGACGACGAGGGGAGTAGCGATGGAGAGTCTGATGATGACTCAGTTGGAGACTCATCTGACGAAGAAGCAGAAGCGCAAGATGGTAGCGATAATGATTCAGAGTCTGGTAATGAAAGTGAAGAGTCAGACGACGAAGACGATTTTGATCATGCAGCATACATGAGGCAGCTCCAAGACGAAGCATTTGAAAGCGAATTGAGAAAGATGACAAATGAAGCTCTTGAGAAAGGAAAAGTGTCTGCGAGAACTGGAGCTGGTGGAAAGGTGTCAAGCCAAATGCCAGTGGCACCTCAGTTCATAGCTAAGAAAGCAACAGCTGAAGAACATGATGCAGGAGAAACTAATATGGAAATGCCATTTGGTGGCGGCGAAGGAATGTCATTCAAACTACTAAAGCGTGGTAACAAGGGGAAGATGGAGGAGAAGAAACTCGTCGTTCCGAAGAGTACCAACCTAGCCCGCGTTGCTACAAAAATAGATGACGAGGCAGCGAAAGAACACGATTTGCTCAAAGCAAAAGTGCTGCAATACGAAGCAGATAGTGCTGACGCTGGCGGAAACGTTTATCTTGACGAGACGAAGTTGGAGAAGAACCGCAATCGCAAACTGACTATGGAAACGTTGGATAAAAACTTTGGCAAGAGTAAACCGGAGGCACCTTACAAATTATCAGAGAGATTAAGGGGTAGAGGACCTGGCCGTGGTGGAGGACGCTTGTTCAATCCTGGGCGTGGGCGAGGTTGATCACAGTACATCGTGGTATTTGAAAAGATTGAATTTAAGTGACTTTAGATTTCATTTCATCTTGAACCATCTTCATGCATCCATCAGCTTCTTTCAAGAGTGCCGAAAAATCTTCCGATCCTTCCGAAAGAACTGTCCTCTTGCTCATGAAGAATTTCATTTTCTTTCCTTGCAGTTCGTTCTCTACCTTCGTTCGAGCTGAGAGAGGAATGTTTTCTTCGCCGTCAGATGAAGCAAGTTCGGCCTCAAAGTTAGAAACAGAAAGCTTGCACATGTTCGAAATAATTGATGCAGCTTCTGATGCCCTTTCTTCCTTTCCACAATCCATTCTAACTGGAACAAACACAAAGTCGTCGTCACGACGAAACCATTGCATTTGCTTCTTTGCGTACTGACGCGTAGCTGTTGCAAAGTTGTCTATAAAAGCGGCTAAGGACGCATGGTCATCATTTGTGGCTTCTGGTCGTTGCAAATATTCCAGTGCCTGGCGATAACCTATAGCCCGCGTCACTTGTGATTCATCTGGAAGTCCTCCACGGATATACAAGTCAGCAGTTTCTCTCAGTAATCCACGTTGAAGCATTTGCTCACATCTTTGATCGACAGTTGCAAAATGAAGCATTCGATCATGTGGACACAAGAAGAAGCATCGAACATCATATTGATCTTTGAGACTACCACTTCTTATTCCAGTGTATACTTCTGCGTCAGTCAGACCCTTCCAGATATCCTCTTCAGAAACGTTTTCGCTGCCTGCCTTTTTCATCTTTTCTGAGCTGATGGTATATGCCACTTCTAACAATCGTCGCAGCCGATACCAATCTTTGCCAGGCAACTTCTGTACACGCTTCTCAAATACTGGTCCAAGTGACGAAACGTATTGTGAAGCTTCCTCCCAAGCAGCTGCATCTAATGATTCAGCATTGTCATCAACGCCACTATTACTGTGCACATCTCTAAATAGATCAATTTTTGTGGCTGCTCGCTCGATCGCCTCATTTGTAGGGCGAATAGCATCCGGTCTTCCATGCACAAACCAGTTGAGATACATCATAGTTCCTCCAACAACAACTGGTAATATGGGTTGTCTACTGTCATCTGGTACACCATCTAAAGTTTGTTGCAAGTATGCATCAATGGACTGCTTCCGCAAAAAGCGAATCAGCGTCCAATGTCTCAGTTTCTATCTCATCTAAATCATCATCAGTTAAGGACAACTCTCGTATGACATAGGTTGCATCTCTCAACCAGTCTGCAGCATTATACGACGCAGCTTTGGAGGGATCAGTTGGTGGATCGACCACATTTACGAGGTGGTGTGGGGTGCGTTCCATTTCTTCCAAAGTTGGTTTGTTGGCACCAATATCAACGCCACGATATGCTTGAACTGAATCAGCCGAGATAATGTGCCCGACAGTATTTGTAATCTCATTATGGTTGTTATTTTGGTGACAATTGTAAATGTCAGATGCAACTGCAGATGCGCATATCCTCGAAGCTACATCTGATTTCCCCACCGCTGTCGGTCCAGCGATGACAATAACCAATGGCTTGTATTGTTGTTTATTTTCAGCACTAGCCGCAGCCGACGCAGTGCTTGACATTATAGCAGGGCTAATTGATGATGAATCTGGTTTGAGTCGTTTCCTTGAATTCATTCGAAGTGTAGATGACAGAGAGTAAGAGCTGAAGAACGCTGTTGATGTTTTGGACGGCAAGAGTAGAACTGGTCGGAGCATCTGAGCATGTAAAACGTCACAGATCCAAAGTAGTATCAGTGAAGAGCAAAGCATTTCTTATTCGATGTTAATGCAAGCCACCCATCAATTGCATTCACTAACACACCGTATCATAATGCCAACAACATCCATCAACATCAACTTTCTCTTGTTTGCTTTTTTATTTTGAAGTTTGGTTTTCCTTGGGTTGCCCCCGCCCACAAGCCCCCTTTTTCTCTCTAGTTTCCTAAAATGATGGCCTCTCTTTTCCTAAAACGGTCGTGCCTCGCATCTCATTTTTCACTTTTCACAGCGAACAATGCCGAAAATCAAGCAGCAGCAGCAACACTTTTAGAGAGACGGGAGCGGCGCTGCAGCAAACCAACATCACGACAATGTCGTCATCATCATCGGATGATGTAGCTCACCAGCTTCTGGGATGGTCAAACGACGGCGAGCAGGCTACAGCGCTACAATCGCGAGCAACGCACGATACCAACGACAATTTAGATTCATTTCGTCGCGCCGTTGACATTCTATCCAGCCAGAGGGGCCATCTTTCGTTTGGGAGTGCAGACGGTGGTGCAGAGAATGGCATTGTCAGTCCGTTATTGGTGGTCAAAGGGTACTGTCGTCTGATTAAGTGTTCACTCGCGGCAGCTGCGGCTGTGGATCTATCCAAAGAGGCGGGCGATTTGTTGAAACAATTGGGCACCAAGCTCAATAAAGCGCTTCAGGAGCAAATCGAGTTGAATAAACAACATGCCAAGTCTACCAAACACACAGACGCGTCGTCAAAGAAGAAAAAGACACTGCGGAACAAAGTGGTTTTATTTTATTTCAAATTCATTGAAGATGTTGTCCATGCCCAAATCCAGAAGCATATTCGGCTATTGGGACCAACGTTTCGTAGTGTCTGTGACGTGGCATCATCGTTTATTGCTTTGATTCAAGCGGAGAAGAAACAAATGGATGAATTTGTGACGACATTTTTACCTTCTATTGGATGGGAGGGATTATCGGTTGTTCACAATGACGCAACAAAACTAATGAAGGTTTGGAAGGATGCCAATGAATTCTTTGGGCGAGCAATGCTCGTATCTATTATCGTTACTGGATATTCATTTGCAAAAGATACATCAAGCTATCACCAAAAAACATGGTCAGATGCCTGATGTATCGACAGGAAACAACATCGAGGGTAGCCACTTTTTTATTGGCGAGAATTACGTCCTTGCTTTTTGTCATGAAGGAGTTGGATCAAGCTAACGAAATCAAACAAGTTTGTGGCATCTGCGGATGATACTAGTGGCGACAATGACATTCATGCAATGATGAAACATATAATGCCGAGATTTGTCAAGATAACCTGCTTGTCACTAATGGCAAAGGTGATTCTGGAACAGTCTGCCGATAAACAAAAAGTTCTCTTGGAAGCAACAGTTGGACTTGGCTCAAAGGCTGGAAACTCGTCTAGGGAAGATGTTTTCTCGAGATGCCGAGTTATTTAATGAAACAGCAATAAATGCTGCACTCGACTGTCTTGTTGAGGTGGCACCTGAAGACGTCAACGATGATGCAACAGCGATGGGTATTGAGGGAGAAGCTAAAGTCTCACTGAGAGATTTGTTTCCATTGGGAAGACTCAGTCTCGCGAATATGGCTCTTGGCAAGCTGTTCGCGTCAACTCAAACCGCTCCTATCAAACTTGATTCCATGTCCACCTTCTGTGAGGCATTGTTGTTTGAAGACGTTCCAAAGTGCTACCACCCTGTGGCTCCAAACGCTCCCTTTTGCAGCCAGACAACCGAAGCACTACGTAGTTTTGTTGATGTGTTTGAGAGTGCTGGGCATTTCATTGCAGCAAAGAGAGATATGCAGACTATTCAGTCAAGTCGTTCGACAGAGATAATGCACCAACACCATGTTCTTGTTCGTTGGATGCATCTTTCTCAGAGCAATCCATTGTCCAACGAAATACTCCTACGCGCAATTCAAAGTAGGATTCTCTCGTCGTGTTCTGCCTGCGATCATAATTGGAATCACGATGCCTCCAACTTGATTTCTTTGATGAGTCAGTTGACGTTCTCTAAACAGACAGACTCGTCTCATCGACGAAATATTTCAATCGTGTTAATGCGGCTCCTCTCACCAGAAGCACAGAGTCAAGCCTCGGATGTTGCTAAATCTTTGTCAATCGAAGTTTTATGGAAAACGCTTGCAGGATCAAACTTACTTAGCGAATCGATACACCTCTTTAGAAATGAGAGTCGGCGAATGCGAAAGCGCAAACGAACCAAAAACAATCCAGATGAATCATTTATTCCTTCTGACATTCATACTATGTGTTCTGTATTGGAAACATTGGCTAGTTCTGCATCTACAACTCAAATGGAAATTGACCTCGTGACACGGGAAAAGATAAAGCCTTTTTGGGAGAAAATCTTGAAGTGCCAAGCGAATAACTCTGGCATGAATTCGGATGAGTGTGATTTCAGGAATATTTGTTCCTTCTCTCCATTTCAATAGGATTATTGAAGGGCACTTCGAATGTAGTCAACTTTATTCGGATGATTGGTGTCACCGAATGTCCTGCCACTGAATTCATGGAAAAGACTCTCTCTTATATTGAAATGCAAGTAGGCGTTATAGATGGTGACGAAATTTATTATTCAATGGCGTTCACTTTATGCTCTTCTCTTGTGAGCGCCGCATTGACGTGCACCGATGTGGAGCTAGCAGAAAGTCTTGTCGGACGCATTGGCAAAATTGTGAAATGCATGAGCAATTTTGCTGTGAACGAGTCATCTGTTGAGGCAATTTCTTTGCAGCGAAGTGTTGTTCAATTGGTTTGTACCGTTGGCATCCAGATCCAATCAGGGTGTAGCGCGCAAGCAGTTGCTTTTCTGGCTGGGTCCATCTCTTGCATTCTCGAGAAGTCGAGCTGGTATCATATTTCACCAAATCTTTCTTGTCTGGAATACTTCATTAAGCAACATCCTTCACATCTGACACATTTACTTCCAGCTTCAACGCCTACTTCGGTGAAGTCACTGCTAGCTTCAAGAGTGCAAGGGAAGATTTTCAGTATTGTCGATGATAAGGTCATTGATGATGCACCACATGTTGCTCATTACTCTACTTTTCAGGAGTCTTGCTTTTTACAAGAATACTGCATTGATAAACGAAGAAGCATTCTGGCGAATTCTCGCTTTGGAAGCGAGTCTTGTCCTCGGTGTGGTTTCTGTCTCGCACGCAAAGATTGCAAATGATTGAAAAGAGTTACATTAATTAATCTATACTATTATTACTATCTTGAAAGCTAGAATCTATGTAGCGTCCACGGTCTAGGCGACTAGCTCGTCATCTCAAGCATACTATCCAAACAATGGCTGCTATTGACGAGGCTAGAAGGATCTTGAACATTTTGTTCTTCTTCTTCCTAGCTGAGTAGCTATTGCCATAGAAAGAGCTTCCATAGCCACTGGAACCGTATCCCCCACTACCATACGAGCTACCGTAAGAACCCAGTCCTCCTGAAGAACCATATCCACTGCTTCCGTATGCACTGCTTCCATATGCACTAGATGCTCCGCCCAAACTCGATCCACCCAATGAACTAGCACCGTAAGAAGATGTCCCACCTAGCGAGGAGCCTGAGCCATAAGATGAGCCATAAGATGATCCACCAAGTGAAGACCCACCTAGCGAGGAGCCTGAGCCATAAGATGATCCACCAAGCGAAGATCCACCAAGAGAAGATGTTCCCCCCATTCCTCCCATGGTCGAACCACCACCGTAACTAGATCCCCCTAACGAAGAACTAGCACCATATGATGAAGCCCCTCCAAACGATGATGTTCCACCCATGGAGCTTGATCCGAATGAAGAAGTGCTACTACCACCAAACGACGATGTTCCTCCCAATGAGCCAGAAGATCCATATCCACCCTGACCACTGATATCTGTCTGGCTTAATCAAAATTCCATCTTTATCAGCAAATACCCACCACCCAGATTGAAATTGTGCATTCGAGATATTAACAGCTCCACCCCTCTGTCCCATTGACCCTGACCCTTTCCTTGGATTTGTCCCTAATGCTTTCACCCCGATGGAGAGACCCTGCAACGTGGCAGCATTTCGCACTGCCCCATACACGATGATACCCTTCCAGCCATTCCGCATCGCAGTACTTGCAGCCTGGCCATCTAAAATTGCAGAATTCATTTGTCCTCCCCCATCAACTACAAGCACCTTGTTTTGACCAGGTTGAGATAGAACTTGCGTTACCATACCTGGAGAATCAGGTGCCTGAACGGTTTCAATTTGTCCCCCAAAGCTAGCTGATCCTCCGTAGTCATAAAAATGGATTGATGGATCTACAGTCATGACTGAGCTGGGGTTTGAGTCGGCAAGATCTGCTGTTGCCTTTCCAGTACCTCCCCCTCCAGACAGAGAAGAAGAACCAAATCCTCCCATTGATGAACCACCGAATGATGAACCACCCAATGAGCTGCTGCCGCCATACGAACTAGTGCCGCCTAAAGTAGATGATCCAAAACTACTTCCAGAACCGTAGCTACCAGTTGTTCCGCTACCAAGTCCACCACCAAGACCACCACCAAGTGAAGATCCATAAGGAGATGATCCAGCACCTCCTCGTAGTCCCATTGATGATCCATAAGGAACTTGCACTGGAACCATACGGAGACGATAATCCCCCATAAGATGAGAACGCACTTGCTCTACTTCCTTTCTTGCCAAATAATCCCTTGAGCCAGCTCTTTTTGGTACTAGTTGTAGCTGTCCCATACGGACTAGCATACGGGCTATTCCCGGCCATCAATCCTCCCATTTTGGCATTTCGGATACCCTTTCGTGAATTTCGAACCGTCGCGATCATCGCTATGGATACCAACACCATTATTGGCTTTTTTAGATTTGTGGAAGCCATGAAATCGGCTATGTTTTCACATAAGATTTCGAATTGGATCCGTATTCTCTCTGAAAGTGGGGCGGAGTACGACATTATTTTGTGAATGACTGAGCAGATGACTGAAATCGCAGGGAGCTACCGAGGCCGAATATTCAATGAAGAAGGCGAGTAGGACAGTGAGTTGTTGCGTCGATACTGATGGATACTAAGGCTAAGGAGGTGCTTCACCGATTACTGTTTCACCACAATCTTCCCACAATACCAGTCGATAGAGGAGGAAGGGGGACATTTCAAATGACTTTCATTATCACCGCCATTTTCGATTTACCCCGCATCTTTGCCTATTGATTCCTACGCAAGTATTATCTCCATCATCTCGCGACCAAAAGGAAGAAAAAAGGGAAACTCAAACATCACCAATCACCAACCACACCCCACCCCACACCCATCATCACGCCACTACACAGACGCTAGCAAGATGACGCCTCTAATACCGACAGCCACGGGCATATTATTAGCTCTGACTATTTTAAACCCAGACGCTGCCAATGGTTTCTCACTCTCGCCACAAAGAACACATCATGTGCACAAGACCACACTACTGATGTCTACGTCATGGGACGATGATTATGATGGCAGTTATCGTTCCTCTCCTTCACGCGGAGGTGGCAGCACTACGAGACAAAAGTCTGGTCGGGGCCGTCGTTCCAATGGTGGTCAGTCTGGGAGAGGATATCGCGATGGACGACCTGGTAGTGGTAGAGGCGGCAGCGGAGGTCAGCCAAGACGTAACAGTAGGCAATCGAAGGAGTCCATACGTTACCCCAAAAACAACAATTTTGGATATGATGAATACGATGAATACGATTCTCCAAACAGCAATAATGCTAGAATGATACAGCAGCAGCGAATGACAAACTCAATCGGGTGTCCTCTATTTGGCACTTGCCCAGGATGTGTCGTGGACGACTACGTTGCTGATATTGACATTATCAAATCTGCTCAGTTGTACTTTTCGAGTTCTTCTGTTCAGAAACATATTTCATCATCTTCTTCTACTCGTGGTCGGCAGTCAAGAGGACGCTATTACGATGATTATGACGACGACGATGATGAAGAGTTCTACAAAATCAAGGTACCATCCTCAATAACACATTGGCGTACTCAAGCCAAACTTGCAGTCGCATCTGATGGGAAATGGTCTCGTAATGCAGGATGTAAAATTGGATTGTATCAGAGAAACAGTCATGATGTTCTACCAATTCCTGATTGTCAGGTTCATCACCCAAGCATCAATAAGGCCTGTTGAAGCAGTTGTAGAGGCGACAAGTGAAGTTCGCACGCCAGCCTATCAAGAAGATACGGGGCAAGGGTTGCTAAGATATATTCAATGTCAAGTGGAACTTTCGACTGGAAAGGTTTGTTTAACGTTGGTCATGAATTGTGAAAAGTTGAAAGAGTGTCAACCTCACCTCTCCTATTTAGTGAAGGAATTGAAACGAAGTGAACCTAAGCTTTGGCACTCGATCTGGTGTCACTGCAATGACTCTGCTGGGAATGCAATTTTTGCTAGAGATTCGACTCGTTGGCACCCTATCGAGGGCCCTCCTTATATTCGTGAGAAGCTCCCAGGTGCTGATCCTGATAGTCGTGAGGGATTGTTGTACTTCTCTCCTATGGTTTTTCGACAAGCGAATTATGAAGGCTTTGGTGAAATTGCAAAACAAGTTAGGGAGGCTATACCAAGTGGGAGCAAGGTTTGCGAACTTTACGCAGGTGTAGGATTGTTGGGTTTGTCTGCTTTGTTGCATCATGGTAAGTTGGCAGAAGAGTACGATGATTCTGAAATGGGCATCCAATGGCTGCGTTGTAGTGACGAGAATCCAGAAAACGCTAGGTGCTTTGAACGTGCAGTTAGCAGTATGCCCATGAAAATTACAGGACGTTCACCGAAACAGCATCAGAAGGACAACGGAAAGAAGGGTAAACGCACACGGAAGAATCAAAAAGGCAAAAATTCTGGTAAAGAGATATCAATAAAGGACTTGATGGATTCCATGATGTCGGAGGCATCCGATGAGAGCAAGCCACCGCCCGTGGACCCCTCGGAAAAAGTGACCTACATGCAAGCAAGTGCAGCTGCTGCGATTCTGAAAGGGCAGGCTCTTGGTGCGAACGTGTTGATTGTTGATCCTCCCCGAAAGGGCCTCGATGAACCTGTTTTACAGCAACTTTGTCAACCTTACAATCCAAACCAAATGTATGCCGAAAAGCCAAATGTGTTATCTCATATGGCGAGGCATACTGTCAATTGGGTTAATGATGTTCAGACATTAATTTATGTGAGCTGTGGATTCGATGCGCTGGCGAGAGACTGCGATCAGTTACTAAGTTCCAGCGCTGGTTGGAAGCTCGAAAGTGCAACCGGATATGTTCTCTTTCCAGGAAGTAATCATGTTGAGACGGTAGTTGTGCTAAGGAGATAATGATGAAGTTATAGTTTATAGCCAACATAGTCATGTTATAGTTGTCTATGAATTCAGAAGTTTCGTCACTGATGTTTGATACTAATTGGATCCTGGCCCCTTACCAACCCAAAGCAACATGATTCCATGTGATCTTTGCATACATCGACACCAGGGAATACCTCATTGCAGCCAGGGCACACAAAGGTTGCATTTGCATCTAACTTTTCTCCACTTTCAAACAAGTCCGTAGTTTGAGATTGCTTGCTACCACCTTTCTTCTTTCCCTTTTTGGAGACGCCACGCTTTTTAACTTTGGGTTTGCGTCTCAGCGAGGCGTTCACATCAATCAGACGCATGTCGTATCCTTCCCAAACGGTCATCGGTCCATTCACACCATCGAAAAAGGCACATAGAGACTGGATCTTTTCAGGTTGACATTCAAGCGTTTCATCAAGTTTCATGCATTCCGTGTGAAATCGTAAAGCTTCCTTCACTCGCCATTCGTCCGAGTGGTCAATTCTAGTGTTGAAGTGAGTCCAGCTCAATGCATCATTAACAGTGTTGTCTGCCCCATTATCTTTCTTTTCGTCGTCGTCATCATCATCGCTGAGACAAGGCAATGACATGATAGGAGAGCAAGTACGTGGGTTTATTCCAAAAGATAGCAGAGCAAGACAACAAAACAGTCTTCCTGGAGGAAGGAGTGTAATACCCTCAACCTTGCAAGCACCTCCACGAAGCTCAAGAGTATTAGCACAGCATGCAAATAACTCTTTGCTTCTATCGATGGGTAGCACTGCTGAGCAAGCACTATTTTCTTGGACATACACGGTTCCATTTCCGCTTTTTCGTTTCCACTTTTTCTTGCCATTGATGGACAACGTCCGAGGAATATTGATATCAATCTCATGATCTCCGTTTTGGAGACGAATAAAATTGTCTTTCCGACGTTCAGAAGCCAACACCGAGAGAAGACGGGCTCCCTCGGATCCATCTGCGACGAGAGGAGTGTTCCTGACATAGTCATCAGGCGCAAAGATAATACTCTGTTTTAATCGTTCCGCCCGTGTAGATGACTGGACTTGCGGATCAGCGAAGAGGTCACCTAAGTCGAGTTTGGACATTTCACTCGTTCCAGATGATGTGATTACAAACGATACCTTCTTTTTCGTTTCTTTAATCTCAGTACAAACAACACTGCTGATCGGGTAGTTGCTACTGCTGCTATAGATTTCTGCCTCTTTCTTAAACAGGGACATGGCTTGCTTTGTGACTTCGCTCGAGAGGATTGTTACACTTTTTGTCGGGGCTATTACGTTGCTTCCTGCCAAATCCGGGTACCATGCTCCACAGGCTCTTCCTCGGACTCCTCTCTGATTTCCAGTACCTGTACTACCTTGAAATACAACTGTTTTTATCTTTGCTCCCAACTGTCCGATAATCGTGTCTCTCAGCAATTGTGATTTTTCCCAAACTTCAGTTGGTATGATAATTTGAAGATTTGTGCCAACGCTAGCAGAAAGAGAAGTCGACTTCTTTCTCCAACATGTAAGATATGAAACGTAATCTGAACGTTTCCATGTAATCTCCAAAATTCGACTTGAATTCGTCTCCATCAAAGTTACCCTGGTGGATTATCTTACCACGATTCTCTATCTGAAAGTCATGTGTCGCAGGAACAAGTATTTGCTCAAGATGCGAACGCTGGACTTGAGGTCCATCAATTGGAATGGTAATACTCTTATCTTGATTGCATTGAAAAGAAGGTGTTTGAAAAATCATAGTATCGTAGAAGAGCCATGTCTGGATAATTCTCAGCAGAGCAACCTTGGTCGGGTGCATTTCATAAAAAGGGGTGCTCAATTCCAAAACCTCAGCCTTGATGTCAAGGCATTCAGCGACTCTGCTTTGGAGATTTTTGACTGTTGAAGATAAGTGCCGCATTCGTACCCCTGAAAGGCGGTTCACCCGACAGAAGTGATCTTTATTACGAGACTTGCTATAATCAAAAAGGAGATTTGATGTTGCCATCGGTTCAGAATAGAGGCCTGCGTCAAAATAACAACGTGATGTGAATGTTTTTGACACTTAAGAAGAACTGAGTGTTAGAGCTGAGCAGATAAAAAAAACAGATAATCGATGATAAAGTTCAAATTAATATCAACTCACCGAGATCATTAAAGGTTGCGGTATCATGGTACATAGGAGAAGATATTGCCCAAGGTACCTTTGGGAAAGAGAGGATTGCCGCAACTTCAATCGTCGCGTCTGGGATCCCGAACTGAATCCCCAATCCTACCAACGCACCAAGCTTCAAATCTATGCCTAAAGCAACGACGAGACCCCCCAATGACGTAATTTCACCTTCGTCATTGGGCTGAGAAATAAAGTTTGATGCATGAAGTGACTGAAAAGACCTCTCAATAGTTGATAAGTCGGGTGCTTCAAGGCATTCCAAAAGAATCTCCGTGACTGGCTCATCCAGCATATCACGAAGATTTAGTATGACCGAGTCAAGCGGGCTCCTTAATATCTCTCCTGCTTCAAATGGATCGAAATATTCGTTGTATGCATCCCTTGAGTAAAGGTGATAAACATTACCATTTCTTACCCTTCCAGTTCTTCCGGCTCTTTGTGTTGCTGATGCTCTCGAAATCCAAGTAGGAATTAATTGCTGCCTATGGCTTGATTTGTTATATACAATTTGTTTGCAGAGCCCTAGGCATATCACGTGATCAACGTCTGGTAACGTCACCGAGCTCTCTGCGGCATTGGTTGCAATGACTACCTTTACCTCTCCTTCCATGGGAGGTTTAAAGGCTTCCATCTGCTCCTCAAACGGAATGTCACTGTGGATAGGGAAGCAAGTGAAAGTGACATTGTGAACATTTAGCCTTTCAATCAACTCACTTATGGATTCGATGTCACTCATTCCAGCGACAAAGATGAGTACTGACGATCCATGCTGACCGACAGAGGCCGTGATTTTGGATGCGAGGTGATACATTTTATCCTTGATGGAATCGGGTGGAGCAGCACCGCAGCGACTTTTTGCACAATAGTCATGAATGTCTTGCGCATATTGTGCGTGTTTCGCTGATAGCGACAGCCGTGACTCGAGGTCCTCAACAAAGTACTCATCGATAGGGAAACGGCGTACACCAACATGAATCGGTTGAGGTGCACCGAAATACTGGCTGTATAGATCTGCCGCAAGGGTTGCAGACATTAAGACTAAACGAATCGTAGGGTGGCTATGAAGTAGTCTTCTGCAGAGGAGACAAAGAATATCACTGTCTACTGATCTCTCGTGAACTTCATCAATAATGAGGTGAGTGTGAGAATCAAACCAATGCGGATGATTTGCCAGAAGCCGGACAACGTATCCTGTTGTGACAAACCAAGCACGAGTCTTGCGCGTCTCAAACTCTTTCATTCCATGCCCCATCCTTAAAGCTATCTTGTGTGCTAGATCTGGTTCAACTTTTCTCACTCTCTCGGCAAGAGCTTTTGCGGCGATTCTTCTCGGCTGTGATACAATCATTTTGACTTCTGGGGCAGCTAACGTTGGCTGTGGAGGCTCGGCCCGTAGCAGAAAGCATGGTACCCTCGAGCTTTTCCCGCAACCAGTTTCTCCGTGTATAATCGTTACTCTTTGTGTCTTGATCGTATTCAGTATTTCTTCTTCATGTTTATCGATAGGTAGCACTACTTTCTTGCCCGATGCGTCTTCAGGGACGATATTTGTAATGTCTTCTTCTTCTCTATTTGTAGGCACGTCAATGAGAGGAGAATCATCGAATGATATACTTTCCAAGTATGAGAAGAACATTGCATGATCAAAGGTTGTGTGCGGCATAGCATTAGAACCCCTGTTTCTGTCAATCACCCGCAAAATCAACTTCTCTAAAATGAAAGCTGCTTGTATGTCCTTCCAGTGAATTTGGTGTCGTGGTAGTTCTATTGCATTGTGACTCTGTAATCGCAGTGACTCCATGACCATTTTTAGAGCATCAAGGTGTTTATGCTCCACGTAGTAGTCACTAACTTCTGACATGTACAATTTCAATGGTAAAGTTGCTGCCTCGAACAGATCTAAATCTACTTCCACATCAGATGAAGTTTTAGCAACATATTCATCAAACCGTTGAGGTAAGGAGGGAATCAGCATCTTGTCAACCAGTTTTTGTTCTTCGTCGTCATCGCCATCGGTATCATCATCATCATCATTCAACATATTGGCACGAGTTCGGAAAGATTCAGTATTTCCGAACGAGTAAAGCACGTAAGAATATTCAATAGCAACCTTCAATTCTTCCACTGTAGACGTCAACCTCCATCCTTCCGCGACTCTTTCTCCTACGTGATCTATAACATTCTGTGAATCATTGATTATTTCACGAGGAAGCGTTTCATGTTCTCCGTCTCGTTGCCATCTTAGACTCGACCAGTATTCTTTCTGTGTCGACGCGCATTCATGCCTCAAGAGAGGTCCAGTGTAGTCATTCCCAAGAATGATTGAGAGCTCGATCATAGCTTCTGCATGCATGAGCCCAATTCTACTAGATATTTCATTTCTCGTTTGAACAATACCCCTCAATATGTCATCTGATGGATTCAGTTGATCGAAACGAAGATACTTCACGACTTTATCTGTCGTGCCGTAGATGAAATAATCTGTATCATTTGCTACTGCATAAGCCAATTCCTCCGATGCACTTGCTCGAGCTACAGCTACATCGGCTTCTCCATCACAATTTACCAATTGAATAGATCCCCGGAACAATACACTGCTTATGTGAGCAAATTCTCTAATACTTTGTCTGATTTGATGGAATGCGAGCTTGCCGTAGGGAAACGATGATAGAAAGAATTCAGCATCTTCATCATTCCCGTCGACATCGGTAGAGTGCTGAGTCCTAGCTTGGCGTCTTGCAGCGCTACGGCTTTTAGCAGGACCTGTCTCCGGTAAAATACCATGGATGCACAATTGTCGTACATTTTCCCATTCTTCATTGCGTCTCTCTTGCCTTCGACATCTCTGCCGACGTTTCATAAATTGGTCAGGTCCATCGAAGAAGATTATTATGTGCAGTCCATGTTTTAATGTAAGGTCTGAGAGATAGGACGTTGTAATTTCGTGAATTAATGAAAGAGGAGTGAAGAGTGGTAGTAGTAGTTGAGACTGTAGCAGTTTAGATCCGTGTTGACCGGTATCATTTGCCACGATATTTTTGTAGTGTGTGAAATATGACAATCTGAACAGATGAAAAGCAAGACCATCGCCGTCAACGCACAGCTTCGATCCTTCTTTGATTTCCACAGCTGTAGCGTTTGCATCGAGGCCCAAGCTTTTAATGTGCCGGGTTAGGCCATGAACTCCCATCGTGATTGATTGGGTATTCTTATGTGCCCTGGTGGGGTTCACGTCTCACGTCTTCCGCTTATTCAGCTCAATGAATGATAGAAAAAATAATGGTTTGTGGTTTGTTTTGCTCTGGCGACTTTCAGGTTTCAGGGAAGTTTGTTTCAGGGATTCAGATTTCATTGATGTTTCAAAGAAGTTTCGGTCATGTTGCGGTCACGTTGCGGTCATGTTGCACGCACTTCCTTGAAAGATCACACCACACGACTGCCGACCGTGCTCGACCGTGGCCCGTTTATCGTGGCCGCGGCTTCCATGTGAGATTTTCACACCTACCGCTCGACCTCGCTCGACCTACGACCTACGATAACTCGCTCGAGCCTCGCTCGCTCGCTCGCTCGCTCGACGCAGGACACTTGTTGTGCTGTCATATTTTGGGTCGTGACGTTGACTCAATCTGTTCAACGCCATGATAGCGCCAGCGAGGCTAGTGATAATAATATGAGCAACTACCTAATATCTATTCATGCTGACTCCGCAGTATTCAGTACACCAAACAGCAGTGCAGGTCATATTGCAATTAATTCAATCGCTAAAGTTGTAAGAGGTTATACAAGTCTAAGATATGTGTCTCTCTCCCTTTTCGGGAGACTCTCGTAAATAAGTGTGTACAACAACAAGCATTGCTGCAAGAATTCGAGACGTTGTTTCAACCGTGACTCTTCCGTCGTCATGACGTCTACACCAAAACGATAGTCGCCCGACGTCACCTTTGAGTTGGCATGCACACGACAAGATAAACACGCCTGACTCCGTTGCAACTTCGTGCAATTCATACCATGGTTCAGGTTCATTTCCACAGAGGGGCGTCAACGGTATGTCAAGAGTAGTTTTGATGCGTTCCGTCTCCGCGGTTTCCTTCTTAAAATCTTCAAGAATTGCCTGAGCAAGCACCTTTTGAAATGAAAGTGGGTCAATTTTAATATGCCGCTTCTTGGCATGAAGGGCAAGTATTGGCACAGCTTCGTCAAAAAGTGTCGTAATGTCAGTGTGCTTCGCGTTTTCCGACTCCTCTTCTCCTGATGGTATCTTTGACATTGTGATTAAAGAAATTCCAGCTTCTCTAAATGCTCCCCACTGTTCAGATATGCTAAGTGCCGCTATAGGAGCTGAAACTAATACGAAAGTTCGTTCTCGCTTTCGGTGGATCACACGAACATTCTGGAATGCAGGGTTTGAGCTTGAAATGCCAAAGTAGTTTAGAAAAGGTTCCATCTCGGTTTGTAAGCACGGAGCTCTTAGAAGAGGCTGTCGCTTGACCTTTTCCTCCGGGTCAACTGACTTTGGTTTCCTCTTTTTGCATCCGATGCACGTTTGAGAGGCTCTCCGGCCAAAATTCAGCTTGCCACATGCTTCGCAAATCCAATCGCCTTCTCGGAGTAGTTCACTTTTGGGAGACGCAGCTGCGATTGTGTCTGTTTCAATAACTGTCTGCGTCTGAGTATAATCATTTGACACCTTTGCTCTTTTGACCGGTTTGTGCTCGACATCCGACTTTAGATCGACATCTGACTTCTTCTTGTCCATCTTCGGCTTTTCCCCTAGCTCCCCAACGTGTAGCCGTATCAAACAAGCTACGAAGAAACCTCCTGAATCAATGTTATCTTTGATAGGAACAAACCTTGCACAGTGTTTGAGTTGGTTCTTCAGCTCAAGATCTGACGCTACTGGGAACATCGAAGGTGTTATCTTTCCACTTTTTAGTTTGGCAGGAACATCAGCAAAGCATTCGTACGTATCAAACGCCACATCACCTTCTTTGTTCGCTTTCCCATACTTTGAGGTGGGCACTAACCAAGTACTTAGGCCTTTCATTGCTTTGAATTTGGAAGTAAGCCAGGTTGGCAGTGCAACGATTTTTACTTTGTCAGTACCACCGAGGTCATGAATGACAGAAGATACAACTGCTTCATTCTCCAATGGGTTTAGACTGCAGGTTGAATATACCAATAAGCCACCCGGTCTCAATAGCTCCAGCCCACGACGTAATATCTTTCGCTGTAGCTTGTGTAAAGACATGGCTTGAGGTATTGACCATTCTGTCCACACGTGTTTGTTCTTTCTACTTGTACCATCTCCTGAACAGGGCACGTCAGCTAGCACTTTGTCGTACTTTTGCTTGTACCCTGATTTCCTCCGTATTCCCGGGAAATAGCGTGCGTCCATATTAATAGCAAGCATTGGACCACGTGGAACACGACGTGATCTTTGGCAGAGCGTTACAATTCTGTTTCGGTCACTATCATTTACCACGAGAAGTCCATTTGGGATGTCAGTCGCATCTTCTCCTTTCTCATTCATGCTGTGTAATAAATCTAACAGCTGAAGGCTTTTGCTCCCAGGTGCTGCACAGAGATCCGCAATAAATGCCTTCCTCTCCTCTTTCTCATTTGAACCACAACATGACCACAACACCAACGGTGGGATTGCAGAAACAAGTTCTTGGCGGTAAGTAGCTCCTAACTCTTGCAATGCGTGCAGTAAGAGACGATAGCTTACTATCTCTATTGCTGTTTTCATTTCTGCTTTTATTGAAGTGATGGCATTCTTTTGTCATGGTAATTCGTATCCTTGGTGCACCGTCGTGATCACCCAAAGTCCAATTTTGCAGTTCATCCTTTGCAACAAGAGATAAGAGATTGGCAGAAAAATCACCGCCTACCCAAGACGACTCTTGAATTCTATATGTGATTGGAAGAGGACTACGCAAGTTCTTGTATACATCATTCCATAGCTGTTCATTTGCAGCATCAGTATCTTCTGTATTGATGATTTTCTGCTGGAGATAGTACCTGAAATATGCCTCATTTCCTCTCTCTTTTATCGATGTCTTGCTTGATTTGTCAGATGCGCTATTACTATTGTCATCTGCTGTTTGTACTCCATGACCGAGTTCTTTCAAGTGCTTGAATAACTGATTACGTGAAGAGAAAGACTGGCCACAAGTGGCGCATTCCAATACTTTTGTTGCCATGGTTCTGCTTCTGCTCTAGAAGTCTACTAAAGAGCTTAGGCATGGTTGATGTATTGTTGTAGCGCTCTTGGCTTGGGCCCAGATGCCATGAGGCGGGAGGCGGAGCTAGCGGGCGGTGCGGTGATGTTTCCGCGCGCCTTTCCATGATGATGCTTCCTTTTGCCCGCGCGTTTTGGCCCCCAAAAGACATCGAAATTGAAGCAAAGATCTTCCTCTTGCTTGATAGATCTTGAATCTGAATGAGCCTGACTATCACAACTTGCTTCATCCACCTTTTGCTGTTATCGATCGCTCACACGTGGCATCATGAAGCAAGTTTTTATATCAGTGTTGGTTGGTACCGCCGCCAGTATGGCTGGTGCCTTCCAGCTTCCTACACGTTCCACACGTGCTTCTGCTACTCGACAATACGCTACAGTGCAACCTACTGAATCATCAACCATCGGTACGGTAGGAAATGGCTATCTACCAATTCTACTTGCGAAGCTCTCTGCATTAACACACGGAAACTCTTGGGTTATTTGTCCTGCCGCTGACATGGATATGATGAAACAATTAGCTGCAATGGATGGCTTTGGAGAGCTACCAAAAAATTTGGAGTTTGTTCCTGCTAGTGACACTGATCGCGTTGAAAGCTTACTACGTAATACCGACGCTATGATGATTGCATGTGATGACGTTGATAGTGTTGTCGATCCCAACGTGATCAATTACCTGTTAGACCCTGAAAAAGTCAACAATCTCCAGCGTGTAGTAGCTATGTCCCGTAATCTCAATGGATCAGGAATGGGCATGCTTGTGGCAGCATCAAAGCGAGCAGCCAATGCACAAGTTTGGGATAACTCTAACGCTGCTGCATATCGATCATTCGAAGAAAACATTAAGGATGCGGCACAGAAGTGTGGAGCAGATTGGACTATTGTGAGAGCAGGAACATTGAAGGGCGGTGCTTGTGGCGAAAAGAACCTATATCCACAATATCTAGCAGAGAGTTATTATGAGTTGACAAAGAATGACATAATCACCTGGCAATTACTCTTTGATTGCAACGTCCGTGGAGTAAAGCTGCAGAAGGGAGACGTAATGGCAGGTCCAGGTGTCAAAGCTGTGTTTACAGCTACAGGATCTGAAGAGCACGAAGGAGATAGTAGTAGAGGCGGCGTTGCAGAGGCAATGGTGAGGAGCTTGGAAATAGAGGATGCAGCAAATGTTGATTTTGGTGTAGGTACAGTTGCTGCCAGAGAAATTCCAACGAATGAGGAATGGGCTCAAATGTTTCAGTGTTTATCAAACTAAGTAGTTTCCAGCTATTATAATCGATAGAAGAGACAAGAGTAATACACTGAGAGGAGCGAGGGTACACCTCACAAGCTGAGAAAAGAGCGACGATATTATCGCCGATCGTCCGCTCCCCTTGCCTTCCCCTCTATTCGACCGGACATACTAAGGGAGAGCTAAAAAGTAAAGACTAACTCTACTAACCATGTAAAGCGTTAGCGTACATGTAGGTAAGTTATACTTACTTAGTATGGCTAGAGCTACTCGGAAAAACAGAATCTGTCCGTGGGCGGAAGAGTTGCGCTTTTTTAAAATCGACTACTAATTCCTACGTCCATGAATTAGAAATAAGCAGCTTAAAAAATAGAGTACAAACAAGCAACTTAAAAAAATATGCGTACAAACCAGGCTCGAGTTACGAGTTAGCTACATACGTTATGTAGGAAGAAGGAGGAAAGAAGTCTGCGTCGAGGCTGAACACTTGATCCTCCTGGGCTACACCAACACCACTCTTAGCATACTCTCCAACGCGCCTCTCGAAGAAGTTAGTTTTCCCCTGCAGACTGATCATCTCCATCCATTCAAATGGATTGGCAGCTCCGTATTGCTTGGGGCATCCAAGGGCAGCCAACAAACGATCAGCACAGAACTCAATGTACTGGCACATGAGGTCTCCGTTCATACCAATCAGGGAAACAGGAAGGGCCTCCACCACAAACTCCTTCTCGATCTGGACAGCATTAGTTATAATCTCGTCAATACGGATAACAGGCAATTTGTTCACGAGCTTGCTGTAAAGAAGGCAGGCAAAGTCACAATGTAGACCTTCATCACGCGAGATAAGCTCATTGGAGAAACAAAGGCCAGGCATGAGACCACGCTTCTTCAACCAAAAGATGGCGCAGAAACTGCCACTGAAAAAGATACCCTCCACGGCTGCAAAGGCGATGATACGTTCGGCGAAGGAAGCGTTGTTGGAGTCGCACCACCGGAGAGCCCAGTGAGCCTTCTTTTGAACACTCTCTGCAACTGGCCTCGTTTCTAACACCGACAGATGCGTTCAATCTTTTAGTGACCAAGCGCCTCTGGACTAACAGTTCAACAGTTGTGATGTCTGAAGAATCTACTCCAGCTGGTTTCATCAACGAATCACTCCTTCACTCTCTAATGTCGGTCATCAGGCAGCGGGAAGGATTCGAGCATCTCGCAGTGCCATTGATTGAAAGACTCAAATGTGTTGCACATATTTATGGCAGGGACCAACTTGTCATCGCCGGGTCCTTAATCGTTCAAGCGGTAACTAACAATGGCAGTTGTGCTCAAGGTGATGGTTTCGTTGCGAGCGACATCGACCTTTATACCACCGTCATGGCCCTTCCGTATACGAGACGTCATCTAGATTCACTTGGCTTTGTTTTCACTGGCATATCAACTTCTGATTACACGTTTATGGACCACAAGATTCATCATGTGGAGTCATATTCACTCCCGCCGGCTCACACACACATCAGAAGGATGCCCGTCAGAGATGCTGTGAGGAGAGGTTTCATTGCCTCAAGGCACGATTTCGTCGTCAATGCAAGAAGTCCATATGTCATGCCATTGGACTTCTCATTTGCTCCAGGGAACCATCGCCTCAGAAAACAAATCGATCTTGTTGTAACCTCCTCGGCGACAGTCAAAGATACTCTTCACAAATTTGATATAATGCCTTGTATGTCGCACTTCAATGGGATCGATTTCTGCGTTCCAAACTTGCATCGAATCCTCAGAAAAGAAGCAATGCTGAGATGTCCAAATTGGACGTTGCTTTTGAATAGATACATGCGTATGTATCTGAATGCTTTCTCCCTCCATGAACTGGAACAGATTTCATTCTTCAACCCGAATGAAGAGAAAGTTAAGTTCGCGGAGCTTGTTTTCAGCGATGTAAGGGAATGTGGTGGCGACCTCCCAAATCAAGATGGGATCTTCTCACCGATGTCCATTGATGAGCCAGAACTTAGTGTGAAATACTGCATTATCCTTCACAATATGCTAGTCAAGATTTCGCAGCGTGTAGTAAAGTACAACAAGAGAGGATTCCATTTCACCGATATCACTGTTGATGAGCTCAATCAAAAGCAGTATCGCGAGAAGGGATTCCATTTCACCGATACCGGTATCACTGTTGACGAGCTAAGTCAAAAGCAGAGTGCCCCATCGCCACCCAGATACAAAGACGAGCGCAGTCATGTATCGAAGCCGAAGCTGCAAGTCAATACCAGTGACACGGTGAAGAGGGTAAAGCTATTGCACCGAAAGAACCTGCCTTCTCCCGCCCGTAGAGCAAAATTGAGGAATCTTGACCGAAATGGATTTGACACTTCGCCTTTCTATACCCTGTCCCTGTGAATGAAAAGTGAACTGTACCTGACACTGACATCTCTGAGTTGTAACTTGTGCTGTTGTAGGATAAACTATTTTAGCTGATGTAATTTGAACATGATAAGGCAGCGTGCTCTAAGACTCAGCAGTGAAGATTATAGGCGTGAGAAAATTGAATTCTCAATCAGCCCCGCGCTGGGTAAACAAACGGCAGTATCAATGGAGGCACGGTCAATGGCCGCCTCGTTCGGGCAGGACTCTGGCTATATTAGCACTGCTAGAGAGGCGGGATGCAATCAAGCCATAAAAGCTGAGAAAAGAGAAAATTACTAAATCTCTTTTTCTGCCCACAGGCAAAGGTCTGAGTATCTATCTTGGTGATACATACAACTTATATTTTTACTGCTAGAGCTGGACCACAATAAAATCCACGGCGATGAAGTCGTTTTTGGAATGTTCGTTTGATAATGATAATGGCGGTGCAGATATCATAGCCGAGGTCGCAGACGAGGAGCCTTTACTAAGGGACAACCCACGCCGCTTTGTGTTGTTCCCCATCCAAGATAACGAGGTAGGTGGGACATGCAATTTGCCCAAATGTTACTTGCATACTCTGCCTCACCTCCCTCTGTATGTCTTCGTACTAGAGATATGGGTCATGTACAAAAAGGCACTAGCTTGTTTCTGGACTACCGAGGAAATTGACCTTTCCTCCGACCTCAAAGATTGGGAAGGTCTAGCCGACAACGAACGTCATTTCGTCTCCCACGTCCTTGCCTTTTTTGCTGCCTCCGATGGTATTGTCAACGAGAACCTCTCCAGTAACTTTGCTACTGAGGTGCAAAGCCCTGAGGCACGCTTCTTCTACGGATTTCAAATTGCGGTTGAAAATATTCATAGGTAACAAGATGAAAAAAATGTGTAGGCTTTTACATTGGCTCGTACATACACCATTGACACTCACCTGTTTCCTGGTTTCTGGTATATGTTTACATACATTATAATCTACACAACATTCAAAGCGAAACCTATTCGTTGTTAATTGACACATACATTAAGGACCAAAAGACCAAGTCTCGTATTCTCAATGCCATCGAGACCATTCCCTGTGTTCAAAAGAAGGCTCACTGGGCTCTCCGGTGGTGCGACTCCAACAACGCTTCCTTCGCCGAACGTATCATCGCCTTTGCAGCCGTGGAGGGTATCTTTTTCAGTGGCAGTTTCTGCGCCATCTTTTGGTTGAAGAAGCGTGGTCTCATGCCTGGCCTTTGTTTCTCCAATGAGCTTATCTCGCGTGATGAAGGTCTACATTGTGACTTTGCCTGCCTTCTTTACAGCAAGCTCGTGAACAAATTGCCTGTTATCCGTATTGACGAGATTATAACTAATGCTGTCCAGATCGAGAAGGAGTTTGTGGTGGAGGCCCTTCCTGTTTCCCTGATTGGTATGAACGGAGACCTCATGTGCCAGTACATTGAGTTCTGTGCTGATCGTTTGTTGGCTGCCCTTGGATGCCCCAAGCAATACGGAGCTGCCAATCCATTTGAATGGATGGAGATGATCAGTCTGCAGGGGAAAACTAACTTCTTCGAGAGGCGCGTTGGAGAGTATGCTAAGAGTGGTGTTGGTGTAGCCCAGGAGGATCAAGTGTTCAGCCTCGACGCAGACTTCTGAATTACTCCTATATCTCCCTAATATAGTGCGCTGTTCGATCATCACTGAATGCTGATTAGTAGTCTTTCTTTAGTTTATGTTGTTGTATACGATCTTGACATATTAGTCTCACGCTTATAGCATCAAATTTGAATATATCAATAGCACACAAGTTGGATTGGATCCTCAATCAGGCCGATGAAATAAGCCTCAGCAGTATAATATCCGACATCTCTTGCAACCATGACACCAAAACAGCACTTGACTGGAACCTGTGATCGGACTTCAAATAGGTATTGTACTTGTTGCCACAAAAGAGAGGCCAAGCGACTTCCCTGATGCATGGACTTAGGTTTGATGTAAGTCCCAAAAACTCAATTTGAAAAAAGTTCATACCAATTCCGTCCAAGGTAGATTTGAAATTGAAGTTAATCGTGGACTCAGGTTTGATGGTACTGAGTCCCAAAAACTCAATTTGAAAAAAGTTCACACCACTTCCGCCCTGTACATCTTGTAAAAGGTAGCAGACCCCAGAATCAAAACAAAGGGTGAGAACCCTACCTTAGGACTACTATTGAATAATATGCTGCTTGCTTTGATTTGGGGTTGGCCGATCCGAGCTTGGCTCATAAATCCGATTTGCTTTGTTCTCAAAGAAGACATCATTGGCTGCATCGTCATCAACATCTGTCGGTATTATTTCACTTAACTTCAAAATGAAGATTCATTATTCTGGTGGACTATACAGCGGTTCTGTTCGTAAGACGAAGTTGCGCAACAGCAGAGGAAAAGGAAAGGGCATGGCAAAGCACCGTTTCATTCCACACGGATGGGGCGTTTACGAGTTCAAGAGCGATGTAAAATACACGGGATTGTTCCGCGATGGATTCGAACACGGATGGGGCTGCCTAACTTGGTCGAATGGAGACTCGTACACGTGCTACTTCCGAAAAGGTAGACCTGAAGCATCCTCATTGAAGCTTGTCAGAGAAGCTAAAAAATTGAAGACACAAGTTTCGAAACTGACTGCCACTTTGATTGAATACCAAAACAAGCAAGACATCTGAGAGAAGCTGCACAAGCTAGAAGTAACTATGTATTAATGCCATTTACCTATCCAAAATGTGCCACATCTATGTAACACGAATAGAAGGCGATCAACAACACTAAATAGTTTAACCTACACAATATTTTGCAATGACTGCCACTTTGATTGAATACCAAAACAAGCAAGACATCTGAGAGAAGCTGCACAAGCTAGAAGTAACTATGTATTAATGCCATTTACCTATCCAAAATGTGCCACATCTATGTAACACGAATGATATTATAAATTATATATATGTATATTTGGTGCTGGAGCCGTGGCCGTGGCAGTGTTGGTTGGACGGAATGCACCCCTGGCGTTAGTTGATCCGCGAGAGAGGGCGACACATGTTTAACCCGAACAATATTTTGCAATGGCTTTGATAGATGACATGGGGAAAGACGCACGCAATAAATCCAACAATTTCACAGTGAGAGTTCTCTCTTCGTAATCTATCACGGAGGTAAATCACTTTTGTCTCTTCTGCTGCTGGGTGCAGATGTCGATCCAAATCCACCAACACCACGTTGTGTCTCTGTCAATTCGTCAACCTGCACTGCATGAACCATTGAAATTCTTTCGAGGATTAATTGGGCAATGCGATCTCCAATGTAAACATGAAAATCCTCATGACCGAAATTGAAGAGAACCACACCTACATTTCCTCGATCTGTTTAAAAAATATATGAATATGAAATTTTGAGATGGGTTACAATGAAATAAGCGAGGCTGTTAATTTGTACTTCAATTTTAGCTTACAGTCAGCATCGACAACTCCAGCACCACAGCCGATCATTCTCTTAACAGCAACACCACTACATAATACACAACAGAACAAAACGCAGGAATTAATATGAATGCATGATAACATAGCACACAATATCGAGCATTGTCGGACTTGCCTCCTTGGAGCGATACGGGCATAAGTTCCCTCTGGACAGGCAACACTCAAGTCAGTTTTAATAACTGCCATCCCCCCAGCAGGTACGACTTTAGGCTCCGCTGCACATAAATCAAACCCAGCAGATTCGGGTGACCAGCGAGTTGGCATAGTGGCATTAGGACTGAGGAGTTTTACCAATAGCATGATGGGAGGTGTGGAAACAATGTAATAGAAGGCTGGAGATGTATCGCCATCTGCGGAAGTTAGATAGCTGAATAGGGTGGGGGCGGCTCTGGAGAGATAGACGAGATCTTCTTCATAGGACTGATCAAGCCAAACGAACGGTTCCCGGAAAAAAGGAATATATATATATATATATATATATATAAAAAAGGGTCCGTCCCCACCTCCTCTGTCCCGCGTCCGGTCGAGCTGCTGCGTACTAATTGTGCCCACTGTTATTTCTTGCTTGGTCTGTCTTCTCCAGCCTCGGCCAACCAAGCAGAGAACCAGAAACAGTTCTTCACAAAATACTTCCGGTTTCATTCTAATTTACCCTTGATTCACACCATATGTACACCGAATGCAGTTGTCCAGCTATCGTTGATTGATTTGAACCTAACAACATAACATTAGATTACAATGGGAGGAGACGATCTGGGAAGTGATGACGAGTACATCTACGGCTCTGGTAGCCCCTTGGGTGCATCCGTCAGCGACGACGACAGCGTAGCTAGTGAGATCGATGGCAACCAACAGCAATCATCTTCAAAAAAGCGGAAAGGAAACGATACTGACAAATCAAGTTCCGATGAAGTAGTATCAAGCAGCAAAAAGCGTAGAAAGAAGAAGAAAGATAATGCGCCTGTTTCTTCCAAATCATTGCTCATTCTAGCTGGCAGAGGCATTGCATTAGATAGCGCTGAATCTCAGGTGAAATTCATCAATACTCTTTACTCACACTCAATGAAAATGAATGGAAACATTGAAGCGGACACTTTCACTTTCACGCCGGAGCACTTTTACACTACGCCGCTAGGAACAGATGAAAAGATAAAAAAATTTAATCACAACAACTTGGATGCCTTTCTCAAGGGACCAGTGACATCAATGAAACGACTAAAGAATTGGAAGCATGAGTGCTCACCTATGGTAATAATAGTTACCCTATCTGCAAGACGGTCTGTGGAGTTAATGAAAGGGTTGGCATCCTTGAAACTACCCGTTGCCAAATTATTTGCAAAACACTTCAGCGTCGAAGAACAAGTAGAGTTGTTGAAGGGTGCAGTCAAGGGAAGCGGGGGAGGAGGAGGCGGCGGAAAGAAGAGATCAGATCGATGCTACAGTATTGCAGTTGGCACGCCTGGTAGATTACTGACACTTCTCCAACATGGAAGAAATGAGCAAGGTAACTGATGGTGCGCTACGTTTAAATCACACTGAGGTTGTCATCTTTGACACTCATGAAGATTCGAAAGGTTTCAATGTTTGCACGTTGAAGGACACATCCTCCGATTTGATGAATTTTATGAAAGAAGGAATTGTGCCACAGCTGGAACGAAAGAAGTCCCAAATGAAAATTGCACTATTTTGATCTTCACTTTTTGAGAGCATAGGTTTGAAGTTATTAATACGATTGCCTCTTTATCTACACCCAATCATAATCATCATCAGATAGACTTTGCAGCATTCGGCTTGGATCCATAGATGGTTCTCCGGTACAGTAAACGCTATAATCACTGCCGTTGTCACTTGATTGATCAGTACCATCGTCATCTTTGTATGGCCAAGATGATTTCACACTCTCTAAATGAAGAAGGAACTCTTCGCTATGCTTGATAGGTGTATAGCGCCGAGTTTCTTCACTGTCCTTTATCGTTTTCATTTGTATCTTGGTCGATAATAGCCATTCGAGACAATATTATTATGTTCGTTCTCCTTCTTTCTCAAATTATTACTCTGTCCATAGAGATGAGGAAGTTGTGCGGGTGCCTGTTGAAATGTACTGTGTATAAAGCATCCTTTAGTGGCAGTCAGCACCGAATAATCCCACTGCCATTGTCGTCTACTGTTTGAAAACTTCGATTCGCCACACCGTACACAATACTACAACATCATACACAACATAAGTAACACGAAACACTATCGTACATAATTCTAATTGAAAGGAGTTGAGCCTCCGCTCCTTGAACGAAGAGCGCCTGCTCCAAGCGACAGGTAACACATGTTACAGTTTCGTTAACTTTCACTTTGCATATCTGTAACAAATAAATGTTAAAACAAATGCGATTTGTAACATTAACTCTGAGCACCACATTCTACCAAATCGTACCTATCGTCGTCACTATAGCAATGAGCCGCTTCTAGCGGCCCATTATAGTCGACTAAAATACCACACAAGCTCAATAGCCCTGCTCAGATGGCTGACGTGCGTAGAAGCAATGTTACAGACTCGTAGCTAAACTGAGAGGTCCAGTGAGGGCTGGCCAGCAGCACCACATTCTACCAAATCGTACCTATAGTCGTCACTATAGCAATGAGCCGCTTCTAGTGGCCCATTATACTCAGCGGTGGTACCGGAGAGCATCTTTGCACTGCTTAGAAGGCTGGCGTGCGTAGAAGCGATGCTACAGACTAGTAGCTGATCTGAGAGGTCCAGTGTGGGCTGGTCAGCAGTGCCACATTCTACCAAATCATACCTATCGTCATCACTATACGATAGCAATGAGCCGCTTCTAGTAACCCATTATAGTCGGCGTTGGTAACGGAAAAGCATTTTTGCACTGCTCAGAAGGTTGGCGTGCGTATAATAGATGTTACAGTCTCGTAGCTGATCTGAGAGGTCCAGTGTGGGCTGGCCAGCAGCACCACATTCTACCAAATCGTGCCTATCGTCGTCACTATAGCAATGAGCCGCTTCTAGCGGCCCATCATAGTCCGCGTTGGTACCGGAGAAGCATCTTTGCACTGCTCAGAAGGCTAACGTGCGTAGGAGCGATGCTACAGACTAGTAGCTGATCTGAGAGGTCCAGTGTGGGCTGGCCAACAGCACCACATTCTACCAAATCGTACCTATCGTCGTCACTATAGCAATGAGCCGCTTCTAGTGGCCCATTATACTCGGCTAAGATACCACACAAGCTCATTAGCACTGCTCAGACGGCTGGCGTGCTTAGAAGCATTGCTACAGTCTCGTGCCTGATCTGAGAGGTCCAGTGTGGGCTGGCCAGCAGGACCACATTCTCAACAGAGTACCTGTCGTCGTCATTATAGCAAAGAGCCGCTTCTAGTGGCCCATTATACTCAACGGTGGCCCTTGAGAAGCACGTACGCACTGCTTAGATGGCTGGCGTCCGTAGAAGCATTGCTACAGTCCCGAGGCCGATCTGAGAGGTCCAGTGTGGGCTGGTCAGCAGGACCAATCTCTATTAAATCGTACCTTTCGTCCTCACTATAGCAATGAGCCGCTTCTAGTGGCCCATTATACTAGGCGAAGATATCACACAAGCTCAATAGCACTGCTCAGACGGCTGGCGTGCGTAGAAGCGATGCTACAGATTTGTAGCTGATATGAGAGGTCCGTTTGGGCTGGCCAGAGGACCACATTCTACAAAATCGTACCTATCGTCGTCACAATAGCAAAGAGCCGCTTCTAGTTGCCAATTATACTCGGCTAAGATACCACACAAGCTCATTAGCACTGCTCAGACGGCTGGCGTGCTTAGAAGCATTGCTACAGTCTCGTACCTGATCTGAGAGGTCCAGTGTGGGCTGGCCAGCAGGACCACATTCTTAACAGAGTACCTACCATATCGTCGTCATTATAGCAAAGAGCCGCTTCTAGTGCCCATTATACTCAACGGTGGCCCTTGAGAAGCACGTACGCACTCCTTAGACGGCTGGCGTGCGTAGAAGCATTGCTACAGTCCCGTAGTGATCTGAGAGGTCAAGTGTGGGCATGTCAGCAGGACCAGCAATCTCTATTAAATCGTACCTATCGTCCTCACTATAGCAATGAGCCGCTTCTAGTGGCCCATTATACTCACTCAACAGTGGCACGGGAAAAGCACAAAAACACTGCTCAGACTGCTGGCGTGCGTAGAAGCGATGCTACAGTCGTAGCTGATCTGAGAGGGCCGTTTGGGCTGGCCAGCAGGACCACATTCTACACAATCGTACCTGTCGTCGTCACTATAGCAAAGAGCCGCTACTAGTGGCCCATTATACTCGGCTAAGATACCACACAGGCTCATTAGCACTGCTCAGACGGCTGGCGTGCTTAGAAGCATTGCTACAGTCTCGTGACTGATCTGAGAGGTCCAGTGTGGGCTGGTCGGGAGCACCACATTCTAAACAATCGTACCTATTGTTGTCACTATAGAAAAGAGCCGCTTCTAGTGGCCCATTATAATCGTACCTATCGTCGTCACTATAGCAAAGAGCCGCTTCTAGTGGCCCATTATACTCGGCTAAGATACCACACAAGCTCAATAGCCCTGCTTAGACGGCTTGCGTGCGTAGCAGCGGTGCTACAGATGCTACAGACTCGTAGCTGATCTGAGTGGTACAGTGTGGGCTGGTCAGCAGTGCCACATTCTACCAAATGGAACATATCGTCGTCACTATAGCAATGAGCCGCTTCTAGTGGCCCATTATACTCGGCGTAGGCACTGGAAAAGAACATTTCTCCTGCTCAGAAGGCTGGCGTGCGTAGGAGCGATGCAGTCTTGTGGGATGTTCGACGGCTGGCGTGCGTAGAAGCGATGCTACAGATTTGTAGCTGATATGAGAGGTCCAGTGTGGGCTGGCCAGCAGCACCACATTCTACACAATCGTACCTATTGTCGTCACTATACGATAGCAATGAGCCGCTTCTAGTGGCCCATTATACTCGGTTGTCGCACCAAAGAAGCCTCTTTGTACTGCTCAGACGGCTGGAGTGTGTAGTAGCGATGCTACAGACTAGTAGCTGATCTGAGAGGTCCAGTGTGGGCTGGTCAGCAGCACAACATTCTACCAAATTGTACCTATCATTGTCATTATAGCAATGAGCCGCTTCTAGTGGCCCATTATACTGGGCTAAGATACCACACAAGCTAAAAAGTTCTGCTCAGATGGATGGCGTGTGTAGGAGCGATGCTATAGATGCTACAGACTCTTAGCTGATCTGAGAGGTCCAGTGTGGGCTGGTCAGTAGTGCCACATTCTATTAAATAGTACCTATCTTTGTCACTATAGCAATGAGCCGCTTCTAGTGGCCCATTATAGTCTTCGTTGGCACCGGAGAAGAAAATTAGTCCTGCTCAGATGGCTGGCGTGCGTAGAAGCGATGCTACAGACTCGTCGCTGATCTGAGAGGTCCAGTGTGGGCTGGTCTTCGTCACTATAGCAATGAGCCGCTTCTAGCGGCCCATTATAGTCGGCGGTCGCACTAAAGAAGCTTCTTTGCACTGCTCAGAGGGGTGGCATGCGTAGATGCATTGCTACAGACTAGTAGCTGATCTGAGAGGTCCAGTGTGGGCTGGTCGGCAGCACCACATTCTACCAAATCGTACCTATCGTCGTCATTATAGCAATGAGCCGCTTCTAGTGGCCCATTATACTAGGTTAAGATACCACACAAGCTCAATAGCCCTGCTCAGACGGCTGGCTTGCGTAGAAGCGATGCTACAGACTCGTCGCTGATCTGGGAGGTCCAGTGTGGGCTGGTCAGCAGCACCACATTCTACCAAATTGTACCGGTTTCGTCACTATAGCAATGAGCCGCTTCTAGTGGCCCATTATAGTCGGCGGTCGCACTAAAGAAGCTTCGTTGCACTGCTCAGACGGGTGGCGTGCGTAGATGCATTGCTACAGACTAGTAGCTGATCTGAGAGGTCCGTGTGGGCTGGTCAGCAGCACCACATTCTACACAATCATACCTATCATTGTCATTATAGCAATGAGCCGCTTCTAGTGGCCCATTATACTGGGCTAAGATACCACACAAGCTAAAAAGTTCTGCTCAGACGGATGGCGTGCGTAGGAGCGATGCTATAGATGCTACAGACTCTTAGCTGATCTGAGAGGTCCAGTGTGGGCTGGTCAGTAGTGCCACATTCTATTAAATAGTACCTATCTTCGTCACTATAGCAATGAGCCGCTTCTAGTGGCCCATTATAGTCTTCGTTGGCACCGGAGAAGAAAATTAGTCCTGCTCAGATGGCTGGCGTGCGTAGAAGCGATGCTACAGACTCGTCGCTGATCTGAGAGGTCCAGTGTGGGCTGGTCGGCAGCATTACTTTCTACCAAGTCGTACCTGTCGTCGTCACTATAGCAATGAGCCGCTACTAGTGGCCCATTATAGTCGGCGGTCGCGTTAAAGAATCCTCTTTGCACTGCTCAGACGGCTGGCGTGCGTAGAAGCGATGCTACAGACTCTTAGCTGATCTGAGAGGTCCAGTGTGGGCTGGTCGGCAGCACAACATTCTACCAAATTGTACCGGTTTCGTCACTATAGCAATGAGCCGCTTCTAGTGGCCCATTATAGTCGGCGGTCGCACTAAAGAAGCTTCTTTGCACTGCTCAGACGGATGGCGTGCGTAGAAGCGATGCTAAAGATGCTACAGACTCGTAGCTGATCTGAGGAGAGGTCCAGTGTGGGCTGGTCGGCAGCACCACATTCTACACAATCGTACCTATCGTCGTCATTATAGCAAAGAGCCGCTTCTAGTGGCCTAATATACTGGGCTGAGATACCACACAAGCTCAATAGCCCTGCTCAGACGGCTGGCGTGCGTAGAAGCGATGCTAAAGATGCTACAGACTCGTAGCTGATCTGAGAGGTCCAGTGTGGGCTGGTCAGCAGTGCCACATTCTACCAAATCGTACCTATCTTTGTCATTATAGCAATGAGCCGCTTCTAGTGGCCCATTATACTCGTCGTTGGCATCCGAGAAGAAAATTAGTCCTGCTCAGACGGCTGGCGTGCGTAGGAGCGATGCTACAGACTCGTCGCTGATCTGGGAGGTCCAGTGTGGGCTGGTCGGCAGCATTACTTTCTACCAAGTCGTACCTGTCGTCGTCACTATAGCAATGAGCCGCTACTAGTGGCCCATTATAGTCGGCGGTCGCGTTAAAGAAGCCTCTTTGCACTGCTCAGACGGCTGGCGTGCGTAGAAGCGATGCTACAGACTCTTAGCTGATCTGAGAGGTCCAGTGTGGGCTGGTCGGCAGCACAACATTCTACCAAATTGTACCGGTTTCGTCACTATAGCAATGAGCCGCTTCTAGTGGCCCATTATAGTCGGCGGTCGCACTAAAGAAGCTTCTTTGCACTGCTCAGACGGATGGCGTGCGTAGAAGCGATGCTAAAGATGCTACAGACTCGTAGCTGATCTGAGGAGAGGTCCAGTGTGGGCTGGTCGGCAGCACCACATTCTACACAATCGTACCTATCGTCGTCATTATAGCAAAGAGCCGCTTCTAGTGGCCTAATATACTGGGCTGAGATACCACACAAGCTCAATAGCCCTGCTCAGACGGCTGGCGTGCGTAGAAGCGATGCTAAAGATGCTACAGACTCGTAGCTGATCTGAGAGGTCCAGTGTGGGCTGGTCAGCAGTGCCACATTCTACCAAATCGTACCTATCTTTGTCATTATAGCAATGAGCCGCTTCTAGTGGCCCATTATACTCGTCGTTGGCATCCGAGAAGAAAATTAGTCCTGCTCAGACGGCTGGCGTGCGTAGGAGCGATGCTACAGACTCGTCGCTGATCTGGGAGGTCCAGTGTGGGCTGGTCGGCAGCACCACATTCTACCAAATCGTACCTATAGTCGTCACTATAGCAATGAGCCGCTTCTAGTGGCCAATTATAGTCGGCGGTCGCATTAACGAAGCCTCGTTGCACTGCTCAGACGGGTGGCATGCGTAGAAGCGATGCTACAGACTCGTCGCTGATCTGAGAGGTCCAGTGTGGGCTGGTCGGCAGCACCACATTCTACACAATCATACCTATCATTGTCATTATAGCAATGAGCCGCTTCTAGTGGCCCATTATAGTCGGCGGTCGCACTAAAGAAGCTTCTTTGCACTGCTCAGACGGGTGGCGTGCGTAGATGCATTGCTACAGACTAGTAGCTGATCTGAGAGGTCCGTGTGGGCTGGTCAGCAGCACCACATTCTACACAATCATACCTATCATTGTCATTATAGCAATGAGCCGCTTCTAGTGGCCCATTATAGTCGGCGGTCGCACTAAAGAAGCTTCTTTGCACTGCTCAGACGGGTGGCGTGCGTAGATGCATTGCTACAGACTAGTAGCTGATCTGAGAGGTCCAGTGTGGGCTGGTCGGCAGCACCACATTCTACACAATCGTACCTATCGTCGTCATTATAGCAATGAGCCGCTTCTAGTGGCCCATTATACTAGGCTAAGATACCACACAAGCTCAATAGCCCTGCTCAGACGGCTGGCGTGCGTAGAAGCGATGCTAAAGATGCTACAGACTCGTAGCTGATCTGAGAGGTCCAGTGTGGGCTGGTCAGCAGCACCACATTCTACCAAATCGTACCTGTCGTCGTCACTACAGCAATGAGCCGCTTCTAGTGGCCCATTATAGTCGGCGGTCGCACTAAAGAAGCTTCGTTGCACTGCTCAGACGGCTGGCGTGCGTAGAAGCGATGCTACAGATTTGTAGCTGATCTGAGAGGTCCAGTGTGGGCTGGTCGGCAGCACCACATTCTACACAATCGTACCTGTCGCTTCTATCTGATACATATGTATCATGTAACTTGTTACATGTAACAAGTTACTTATGTGAAATTTTTCGGAGGCAAGCCCTCGAAAATTCCGTCGACGCCCGCAGATCGCGCAGACATAGACATCAGACATCGACCAAAAAGAGAAAGGAAAAAAGAACACAGGACCTTGTCATATCAATCATGATGTTGTCGTGACGTCGGCCCTAGACCCGCTCGCTCCTAGTGCCATCATTACACTTGCTGCGTTTACACTGGTGACTACCATCTTCATTCTGCCTTGTGAAGCGAGGTGTAGGATTACGAGTGTTCTACCGACATCCTTTGACTCAACACATCTCGAAGATGCGGACGTACAAGAGATGTTCGCTATTCTTCAGTTCTCCTACTAGTACTGTTGTCATCTACAACGAATGCCTACATTCCCAAATACTGAAATCGTGCTGGACATGGCGAAGCTATCCTACGCAGTTTATCACCTTAGAAAGAAGGTTTCTTCGTGTGATTCCTTACTAGTATAACGACACAACAACAAATGGCACGCAGCAAGAACTTCCAAGCGATATATTTAAGCGCCTTCTTCCGAATGAAACGTCGTGTCTCTATTACAATCACGACTATTCTCTCGGCAGGCAGGTATTGATCGTTCGAAACACGAAGAGGAAGTACGTTGCAGTTGCCTATGCTGGCACTGATGATTGGCGAACTGCCTTATCTGATGGTGAAATTCTCACAGAAATATTTGGACCTCGCCCCGCTGACAATAATGTCAATATTCGTGGAAGCCATGGTAGAAATATAAGTTCCATTTTTGATAGTGTTCCTAGCAAAGTTAGAGTTCATAGTGGGTTTAACAACGATGTGTTTGCAAATGCTGGCTTTTCAACCGTGCATAAATGTGTTTCATCTGGAATGCAGGGAGGAAATTGTGATGGCAAAGAGACTCATTACAACATCCATACGACACAACCTTATCGTCTGTATACCACTGGCCATTCATTGGGAGCTGCGAGCTCAGTGATCTTAGGAGCAGCTCTGCATTTGATGTATCCGTCGGAGACGATTCAGAGTGTCAATTTTGGATCTCCAAAGATAGGAAATTTCGAATGGAGCGCTTGGATTGACACCTTGCAGCCAAATTACGACTCATCAGGCCCAGTGCAAGAAAGTGGAACTGATGCGAGTCATCGTGGGACATTCGAGATGTTTCGATTTGTAAACAAGATTGACCTTGTACCTCGACTCCCTGACCCGGTTTATTTTCAACACGCGGGCCACACCTTGCAAATGAGCCCTGGAGGCGATGTGAAGGCATATTACGATCATATCGGGGATGGAGACTTGGGCTATGCTGGAGTTCCTTACGGCTGGGGAGCAGCTCCTTATGTATTCCTCCCAGGTGCTATCGCATCTCACATGTGCACTCACTATCTTGATTACCTGCACGACTATCGGCCAAATTCTACATCATACGTCGTCAAGTTTGAGGCTGTAGACAACAGCACAAGAAGTGATGATGAGATCAATCCTCCTGATCATAATTCCTATTCAATAGAATGAATTATGATTGATTGAAGTGTACATAATAAAGCTATGTAAAGATCTGCTTGTCTCAAGCGCCTCAAAACGCATCGCTTTAAAAGTAGAGATAAGTATCATGGGCTCATCATGTGAAAGGCAAGTGGGAGATGCAAACGTCAGAGTTTCTCAGTGACTGGCAGGTACGACATCTCAGTTTCTCCTCATCACAAAAAGACTTCCTCAACTTTTTCCAAGATCCGTTTGACTCCGATTAGTTCATAGGAGTAAGTAGGAGTAAACATCATAAGGAAGAGCCTCTGTTACACCCGCCCCGTTCTGCTGTTACTGCTGCTGCTATCGGAGAGTTCTTGAGACAACTTAACACGTTTCTAGGGGCGAGAGAGGAGAGAGAGGAGGCAATGGTCACAAGCAAGGCAGGGCAGAAAACTGGGGGTTCGCGAAGCGCCGCTTCCAGCCGTATCAACGAGATCCATGAACGCACAACACGAAGAGAACGAGAAATAGCAGAACTGGTGCCCAAGCTCGCTACTAGATCGTATCACTTGGAAGAAGGGAACTCATGGTGGGAAGATTGGCTCCAGTATCAGAAAAATACACATCCGTGTAAGTTACTGTTGCTTTGAAGTTGTGTCCTACTCTCTAAAGCTTATGAATGAAGTGGGTCTCACACTTCTTGACATCATTCAGTATTTAGCATCTGTTTTCATCATCCCCTGCATCCTATAAAGAGATTCCAGCGCATCATTATTCTGATTGGATCAATAGCATTTGGACTAGCAATGACCAATATTGTGTATCTCAACTTTTTGAATTCAGAGCAAGCGGGCACAGCGGTGAACTATATCTATGAGCAAACCGGGGTGCTATCAGAAAAAATTAGTGAGACTACTTCAATTGAAGTGGATCAAAGTTTGCTCTTTCTATGGACTGTAGGAAGTTTCCTACACTCAGCTTTTGATTTGTTGATCTGGTACTTGGCTGCATGCCAATGCTTCCGACCTGGAGGTATTTTTAGTCAACGTCCATTTTGTCAGACCTTCGGCTTGTATCTGTCAGTACTATTGGTTGTTGGGGCGGTTTTTTCGGCTACAAGTGTGATTGTTCTTCGGTTAAATGCGAACATAGACAAAGATAATGCCGAAGATCCAACAGACGACATTGTTGCAATGGCAGGGTTACAATCGACACGATTCTCGTTCTTGTTGGCTTATTCTCTCGAGCTGATCTTCGCATTATTTGTGTTCTACTTCCTTACGAGCCTTGTTTTTTTCTCTGGCATCTTGGGATGTGGTAGGATACCTATTCTAGGAGGACGTCCCTATGAGCTGCGCAAAGAAGCTGCTGAGAAAGAGAAGAGTGAATCAAGGAATTTCCAGGTTGTGTGATGACGAAAATAAAGATAGCTGAGTTTAATGGCTGTTTTAGGAAGTAAACCATCACTGCGAGACAGATATATTGTACACTCTTGCTATACTGCTCATTTGATTCTAGTGACAAGAACTTCAAATAGTAGAGTTGCATCTGTCTTGAACAACCTCTCGAATATCCTCGTCCCGTCCTTGGTCGTCGGTAGTGGCAATTGATTGTTTTTCCTTGCTGTAAATACAACAGTTGATGGCAACTCAATTCTTCTGACCCCGCCTTTGTGCATACCCATCATACACTCTTCAAGTTCTGGAGGTAACTCGCCATCACCTATTGTCCAGGCTAGCTCATTAAAATCAGTATCTGCTTTAGTGGAGAAGTATTTCACACCGCCCGGTTCGTTCGCGGTGGCAAAGGATTGGCATCTAATTGTCATTTCAGCTGCGATCTTGGACCCATTTCCTACAGTGGCATCTCCTTTTCCCTCGCGGTATTCACGGTAGGAAGCTCCAGATGCAAGCTTCTCGAAGGCAATGTCTTTTGAGTCTTCAGGGCGAGGACCATTAGCAGCCTCGATTTGACGCAACCGCGATGCTACACCGGTAGTATCGCCTTCCACTGGCAAAGCTTTCAGAGCTGAAGGGTCAATGCCAGCGTTGGCAGGACCGGCTGAGTTGGTCAAAAGCAAAATAGAGGATGCTGATGCAACAGATTGCACAAAAGAGCGGCGGGTGCTAACATCTTCTTCATTATTTGAGTTTGCTCCATCAAGGGAAGACTTGATTTGTCTTTTGGTTGTGTAGGGCGATTGCAAACCTGAGAAGGCGTCGGTGCAAACCAACCCAGTCAAAAACAGTGCAGCGGCTCTCATGATTAATTGCAACGATATCCAAACTACGACATTGATTGCAACGCTGATTCTTCCTTGCACCTTGCAAACAGCAACAGCACAATACAATTGCTTGATCATGAAAAGCGTAACAACACGTCACAAAAGTCAATGTGATGAGTGACCAACTGTGACGCGTGACGCCGGCCCGCGGGCGGGCGGCTTATGCGTTGTCCATAGCGTCACGTCAAATTTTTGCGTGTGTGGTTCCCCGTGGAAAACGTCGAAAATTGCTCCACCACTTCCACCATCACCTGACCCGACCCTGCCACCTCCAGTATCTCCCATCATTCAGCCACTGGGTAATCCTGAACCACCAACATACGATTAGCGTCCCCTGCCCCAATAACTCTTAAGCAATCATGTCAGATGAAAGTGGAAGTTCTGGTGGAGGTGGAGATGATCTCTCCAGCCTATCTGGATTTTTCTTTTATGTCTTCATTGTACACCCCGCCACAGCTTGGATCTTGAAACCTGGGCGGTTTGAGAGGAAGAAGTCGATAATGTATGCTATTGGTTTCTTGGCAATGCTGGCAGCTGTCAAAACTGGTGAGTCTAACGTTGCGTGTTGAAATCTTTTGTCTGTTGAATATCTCAGAAATTGAAGAACCATCTTACACTGGAATAACCATCTTTATATCTGCTATCTAATTATCAAGGAATGGAAATGCAAGCAAAGGGTCCAAACCATTACGCACTCCTCAACGTCTCCCGCAACTCAAGCCCACTCGACATCAAACGTGCCTACAAAAAGCTAAGTTTGCAACTTCATCCTGACAAAAATCCCAACGATCCTACTGCCTCCGCGAAATTCGACCGTGTCAAAAAGGCGTATGATGTACTCATTGATATGGAATATCGAGAAGTATACAACAAATTTGGACAAGATGGTATCAACTCGAGCAAAAGATTTGACGAAACGCAATTTTTCATTGAACTTGGTGTGTTTTATGTTACTTGGGGTATCATGGCATTTGTCCTTACACTTGGAAAGAGATCCAGTCTCGGGAGGCAATGGACATTCACTGGTCTGATTGTTATGCTGGTACTTGAAATCACACTCATGACGAGCCAGGGTTCTCCATTCCCTTCTTGGTTCATGCCGCAGAATACGGAGTATGAGGCTGTTTGGTTGCTGCATACGCTATTCCCAGCTTTCATGAATGGATGTAGGTCTATCGGGTCGTATCTGTATGTTGATTTGGAGGCCCAGACGCGGCAGCTATTGCTTGCATTGCAGGAACAAAACAAAGATATTCTTCTTGTGTTGCGTGATGTCCAGATTGGTGTTCAAAATGTTCAAGCAAATGGTGGTGGAGGAGGTGGAGCTCGATTGGCAAATGCTGGTGTAGCTCCACCTGTTGGCGCGGCGGCTCGTGCAACTCCGACTGGAAAGATTAAGGAACTGCAAGAACGCCTACAGGTTTCCAACTCGACGGTGCAGCAGGCAGTTGGACAATTGAAATCTGAGAAGTCCAACTCCAACTTTGGTTTCTATGCGATGATCTTGGGTTATGTTGCCTTCTCATACATTTTCAGCTCATAAACTAGAACATGTAAGAAAACTATGTCTGATACCTCTGTCTCTGGTCTCTGAGCCATTTGCCAGCACTTGTTCGCAGAAAATGAGGCCAGCAGAAAAGGACGGTCACTTTTTTGTGCCTATCAGGTTATTCAAGCCGACCGTTACAAACTCGATTAATATTGGTATATATCACCTGTTAGATCTTCCTCGCTTCGGATTGACATCATCATGCATGCTACTACAGCCTGTAGCAAGATACTAAGGATAATTTCTACTCAAACACATCAGGATGAACAGGCAGTGCTGATGTCATTCTCCCTTCCAAGCCAGTAAGTACGGATGATGTCCACTGATCAATCAAATCAATTTACCTGGATCAACCACTCTTGCATTAAAACGTTCCGGTGATCCCATTGATGTGTTGAAAGGAAAATACGTGAAAGTATGAATTATAATAGTTAGTTCAGTCGGTTAACAGTTTAAATGATAGTTATATTAAAGTCTAGAGAACACATCACACGTCTATAAGCCTTATTTGTCAACACTGAGAAGAAGTCCTGGAGAAGATGAATCTCCTCCTCCTCCGGAAGAGCCACCAGGCAAGTAAGTAATATTTCTTCCCTTAGCCAACTTCTGTGCAATTTCCTTTGCAGCGTCAATTCTTCTAACCTCGATAATGGCATTACCTGTCTTTTCCATTGCCTTGGTGATAATTGAAGCAGCCTCTGCTTCTCCCTCCGCCCTAGTCACACTTGCAATTCTCTCTTGCTCAGCCCTTTGCACAACATATTGCTGTCTCTCTGCCTCTTGGTAAGCAACCTGTTTTGATTCAATAGCCCTCATGAACTCACGGCCGAAGGTCAAATGTGTGATGGCAACATCATCCAAAGTCAAATGGAAATGTGCTCCACGTTTGATCATCTCAGTCTTGATCCTGTTGGATACTTCCGCACGCTTACTCAACAGCTCTTCAGCGTTGTATTGGGCTACCACTGACTTGAGCACTTCATTTCCAATGGAGGGCAAAACACGCTCATCAAAATCAGTACCAAGCTCTCGGTACAACTGTGGAAGCTTCTCAATTACTGGACGCCACAACACTCGCAGTTTGATGTTTACCATCTGTAAATCCTTGGTACCCGTCACAGACGGAATTTCACGCGGCTTAGTCCTCACATCAATAATGATTGGTCTCTGCACGACAGGGATCATGAAATGTGTCCCCTCATTACGGACATCAGGAAGAATACCACCGCGGAGGGTGTCGAACATGACGGCTCGCTCTCCTCCATCGACGTTGTAGATACAAGAGTTGACGGTGAAAGCACCGATAGTAAGGGCACCTGCTGCGGTGGAAAGACGGCCGAGAACTTTATCCATGGTTGCAATTATTAGTAGAGTGTATCTTTTTGTGGTGCTGGCAGATTTATTTCATGGCCTGCGTCGATTTTAGCGGTGAGCATTCGTGGACAAATCCACTCGTGGGCTGTGCCTCTGACGCCCCCTTTTCTGCTCCCTGTACGTATGTTTTATTTCTCCTCGAGAAAAAGGAAGAGAGGCTTCATCTACTCGTCGGGAGAATGGTTGTGTAGCGAGGAAGATGTACAATACTTTTTCGTTAAGACTTGTTATATTGGCATAGACAACATCCCTGACACTGTCATAACAGCTGTGCCCACAATACGAACTCTCCCCTCCTCCTTTTTTAAGATGCATTCCACTAGACCTCCTCTTTCTGATTCTTGTTTTCCAAACACTACTTTCTTTCCCAACTTCGTTCCAAAGTAAGGTCCCAATGAGCAGTGAGCTGATCCAGTGACTGGATCCTCGTCGATACCAACCTAAAGTGTCAGAAGCATCGGAAGCAGAACGTTAGACACCTACAATCAATGTGTTGGGGAGTAGGAAGCAAAGACACTTACCTTTGGACCGAAAAATCGGGATCTAAAGTCAACAGTAGGTTTGGAACCAGGGCGTTTGCTGCCGGTTTCCACTTCTGGAGAATCCTTGACTGCAACACAACATATTATGACACCCCTAGAATAACCCGACCATTCCGACAAAGCTGAGTAGTCAACTTTGATGCCATCTAAAAGGTCAAAACCTTCTTCAGTCAATTCTATGAATAAGTCCTCTTTGACATCAGTTGTTCCAATATCCAGGATGTGCTGAGAGAATAACGCGTGTGACTGGTCTTTTGGATTGAAAAATTCGCAAAACTTTGCCATTAGATCAGATTCTACTTCAGCCTTGATACTTGTTCCAAAGAACGCGTTCGATAGCATATTCAGAACTGCTTTGTGGTCATCCCCCCCAGCTGGGATTAGAGAAACATTTTTCCATGGGAAATCCATCGCTATCCGTGATGCATTACTGTTGTTACTGCTGCTGGGAGCAGCAATAAATGAAGACGTAAGCGATGGTGGTGATACGATCAACTCTGCTTGGAGCTTGTCGTTTTTGGCATAAAATGTAACGTTGTTGCCGTCGACCTGCTTTGTACCTAGCAATACAGCAGCAGATGCAAGCGTTGCGTGCCCACATAAATCAACTTCCATTCCCGTTCGGGTGTAATAACGAATTGCATATGCAGCGGGCGACGCAGCCGATGCTTCATTTGGGAGAGGCCAGATGAATGCAGTTTCGGACTGGTTGAACTCTTTCGCAACTGCAGCCATCCACTCAACCCCACGAGGAGATATTACTGGAGCCACAGTGCTGCCATCTGCCTCTTCTGTTATATCCTCTAATTCTTCGTCGTCAAAGCTTTCGTTAGTTGCAGCATCGCCTGCATTGCCCCCAGGTGATTCATCCAATAATACTACACCAGCGGGATTCCCACTTCCTTCCTTGGCCACGTCTGCAAAGGAATCCAACAAGAAGCATTTATGTTTGTTGGCATCTTCGTCCGTGGGCAACGTCCGCTCCAACTCGAACCACTGTTCCTTACCGTGCACGATAGGCGAGAGCCCCATTGCACGGAACCCATTCCTAATGTAAAACACCAGCAAATTTTTCTTTGCAATGAGAACAATTTTATCCATCGTCACTTTTAAAACCCCCTCCTTGCTGTTCAGTCGTTCCATTGCCGAGAGATAATCCTGCATCATGGCACTGGCCACACCATAATTTCTATATTTTTCCTCCACCACAACACTGTGTATACCCAATATTTTTCCGGTTGCATCGTGACTCTTCATGGCCTCCTCAGTAAAGGAAGAACATCTTGTCGCGCAGATGTAGCCAATAATGCGTCCCCTGAGCGTTTGCTGTAAGTTTATAGGGGCGGGTTTTACCGGACGGGAAACTGAACTAGATGTGCTTGTTGTGCCTCCGATGGTTGGACTGCCCATACCTCGCATACTTCCCATGTTACCGTTGCTAATACTGCTCATGTCATTGTGGCTAGTGCTCCCTCCATTGTCAATGAGAAAGGCGCATCGAAAGAACGGTGCAGCGTGATGCTGCCGATACTGCAGAGTGGATTTTGAGGCCGCTTCGTCCTCTGGATAGGATGCAGATTCTATTTGATAGCATCGAGGGATGTCGGTGGGCTGTACCGCGCGGAAGATGATGCGATCCAGGATGGACGAAGAGAAGTTGGGGTTATTGGCCATCATGGTTTTGCTGTTACGCTCGAGCAATGGGCGGCTCCTAGCAAATAATGACGCCATTGCATACAGTAATTGTAAGGCCTGCCTGACTGAACTTAGCTCGAAATGCGAATAAAACGTTCGTGGTTTGTTTGGACACACTTTTGGAGGGCTAACCCTTTTCTGCGCAAAGATTTTGATTGATGATTTCTTACAAAAAGGGGGGCAGGGGTCCACCCCTGTGAGAGATGTCTGAATATCAGTGTTGTTTTGCTATTTATTTTCCCGAATGAGGGTTGCGCCCTTTTTGAGAATGAAATCCCCGAAAATCAAAGCTCAACCGCCGCCCGAACAAAGGTGTGGTGGCGCGGGCTTCGCTCTGCACTGCACCAGACTGCACCATGTCGCCTGCGTGCACAAAGGAAACTGGCGCATCATTGCTTGGGGATGGCTCGAAACCACGTTGTGTGATTACAATGGACCATGCCGAGGAGCCTACAGCAGAGGTCAATGCACCACAGAATGAAGAAATAGTGGCAGGAGAAGCAGCAGGACGATCATCTTGCACGTGGGAATAGTACACGTGATATGGATACCAACATGAAAGTAGATGATGATGGAGGCGCCAGCGTCGATGCTGAGGTAGGGCCACGAGATGTGGCGGCTAAGGCAGATGCTGGCAGCGAGGATAACGATGTCAGTGATGCTGATGATATTGGTAAGAGAAGCTACATCGCCTGCGGCGGCGGTAGATCAGTCCGAGGCTGACATGTCCACGATTGAGCATGAAACTTTAACTTTACTTATGGACGTCGACGGCGGCGGCGAACTTGATGAGCAACAGGCGCCTCCCGGAGAGATTGAAGGGCCGTCTACTGCTACTGATGGTTCTCAGTCTGCTGCTGATGGTCTAGATGACGATAGCCAGCCAGCTGTCGAGGCAGCAGGGTCACTAGCCTCTGTAGAGATGGAATCCAACCCATCTGCTGATGAAGGCACAGCGAGTGTAAATGAAGACGACGAAAAGATGGACAGCTCCGGTAGGCACTGGTTCAGATGTTGGTAAAAGTGAGGAAACAGCCTCTATACAAGATGATGCCGCTAGGGGCGAGATCATACCTTCAGAACGGACAGCTCTTGAAGATGCCTATGGACCATTCATTCACCCAACTGACATGTGTCTTGATGACGCAAGGAAACGCCTACGCATAGCCATTGAACAGACCCGCATTATGAGGGAATCCTTCAACGATCAGGCATATGAGAGGTTCCGAGTGGTTCTGAGGCCTGTTCCTACCTCTATTGATGAAATTGTTGATCCCATTGAAAAAGACCCAACAGCAGCTGTAGCAACTATGAGAGAGAACAGTCAAGCACGTCAAGTGGAAAAAGATAAAGAAATAAGGCAATCGCAACAAACTGGCATTCCATCAGAAGAGCTAGCCTATGTCGGAGATGGACTGGATCTTGTTGTTCTGCCTGATGATAAAGTGACAGAGAACGAGATAGATCTTGAACAATACCCTGAAAATGGTCCATTTGATCCAGAAACAAAACAACGCAGAGAGGGTTTCAATTCTGCTACCGTGGCTGCAGTTGAACAATTATTTGAGAGAATCAAACGCGGTAGGCTGATAAGGCAAGGGAAAGATATTGAGACCGTCCTGGCTATGACACGCACTGTTGAAAGGACCATGAGTGAGAGTTTTCATCCAACGACGTTTGCGAGGGCGCAGGCACCTTCCCCAGCTCCTTCGGAGGATAGCAATGCAGCCGGGGTTGATCAACCACGTGTGTCAAAGGGTCTTTATGCTCATTTGTTGACATTGAATCCGGAATCAGAGGGTGACAGAACGAGAGGTGGGCCAACAGCAACACGATCGGCTCTTGTTACACGTGGTGTTGGAATGAGTGAAACAAAACGCGACATGAGAATCAATCCAGCGTATCAAAGAATGTTTCAGCCGAATTATTTATTGCCGCCATCCACAGAGAAATTCTTGCCGCCTCTGGTATTGCCACAACAGTTGTCTCGTTTGCAGCCGCCAAATTATTTAACTGTAGAGAAAGAGTCAGCCGACGACTCAAAGAAACCTCTTCAAACAATCGTGACGGGTTTTTGCCGGGAGCTTGGGTCATCATCGGGCTTATCAGAAATAAGTCTACTGAGAAAAGTACGATCATCATTTCCTGAACCGAAAGAGAGTGATTCAACTGGATATGAACCATCACTTCTGTATTCTGTTATGAGTGCCGTAGGGCTGATATCAAGTAGAGATGATGCCAGGGGTAATGATATAAATTCATTGGGGCTGGATGGTCTTGCAGAGCTCAAAACTGTTTCCAACTTTTTGGAACAAAATGCGTCAATAGGAAAGGGAAAGAAACGCTCTCTTGATGAAAGTAAATTGGATCTTTCGGGTATAGATAGCCCAAAGCGGTCCAAGTTAGAGGTTGAGCAAAAAGAATCACTGATACATATTCGTGGAGGTGGAGATGGCGTTGGTGATGGAGGAAACGAGAAACAAGCATCTGAAAATACAAATGAATCCGGAAAGAGCAACCAAAATGGTTCTGTTGCAACAAATGACGTGCAGCAACAGGCGGCAGCTGCGCCGCCAATGATACCGTACCCTATGGATGCAAACTACAAATTATACACTGCTATGGCACAAAGCAATAGCCAAAATGCGATGGCGGCAGCGGCTGCGTCTAGTCACCTTCTACAACATCAACTTGGATTAGGTCTTCAAAATGACCCATATGCTGCTGCAATGGCTGGCGTCCCTGTCGGATCCGGGGTAGGTTCGTTGTCGGCGTCAGAATTATCAGAAATATACATGAGAAACGGATTTGGGTTTGCTGGCGCTCCCACTGCAACCGGTCTGGGTCTTGTTCCTGGGGCAGATGCTGCTGCAGCGCGTTATCAAGCAGCACTTACAATGAATGCTCAGAATCCATTTGGTTATGTAGGGCTGTCGCCAATAAATGCACCAGTGGTGAGCTTCGGCTCGAAAGGGCAACCAACAGCAAAGTCATCTGCCGCACAGCGAAAAAGATCCTCCAGCTTTTCTCAAAATCAGTCAGATAAGAAAATGAAACTCCAAACAACAGTAGAAGGAAAAGGCGTCAAGATCACTAGACCTGCTTCTGCTCCTCCGTCACCGACTAGTGCGGATGTGGTGAACAAACTTCTGGGCACAGGTACGGACGAGAGCGCTTTCGATGCAAGTGTTGTGCTACCGTTCACCCCGCCGGTTCCACCCAAACAACTTCCTAAGAAAATTACCAATCTTGCATTATGTGCAAAGTTTTATGACGCAATGACAGTCGCTGCTAAAAGCGGTGGTGAAAAAGAAGTTGTGCTAGTAGAGTTTTTGCTTTCTTTGGGCCAGGCAGTTCCGAAACTCAAATCGCACATCGCGAAGATGCTTCTGGCCAAATTGAATGTGGCTGATAAGAGGACACACGTGGGAATACTGGTTGGTGATGATAAATTCGCATCCGATACGAAGGAGATGATTGTTGCCTTAATTTCTATGTGGATGTGCGTAGAGCAGAGAGATTTAGTCAATGGAATTCTCTCTTCTGGAAATGGGAGCAGCCCAGCGCATTCAGAGTTAGAGTGGCTGATTACTACAGCAATTGGCGAGTCGCTCAGCGCGATTGCACCTTTTCTCAACTCCCTGTCTTCTGCTAACTCGCGATGAACAAATGAAGCAGGTAGTACTTGTGGTGGGGAAAGCGCTAACAACGGAGGATGTTTGTTTCTGATAGGCAGAACGCTGCACTCCCAATGATGGAAGAGCTGATGAAACTTTTAGATTCCTTACGAACCGATGCGCTGCAAGCAAAAACCCGAGAGCGCGTTCTGCTTGCATCTTTAGTCTCCCGATCCAGCAACATGACCGAGGCATTCTCAAATGCTTACGTCAGCTCTATTATTCGTGCTGGTGAAGCTTTGACACACGAAGATGTCTGCGAAATTGTGCAAGACACAGACGTCAGGGCTTCAACGATGCTGCCATTTGACTACTTCCAGGATAATGCTGGCGTATGGGAAGAGCCGTGCCGTCCTGAACAGGGCTATCATGCTGGACTCAGTGGTGTCGAAATGAAAAAGGAAGCGCACGCTAGATCGTTACTTCGGAAGTCAATGAAAAGGCTACAAGACCAACTTGGTCTGAAGGGAGGAATCTTGGATGGTGGTCCTTATTACCCATTGGCACCGATTATCCCATCGACGCCGACTACTCCAACTGGTCCGTCGCTGATGAGGTCGATAAGTGGATCAGCGAAGCAAAAGGGCTCAAGCGACAACGCCCCACCAGATGCAGCTTTCAATCCTGGGCACTTCGTGCCGCCAATGAATTGGAATATCAATAATGTATCGAACTTGCCATACGGCCAGTACTCACTTGAATCTATGCAATATTCTTCTGTTGGAGACATCTTGACTGATGAAAAGAGAAAGGAGTATCAGGCCAATCAGGAGGATTCGAGTATCAGTCTAGCTCAAAAGTTCCGCAGCACACACGAAATAAAGTGGGAAGATGTTGCAAACATGTTTCTTCACGGTGGCAACAGCCGGCAGATTGACATCAACTCTGTCCTTACCGCAGAACAAGGTCCCTTGGGCGCTGATGACCCTGCTAATGCTGGAAAGAAGAAGATATATGCTCCATTTGTGGAGACTTTTAATATTTCATCCCTAGAGTCAATAGTTGCAAATCAGGATGACAGTGATGATGATGGAGAGGAAGATATCAGCGATGAAACCATAATCAAAGCGCACCAAGAAGTTCTTGACGAGATGAAGCTGAAATTGGATGCAGCTCTTGAGAAACGAAAGCAGCTAACACAGCAAAGAGGCCGAAAGAAGTCAATTGGATAATAATTTCGTAATACATCTTCATTTATTTTTTACAATCCACATATTCGATATGCACTACACTGCTAGCTTCTCTAGAGAGTATGGACCGAATGACTGGAAGTAGATAAGAACATGATGAAATGAAGCGAGGTGAGCGGGAGGATAGTAGGTAGTAGGCGACTTCATGTAACGAAAGTTTTGTTACAAGTTGTTACCCAGCCTTCTTCGCGCACAGTCGTCACTCGGAACAATGAAGATGAAGACCTAGCAAGCTCTCACTAGCCACCTCCTACGCACGCACCTCTGCTAAAAGCTGAGGAGACTGCTCGCCACACTTCAACCATGGCGTCATCCCCGGACGCAGATGACATCCTGACCAGGCTCAAGTTTCGAGTCGTTCAGCCGGTGGATATTCCTCGTTGTCACCAACTGGGTACCCATTCCTTCACGGTTGATCAGGTATCATCAACCTCTGAGTTGCAAGCTCAGACAGCATCATGCAGCCCCATTTTTTCGGTGCGTCCTTCCTTAAGAGGCCGAAGGGGGGTACGAAGAAGGAGAAGCATGCCTTGTCTCTGCTGGATGATGCTGACGGCCGCAGTGATATGGGACATGCCCAATGGCAGCGATGAAGCATGTCATCATTCAGTGCATGGAACGTCTGAAAATGAGCTCATCGGGTATATTTGTGGTACGAGATGCCACAACTTTGCACCAGATTGCACATAGGATTGCATCGGATGCTTCATCTGCACCTCTATCACCAGGGGGCAGAGAACAGTCGCCTTCAGAATCTTCTTATCCCTACTCGAAAAAGCATGAACCTCACGGACCTTATCTAGCTATTCATTCCATCGTGGTTCAACAAGAGTATCGACATTTAGGAGTTGCAAGGGCGATGCTGGAGAATTATATCAATGCTATAGAAAAACTGAATGGAGAGGTGGATGAAGCTGGAATCAACAGACGACGCAACAAACTAAAAGGAGCGAAAACGAAGATTCAGAAGATCATATTGCTTACCAATAGCCACCTCGTGGATTTCTTTGTCTCCTTGGGATTCCGATGGAAGACTACTTTGAGCCTGGGAGCTTTCCCTCTGTATGAATTGGAACGAGATGTGAGGCAGTCTCCTATTATATCTACCTCACGGGCTCTAATGAAAGGCCCTTCGTCACAGCCGAAGATGGAGCCAGAATGTTACCTTGTTGATTCTTTTGCAAACCCGAGACGATGGGGGAGCGGCAACTCCGCTGCCATTGTATTGTTGCAGGCTCCTCCATCGCAGCTAATTGCCGATATTGTTGACGACAACGACACCGGTATGTGGGGTACAATGAAAGAACAATTGGATGATATACTTCTCAGCGCAAATGAGGACGACGAACAGGAGGTTGCCAATGCAAGAGCAGATGTCTGGATGCATTATGTCGCGAAGGAGTTCAACCAGCCCGCGACCGCCTTTGTGTGGAAGCTGGATGCTGATGAAATAGATGGCACGAGAGACCGGTGTGGGAGTGAAGGCGCATCAACGCTGCAATTTGATAATACATCAGAACACAGTGGAGGATTAGAATACGACTCGGTGACTGATTTACAATCACACACATCTGATAACCAAAAGAGTGAATTCGAATATTACACAAGATTCATGTCTAGGACAGGCATCGAGTTGGACATGTGTGCCCATGCAACACTTGCAGCCGCTTCTGTGCTCTTTCGTAAGTATGCAGTAGCACAGAATGGCATAGATCAGCAGGAAAGAGTGCTCAAATTTCACTCGAGAAATAGTGTCGAACTCAGGGCCAGACACGCTCCGCCTTCGCCCTTGGAAGTAGTTACAAACTCCATGTCAGACAGTATTCGAATAGAAATGGACTATCCTTGGCGTAGCGTAGACCCCCTGTCGGGAAAAGACCAATCATCCGTTATTGCTCTGCTTCGTAGAGCATTTTTTGGAGCTTGGTCTGTAGTACCGCCAGAGGAAGATGATAGTGACAATGAAACAGACGGTTTAGCGTTCTCGTTGAAGATTGACGATGTGCTTTACGTAGGATTGACAGAGGGAGGTGAAGATTTGTTGGTTGAATTAACTGTGGAAGCGTTTGATCTGTTATGCTCCAGAAGCGTAGATTATGGTGCTTTAAAGCAGACAAAGTTGCATACGAGAGGTATCATCATATGTTGTGAGATTCCCGACGGAGAGTCTCCTGTAAAAACTGACGGAAAGCGTCGGTCAGAAGGAGACTCTTCAATCCAACCTCTCGAAGGACTTGATTTCCGTTCTCGATACTTTGAACCAAAGGTCGGCGTTAACTGAAGATCCTGTCTCAGGTTGGCCACACTGCGCAGCTCGGTCCATATTTTGGTGTGCGGAGAAAGAAAGATAGAGTAATTGGTCTACAAGAGTCGGATAGAACAGGCCTTGTCGAGTGTGTTCTGAAAGAAGATGAGAAAAGAGTTTGCATTATTGGGAACACTGTCGTCACTGTCAAGGGAAGATTGCAGATGCAATTTTAGTAGGAAAGTTAGGTAATTTATATGTAATGATCTTGACAAGTACATTTATTAAAAGGGTACATTTGAGTAATCGGAAGGGGTCGGGGGCTGTTTGTAGTTCATCGAGCTGGATCTCAATCTTCGTTCCAAATCATTTTTACATGTCCTCAGTTCCATGCGTTCATAGAATTCAACGAGCTTTGATGGGTCAAAAGATGACATGCGTACATCACTGACAACTTCAAAAGATGGCGATGACATCATTCTATCGACAGGGACGGTATCTTCCAAAGCTACCAATTGACGAAATAACATGACGTTCTCTGCATGTTCCTCCAAGCTTTCTCTTCGCTTTTTCTGCTTGATTTTGTCAGTATTTGCAAGCAACTCGCTTAAACTACCGAATTCATTAATCAATTGTGCAGCAATCTTCGGCCCGATTCCGGGTGCTCCCTTAATGTTATCTGAAGCATCACCTGCTAAAGCAAGAAGATCTCCCAATTTGTCGGAAGATACGCCCCATTTCTCGACAACAGCATCGTGTGATATTGAGTCCAGGTGTAGAGGATCAATCATATGTAGTCTTGGAAAGACATTTGGAGCAGTGACTAGTTGCCACAAATCCTTATCTCCAGACATGATGTCGACATTCATCCCTTCATCCAAAGCTAAACGAGATAAAGTAGCAATCACATCATCAGCCTCATACCCTTCAGCTTCAACCTGGACTAGTCCAAAAGCAGTTGCTGCTTCCTTGACCAAGTCAAACTGCGGTATCAAGTCTTCTGGACATGGGCCTCGATTCGCCTTGTACTCTGGATATAGCTCGTGTCTAAAATTGTCGCCCTTTGCGTCGAAGCAAAGGATAACACGAGGTTGTTCTCCTTTCAAAAGTTGACTCAGTAATAGATTTTGAAGCATGCGACAAACACCATGCAATGCGCCCGTTGGCATGCCATCTTCAGAACGATGGAGAGGAGGCATCGCATGGTACGAACGAAAGATGTAGGCAGATGCGTCAATGATTAGGAGAGTTTCTCTGTCTGCGACTGAGTCCATGGCTGGTGCTGTTATGTCATCCTTGGTTGGTACTGTTTCAAATATTGCAACTTGGCTAATTTCTTCTTTGATTACTTCTGCATCAGCTCTACTGCTTTGCCTGTTGTCGCGTCGAGATAAGTTGCCATAATAATCATTCTTTTTGTCACCTTTTTCCAATTGCTCGATCCGCTTAAGTTCTTTCTTTATCTGGCTGGTTACCTTTCTCCACTTTGTAAATATGTTCTGCCATGACATTACCTGCACTTGCAAGTGCCTCTAACACATCTTTGTTGGTACTACTTCCCTCATCATCTTCACCGAATAAGACTTTGGCAACTTGTTTTGGACTTCCAATATTGAATTCGACACCATCATTAAGTTGATATATTTGAGCTTGAAGGTGTTCAAGCTGGTGAGAAAGTGTGTCGATGCAGGAAGTGCTTACATTCCCAGACGAAGCTTCCACTGGTATTTTTCGTGGCATATTGTCTGCTTTGTCAGTGTTATTAATAAATGCCTTGACTCTGGGAGGTTCCATGAATGCAGGAGTAAAATTTCTCCGGGTCCTAGGGTAGAGTTTTGAATCATTATTTGAAGTACCTGCCTTGTTTGACGAAGCATTTAAAGAAGCTTGCTCTTCTTCTTCCACTTTAGTTGGAGCAGTGACCTGTGGAGCTACTAGCTTCACGGCGGGTTGTTTATTCGCAACGTTACTGGCATCTTTCGTTATGATCTTGGCTGATCTCTTGACTTGGCCACTTTCAAAAGGATCATAATCACTATCAGCTTGAGCAAATACGTCTTCATCTGTCATTCCTTCAATTTGTTGATCAATGTTCATATCGTCCTTCTCCTCCTCGAAATTGTAAACATCATATTCATCTGAATCGTAGTTGGACAAAGTTGGAGGCATTTGTCTTGTACTTCCTGGTTGTATAGGCCGAAATTGATATAATGCTCTGGTGGAAGGAATGCCCGTCTGTGTTGGTTGCGAGTATTGTTGTTGCTGCTGCTGCTGCCGTTTATTCTGTTCTTGTTGAGTATTACTAGTAGCCGCACGGTAATTTGATTGCTTTGGAGGATACGGCTGTTGCTTTCGTGGTTCAGTTTGTTGCATTGGTGAAGAGGTTGATCTCGCGCGGATAGGAGATATATTTGGCTGTGCTGCTCTAAATTTATCCCTGTCATATTCATAATCATCATCGAAGAAATTGCTTGCGCTATTTTCATTCATGTCATAGTCACTGGTAACTTGCTCATCACCCTCGTCGTCCTCATCGAGAGGCACGTAATTCTGAGAAAAAGGCTTCGGTGTAGCTGGAACGAAAAATAGATCGTCGTAATCGTCAGCACTACGCTTTGATGGCATTGAGCTAGATAAACGACGACTAGGCATGCGATACGACGTAGAACCTTCCAGTGGCCTTGCCTCGGTCAAAAATGATATCGGCATCGTCTGCTGCCGCTGCAGCAATGACACAACATGATGATTGGCAATTGATGGATGTGTAAATGCAGACAATCTGACTGGCCTGTGCGCACTTGTTGATACCACCATGCGCCGCCCGGTGCTTCTTGAGCATAGATGGAAAAGGACGCACATTGTTGTCACGGTCCGTAGTGATGCCATCTCTTGTGGTAGGACTATGACGATAGCTTAGTTTATGAGCAATATGTATTGATGTCATGCACCTGTTCTTGCTGGTAGGTAGGTGTTGCCATAGATGTTGGCTTAACTTATTGCGCCGAAGATGCTACTTATTCCTACGTACATGCCAATACAATGCTGGATCGTTAGGAAGAGGGAGAGGAGAGGTGCCTAATGATAGGACGATGGTGGGCAGCTCTTACGGAAAGAAGACTTACGGTAGCAGGGCGCGGAGTTCCCAACCATTGAAGGTATTATCTTCTGCGTCTGCGATCATTCTGATCATTTTGTGTCTCTTCACTATTTACGGCTTTGGTGTCGGCTTGAAACGAACACATAGCATTGATTTTGTAATCAAGCAGTCTTCGAGTACAACAACGGATAATAATAGCCCTATAAATGACAGCGGAAGCAGCAATGGGCCAACTATTCACTCCTTGGATGACTTGTCACAGGAAGAGCTACATCCAAAAGCCAGTAGCCATCGCCACATAGTATCACCTCCTCCAGACGATAAACCTATATCTTTGGTTACATGCGAAACTACCGTCGGTTATCTTCATATAGTTGTACAGTAAGTGCATTGTGAACCAGTGAACAGGCTGATTTTCTTATCATCAATGCTCGTCTGCCTCTCATTCTGGTTCGTTTTCAAACATTACAGTCCATCTTGGGCACCTCTTGGTGCAGAACGATTTCTCCACATGGTTGAGACGAAATACTTTTCGAGTAAAGTTGCCTTAATGAGATGCGTCAAAGGCTTCCTTTGTCAATTCGGAATAGCAGGTATTCCAGAGTATAACAAACCTTACAATGGGAGAAAAAATAGTCTTCAAGATGATAAGAATTGGCTGCCAGAGGGACCAACGCATCGAACAAATGAACTTGGAGTGAAGAGATTCAGCAAAGGTTACCTGGCGTACGCTGGTGGAGGCAAGAACAGCCGTTCGAACCAGTTCATTGTAGCCCTTGAAAGATAATGAACGATTAGGCGGAGGAAGTCCTTGGGAGGTACCTTGGGGAGAGCTTGTCGGCGCAGAGAGCTATGCTACTCTTGATTCTATATACACTGGCTATGGAGAGAAGGGTCCTCCTCAAGGCGAGCTTAGGAGAGAAGGAAGCTCAGTATAGAATTCAAAAGATTTTCCCTCGGTTGGATTACATCTTGAGTTGTACATTAGTGGACACCAGATAACTTTCACTTTTATTATGTGCTGTATTCTACGACAACTTTCCAACATTACCGCCTAAATCATGTATTGGTGGCGGAAAGTGCCCTCTGTGTGTCTTTCTTGTCACACTTGTCAAGGGATTCACGCTCATTCCTGTTCCGTCCTCAGTTGCTTCTCTCCCATTTTTCACATAATAATTCAGAATGCGTGATGTCGCCGGCGCATCTGGAATATCAACAGGTTGTTGTTTTGGGTCATATCGTGCTTTAGTGAGATGGTCTTTCACATCGATGGCTAGCTTCTTTCCTAATTCTACACCCCATTGATCGAAGGAATTGAGGTCCCAGATGAAACCTTGAACAGCCGTTCTGTGTTCGTAGAGGGCAAGAATCTGACCAGTGACATATGCAGAAAGTTGAGGAAATAATAATGAACTGCTTGGACGATTTCCGTCGAAGACTTTGTGCAAGATCAATTCCTCTGCGCACCCTTCCGCTCTGACTTCGTCGGCAGTCTTGCCGTTTGCTAGCGCATCAGGTTGAGCAAAGAAATTGCTCATCAATTCGTCGTGAGACGATAACTTTTCTCCGTCAATTAGAATATCATGTTGACTCTGTACAAAGCCGAGAAAGTCGACAGGTATTGTTTGGCCCTGGTGGATCAGCTGGAAAAATGAGTGTTGACTGTTGGTCCCTGGTTCACCGAAATCGACCTCGCCGACAGGATAGTCAATTTCTATTCCATGGCGAGATATTCTCTTCCCGTTTGATTCCATATCTAGCTGCTGAATATGTGCTGGTAATCTCAGCAATGCCTGAGCGTAGGGAATCAACGCGCGAGAGTTGTATCCCATGAACTGAAGAGTTCCAAACACCCAACAAACCCATGAGAATTGGAATATTTTGTCTCATTGGAGCGTTGATGAAGTGTTCATCCATCGATCTTGCCCCCTCTAAAAATTTCTCGAACAAATCATATCCGTACAACAAGCTAATTGGAACAGCCCCAGCAGCTCCACAAACACTATATCTTCCTCCTACCCAATCCCAAAATCGGAAGAAGTATTTCTCTGTATCAATGCCGAAAGCTTTGACATTCGCAGTAGCAGAAACTGATGAACAAGCCACTACGTGTTTCTTGACAACATCAATGTCATCCCCCATGAAATCCCAGAGCCACTGTCGCATCGTCCGAGCATTCAACATTGTCTCTGCGGTTGTAAAGGTCTTTCGAAACGATAATAATCAAAGTTTCCTCTGGATCTAGGTCAGCGCATGTCCTTTCTACATCCACTGGATCTACATTGGCCAGAAATCCTTAGACTGTATCCCAATGATGAGCTGATACCCTCTTCTTCAGTTTTGAGGACCTGTTGGGTAGTCGAAATGAAGCACAGTCAGTTTTTAGCAAGCGCACAAAGAGACGCAACCAGATAATACCAATAAGAGACCACAAGATAACTTACTTCATGTAAAAACTCTGGCCCTAGATAACTTCCACCAATTCCCACAGACACAATATTTCTCATGCGCTTTCCAGTGTAACCCGTAATATGCCCCGATCGAAATGCCTCTGTAAATTGTTTGATTTGGTCCAGAACTTCATGAACTTCCTTAATTGCATCCTCATCATCCACAAAGACTGTCCCAATTTTGTCTTTACTCGCCCTCAACGCCGTATGCAGCACCGCTCGATCTTCCGTAAAATTGATCTTCTCCCCATTCACCATGGCCTGTATCCGTTTTGTTAATTCTTGTTTCTCCGCCAAGTCAAACAACAAGTCCATAGTTTCGAGTGTCACCTGTTGTCTCGAGTAATCAAAATAAACCCCATCGTGTTCCGCAAACATGGCATCACATCGGACAGGATCTTGTAATAATTCTCGAAGATGGGTCGATTTGATAGTTTGTACGGCGTGCCGTTGAAGTTTCCTCCATTCTTGTGTGGATGATACGAGTGGTGGTGGTGATAGGACCCTTGGGATGTTGGATAGGAATTCGGAAACTCGTGCGCCAGCGTTGATATTATTAGTGTGGTGATTTGCTGTGGAATGGTCGTGATGAGCGTCCAATTGATGTTCCAAGTCATCGTGCAGGGGAAATATGTGGCTAGTTATATCATGGTCATCATCGTCGACTTCATCGAGGTGGTGAATTGGAGGATATGACACTTTCTTTGACGTAGGATGCCCGAGGCCGAACCCTCTTCTTCCTTTTCGACTTGACGCTTTGGAGTGGAGCGGATGATGTGTGTTCAGAGGCGTAACTGCCTGCTGGAAGGGCGAAGTTTGAAAACTACGTATGGTCGATATTGATTGCAATACACGTGTCATGGTCAGTTTGGCGAGGTATCAAGACCAGCTGCACAATCATCCAATGGACAGGCAATGACATTATGCACTCACCTCTGTACTGACACCGATAGACTCGCCGACAGCGAAAACCATATTAACTCCTTCATCATACTAATCTTGGGTCGCTGCCTCCTATTATGTCGTTGCAATTCCCAACCCCTACCTACTTCTTACTGAAGCGCAAGTTACTCCTATTATGACAGGCTGTGCCGCGGCTCGACATCTGCGGAAGAAGAGAAGAACGCATTTGGCGCACGAGATGCACCTTTTCCCTTTCCACTTCAAGTTTAGTTTGAAAATGGCATGAATCTCGATCGATAAATGGGAATGGCCAATAGATGAGACGTTCCATTCTCTGTGTGTAACAGAATGCGATGGGATGTAACAGGCAGAGGTATGTAGGAGCGGTCAAGCTTTCAAACCTTCGCATTCTTCTAATGAAGATGACATTGAGCTAGACCTGTCTAAATCCAGCTAAATGAAAAGGGGCTGTTATGAATTTGCTTCCTCAATCTTTCATCTTCATCCCAGCAAAACGAATCGAGCTCTCAGGCTGATTAACATAAATAAACCCAGACGAGACTTATTGCCACGGTCGCTCGCAACACAATAGCTTCTCCGCACTGGTGTGCCACAGTTCATCTTTCTTGGATTGACGATTTCAAAATTACATCATATTATATGCAAATCTTCTGGTCAAATTTTCAAAGGAAGATATTAACAAACAGTAGCCATGTCGTCGTTCAAATCAAGGCCCAAACCCGTTTGGGCCATCTCCAAACGGCGTCCTCGCCAGAATATCATCGCCATGATCCTCAAGAAGGCAAAGGGATCAGGGTCATCAAAAACCGCAAGATCATCTAGTACAAAAGGGTTGGACGCCAGCCAACACGGCGAGAAGAGTAGTAGTGATCGTGCCAGTAAGAAATCATCTCGTTCACGGGCCATCCTCCAGAGCGCAGCCGATATTACAGGGAGACTCTCCCAACGATCTACCAGAATCAAAACGCAGGTCGCAGCGGCAAGGGAGGAGGTATTACCAAGGGCCAGAAGGCATTTTACCGATCCTCAAAGGGTATTTGCAAGGTAACTGTGGTGGGTGTACATCATGATGCCAAGCTGGAACCGTATTATACAATTAAGTTGAGGGATGGGAAGGAGAAGCAGGTTGGTGGTAAGCACCTAACTCCGGTGCAGGATGTGGAGAAATCTATCAAGAAGGAAAGTAGGCATGGAGAGAGACGTGATAGCATTAAGAAGGGCTAGTATTCATGGAGAAAGTGTTGGAGTAGAGTCAAAGAAGGGAAGTACTACGGGAACGGACCAAACGCTTAGTAGCACGAGTGACGAAGGTAGTGTGGCCGGAGCTTCAGATGATCACGTCTCATCCGATGTCGATGCACAATTTGCCAAAGGTCAAAGTGCCTATTATTGTTCCGCTGACGGTCAAGTTTCCAAAGTGAAGGTAATCAAAGTTTTCACCTCTTCTTCGTCATCCAGGCACAAATATAATGTTCATCATCCTGATGGAACCAGCAATGATGTAGATGGTGATCAATTGAAAGCGTTGTTAGATTTGACAACTGATGAACTAGCCGTATTGATGAAAGAAAAGAATGAGAAACCTAGTTCTAACAAGGAAATGCCGGCCTTGACTCCCACTGAAGATGTGGATCCAGGGTACGAAGCTGAAAAGTCGGAGTCCTCTCAAGAAACTGCTGAGCAGAAAAGTAGCGATGGCAATCAGGAGCCACTGGCCCTCCCTTGCTCTTTTGAAATGGTTGAGGCCAAGACAGAAGAGGGGGGTACCAAAATTGTTCCAAGATATGCTGCTGGGACGAAGTTATACTACAAAAACGCCGATGGAATACAAACGGCGACAATTTTGGAATCCCATTTGGATGATCTGTTGGACCCATATTATACAATACGTCTGAAGGATGGGAGAGAAAAGCAAACGGATAATGCACATCTTCTGATGACTTTGCCAGAAGGGGAGGGCGCCGAAGTGAAAAAAGAGGAACAGCACGAAGAAATGAAACAGATAACAGAAATAACAATGGAAGAGCCAGAGGAATCAAAAGAGAAAGAAAGTCCTACGTCTGAAACGATGGTAGAAACAAATTCGCCTGACACACAAGCGAAACAAGAAACTGTTGCAGAGTTATCTCTTGTTCCTGTGAATGAAACGAACAAACCCAAGACTCTGGAGAACTCTGGGAATTCCTGATGTCGGGCAAGAAGCTACTCCAAAAGTGAAAAAGCAGGTTGATCCAGCTGCATCTCCGCTGACATTAGTTCATAACTTCTCCCTGCAGTGAAGTAGTCCGTTACAGCTCCTCTCAAGGAGAACACTATCGTGCCACTGTTGTCAAGTTACTTAAGGACAAGAAGCATCGTCCCTATTACGTCGTTCGTCTTCCTGACGGCAAAGAAAAACAGGTTTATGACCATCGTCTCTCACCTATACGGATTGGAAGGGCTGATTCATCGGTCGACGAGTCAAAACGGTCGGGTCGAAACCGCTCGATAAGTCTCCGCCGCTCACTAAGCGAGGCCCCGTCTTCTAGAAAGACTCTGAGTAGAGCTGACTCGAGCCGATTCCCATGGTACATCCAATACGCGGAGCCGACGGGCGTCAATTTCTTCTGACGAAAGAAGGAAATCTCTCAGCCGCAGCAAGTCCCTCTCGCGTAGGTCTGTAAGTCGGGACCCTAGATCGCAACGTCGAGCAAGCAGTAGACCTCGTGGTCCGGCAGCTAACGAAGATGCAAGGCTGAGCATGAGAAGTTTGCGGAAATCAATAAGATAAGTAACCATGAGAAGTTTGCGGAAATCAATAAGATAAGTAACGCAATACTTAGTGAAAATGTGACGGTAAACTATAAACTTTTGCTGTACAACAAACCACGTATGATCAGACTTCGTATTTCTGTATTTCCACCTTATCCACCGCATCCTCGAGTGCGGCGTGATAAGCATTTATTGTTTTCTTCTCCGGCTTGGACACTTCATTTGGATCTTTGCCTTCTTGAATTGCTCTTGCTTTTTTCCTTTCAAATATTGCCTCCAAGGTATCTTCCCGAGTCCATTGACATCCAGTTCTCGTCCTCTCTGTTACCATAGCACGTAACTCATCAATCGTCATGTACTCCCGACGTACCCTTCATATTCCAAAAAGGTGGTGGAGCAGGCGAACCTTCTTGGGCATACGCAGCTGCAAAATCGTTCAAAGCTGACTTCTTCAGTGGGACGTACCCCTTGTTGATCATTTCATCCTTATAACGTCTTTTGAAGCGCCGTTGCGTATTCTTATTCGATGTACCAGATAAGCTCTCGATATTTGCTTCCATTTCTCTCAGAGTTTGAGCAGCTTCATATGTTTGATAGACCAGAGCATTATTTGCTGGTGGTGGCACAACTACTTCGGCAATCTCGCCTTGATTCTCCCCAGTCTTTTGCTTTTTGGCCGGTCTAGGCGGCGGCTTTGCTTCTACATCATTGTCTGGCTTTCCTTTTGAAATGGACGTTTTTGCCGAATTGATTGCAGCAGCAAGTGCCTCCATAGGACCATCCCTCATCGCACGTTCGTGTTCTAATTTGGCATGCTGAGTCAAGTATCTGTCTTTCCTCGTCAGCTTGCTATGTGCTTGTTTGGCAGCAACTTTCTCTTTTGTGTTATCTAATGTCCTGGATACAGTTAGAATGTGCGCTTTGATAGCATTTGTGGAAAGATCAATTGCCTTCGGACACCAATTCCTTCTGTTTGTTTGGATCATCCGTCGTTGTTGCAGTGGTTGTTGCCTCCGTAAACGTCTTGACATTCTCGAGTAAATCAACGATGGCCTTCATATCATCGAGTGACTTGTATATGGAATCAATTTTCTTTGCCCCGCTAATTCTGTCCCCCTTCATCTTTATATTTCCATTGGCATCTCGTCGCGGTTTGGGCTGATCGGCAGCAGGTGACAAATTATTATCATTGCCACTGACAAAAGAGTCAAGATCGGGGGCGACGATGGTATTATTTTCGTTCGTGCTCTCCATTTCTAATCGTGGGGAAATAATATTGCAGACGGATGGTTGTTTGTAATAGTGTAGAAGTGACTGCCGTCCTAATGCTTCTATCTCCTCAGGTGATGCTGTTATTGAGGATTGCTCCAGCTGATTGCGTTCCGCTTTCGATGGGTTGTTTGATGTGGCAGTTTGATTGCAGTGACAGTGAAGTTTATGGTGTGAAGCGAGGAAGAGAGACCCCCTATCTACGTTTGACGTACATACAATAGGGGTAAAGCGCGAAAAATACTAACACAGACACGGTCTACTGATAAAGTATTATTTCTCTTATTGGTACATGTAGCGAATAGTCCGAGTTCATCTCATTCAATTGAATTGATGATTGAACAGGGATAGATAAGTAGTGAATAAGGCTTGCAGTAGGATGACGGCGACAATACAAGCGGCGAATGATGATCAGCAACGGCAGCAGCAACTCTTTCAGAGATGTCATTTGCAAATTTTGCGCTCGTTGTACAATGATGAAGATGGTAGCAGCAGTGAGGACAAGTTGGATGATAAACAAGATCACACCGATGGAAAAGAGACAGATGATAAAGTTACTGACTCGGAAAGTGAGAGTCCAGTGAGCAGTGAAATATGGGAATTAATTGATAGATTTCTTCGGCAGCGAAGAGAGTATCTCCCTCAATTACAGCGCAAAATGCATTGGAACGAAATATACGAAGAGGCTTCGTCACGTCGCGATCATTTCATTTCCATGTCCTCTGAGGAGGAGCAGCACCAGGCATCATTATCTCGTGCACCATCACTGACTCCACGCAATTTGGCATTTTCTGCCATGAAACGAAGCTCTCTGTCTCCAGCCAATAGCCAGCATGACTTTATCTTTGACCCCATTGACCAACAACCGAAATACAATGGGTAATATCAACTCTCACGGCTTATGTGAGGTTTCTATTCCATCATGGAATTTCATCAGCCGTATGGTACAAAATCGTCAAGACTCATGTACCAAGTCTTGTGATGCTTTCAGATCTGAGCCATTTTTACAAAGTTTGCTAGATGAAGCCAAAGCGAGATGTAAAATGTTGGAGATATCATTGCAAGCGTTGAAGAAGAAGAATGAAATTGCAGCGGACACTGATCACAACATTGGGAATAAAAGAGATAGTACAGCACCAACCAGTCCTGCGGCAAAACGAGTCAAATTTGATAGTTGTGACGCATTTGAGGATAAATGTGTTACAGGCATCTCTTTCTTCAAACGAAGGGACCCAATTCCAGAACCGGTATATGGTGGTGATAAAACCAACCAAGCCAAGAATTCCGACTCAATCATGCAAAACCAAATCAAATTAAATCTTTGGTTGTCATTGACAAAATCAGTGGAGGAAATTATTGATGCAGGCAACAAATAAAAGTTACCATTTAATCTATAGTAAACGACATGAAATGAACAAAACTAAGCAGCAAGCGAGTGTGCAGCTTCATAATGAAAGTTTCTAACCCCAAATCATGCTCTTAAGCTTGTCACCGAAAGAAGTCTCCTCTTTCTTTTGGTCAACATCAGGAACCACGACCTTATCCAAGTCCTTGATATCACCAACAGGCTTGAAGCCGTCTGGGAACATTTCGTCGTTAGCAATGAGAGAGCATTCTGTAGGACTGGAGCAATAAACTTCACCAATGATTTCGCTGAACTTCACCCAACGATCTTCAGCAGCGGATTTATCAGCTGCAAGCGACATCACCAACGCTACCAAACCATCAATTCCTGTGCAGGGTACTGGAGAATCATTCACAAGAGACTCACAGAAAGCCTCAGTCTCGGTCACATACGCCTCGAAGTAACGAGACAAAAAGAAATCAAAAGGCATATCGGCGTTACCAGTGTAGTCGTTTTTGTAGATCTTTGCAGTGTTAGGGTACACATTGTCTGTAGCAATCATTCCCGATGTGCCCAACACTTCTGCACGCTGATCATATCCATAGGAACTCTGACGGCACACATCTACCATCGCACTCACACCGTTGGGGTACCTAACAATACAGCTTGCCGTGTCAAAAGCCTCTGATCCAGGAAGATCCTCGATCGACTTGTCAATGTGACAAGATCCAACTGCAAGAATCTCAATGGGGTCATCACCAGCCAAGAACCGAGTCATATCGAGATCATGCACAGCCATATCGTTGAAGATTCCTCCACCGCCTTTCACATACTCATATGGAGGAGGAGAAGGGTCACGAGAACAAGTCTTGATGATGATGGTATCACCTACTTCTTTCTCCTCGATTGCTCTCCTGACACGCAAAAAGTTGGGATCAAACCTCCTTTGCAATCCGATCATCAACTTCACGCCAGCCTCGTTACATGCATTGATTGCTTCTACAGTCTCAGCAAGATCGGTGGCGATAGGCTTCTCGCAAAACACGTGCTTGCCGTTAGCAGCGCAGGCTTTGATTTGATCAGCATGGAACTGAGAAGGAGAGCAAATCCACACAGCATCTACATCAGGATCGGTGATGACTTCCATAGCATCAGATGTGAATTTGGGCACTCCGAACTTCTTAGCTGCGTCCTCAGCCTTCGACACTGTAGGATTGGACACAACAATTGGCACGACACCAGGTGCCTTGTTGATGGCTCCCAAATGCACAATACCGATTCTACCACATCCGATAACACCAACTTTGACAGGATCCTTGGACTCTGTCGAAGTCATCTGAAGAACAGTTGTCGATCTCACAGCATGCTGGGAGGCGGGCGCGAACGCAGATGCAGATCCAACCGCGAAGATGGCGATGATAGCGGAGCTTAGTCTGACCATTTTGAACGTCGTGCCAACTGCTTTCAGGTGCAATGCTTTGCAGAGTTGTAGAATGTGACAGCTTGCTTTAGCAATGGTAGGATTACGACGTTGATCGGCACTTTCAATTCTTCAACTTCGAGGGCGTCAAAGATTGTGGGTACGTGTTCACTCAAAGCTTCGTAGGTGAATTGATCACGCGTGTTAAAAGCAACGTGTTGGATTTTAATGATTTAGATTGAAGGACGAAGCTTGAATCGAAGGGTTCCCATCGCAAATGTTCCCCTCGAAAATCGGCCTTTTGGAATTTCATGCCTCTGCAAACTTGGACAGCATTGCATGCCAGCATAGCCGTTGGCTGTGCCAGCCACCATGTTCTTCGTTAGTCGTCATAAACAATTCATTTCATAACTTTCAAAATGGTCAGACTAAGCTCCGCTATCATCGCCATCTTCGCTGTTGGATCTGCATCTGCGTTCGCGCCCGCCTCCCAGCATGCTGTGCGATCGGCAACTGTTCTTCAGATGGCTGAATCTGAGGCCAAGGATCCTGTCAAAGTTGGTGTTATCGGATGCGGTAGAATCGGTATCGTGCATTTGGGAGCCATCAACAAGGCACCTGGTGTCGTGCCAATTGTTGTGTCCAACCCTACAGTGTCAAAGGCCTGAGGACGCAGCTAAGAAGTTCGGAGTGCCCAAATTCACATCTGATGCTAATGGAAGTCATCACCGATCCTGATGTAGATGCTGTAGTGGATTTGCTCTCCTTCTCAGTTCCATGCTGATCAAATCAAAGCCTGCGCTGCTAACGGCTAAGCATGTGTTTTGCGAGAAGCCTATCGCAACCGATCTTGCCGAGACTGTAGAAGCAATCAATGCATGTAACGAGGCTGGCGTGAAGTTGATGATCGGATTGCAAAGGAGGTTTGATCCCAACTTTTTGCGTGTCAGGAGAGCAATCGAGGAGAAAGAAGTAGGTGATACCATCATCATCAAGACTTGTTCTCGTGATCCTTCTCCTCCTCCATATGAGTATGTGAAAGGCGGTGGAGGAATCTTCAACGATATGGCTGTGCATGATCTCGATATGACTCGGTTCTTGGCTGGTGATGACCCCATTGAGATTCTTGCAGTTGGATCTTGTCACATTGACAAGTCGATCGAGGATCTTCCTGGATCAGAGGCTTTTGACACAGCAAGCTGTATTGTTAGGTACCCCAACGGTGTGAGTGCGATGGTAGATGTGTGCCGTCAGAGTTCGTACGGATATGATCAGCGTGCAGAAGTGTTGGGTACATCAGGGAATGATTGCTACAGACAATGTGTACCCTAACACTGCAAAGATCTACAAGAACGACTACACTGGTAACGCCGATATGCCTTTTGATTTCTTTTTGTCTCGTTACTTCGAGGCGTATGTGACCGAGACTGAGGCTTTCTGTGAGTCTCTTGTGAATGATTCTCCAGTACCCTGCACAGGAATTGATGGTTTGGTAGCGTTGGTGATGTCGCTTGCAGCTGATAAATCCGCTGCTGAAGATCGTTGGGTGAAGTTCAGCGAAATCATTGAGCAAGTATACTGTGTTAACCCTACAGAATGCTCTCTCATTGCTAACGACGCAATGTTCCCAGAAGGTTTCAAGCCTGTCGGTGATATTCAAGGACTTGAATAAGGTCGTGGTACCTGATGTTGACCAACAGAAGGAAGGCTTTGCGAGTAAGTTCAAAAGTATCTTTAGTTAATACACGATTTGGGTCTCGTACCCTTTTAGAATAAACATACACTTTCGAAAATACTGTCGCAATTTTCAGCTTGGTTTCTACATTAGAAGATCATACTTGAAATCAAATCGTTGATCTTTGATTTTGCTGACAACTTTTAGCTACATACTTCAAACATTAAGTCCTTTACAATACAAATAACGTCTTTCACATTCACATTCATCACCTTCCATTCAGAAAGAAAAAAGGTCCCTTAACAAAAAATCACGACCGGCAGTCATACACTAATCTCATTTGGAAGCCGGTTTTCTATTGTGTGTCATATGCGCAGCTACCAGTGAGTTACTAGCAAGGGCAGCCATCAGGCTTAGCTCTCCTGCCATAGTGGCAGCAGCAACAACATGTAGCCAACTGCTTGGCGTTGTCACCAGGATTTTCTCCTCCGCCCTTCACTCCAATGGCTTTCAAGCATGCAGCTTGAGCTGGCAATCCAGTTCCGCCGCCAACAGTGCCTACCTCAATAGATGGCATTGTGCAAGAAATCCACAAATCGCCCTCCTGTGTTTCTTCCATCAGAGTGATGCAATTGGCACTTTCCACATTTTGAGCGGGATCTTGGCCTGTGGCAAGGAATACAGCCGTGACATTGTTTGATGCGTGAGCATTGAAGCCCCCGACCACACCAGCCATGGCACTACCAATCAAGTTCTTGTTTACATTGGTTTCGACTATGGCCGGCACGCTTGTTTTCAGAGTGGATCGAACAACACTCTTGGGGATAGTCGCTTCAATGACAACGCTCTTCCCCCTGCCTTCGATCCAGTTAATTGCTCCCGCCTTCTTATCTGTACACATATTGCCGCTCAATGCTACAAGTGACAGATTTGGGAATACCTGTCGAAGGCATTCAATTACGGCAAGACTTCCTTTGGAAACCATGTTCATACCCATAGCATCACCGGCGAAGCACCGGAGACGAATGTAGACATTCTTTCCAGCAACGGAGGGACGCGCCTCAATCAGCTTCCCAAAGCTTGTAGTCGATTCAAACGCTTCCTTGAGCTTTTTAAAGTTTTCAGGACGTTCAATCCAAAGGAAAAGATCGGATGCTTCCTTGGCGCTAGGCAGACGAACACATGGAGCTCTTGTGATTCCATCACGAAGAATGCTGCTGACTGCCCCAGAACCTTGGGTGATGGCTTTGCAGCCTCTGTTGGTGCTTGCAACGAGACATCCTTCTGTAGTAGCCATGGGGATATAGATTGATTCGCCATTCAACGTGATGGGTCCAGCCATACCAACAGGAATGGGAATGTAACCTACTACAATCTCACAGTTTGCCCCGAGAACACGTTTATAATCCAAATCATGCTTGTGGGGAAGTTCAGCAAGTGCACCACCAGCGTCCAAGGGAGTCTAGTTGAACATCAACTTTGAGCCTTCGCACCTCTACGGCCCGATGAGGATCAAGGAGTTTTTCTAATTGATGATCTTTCACCTTACCCTGGACAACTAAGGAGGCAATTTCAGCATTGGATAGATTCCTTAATGTTAGTGGGGATACTTGAGGAAGGCTTCTTGAAGGAAGTAGGATCAGAACAGACCTGGAGCAGATGATGCAGGGGGGTGCACCTTTACCACTTTCACTGGGGGTACCGCGCTGAAGATATCATGTACGAATGTAAAGAAATAATAAGATACATGAAAAACATGACCAGATGAACTGAAGAATGGATATTCTGTGCACTCACCTCTCCTTGGTTGGCATGGGCTTTCGAAGCATCTGATGCTGATGATTCTGTGGCTCACATTCCAATTCATCCAACTCAACAAAGCTGATACCAAAGAATCCAAAAAAGTAACACATGGAGAAACTCCAAATGATTATGAACTGCAGCAGTGACGTTGAGTCATCAAGGTAGGTAGTGGCATTGGACGCAAATTTAAGAACGGATAGGAGGAATCCGAAAGTGACTATGTAGTTGGTCAATCGAAGGATGTGCCATTTCGGCTGCGGCTCATCCGATGATGATGCCATTCGGCTTGGCCTTGGATATCTTGGGCTTGTTGAGGGAATCTGCGTCTCCTCCGTCGGGAAGGGCCATTGAGCTGCCCGCCGCTGTTGATCACCAGGAAGGAAAACATTAAACTTGCCCCAATGAGAGATGCGTAGAGGATCTCTGGATTGGAGTGAGGCAAAGATTCTAGGGAGGCAATGACAGCGTCAATGCGCATACCGATGGTTGTCGGTTCGGACGTCATTCTTTCTGTTGTTGTTGGCGAGCCCGTTCTCGAAATCTACAGGAGCAGTGGGCGTAGGTTTTTCAGGGGATGATAGAATAAATGACGAGGATAAATGATGTCAACGACGGCGGTACTTTCAGAAGGCAAGTTTGATATATCAGCACGACAAACATCAAAATTTGAACGACCAATGCTTCTTCTTACAACTTACGCCTTCTTTGGGGGTTTTGAGGATTGGGAAGAAAATCGGCATCAAAAGCTGTTGTGCCGTCTGCCTCTTGCGAGTGCAGGTTTTTCTTCGCCAAAATCAAATCCTCCCAACGTGGGAATTAGTAGGTTGGCGATGATCGTGCTTTCGGCGTCGCGCGGAGTCTCACCTTCTCCTCTGCAAGAATCTTGTGATAGAGAGAGATGCGTCGTGCGCGCGTGCGTTGAGAGAAGCCGGTGAATGAGAGTTGGGAGTTGGGAGGAGTTGGGACGGGGGTTGGCTCTCTTCAGCTATCCCTCTCCCTGCCTCGCCACAAACCTCCTCATCCTCAACCTCAAGGTAATACTCTTGCACCATGACGCTGCTGCCCTACCCTAGCATACCCTATACAATTGTTCACTCAGCTGACATTGCCCTGCTACTGGTATTTGGTTTCGTATATGAGCTGGCTATCCGCCTCTACCGTCACAAAAATGAAAGCCGTACATCTCGTGAGCGAAAAGTGAACATACACCTCGCAACTCTACGCTATGAAGCCGCCAAGAAGCGAGCATCTTGGGCCTTCCGCATTTGTAGAAACTTCCAAACTCGAGAGGGCTGTCTTGGCGACTGAGAAAGAACTTGAAAAGTTGAAGAGTAGCAGAGAAGAAAGGAGTGCACAGTACTGCCAAGCTGATTAAGAAATGCAATTTGGCAGCTAACGCCATTGTTATGCTCACGTACTACGGAGTTGCCATGTTGGCAATTGATGGGTCAAGAATTATTGACGAAAATATTGCATCAAATGACGAAATAATAAGCGATGTTGAGCGCGCCTCTTCCTTTTGGAAAGGTTTGTTCTTCCCCTTGACTTATCATGGTATGGGGTACAAGATTTCACAGTATGGAATTGAAAGTGGAATGAGGGCATCGTGTGTTGGTGCGTTGGCTGTATTTTGGGCAGCTAGGACTACTAGTGGGGAGATATTTGAATGCGCAATCAATTGGTTATCGAGATGAAGTAAACGAATAAATACTAAGTTAATCAGATTAGATAATGACACTATTCAAGACCTGCTGGAGCAGGTACGATATAGATTAAGGATGGGCAATGAAAATGTTCTTTTGATTATGATGAATAGTGAATGCAGCGTACAGATGATGTGGAGCAACTAATTTTAGTAGCATTTTACAACAGCAAATCTATCTCTATATCTAGGTTAGTTGCCAGCAATAATGAAAATCATGAGCAAAGCACTTCAAATATTGATTGCTTAGCTGTAAAGATCTTCTTCGTCATCTTCTTCTTCAGCAGCTCCCCCGGCTCCAGCCATGCCAGAATCTCCCTGTTGTGGGAATGCAAATGTTGACAGACTTCCTCCAGTGGCACCTGTCACAGCTGCACGTGATTGTTGCAAAGTCTGAGCAAAAGAGGCGTACTGAGCCAAATCCCGATCAGACACAGATCGGCGAGCATTGCGGACAGCACTCTCAAAGTGACGGGGAAGGATCTCAGGCATGGTATCCTCGGCCTCATCTTCATCTTCGTCCTCCATCTCCTCTCCAGCCTCTTCACGCAGACGCCCGCGTTCAATGTCGCGTTCAATTTCTTCACGAATAGCAAGTTTGCATGCACTCTGGCAAATTTCGGTAAGATCAGCACCTGTAAACTTATCTGTTTGTGAGGCGAGGTAGGATAAATCAACATCTTTCGACACAGGGGACTTGCGAAGAGTTGCACGTAAGATTCCAAGACGAGATTCAAAGTCGGGCATTGGAATGTAGATGAGTTGATCGAGACGTCCCGGTCGCATGAGAGCAGTATCGATAATATCGGGACGGTTGGTAGCACCCACGATAAAGACATTTTTCTTTGCACCTACACCATCCATCTCCGTTAGAAGTTGGTTCATCACACGATCAGCAGCTCCTCCACCATCTCCCGAAGAACCTCCACGTTGTTGGGCGATAGAATCCAACTCATCAAAGAAAAGAACGCAGGGGGCAGCCTGACGGGCCTTTTCAAACACATCACGGACATTTGCCTCAGATTCTCCAAACCACATAGTAAGAAGCTCGGGTCCCTTCACAGAAATAAAGTTAGCCTGACATTCGTTGGCAACAGGCCTTTGCCATGAGAGTCTTACCGCAACCGGGTGGACCATAGAAAAGAACTCCCTTACTAGGCGACATTCCAAACTTCTCAAACTTTTCATGGATGCTCAACGGGATATTGTACAAGCTCTTTGAGGTCACGCTATAGTGGGTGGAAAATAGAGAATGAAGCGAGGGTGAGATTTATTACTCTCTCCAGATCAAGTGTAAAATCAAAAACATAAAACAACAATAAACTAACCTTGACATCAGCCAAACCACCAATATCATCCCAAGAAACATTGGGCACCTCCACAACAGTCTCCCTCAAACTACTAGGGTTGCTCACTCCCAAGGCATGTCTAAAGTGGTCTTGGTTGACAGCCATACTATCCAAAATTTCAGCATCAATCTCCTCATCTTCAATATCAATCAAGTCCATCTTCTCACGAATACATTGCATAGCAGCCTCGGTACAAAGTGCAGCAATATCAGCACCAACAAATCCATGAGTTTCACGTGCAATAGCCTCGGGATCAACATCTTCGTCCAATTTCATATTACGGGTGTGAATACGGAATACTTCCAATCGGCCGTTTTCATCAGGGACACCAATGTCAATTTCACGATCAAAACGTCCGAAACGACGAAGAGCGGGATCAATAGCGTTGGGGCGGTTGGTACATCCAATTACAACGACAGAAGCACGTTGTTTCAACCCATCCATGAGTGTAAGCATCTGACTAACAATACGTCTTTCTACCTCTCCATTGGTCTTTTCACGTTTTGGTGCAATGGAATCAATCTCATCAATGAAGATAATCGCAGGGAGCATTCTTTTCGGCCTCCTCAAAGGCTTTGCGAAGATTGGATTCTGACTCTCCAGCCATTTTGGACATGATTTCGGGTCCAGTTGATGAGGAAGAAGAAGGCACCAGTTTCATTTGCCACGGCACGAGCAATCAAAGTCTTTCCGGAACCAGGTGGACCATAGAGGAGTACACCACGGGGGGGCTTCACTCCGAGAGTTTTGAACAGAGCGGGGTGACGAAGGGGCAACTCGATCATCTCACGGATCTGTGCCATCTGTTTACGGCAGCCACCGACATCATCATATCCAACATCATCGGCCTTCTCTTCATCCTCGCGCTTCACCGGCTCTCCCTCACAGTGGATGACGGTATCAGGAGCAACAATACAGTAGGGGGCAGGATCCGTCTCCACCACCTTGAATTCAACTGGGTGCATGGCCGCTCTGACCAAGAAAAGATCCCCCTTCTTGACGGGGCGGTAGGCCTCCAAAAAGTAGGGCTTGAGGTAGAACATCAAAGAGATTTCCCGACACCCCCTCGATGGTGTCATCCAAGGGGAGAATATGCACACGCTTCCCGTAGGGCACATCTCCACAATTGGCCACGGTAACCACATCCGCCAACCTCACCCTGAGATTTTTGCGTACAATCTTATTCATACGGACACTGGAGTCATCGCACGTCTCGTCGGCCAGCACGATGCAAACGGTATCGCGCCCCTTTTTGCCCTTGATGAGGACGGTGTCTCCGCGGAAGAGGGAGAGCTCCTCCATTTTGGCTGGTGAGAGGGAGATGACGGAGTTGTCGTCGTTGGTGGCATCGTCGACGATGAGGCGGTTGGGGGAGCGCTTCTTGCCCAGGAGGGCGTCTTTCATGTCGGCGTCTTCTGATTTTACCATCTTGTCTGTCTTTTTGTTTTAAATGATACACTGCTAAATCTTATCTCTCTTAGATTGCTCGCTGTTGTTATTATTATGATTCCAAGTCCGAAGCGAAGAGTTCTATCGACCTGCCGCGTAGGTACTTCTATGATTGCATTGGCTGCTCTGTTTGATTGATGAGATTTGGAAGCTGAAGGATCTTTGAAGAATGTTTCATTTTTAGATCTAATCTTTTTAAGTAAGGATCTTTTCATCCTCGTGACTGCTTTCATTCACGAATCTATCTACTACTCCACGCTGACGATTTCTTCGCATACATAGGCCTTCAATTTTAGGGGCCAAGGGCTTTGCCCCCGATATTGAGGTTTTCGATCTGAAGGTAAATCATATAATCGGCTAATAAAGTCCTGTTTAGCCCGGGAAATGGGGGGAATTATGGTTGGAGAGCCCTCTAAATTCGCAATGAAGGCCTGAGAAGTTCATCGCTGATCCTGCATGCATGCAATAGGAATGCTGCGGCTTGCATGCAAAAAAGTTGTCTTATGTATTCTTGCTCTTGCCCTTCTTGCCTTTGTCGTGGATGATCGGCTGATAAAGGAGGTAGGATGCCATAATATTTGTAAGCACCTCGGTTGGAAAATGATGCTATCTCGTACAACTGTAAAGACTGTCATCGGTGGCAAACATCGTCTTCGTCGTCAGCATCTGATCCCGACTGCTTCCACCACCCATCGATTCAAGTCATCAGGATGTCCAGTCACTGGTCCAGTTTTAAAGAAGATTCCTTCATTGCCATTCGTAGGCAGTATGATTCCCCAACATAGTGGTGTCCCTTTGTTCACGTTGCAGACGCAATATGAACGAAATAATGAATTGAGGAGGAAATTTGGAGAGTTTCTGCGTTTTGGCATACCATGGTTCGGAAATGGATTACATGGGCATATGTATGGAATATTTGATCCGAATGAAATGGCAAAGGTGGTCAGGTCGGAAGGGGCATATCCAAGTGGATTGGTAGAGAAAATATGGCAATGGCGCCGTGCCATGTTGGAAAGTGGTTCTGTACTGGTTTCGAAAAAAACTGATGGTGATGGAGAAAGCCATGATTATGGTCTATTTGGCAAAGGAGAAGTGTGGAAGCGTCATCGTACGTTTCTACAAACGGGAATGCTTGATCCTGTGGCTGCTCGTGGGTTCCTACCTGGAATAGTGTTGGCTGCAGAGAGTGCAAGCTCGGTAGCACCATTGCATGCACATGACGTGAATGAATATTTGAATTATACAGCATTCGATATGTTCTGTTCATTTATGTTTGGTAAGCAGGTAAGAGAGTGATTCAGTTTTGTAATGATTATTCTTTGCTCTTACATGATTACTGCATCTAGAGATAGATATAGGCTAACTTGCTCTTACTCTTATTTCCCTTTCTCTCTTTAGATGAATACAACAACAACAGCTGTATCTACCGATCCTGCTGTAAGAGGAGAGAACAAGGAGAATGAAGAATTCGTCACCGCTGCTCTGGGTGTCTTTGATAAGACAAATGAGATGAACCTGTTTCCATTAGAGTTTCTAATGGCAAAGTTCTTTCCTTGGTACAAAACAACGAAGTATCAAGCTTTTCAAGATGATTGGGATACTGTGCGTGACATTGGATTGAAGAAGATTTATGATTTCATGGACCGATTTGAAAGGAATGAGCTCGATGAAATGGAGAAGGTATCATATCTTGCTGGAGCCATCGAACGCCAAAGAGAATCAAACGATGTAACTCGTGATGAGCTGGCTGAGCTTTGTCTTATTGCATTGTTCGTTGGGGTCGACACGACAAGCTCAGTCACGGCATGGAATCTTGTTCATCTTGCTCTCAACCCTGGGAGTCAAGAGAAATTATATGCGGAATTAGCAGAATCACTAAATGAAAAGGGCTCAAATGGAGGCACTAGAGTGAATGCTGATGTTATTGGGAAAAAGGTCTCGCCATATCTACATCTCTGCTTCCGAGAATCTCACCGTGTCACGCCCGCCTTTAGCGCAGCGATGTGGAAGGGTAATAGTCACAGAGAAGTTGAGATTCATGGCGAGACACTACCGCAGGGTTCAATGGTACAAATGGGTCCATGTCTCATATGATGAGGAATATATTGACGAACCAAAACAATTTCGCCCTGAGAGGTGGGAAGCTGAGTCTGTTGCTTCGAGGAAAGGAACGAAGTCAGAAGTGTTGGATCATCCATTCCTACGTGATCCCTTCAGTCAAGGCGCGAGAAGATGCCCAGGATCACGCGTGGCAACTAATGAAATTCATGCGATGATATCTCAGCTTGTGTTAGACTGGAAGATATCTGTTGCGGACGAAACTATCAATAGTTTAGACGACATTACGTATGATGCCAGCCCAATCAAACCAATCATACCAGAACTAAAGTTTGAAGCTCGAAAGTAACACGTAAGTGTAACTAACTGTAAACAAAATCAACGTTAAATTGTATTTTTTGCCTATTGATGATATTACACACATAAGCAAAACAAGAACAGCACAAAAAAAGATAACACAACTTCGTAGGTTGCCTGATTGATCCAATGGAATGGCAGAAACAAATAACAGATAATTGACCCCCGATCAAACGATATCAAAAAATGACAGAAAAATCAATGACAAAACATTGAAATACTTTAACAGACCAATGAAGACAATGAACAATTGCAACTATCGCCGTAGCTGATATGAGAGGTCCAGTGTGTGCTGCTGGGCTGGCCAGCAGCACCACATTCTACCAAATCGTATCTATCGTCGTCAATACGAGCATGAGCCGCTTCTAGTGGCCCATTATACTTGGCAGTGATACGATACAACCTCATTAGCACTGCTCAGTCAGCTTGCGTTGTTATGGTATGCTACATTCTCGAAGCTGATCTGAGAGGTCCAGTGTGGCTGCAGCACATTCTACCAAATCGTATATATCGTCTTCACTGTGCGCATGAGCCGCTTCTAGTGGCCCATGCATTATACTCGGCGGTGGCACTGGAGAAGAACATTAGCACTGCTCAGACGTTTGGCGTGTGTAGAAGAGATGTAACAGACTCGTAGCTAGTCTGAGAGGTCCAGTGTGGGCTGGCCAGCAGCACCACATTTCTACCAAATCGTATCTATCGTCGTCAGTATGCGCATGAACCGCTCCTAGTGACCCATTATATTCGGCGGTGACAGTATGCAAGCACATTAGGCACTGCTCAGACGTCTAGCGTGCGTAGAAGCGATGCTGCAGTTTCGTGGCTGATCTGAGAGGTCCAGTGTGGGCTGGCCAGCAGCACCACATTCTACCAAATCGTATCTATCGTCGTCAATATGCGCATGAGCCACTTCTATTGGCTCATTACACTTGCCGGTAATAGTACGCAAACACATCAGCACTGCTCAGACGGCTAGGTGCGTAAAAGCCATGCTACAGTCTCGAAGCTGATCTGAGCGGTCCAGTGTGGGCTGCCCAGCAGTGCTACATTCTACCAAATGGTATCTAACGTCGTCACTATGCGCACGAGCCGCTTCTAGTGACAAATTGTACTCGGCGGTGACAGTACGCAAGCTCATTAGCACTGCTCAGACGGCTGGCGTGCGTAGAAGCGATGCTACAGTCTCGTAGCTGATCTGAGTGGTCCAGTGTAGGCTGGCCAGCAGCGCCAAATCCTACTAAATTGTACCTATCGTCGTCACTATGTGCATGAACCGCTTCTAGTGGCTCATTACACTTGCCGGTAATAGTACGCAAGCACATAAGCACTGCTCAGACGGCGGGAGTGCAAAAAAGCGATGTAACAGACTCGTAGCTGATATGAGAGATCCAGTGTGGGCTGCCCAGCAAGAGCACATCCTACCAAATGGCATCTAACGCCATCAGTATAGCAATGTGCCGCTTCTAGTGTCCTATTATACTAGACGTTGATACAACAAAAGCACTTCAACACAGCTAAGTCGACTGGCTTTCGTAGAAGCGATGCTGCAGTTTCGTGGCTGATCTGAGAGGTCCAGTGTGGGCTGGCCAGCAGCACCACATTCTACCAAATCGTACCTATCGTCGTCAGTATGCGCATGAGCCACTTCTAGTGGCCTATTATACTCGGCGGTGTCAGTATGCAGGCACATCCGGACTGCTCAGACGTCTAGCGTGCGTAGAAGTGATGCTACAGACTCGTAGCTGATATGAGAGGTCCAGTGTGGGCTGGCCAGCAGCACCACATTCTACCAAATCGTAGCCAATGTCGTCACTATGCGCATGAGCCGCTTCTAGTGGCCCATTGTAGCTGGTGGTCACACCAACGCAGCTCATTTTTGTTTTTAATGAGCCTGTTAGTTTCCATTGTTGGTTGGTTCATTTTGTAACGATATATGCTGTTCTTAGACATAATTGTGAAATACTTCTGATTGTTTTTCTTGTTGTTGTTTTTTTCAGTTGATGTCGAAATCGCGTAAAATTCATTCATAGTGTCTATAGAATTTGCATATTACTTATCTATTCATTTATTGTTCCATGTATTCACTGTATTTTTCCTCATTTATATTCGTCAACTTATAATTGCGGGTTTTCCTTTCTGTTGGGCTTTGCATTACGAGTTGGGCTCTGCTGTGTTGATATCGAGAGATTGCACCACGAACGCACTCTTCTTTCTTCTTCCTTTTCCATACAAGCCATAGCAACTCCTAATGCTATATCTTCATCTGACAGTCTTGCTCGATTGAGTATTTGATCCAACCAAGACGGATGGCTGGTTGTGAATGGGTATAAACTCGATTGTCTCAATTCATTCTTGTTACGATCCAATGTCATACGGATATGAGTAATACGTCTCCCAAATCCCATACCGATAACTTCTTCTGATTTCAACTCGTCAACAGAGATCATCTCCAACAGTGATCGAAGTGAGATTTGTACTGGACGGTATGGCGATTTAAAGCGGTTGTCTGCTTCTGTCTTATCCTCACTACTTTCCTCACCTTCATTCTCGACTTTAGCCCAGCATATCTCTCCGCCAACCGTAACAGCATGCTCCTCTAAATAAATCCATTGATGGACTGAGGTTTTCCTTCCTTCACATCCATGCCGAAACCTCACTAAAAACATTGTTGTTACAATCGTTCCGTCGACTAACTTATTCATATCAGGCTCTGGGAACGATGCATCGGAAGGAGAGGGCTTCGTTTCGGAAAGATGCCGATCAACTTCAAACGGGGCATTCAATTTGTAATCTATAATTCGACCAGAATGATAGGAATTTTCGATTGGGTTGAACAGGCGAATGGGCATGCCAACGAGATATGATGGATCCAACTTGAACTTGTTCTTTTGACGCTTTTCTCGTCTCATATCCTCATTACGCTGTTGCTGAACTTCTTTCGACAAATAACCAAGGACTCTGGACATAGCCTCCAATTGTACCTCCGATGCATTCCAATAATTGATTTTATGTTGTTCCCCACAACTGTCTTTCATTAGATGCCACAGGAATGATTGTCCAGTACGCGAATCAACGCTTTCATCAGCCCTCGCAAGTCTCTCTTGACCTTTCTTCTTTGTGCAATTCCCTAAATATTCAGCGTAAAAGTTCTTTTTCATTGCATGAAACGATTCAAAGTAAAGCATTAAATAGCGTGACGTCCCTTCCACATCACAACTTGGACAAATGAATGACTGATGTTGTAACGGCCAATCTCGCACAAGAGGTTTATGCTTCTCGGCTAAATAACTCGCAGTATCTGATACCTGACACCACCATGGCATTTTATCTTTCCCTCCGTTTGACAACGTCTGTTCACCATTAGCAATGACAGCATGATTGTATACTTCACAACCAACGGGTATCCCAGTGCATGCCAGCTAGAATATACAATCATAAAAGTGCAATAGTAAAGAGTATTAGCGTGAAGCCTACGAGACAGAGTACAATTTTTTCAGCAGAGCGCACTCACATGAAATTTGGGAGCAGAGCAACCCTTAATGGCGCAAGTGACTACGGCTACTGTGTTATCGGGCTCTGCCATCTCATGATCACCATCTTGACAATTTTGAACTAGAGGAGGAGATCTCACGTCCCCAAGACATTTTGGACACATCCCTTTTTTATCAACTTTGTGAGATTTCCCCGCTGAAGTCGCTTTGCTCACAATAGATGTATCAGCAGAATCTATGGTGAAACTAGCTCGCTTTCTGTTGCTCGACTTCGTGTAATCATCACCACCGCTGCCGTTTTTTTGTGTCGAAGAAGCTGCTGATGAATTAGACGAAGAAGAAATGACTGGAATGCACGTTAGCGGGGCATCAGGTGGAGGCTTCCTCTTCCTTCCCCGTTTGCCTAGAGGCAGGTTATTGACAAGTTTGTAGTGAGCAATGCAATAACCATCACATTTGGATTGTGTCTGCTTGGTGCACCTTATGTAACTGCACAACGCAGCAGCGCTAGTTTTCCCCATCCCCAGGCAGATAGGAGAGAGGAACCCGGATATTAGATATTATTCTCCTTCAGCAATGATCAGGCCCAAAGAGTAATTGACAGAACTGGTACCGCAAATCGCTCATGATCGGCATCATTTGAGATCATTTGCCATGCCAATGCCACTACAGATTACTGATGTACTATCTCCCGTCCCGCCATGTTCAAAAAAAGTGTTCAGCTGCCGCGAGCTGGCGGTCTCCCGGTCTGGAACTACTATATAGCTTGCAACAAAACTGTGAATGATGGATTCTCAAGCTAAGTTTATTTGGAGTGTCTACACAACATAAGTATTATCGATGTGTTCCGTTCATGTAGTTTACAATGTCAATTATTTTAGACAGCATTCCTTTGTAATAAGACACAGATCGAAGATCAAGCAACTCTACGTACTTTTCTATTCTGAGTTGTCTCGTCCTTGATAATCGACACTTGTGCGGTGGTGCCAAGGCTTACACCAGACAAAGATTTGTCTTCTATCCTGCCTTGAAATAGTACATGGATATTAATGTTTCAGCAGCAGCACAAGGGATGCCGAGTGCCGAGCATGTCAAACTAAAGAGACGTCACATCGTTTCTTGAGTAGTAGCGGCAAAATTCAAGTTCTAGCTACGATGTGGCATATATCCCATCCTCTATAACTGGTTGATAATAATACATAATGCGAGGGATACATTGGACGACTCTTGCCTTCATTGTACTGTGATTTGTTCAAAAGTGAGCCTGAAGGTATAAAAACAGGGGAAGGATGAGTTGTTAGTCTATGCAAAACATTTACATTCACAAGAACTTAATGCAAACGCGAAATCCTAGCAATAGAAAGAGTAGACATCGTAACACTTTCTTACCTGCAAAGTTGGTAGGTAGTTGAATATCCAGCTAATCAGCCATCCAAAAAGGAAAGCTCCACTGAACTGGACCCAGGTCTCAATGCCCAAATCATTACCCCGAGCCATAGGCGATCCTTCGCATCTCCACGTATTGTGCGCTGCGTTCAGGATCTTCTAGAAAATAATTCACCTCCTTGGTGGCGTAGTCCTCCGAATGTCCGAGTTTTATGTATTTCTGGATCAGCTCGCTACGGATGGTTTCAAGCTCAGCTTGTTCTTTCATAGACTTATTGCCTATGGGCTTTGTTGGTCTACTTCCAAGCGAACTGCTGTTACCCACCGTTGCGGATGCAAGAGATGATCGATGTAGGGCTGGACCAGTTCTGTATCTTAGTGGCGACGAGAATGCACAAACGTCGACACAAAAGGAGCATGCAACCACGACAAGGCCGTAGAAGATAGAAGAAGTTGTTGTTTTCATCGTGGTAAAGAAGGAAGACGGACGGGATAACTGATGTAGGAGGTGGTGACTATAAATTATGCTGTACTACTGTGCGAATGCAGGAGCAATTATTCTGGCAGCATTGCGTTGGTCACTATCGCCATCTTGTTTGTGCAGTTGTGAAAACAGCCGGCGTGTTGATTGGTGTGGGAGAGACATCTGCAGAATTTAGAACGTCAGATTAATAGTACTGAAAAATCTAATTACCACAATGGCTTTTTATGAGACTAATTAGGTAATTCATAATTTCATTGACAAAGTGATAAGTATAACAAATTATGAAATTAACTCAAGGCTTTATGACGGTTTGCGTGGTTGGCACTTGGACGGACTTTTTCTCGTGGCTTGGCCGACAAAAATGTCGCGAACACGTAAGTACAGTCCTTGGTTAGCCTGAGATTTGAGGACTTATCCCCCCTGTCAGTATGTATAATTATCTAGAGTAAATGAATGAGGGGGTATAAATATTACAAGTGGGGGAAAGCAAATTGGGGGGATTACTTCGTAGAATTGGACTTCTGTCATACGCCAGTTTGTAGGTATGTACTGCTCCTTACTTATCTACATAATCACCAGCGAGCCTGAACCGCTTCGTTTACCTCACCTCCAATGTACCACAGATGCTATGTCTCTATTGTCATCATCAGAAAAGGATATTGCAAGTGACGACGGCATCATTTCTGTCACCGCTACGGCTTGTTCATTAGCAGGAGCAATCAAAGGATTTTCATCTTCTTTTTGTTCTGGGCTCCAACTTTTATGTTGAAGCATCTCATTGGTGAATTCAGAGTTGGGCATCGACAACAAAGATCCATATTCAGTTGCATTGATCCCCACTGAGTGTAGAAGTTGAAACAATCTGAACTCTAGGTTTGATTGTTTGATCTAACTGATTGCTTCAGAATAGATGGATGTTTCCATATTGCGTCTCTCAATTTCTTCCTCGAACCTCCGAACACATTTGGTAAAAGATACTCGATCGTTGCCTGTACACGCCTCTGTGATCGCTTACTAACGAGGACTTTTCTCAGCAAATGACCAGCTTGCTTCTCGCTGAGCTCAAACTCTCTACAAAAATAGCATTTCAAGCAAAATTCTTCAGCTTGTTTCTGCGACAATAGCGCAATGGAGAATATATCAACAGGGTCGCATCCTCGTTCTAACAGCAGCTCCATCCTTGGCTTGATTCGTTTTGATAAAGAAAGAGAGAGAATCTTTGGCTTCAGCGAGAATTGCTCGTTTCAAGTACTTCCAATGAGTCTACTTGAGTTGATAAGTAGCGCCAATTTGTCGTTGTATCTCGCCGGAGCTGTATCGTGGGTAATATAAGGTCAATTTCAGCCTCCTGTCAAGTTAAGCTCAATCTTGAGCTGTTCCATCTGGTTGATATTGTTCGTACCCCAAAGGCTTAGTATTGGACAAAGGAAAGCCTTTTCTAACCAGCAATTCCAGTTCTACCAACGACTTATCGAACAGTAGAGGCTTTGCGCGAGCATGAGATAGTATATCTTCCTTTTTCCACGCATGACAACAATAATTCTAGCTTTGGCTTGAGAAACATCTGAGGATGTCGCATCCCAAGCATCCTGCTGCGGGAGAATGATGTATTCTGCATCATCAGTTTGAGAAACCAAACTCTAAAAGTGTATCCTTGGTCTCCTCTTCATAGATGAGTTTTGCCTCGCTACTTCTCGAGAGCTGCAAAGCGAGTTATATTTCGGAGCTTCGCAACGGTATGCGATAAAAGCTTTGGCTTGGTAAGAATTGCGATGTCGATACTAACACCGACATCTCTCGTCATGAGATAGTCGAGTTTCGCGGCCAAATCAATGGGAAAGTTCTTTCTGAACTGTCGAGAAACGACAAAATCCGATTCCTTCCGAGTAAAGTTTAGCTTCTTGTGCAGTAACATCTTCGCGTCGCACAAGGATAGTTGATATTCAAACTCTTCTTCGGACATCATCAACGTTGTCATCTCATCAAAGCCCCAGCATTGCTCACCTCTGCGACACAAAGATTCACGTAGCCTCATTCTCTCTCTCAAGTCTTGTGTAGACAACAAAAGGTGCGGGTTGTCAAGTGCAATCGTTTTGATGCTCTCCACGTTACCACCTGATAGACTGAGTAAAAATTGGACAGCGTCTTTCAAATTTGCGTCTGAGATGGACACGCCTGCAACTCGTTGCAAAAACGAGTCCAAATGGTCTTGGTTCAAGTGCACAGACGATGTCCTCAAGAAGTCGATTGTTTCAGCATACATATTTTTCAGGGTCCAAGCATGAAATTCTTCATCTGATATGAGAAATAATTCTTTCACTCTTTGCAAATCTTTGATTTCCGCTGCCTTAATCTGCTGCATACGAGGCTCCCATCCTTGCTTTATTGAAGACTGCAAGAGGGACGGTCGCTGCATCAATATTGCTTTGGTGACATTAGTTGCGTTCTGGAGCTCTGAGTTGATATACATTACTTTTCTTTCAAATAATTTGTTTGATCGAACGTACTTCAAACCAGGCATTGTTGAGAGAAGCGTGCGCAGTTCTGTTTTGTTCAAACCCAAGAGCTCCTGTAGATATGTCAGTTTGCTTCTTGATGTACTTTGTAAGTTCTTTTGAACATCAACCAGCCGTTGCTTCCGAAGCTGAGAAGATGCAAGCCAATCCTGGAATTTGTCTTCTGCCATAGAAATACCAACAGTAATTTTATCAGCGGGCAACCCAGCAGATATTACCTTCTCCATGCGTGGTCGAATTCGATTCTCCAGTGAGTATCCAAGAAGTGTTGGTTGTTTTAGCACCATTCTTTTCACTACATCGCCAGTATGATTTGTGTCATTTGCTACCTTCTCTAAATACTCTAACTTGGGAAGTAAATTGTTCTGAATGCCTAGATTCATCAGGGTTGGCATTTTTGATAGAACCAGACCCAATTCCTGCCGTGTCAACCGAGAGTCGAGTTTGTAGCAAATCCTAATTTCTGTTGTAGGTTTCCTTCTGTGTTCAGTCCAACAATCTGAGGAGCTTGGAATATGACTCGTTTGACTTGCGCTGCATCCAAGCCAAGCTCAAACCTCAAAAACCCAGTGACATGCTTTATTTTGAAAAGTGAGTAGCTAAACAGCCTCGGAAATCTGGTAACGATAGGAGCCAAATTCTGTTGCGCTAAATCGCAAGTCAGAAATGTAGTAGTCAGCTATTGGTTTCAAGTGATTATCAAGATTGTAGTCCATGACTTGCGGGAAAGACAGTAGCACCTTCCGCACATTATCCGGTTCAATGTGTAGCCGAAGGATAAAGAAAAAGACTATCTTCTCTCGCAGGTTCTCGTCCACAGAATACATCAACAGCTTCGGATTCTTTTCATATAATCTTTGCAGCTCTTCCAATGAAAATTCAATCTCATTATGTAAAAACTGAAAATCGAGGCTCCAAACCTGTATCTACTGCAGATAATAAGAGCTTGGGTGTACCAACTAACAAGTTTCTAACTCTATCCATTCCCTCAAAGTAATTGTGATCACCAACATACCCCTAGAGTGTTCACAAAGAAAGACAACTTTCTGGATAGATTTGCAAGCGAGTACCCTAGAATAGATGGTGAGTCCAGCACCAGACTTCTCAGCTCACTTTTGCTCAAATCCAATGCTCTGACCAAGAAGATAATTGTTGAACCCAAATTTCGTTCTGCTGAATAGTGCAATATCGCTGGTTGCTTAGCCAAAATTACCCTGACATCCTCATCTGACAAATTCATTGTGCGTCGTAGGAGCGACACTTTCTTTTCGAGATTGCGAGGCGTCACTGGAAGAGAATCTAGTTAATTAAATGAACGTGCTGCCAACAAATCAATTGATAGACGAGAGCAAACTACTCACTGCCTAAAACACTACCCGCTTCCAATGTTATCTTCCACATGGTTTCCTCTGACAGCCCAAGAGTGTTCTGTAAATAATAATATGCAATATCGGGAACTAAGCTTTGAGTAAAATTCAGACCGATAGTTGGGAGAGTATCCGTGGGATAAATACGGTCGCTATCGTCGTACAAATCCGATGCAGCGTGATGCATGGAAGTTTCCCGCCGACATCGGCCTTTCCATCGATTGAGATTGCTGCCAACAAAAGCAAACCCGCTACACAAAACACCACAGAGATAGAAAAAGAGGAATGCCCGCCACAACATTGATGCGACGTCTTAATATTGTTATGAATGGCGGCATGCATGCAACGAAAGCAACGGTGTTGCGATAGGTTGCGATGATGATTGCTGTGCGTGTGCTGTGAGCTGTGAGCTGTGAATGTTGGTAATACCGTGATGGGGAAAGAGGTAGGTGAGAATGTAAGGACAAAGAGTAGGTAGGGACGCCAGCTCCTCCGAACTCGCTTTAGGCATCCTATCATCCTCTCCACCTCTCTCTCCAGAGGATGTTCACTCATCTTATGCAAGCTACGCATATACTTTTATGAAAGTTACCTTTAGAAATACTAATTAACACTTGACAGACCCATTGTTTGAGCAGCTACGCGGAGAGGAGCAGCCTGGAGCATCCATTCTTTTTCGTCGAGTAGTCCCGAAGCCGCGACTAAAATTTCACCAATTAGGGTCTTTCCCAAGTCGGAATTGCACTCATTTGATATTGTTTGTAGAGCCTGGACGACCGGTATAATCCTTTGCGAGATAATATCTGTGAATACAAACTTCATCAACTCACTAGCTTTGTCACGGATGATGGGGTACCAAAATTGAAGTACGTTTATCACCAGGGTGCACAATTCTTTTGCCTGGACAACACTTGCGTATGCAATAGCATCATTTGTCTCGTTATCGAACTCATCAGTCCCATCTTTTGTTACAAATGCGCTTTCCTCTCTTTTGATGTTTGATGGATTTATAACCGGAATTGTACATTCTTTCTATACACTTCCTCACCAATGATAGGAGTGCACCAGACACAGATTCAATCGTCCTCTCACAGCTTTTGCTCGCGTCACTCTCTTCTGCCGACATGTAGGTTACTATCGATTTAAGAAAGGCGCACAGATGTTTTGTCTGATCAGCTGAAAATGGATTGTACACTCCATACAAACCTTCTGTACTTTTCAGCCTCACAAAATGATAATGAGCGCAACAAACGAGCAACAATTACATCTTCAGTGACTTGGAGAAGAACACTATTGCGAAAGATGACATTCCATTGTTGTCTTTTTAAGCACTGGAACCATCTAAATTCTGATATCTCATTCTACACGTAGTTGTGACTCGTCCTTAATGCTATCCGAAAGCCTCAACAAATCCCATCTTTGACACAATTCCAACCGAACCAAAACAGACACCATCTTCACAAGACTCATTTCTGCAAACGAAGTTTTGTAATCATCTGGATACAACCGTTGCCACTCAACAAAGAAGGAGCAAAGATTAGCGATTGATCGGTAATCTTCTTTCACAGAGTTGGGTATCAAGGCAACGGCGTCGTTCAGTGCTTTGCGTCTTTGTTTCCATTCCTCAATTTCTCGTTCGTCAAGATTATCTTCATTGATGCACCAAGCATCCATACCATTATCTTCGCTCTTCAATCGCTTGCGAGTGCATCTTTTGCCGATGATCTAGCCGCTTCATTCGTGCCATTGTTGCCTTTGATGACAAAACACGTCCGAACTCATCAACTTGTGGTTCTTGATCTGCCTCACTGCCATCGACACATGTAAACTTTGATTCCAGTAATCCTTGCTTCTGCCAGCACACTTGCTGCAATCTTCTCCCCACTCGAAAAATCTCTCCAACTTCTTCCTTGTCACATCTACATCCCACCGTCGGGAAGCTTCTTCGACTAAACTGACCATACTATCAAGTTCCCTCAGAGCACCCATCCACGTGGCTAAATCAACCCTCAAACCCTGATAGTACTCTAATGCCTTACCGTGGTCTTGGAGCGTGCTTTGATGTTTTGTCAGTTCATCTTTTGTCGATGCAATTGCAGATTGTTGCCGATGAATACTTGTCGCAAGATCAGATGATACATTCTCCAAGTTGTTGATTGTGGGCTCTAGGGAGCCTTGTATTTCGGCAATAGATGAATAGGTGCTCGTTACTTTCTTCCGATCACGAATGAAGGGTATCACTTCCGTTGATGATGTACCGCTTGATGGCAATACACCCTGCCCTACGTGCCATCGTATCTTCCCATTGTCTATTTCCTTCCTTCACTTCTTCCTCCATCTCTTGTTCAACTTCAGCAGCAGCATCTTCAGGTTTTGTTTGTTTGGATTGTGCCTTTAGGCCATGATCAAATTCGGAAGGATCTACTTCTTCCTCCTTTTCAGCAAACTCTAATGCTTCATCACCAGTAAGGACTATTGGATCGGGCCTGTTGTACTTTTGTGTTGTAGAAAGTGGAATAAATTCCTCCTCATCTTCATCATGTGCTGTTTGTTCCTTGACAACTTTTCCCGACTGCTCAGCTGCTACTGTTGGATTGTTCTTATACTCGTTAGAATCTTCGACAATTTTCTTGCCATGTTCTTGTTCCATCTTAAGTTGTTGCAAAGCAGCCACATCATACTTGACTTGATGTAGTATTTTGATCATGATTTTGTTCGGTATCCGAGGCTGATTCGTCTGATAGAATCATCATCCCTCCGCCGTAAGCCGAGTCCACCACTTCTGCGCTTGCTCTTTTTCGACGACATTGTTGTTGCTACCTTGTTTCGAGTGTTTCTTTCGCTTCTTAGAAGAAGATGATGTAACATTTAGGAGACCGCCACCAACATCATGATCCTCCTCCTCTGGATCAAACGACAGACCCACCGTCGCTGCCGCCGCCGCCGATGATGAGGCATTCCCACCAATTTTCATCTTTTTCTTCTTGCTCTTTTTATCTCTCTTCTTTCCAAGATTACGACGACGATGTTCCTCATCGTTATCATCATCGGAGGAGGATGCGGTGGTACGAATCGGTTTACTTGCCAGCGGCTTCTTTTTGTTACGAGGGACGCCAAACATATTTCGTGTTGTTGTCAACAGTGAAAATTTCCACCACTACTACTCTCTGATCATATTATATTCCAATACAGCTCAGTATGTTAGGAGAGACAGTGCCAAATAATGCATAATGCATGCCACACACTTATCATCTCATGGTTAGCACCTATATATCCGAAGCCTATCCGACCGCATAGCTCCTATATTATTTGTTTAGCCCTTTTATTTTCTACTTCAGCCGCGCCATTTTTTGACCGTTAGATCAATCGCATCAACAAACAGCAGCGGTCCAACAGCAGCAGTAGAGCTATCAGGCGTTGCAATGGCGATGGTCGTGGTAGCCACCACTATCTAAGCATATCTCAGGAGTAGCATGGCGGAGCTGTAGTAGGTGAACAGTAGAGCGTAAGCGTGCAGAACAACCGATGCTATGCCAACGGTTCAAATAGTTGCCTTGGATCCGACGACCGCAGACGCACACCAAGCAGCAAGATCCGGAACAATGAGGACACCTTACAACGAATCCGGAGAGCATCTAGAGGATGACGACGATGATGATGAGACTCTCTCAGATCCGGATGAGACTGGCATGGATCTGCTGGAAGAAACGAGGCTAGAGGAAGACGACGACAATGCTGGTGACGACAACATGGAAGTTGAGGATGGCGGATCAATCAATAATACTGCAAGCGCTACGCCGAAGCCCAGCAAACAACTCAGCAGGAAGGAAGAAAAAATGCGTCGATTGGCCGCTTTGTTGGATAGCGACGACGAAAACGATGAGTATTTGGAAATGTTAGCTCGTAAGAAGTTGGCGAAAGCGCAACGACAGCAGCAACAGCAGCAGCAACAACAGCAGCAGAAACAACATACGCCTAGGCATCATGATGTCAATCATCAAAATCTATCTGCCGATGCCAGCCATGATACAGATGTCATTGCCAATACTTCCTATACACCGCCAGCATTAACAACAAAGCGGTCAGGCAGCTATTCCTTTGAAGAAACACAACAATGGGAACGAGAATTGAGGGCGGTGGAGAATCTAGAGAACAATGCTAGTCCTACGCCAGTACCTAATCATCGACGTACAACTATGGACAAGGTAGATACTAGCTTTTTAGAATCATCTCAATGGCAGCTGCCCAGTCAACTACCCAGTCAGTTACCTAGTCAATTGCCAAGTCAATTACCAAGCCAACTGCCTAGTAAATTGACACAATCTTCTGAGTGGCGTCGCCAATCAAATTCAAATACACCAAACAACAATCGCTCTTCACTGCTGAAAGACAAGGAGACATGGCAAGAAGAAGCGTTCCGCTCTTCTCTTGTGGATCTTTTGAAGACTGTACCATATAGCTACTTTACATCGAAAGAGTCGACAGTGAACGATGAGTTCTGGCTGGGCAAATGTAATGTCAATACCTACCAACGAGGACTCTCAAGATTCCATCACGTCACAACAGGTGGCATCCGCACAACTAAAGCATCAACGTTGCTTTGATGCGGCAGCACGTTCCTTGGCTAGACTTGCCATTGCTTCGAGATATATCAGGCCAAATAATGGCAAGAAAAGCAAAGATTCTCGTCACAATTCCAATAGAGGTTACAACAACTTGGAGGAGGAAAGTCCAGATTTTTCTCCACCCACTCCAAGGACTTTGCCTTCTTTCATGTCTGTGCTCAATGTAATAGATTCCGCTGAGAATAAGGGGTTCTGGGGGAGTGATGCCAACAACATGACGAGGAATTCCAACAATGTATTTTGTGGCCAGAGTGTCCACGGACGCAATGCTCGAACTGTCTATCTACCAAATGATAATGTTGACTTGAACGCAAAGAAGAGCACTCGGTCAAAATCTTCCAATCCATTTGAGTCTTGGACACTGGAACAGATGGCTATTGGGGCAATGAAAGTAGCAGGACAAGTGTGTCACGAGGCAGCATGTGATTCCAACTTTGACTGGACTCGTCCCAAGAATGAAGCACCATCGTGCCGTGTTGCTGGATTCGTCGCGCAAAACTCAGCGGCTACAAATCTACACGAAGAGAAGCATTCCGTCTCTGCAGCTTTGGTGGAGTCTTCACTAGAATTTCTCGCAACTGCGTTTGCATGTTTGGAAAGTGACGTTGTCTATGCAGTGCTAAGATCTCCCCTGCAATCAAACAATAAGTCAAATAATGTGCTCGTAATCGATGCCATCACTTATTTTGCACCAAGTGCAGCGACGGAGATGAACAATGCTTCTCCGCAAAACGCGAGCACAATAGCAATGCTAGCATTGCTGACTTTGTCACGAGGACTTGAAGCAGCTCAGTTTGTCGCTCGGTATGCAACCTCGCTTGATCCATCTTCAATATGTACAACATACACATCGCCCCATTCGATAGCAGAAGAAGGCTACATTCGTCAAAAGCAAAATATTAACTTTGAAGTTGACGAAGGTGGGGTGGGATATCTTTCAGGTCTTAGTAGAGATCTTGGCCTATCTCTAGAGAGCAATGATGGAATGAGGCGTTTGAAAGAATGCGCCGAGTATGCTTATGATTACAGTCTTGACTTTGATCCAATCATTGCTGACGATAACGCAGGCTCATTATACAATGGTTCAGGACACGTGACTGGAAACAGCAGAAACACGCACAATAAATTTCGTTTGGGGCTAATGGTTGACACGCAAGGTGGAGAGGACTTGGCGGCTGACTATCGTCATGCATCTGTAGTCAAAGATCGAATATTTTCTTCGGCGGTGGAATATTTATCGTCAATGGTTCAAGTTGGAATTGTTTCGACATGGCTTTTTCTAACTTCCACTGACGGGGAGCAGACTGATACCAGGACGGTGGACAAGCTTTGCCAGAAACTATCCTCTGTCATTGAGATTCGTGCAAGAATGCGAAGATCTCCCAACCACAACACCGGAAATGAATACGACAATGAAGCAGTGTGTGCCTCTGCACTGAACCTGTTGATTTTGCTCCTTCCTAGACACGAGGAGCAACCTATGCGACACACTTCACTCTCAACCTCATTTCGCAATATGGGAGACGAGTCTACTGGCAACATTTCGGATTTACTCCAATCATCGATGGTGCTAAAGATAGTGGACTTGGCTCTTTCATGGGAAGACGTTTCAAACGAAAACAGCAGCTATGCCAAATACTATGCTTCGAATAATGCCATCTTCTTTCTAACCACTGTTGTAATGGCAGGAGCAGGCGCTTTAATTGAGGAAAATGCACCGAAACAATTGGAAACCTTCCTTCAACGAGTGGACAGACAGTGTGTGCTCACGTGGCGAAGCTGATTCTGATGCAGATGATCCTTATGTGGCATCAGCACTATTACTCCTATTTCATCTTCACACAGACTGTCCGTTGCTTGTTCGCCAGTTTTTTCGGGACTATATTGGTTCAAACAATCAAGGACAATTCTGGGGCTCGGTTTGCTTGTGGTCTCATTAGTTTATGTACAACTGTAAGTGGATTCTTTTTCGCCTGTCTTATACATAATTGTGCCAAGTTCTTACTCGTTTGTCTTTCCATATCATAAACCAGAAATCTTTCGCAGTTGCGTCATGTGCCTCATCACTGCTGCGCGCTTTGATCGAAGGCAACCCCATGGATCGTACCGAAGATGTAACTCTCTGAAATGATTACGAAATCCTTCGATTCTGCTGAGTATATATTCGATGCAATGGATACTGCTTTTTATACGATACATCAATACATACAGACAAGCCTCGAAGAACAACGAAAATTACCCTGGGCTGGAATGCGTTCGTTGGCACCCTAGACTGTGTCTGCTTAGTGACATGCTTGACAAATGTTCTTCTTCGATCAATTACTATAGGTGCATAAAAGTATCATTGGATGCCGATGCAGCGGATGTGATCGACTCGTTCGTGCAATTTCTTGCCCCAGACAGGTCGAAAGGCCATGATTACATCGATGCTCTGACTAATTCGGTTAATGTGTGTCTTTTAACGTTGTTCACTCGGTTTGCTGTGAAGAATATGCAATTTCAAAATGATGAAGCTAGGATATCCTTTTAACATTGCAACAAGATGTTACTGATAAGCTGCTTGGGACCCAATGCTATTGTCAAGATGGAAACTTCAATTATGCAAGGGTCTTCTATCGATCTGATGCATCGTGCCCTAAAGCTCCAAAACTTAATGTTTTCTCTGCACTCTGATGAGCGTTACATGGCCCGCTCACTTACAAGATCGACATCCTTAGTACGAAGAAGAGACGAAGAAACTCGTACAAAACTGGCCAGATCAGAGCAAGAATTAATGCAGCTTTCTTCAAATACAATCAAATGGTGATAGATCGTGACAGCTTAACCAATGCTTTGCACGACCAACGCTCTTCATATGAGCGCAAGCTTGACTTGATGAGGACAGAGGTGCAAATGAAAGCCAAGACAACTTCGAAGGTTCACGCTTCAAGAGCGAAAACTTGCAGACGAGCGCGCTTTACACTACAAAAGAGATTTACTCATTGAACAAGAGACGAGAAGAGCTGCTGAGCACGACAATGAACGCATCTCGAAAGTGAATGAGCAATTGAAGCGCGAATTATCTTGTGATAAGTCGCGTATACAGGAATTGGAGGAATTGTTGGCCGAGGAGCGCAAGTCACACCTTTTGGTAAAATCAGAATTGGAAAAGCGCACTAGCGAGTTATCGCTAGCCTCCGAGGAGTTGCAGCAAACGGTAGCTACAGCAAAAGAGATGCAGCTGAAATTAGCAGCCTCAGAAGAGTCTGTTTCTCTGTTGACTGCAATTCGCAAAGAATCAGAAGAGAAGTTAGAAGATACTTGTGAAAAGCTTATCAAACTAGCACACATTTATCAGACCAAAGAATCGGACATGAAAAAGAAGGAGAAACAGTTTCATATCGCATATAAAAAGGCATCTCAGGAGGCGGACACTGCATACAAACGATACAAGGAAGAAGCACGACGAAACGAGGCATTGGAAACAGAACTGGAAGAAGTCAAGTCGAACAAAGCTCAAAGACACAGAATGAAAATGAATGCCCCGGTCAGTTATCTAAACTCAATGCACAACCAAGGCAACAGCGACAATCGATTGAAGGAGAAGCCCCATGGACGATCGCGCAGAGGGAAAGAAAATTCCATAAAATAGATAGTAAGGGATTATTTTAGCAATGCGTGTTTATGGTTGTGGTCACCATGGCTAACGATTTTTCCAGATAGTTCATAATCTTCATTGTACAGTATTCATTCATGCTGTTTGTTCCTTGTTCACCTTCGCAAGTGGGCCCAACTTTGTTTGATGCAGCCAAACTCCTGCGAGTCGAAAGATGTTGAACACCCCAAAAGACATCCACACGCCAGTCAAGCCGTATATTTTAGGAAAAGTATCGAGAGAAAGCAAAGCTGCACATGTTGCAACAACAGTTGACAGCGATAGTTGCAGGAAATTACCGCATCCAACCATCACACCTTCTCCGATGAAAACAAGCCCATTCATGATTTGATAAACACTTGCGAGAATACTTGGTATCACAGCTGCTCGACGTACTTCCTCCAACGGAGATGACTTCTGAAGTGCAGGCAACAGCACAAGTTGCAGAGACCCGAGGATTATACCCAGAATGAAGCCCCAACTCATGATGCGATTCACCAATTTCTTGGCTGCAAACTTCCCTCCACTCTTCTCTCCTGACACTGGGTCCTACCCTCTCAATCATCTCGTTTGGAACAATAGTTTGTGCAACAGTAGATAATGCCAACAAGACAATACCCCCAATCTGGAAGGTCTGAATTGCCAAAGCGTGCGCCGCTGCCGCGAACACCATCGCTGTCCAATCCCTGCGTCACTCGAGCCACTGCCAAGAATGTCAGGTTCAACGCAACGTTTCTTAGTTGCAAAGCAGCACCTCCTTTTAACAGTGGCTTCAGTGCGGTCCACGAAGGAAGTCGAAATATTTTTGACCACCTAAACATCTTTCGTTTCAGCATCAGTGCTAAAAAGCTTGCAGCACTTATCACTTCTGAAAACAGTGTAGCAAGTGCAGCCCCTGAAACGCCCATCTTCATTGTAAACATTAGAATGGGATCCAACACTGCATTGCACATATTCGAAAAGAGACTAATTTTCAGAGGTGTCTTTGTATCAAGAGTCCCTCGAAAGGCAGAAAATCCAATAATAGATACCAGGGACGGCAGGAATGCAAATGATCGGATGAAGAGATATGGTTTTGCATATTTGAGTGCTGGAGCTCCATCTGTCAACACCGACGACAAAACCTTGTCTGGGTACCGTAACATTAGCAAGCTTCCAATAAGTGAAACATAAAACCCTGCAACTAATGCCTGACTGACAGCATCTTGCACTTCTCCTTCATCGCCTTTTGCAGTTCGCCTTCGAGACAAGAGTAGCAGTGACCGAGGGTAACACTGATATTATCCAAAATGCGCTAGAAAAAACTTGGTTTGCAGCCGCTTGTCCCGCAACAGCCAAAGCGTTCCCCATTCTATTTACCCAGAAAAGATCCACTGCACCAATGAGCGGATTGATTGCAAAATTAGGCAATGCAAGGCAAAGCTATCTTCATCATTCTCTTGTCTAAATCATCAAATTGAGGCCACATAGAGATGTCTTCCTCATTGTTTGCACTGCTTGTTTGAGTGTTTTGTGCTGATGTATTTTGCAAAACAGGTTCCTCATCATTCTTACTCAATGCATCAACGATAACATCTTCCCCGTCTACACCATTTCCTCCGGAAGCAACTATTATTTCATCTTCGTCCGTAGATGCATTTGACATGAAACGCGACGAAAACTCATTTCTTCTTTGTGCAATAGGGTATGGTGTTGTAGTCACCCTTCTACCCCTACCAAGGCTGCTGGCGTGACGCTGATTCTGAATTGAAGAGGGATGTATAGCCAACGATTCAGCTACAAGAAATGATGCAGCAACCAGAGAGAATGTTAGAAGAATTCGCCCTGCAGAAGCAGATGCACATGTTCGCCGAACGTCGGAGCTGTGTTGCGTCATTTTGGATGATTTATGTATAAATGAGACTGGCCAGAACCCAATGAGACCTTAAGGACCAAGGCCAAGAAGACTTCGATTGTACTTGCCAATTTCAACTGCTGTCTAGGCGGCCAAGTGCCAAGTAGTACCTGGTAAGAACAATGTTTGGCCTGTGCGGTGTCAACGAAGTTACGCAGTGCGTGCACAAGCAAGCAAATAGGATGGATGCAGCTGTGTCTTTGCTTGACACGGACATGCGATGCGTGCGTGGCGACACAGATACCCGCGGTCATATTTTATGTCCACATTTTCTCCTTCTACTCCTCTTTCCGAGGAGAACGAAAGGAGTATCCATCCACTCACGCAGTCATGATAATCAAGGTTATGTCAGCTACTTCGTGAGAAGTTACTGTACATACTTAGTCGGTACTAACGAAGGGGAGTATCACAGTAGGTTTCAATGAAGCAAAAGTAGACATGCATCTGCCCAGAAGCTTGGAGTTGAACACAAATTTATGTAGCACAGTACACAACTGATTTTAATGAGGAAGTATCCCCATGGAGTCTGACCTGTCGATCATGTTCTTGTAATGGCCGTCCTGGTTCCTGAGCAAGTCTTCATGGCTGCCTTGCTCAACCACCGCGCCATTCTTCAAAACAATGATACTATCAGCATGGCGAACAGTTTGCAACCGATGTGCAATAACGATCGTAGTCATACCTAACTCATTTCTGTTCTGAAGTAGATCGTTCAGAGCCTCCTGGACTGCGGCCTCGGAAAGCGGATCAAGGCTTGACGTGGCTTCGTCAAGAACCAACAAAGCAGGCTTCCTTAGAATTGCTCTTGCAATTGCTATGCGCTGTTTTTGTCCCCCAGATAATGACTTTCCACGTTCTCCTACATGCTCATCATACTTGTTTGGAAAGCTCTGAATAAAGTCGTGAGCATGACCCACTCTTGCCGCCTCACATACTTCATGAAATGGGGAAGAAACAGATCCGTAGGCAATGTTTTCTCGAATCGTGCCAGAAAATAACACTGGGTCTTGAGTAACCAATCCTATCTTTGACCTATGCGCTTTCAAATTGATATCTTTCAGATCAATTCCTCCGAATGTAATTGATCCTTCATCAGGATCGTACAGTCTTTCTAGCATGGAAACAATCGTACTTTTTCCGCAGCCAGAATGCCCAACCAAAGCCACCACACTTCCACTTTTGATATTGAGCGATAGCTTATTCAAAGCTAAGCTCTCCTTTCTTGTAGGATAAGAAAACGAAACATTTGTGAACACAATATCCTGACCTGTCACCATCTCATTCATCGATGCCTCTCCATCAGAACTTTTCACCAACGCGTTACCCGTAGCTGGTGGCGGCGGGTGCCTATCCAAAATTGCAAACACTCTATCACCAGCGCCAGAGCTTTTGATAAGTGATGAGTATGATTGGAATAGATTCAGTGTATATTCCTGTAATTGGCCCTGATACAGCATGAAAGCCAGAAGAACCTCTGGTGTCAATGTTCCAATCTCTACAAAGATTGAACCGAGAAGTAAAAGTGCGGCCTGAACAAAAGTGTTGATGAGGAAGGTACTGACAATCATGAAGTAGATCCCTGTTGCAATCACCTGGCTAATATTGAGAGAGTACAGCTTCTCAATCTTGGCATCGTACTTCTCACATTCATACGCCTCTTCCGCTGATGTCATAACTGTCTTGATACAGCTGATACTCTCGTAGGCACTTGTTGTGGCATTAGCAAGCGCTGTCTGCACTTTTTTTGCATTTTTTGCCAACCAGTCTCCATACATCTTGTTGATGATCCCAACCACTGGAACGATCCCAATGGTGCACAAGCCCAGGTATGGACTGCGAATAATCATGTAAGTTGCAATGCCTGTAATCCTGACAACAGCTTCTACAGAAAATCGAAAGAACCAAGTCAGATCTCCAGCCATCTCGCCGCAATCAGAAGTTAGTCGAGACATCAGTTCGCCCGTATTCGTCTTATCGAAGAAGGCCTGTTCTTGTCTCATCATGGCAGCAAATGTATCTATCCTTACTCCTTTGACAATATTCTCTTTAGCGTAGCCGAACAAGAACAGCACCCAAAAATCGAGGATTGCATCCACTGTGCCAGACAAAAATAGCAGCAGTACATTCCGTTTTGCACCGTCGTAATCCTCATCAATTAGACTACCAATTGTGGTGGAGACAAAATGAGGGATGGAAAGTGAAAAGGGCAATCTGATAAGAAGCACGGAGACACCGAGCCACAGGTAAAGTGATTCTTTCCCTGCCAGCTTCAGGAGGCGTGCAGTCCCACGCAATCGGGATGTCTTCTGCCGGTTGCTGGAACTAATTTGATTGTTCAATTCTTCATCTCCCTCCATAGTAGTCGGTATTGTTTCAGTGTCGCTGCTTTCGCTTGATCCACCCTCATTCAAAGTACTATTGTTTTCCTCATCGGCATTGTTTCGTGGAGATCTGTAGAAGCTGTCTGAGAGGATACTGTTTTCATCATTTACTCGAAGCCCATCTTCGTACTGGTGCAAAAGTGGCTCAAGATTGTCAGTGTGAATTTGCCTCGGTATTCTCGTTCTTCTTCTTCTTCGACGACAACACCACGAACTACTGTTGCTACGGGGTCTACGATGATCGTTCTGATTTCCTCTTTCATCGTTTCGAGATGTTGATCCTGGTAAGAAGGTACACATCAATCCAAACGATGTCAAGCACAGAATGCCAACTCCAGCCCACAAAATTGTTTGATCTTTAACCGAGCTGCAGTGAGCGCTATGAGTTTTATCATAAAAGTGGCTGAATTCAGCATCATCAAGGTTTACGAGACCAATAATGATGAGCGCAAGTCCAAGCGTACTGTGTAGGAAGAACAGCGTTCTGAGGAAGAAGTAGTCGGTCAATACTGATTCGTTGTCATAAACCTTTTTTCCATAGTGGCAGCACGGCAGCAGCGGTATCAATAGTCCGAAAGATGATACTACGACAGATAGTAGACACGCACCGGCAATCCTCACTGTGTCACGGCAGGGCCAACTCACGTGTGGATGACATTTTCGGTACTCAAACTGTCCACGTAGGAATCCGTAGAAATACATTGCGTATATTTTTCAAAATACACCCCTGAGAGGAAAACCCCGAACATTTTCGTGATCCCCATGCTTTTGCGAGTTAGAATATGCTGGGGGTTTTCCTCTCAGGACTTTGTGTGACGAATAATTAATGTAGTTAAATGGACTATAGATTTGTATAGATTCACAACTTTAAGGTCTTTGTGTGTGGAATCAGGTCTGCTTTGTGGCAAAAAAGGTTTTTTTTGTTCCCGCCATTTCTAATTTCATTTTCCTTCAGCATTTATCTGTCATTGCACATAGTAACCATGTCGTCATGCCGCACTACCGGCCCTTCGCCTAGCCGCAACAACGGCGGCGAAAGCATACGAGACTCAGGGAACGTTTCATCAACACCTAAGCTTCGGTCTAGGACGCAAATTGTAACCCCGGCAACTACCACAAATGAGCAAACGACGTCCTCAACGAAAGGCACAGGTGCACATCGACGCAGGTCGAAGAGGGGTTGCCAGTCATCTGAACGACTGACACCTCCTAAGTCATATTTTACTGACCGCCAAGGCAAAGTCACATGTTTGATGTTTGGTCTCGATCCCAGCAATGAGGCTCATAAGAGAGTGATTTGTGTTGGATGCATGAGATGTGTTGGCAACGCTATTGTGGTGCCGGATGTAGTAAGAAACAAAACAAATCATGAGCGTAATGGCAACCGAAAGTGTGAACAGCCTTGGCATATTGGCAATGAAGATCATAGAGAGGAACGGAAAGAAATTGTTCGTCGAGATTTCCTTGCATTATTCGACGTAGACGAGCCCGAAGTGTGTGCTGATGCAGACATCACCACCAGGAAGTTGACAAGATCGATGAAGGCGCATCTTCTGTTTGGTCTCCATCTTTTGAAGCAGCTGCAAATGTGGGGCACTCTTGGTGGTATAGATGAACAAAACATAGAGACCTGTCATGCGATCTGGAATAAGTTATTGCGCCAGTTTGGAGCTACCCGTGGCAATGAACTCCAGAAGAAAGTGTTGAGTGAGTATCTATTTCAAACTTCACCATTTTTACATTGTGCAAAAGATCATGTGAAGAAGGAGACCAAGTCAAAACGGAAGAAGAAAACGAACAGTGGAGTCCAGAATTCTCGGCGCTGCGAAGAGGTTACTGATGTCGCATTGGTTGATAGTAATGTCGTGCTTGGTCCTTTGGCGACTAGCATCAATGACGAAGAGGCTCTCCACCAAGAACTAGTACTCACGGATGAAGTTGTTGCGGATGATGTTGCGGTAGTTAACAGTGACGGCAGCGATGATGATGCAGCCATAAAAGTGACAGAAAATGATACTATGATCAAAATTTGCAATCATCCTGGTTGTGGGAAAATGCGGCTTGCTATGGCATGGCGTATCCATCAATATGAGTGCCACGAAGTGGTTACCACCGATACCAACAGTGGTGAGGATATGAATGTTGATGGTTGATGCCAATTGGCAGGCTTAGTATATGTATAAATGTAATTGTGACTATGAGATGGTAGATTGTTGAATTAGTTGCATTTTAATTGGAGATATTCATCATGTAAGGCAGGTGGAAGAGAGACTCGTCATGGTTGTTAGCTAGAGAGATACCTTGGCTTGATGGAAAAAATGCTATCGCCAACATCGCTAAAATATCCAAAATGTAAGGCTGGTCGGGCCGTGGTGTCGCTCTCTACAATTATGTTGGAGTCATCGTCAGAAGCTGCATCTTCGATTCTCGATAGGCACGGGTAGAGTATGTTTCTTGCAGTAATCGGCAATGCCAAGAATATTATACCAATCGCTAGCAACGTCACGGTGAGGAGTAGCGAGAAAAACAAGGCCGCTATTCGAGCCGGTGCACATTTTCTTCGACGTGGACGTTGTGATGACGCACGATTATTTCGCTGGAACAGTTCTTGCGGTGGCACCTCGAGTGGAGACTGCCAAAACGAATCGCGAGGTGGGTTCGGTGGCAGTGACATAATTGTTATACAAACTGGGCAAGGTGGAGATAGCTAGCAGCCAAATCTTCTTCGCATGCTTTTGTTCTTGACGTTGGCGTTGGGCGCGTCGCGTGATGGTGATAGAGATCAGAGTTCATTCAGAATCATTCAGAAGCCCCACGCAATTCTGTTCTTGGTATTTTCCTACGAATTCCTATGCACAATGATACCCGGGACTCAGTTGAGAAAAAGAGCCTTGGCTGGAAAAGGAGAGAGACACACGCTTGGCTACAACATCATAAGTAGGTAGCTCGTGTGGATTGAATGGCTAGACAATACGCACTATCTACAACCTGCTGAAGTGTATAGAACAATGTTATACATGAAAAAAATTCTGGTGATTGTCTTAGATTCATCTGCCTCTTGGTCTTGATTGGATTTGGAGGAGCAGTCGCTCTATCCGATTTCCGGCTGTTTGTTTTTTACTGCGTTCTGAGCTGCTGCTACTTCTATTTCCATCGCACTGCTTGTGATGGTGTCGGTAATGTTTGGTTTGTATGGATGAGAAAAGTGATGTTGTGAGGGATATAAAGGAGTGTGTAGAGTTGTTGGTAGATGCTCATTGCATCGTAGTTACAAAAAGCATATTCATACTAACCTAACCAAAAGGGAGAACATTCTTGATCACAATACTTGCGCCTGAAGTGACCCGAAGCTCTGCGTTTCAGAATGGTACATCTGGCTGCAGCAAGTGTGCCAATTGTTTCAAGATCTTTGGGCAGATCCAACTCCACTTTACAACGTGCTGAGGCGCTCGTCCGCCCATGTAGACGAAAATATGTCCTCTAATACGGCTTGATCCGCCATGATATGAAGGAGTTAAGCAAATTACCATAGACTAATAGACTATCATTTCTTATTGCGGCAGCTTGACATACGAAGCTGTTCGCTGCTTGTCTATGTCACTTGCCTCTCTCGTGCATCACACTAAAAATCTATCATTATTTTTCTGTTACATGTAACGTGTTTCAGTGTAACTTGTAACTTCAACATGACCTGGATGGATACCAGCTCACTTCTTCACCATGACGAATTTATAAGTAGGCAACCTTCGACCTCCAAGCCCGCTACGGCCTGCCGTTACTCAAACAGTGGCAAGAAACCTGATGAGGCCAATTAGCATTGCAACGGGTTCGTCATTTTTCCTGCACAGACTCCTTCTTGGTCCTTGCCCAATAGCTGGCGGCGATAGTGAGGAACTAGGAACTGCAAGGCACTTTCACGCAAATCGTAAGTGAGAAGCCTGATCCACCGCGCTCAATTCAAATCAGCCCATTCAGGTTTCATGCTCTGGATGGTGATGTACTTATGGTACTCTACCATCGGCAATCGTGATATTCTAGAGCAATATATCTATATGAGATATTGCTGTGGCTGTGCGCTCCCTTCTTCTGCTACCATCTTTGAGCTCTTACTAAGTGCTGTCTATACTTAACATTATATTAACTCCAACATTTTAAGCATTAATCTGTATGTTGTAGCACAGCTGCTCGATATTACCAAAGCCAATACTGGCACATCGTTCAATCTCTTCGAAGCCAAGCCCCTTCTGCTTCATTTCTTCAACGAGTCCAGGAATGGAGAATAAACGCCCACAAAACAATTTCTCGGCAAACTGAAACACTTCAATATCTGGTTGATTATGCTTCATTACGAAGGAAGCACCGTCGTTATTTGTGAAAGATGTTGCAAGAAATTCCTTGTATTCAGAGTCGCTGTTGACTCGCAGTGCACCTGTTTCCTCTGCAATATTTTCCGCTGTCGCGTTTGATGCTGGGAGGCCAAATGCGACCGGATTCGGCAGCAACCGACGGAATTGCGGTGTCTCATAGAGCATTACTGACGAAGATACGGGCATCTCGCTCAAGCCAAACCATGCTATGGAACACATCCTTGCCTTTGCTCTTGGAACTGTGTGCTTTAGTTCATCAAAATCATCGTATGCATAGGCTCCATTCAGCATTTTCGTCAGTATATTACGGTAGCGAGGACTCTGAACATTCTCAACAAACTTTTCCCAAGTGTGCGGTTCGCCATCCTTGACTGATGTGTGGGGATAGTGATAGAAAAACGCACTCACACTTCTTGAGACAGGATGACGCAAGGTTGTAATGACAGCCTCATCTCCGTCATAATTTGGTCGATGGTCGGTGCACCCTGTAACTTGCGGACACAAAAGATCTTTTCTTGGACACGATCCTACTGGATCACCCGGAAACGCGCAGCAGGGGTACCCGTCGGGGTCACACCCAGCAAGTGCTCTTGCCGTCACCGAGAGTGCAGAAGAGCCTGATTTTGGAATACGGACGCTGTTGAGTAGCTTTCTGCTTCGTAAAACTATTGTGGACTGGTGCTGGGCCTTGAGATCTGGATAATAGCTATTCTCAATGTTAGCTCCTTCAGGGGTTACTGCTTCGATGTGTCTCCAAAATCGATCCAACGAAAGAGAGTAAGCAGCTTCCTTCCATGATGTGCCTGCGCCAAGAGCGATTGAAGAGGATAATGATCTTGCGATATCCTCTTTAGGAATACTGAATGCATGCCGTAAACTATTCTCTCCACCGATGATAAATCCGAACTTTTCAAAGGCGTGCATCTTGGATTCGCCTTCTTTCTGAGAGGTATAGCAGTGTGCTACAAACACATCCTCCAACATGCCCGCATCACGATCGCAACGCCGCACAACTTGTTCGTAGGGTAACAAGGATACCTTTATGTTATGTGCAACAACCTTGCCAGAGAAGGAACGGATAATTGTCTTATCCTCCTGAGTAAAGGCTGCCATGGACGATGGGTCGTTGATATTCACCACATCATTGGAACGGTACTGAAGATTCAATACGCAATTTATCGCTTTCTGATCATCATTTTGATACTTCCAAACGTCGTTCTCAAGATTGCGTGCCAATTGTTGCACATCAGGTGAGTTTCGAAAGTAAGCAAATCCAAAACAGATGGTCACAGTGTCGAGATGATTTATCGGGTCTTTCTTTAATTCCTTTCCCAATGCACACTCTTCTGGAAATGTTCCTCGGCTTGCTACAATATTGGATGATAGATGTTTTGGATGATTATACAATTGGGCAGGGTCCTTGAGCCAAATAGCATCAGCATCCGTGTAGAGCACGTTTACATTCGAAAATGTTTCGATAACACGTCGCATGATGCCAAGCCGTACCACCCACAATTTCTGGAGGAAATGATCAGCATTCCTGATGTCCTTGCCTGGATTTAGATTGACCAAAAGTGTTTCACCTAAATTTGTCAACTTGTCTTGCATTCCTGGAGAAGAGAAGGCTACAGCAACCTCTTCATAGGCCATTTCTGACACGGCAAAAATACTTAGGATGCGTCCAGAGTTGTCATGCTGCTTATAATGATCCAGCCACACACCAAATGTTTCGAGGTAGGTAGTGTCGACGAAGACAACCACCATGTCTTTCGAGTGATGCGCTGTCACCTCACTTAGGCGCTGATCGACAAACAATTCATTCAATGATGGAAACATATAGAGTGCGTAAGAGTCTTGACCAAGAAGTTGTTCTTCAGCATGACGATGACCATGACTGGTCTCGAATTCATTCTGCCAGAGTGTGGAGTTTGGATCCCTCATCAGAGATAATTTCAGGGTGTCTTCGGAGGGATTCGTACGCGACGCAGTTGATTTTGGATCTAGAAGGCGACGGTGTGTTTGTGTTTCATTCTTCACTCCAAAGCCAAGGTAGGATAGTGAGCCTACTGTTAGGAGCAGAACTGTGATAAACGACAGTGCCGTCCTTTGTTGAGGGTAAGGGATGAGATGATATGGTCGCCACATTGTTGTTGTCAAGTTGTTACAAATGTAGAGGAGTATTCAATGGCCGTGATCGATACTATGTTGTATTTCGTAGTGCGATGCTGGTACCAACATTAGGTTGTACACAATGCTGACCTCCTAGCTGTAAATGGCTGATCTTTTGAGGACCCTCACCGTGAGTGAGATCATTGCGTACGGACCGACGAATTGAGCGTTCCGTGTTGGCTGCTGCAATAAGTATTTAATTTGTTAAATTTGTGAAGGAGGTCATTTAAAGTGACTACCGCGGACCCCTTCGCGACAAGGTCATTGATACCACAGGTACGTTGCAACTAATAAAAGGCAGAGACATTTGAAGTTGTAGGTTGAAGACCCCTTTCAAATGTTACTGAAAGAATGTAAGAGGTATTGCTGGACGGTTCAACAAATCCATAGAAAAAGTACCGTGCGGTGTACCAATGGTACCGTATGGTATCAGAAAGGTACCGTATGGTATCAGAAAGGTACCGTGTGGTATACGAAAGGTCGCAAAAAATGACCCATGACCAAATAATAATAATTCCTGAGAAAAAGCCTGCGTTCATACTTTTTACTTAAAACATGGGATGAAGATGAAGAGCCTTTTATGGTAAACAAAAAATAACCATGAGTTCTGGCGAAAACCAGGATCTGAAGAAAGTGTTGCTGTAAGTACCTGATTTCGATTTTGCAAGGAAAGTCGCAGTTTGAAAACGTGTGCTGATGGATCGTCTACAACACACGGAGCAGAGTGCGTGGTGCGGATTTTCTTGAGGAGTTTTATTTTGTTTTGTATGTCTATTACCTACTAACCTCTTGGGCATCCGCATCATCTCCAGGCACCGGCCTCAACAAGGTTAAATCGAAACGGTGTAATGACCCTTTGAAACTTTTGTTTCTAAAAAAAAATCCACCATAAGTCGCACATACCCACCATCAGCGTGGTACGTATTGTATCGACTGCAGGGGCCAGGAAGTCCTGTCTTCAGCAATGTTGTTACACATGTTGGATGACAGATAGACCGATGTGTGCACCTGTACCGGGAGAAGAGGAAGATGAGTGGATGCTCTGCCTAAAGGCAAAGAAATGGCTACCCTAGTGAGATGCTGCAACTTACCGTTCTTGTTGTAGTGATCAGGATGAGTTAGAGACTTGAACATGTCTAGTAGGCTGCTACAGCTCTTTTACGTAGATAGTAAAGTAACATGGGGCAAGTACAATCATAGTTATATACCTAAAAGCTTTGATCCCCATCCACTCATGTCCATAACCATCAGAACGCATTCAAATGAAATGAGAACAATGATGACCCATTCTAACGTATTGCTCTTTTGTGCATGCATGACCTCCAAAAAGAACTTGGCATTTTGCTGTATAAGGTTGAGTTTGAACTCAATGTGCTACGAATACAAAACTTGTTGGATGAAATCGACTGAAATATGTCAAATGAGGAAATAACTCGACTCAACTATGCAAATGACTTACTCTGAATCGTTCATCCAAGTCAAACTCTTTCCTCATTCCTTCATGCAAACCCTCGTATTGACTCAGGTGCCATGCAGTGTCACTCCTATCTTTGATACCCATCTTTCCAACCATTTCAATAAATAAACTGTTGTTGCGTGCCACTACTTGAAACAACGTATGTCTTTCCATGCTAGTAAAATTCCCAGTACTCTCCACAGAGGAGTTGATGTCTGAAAAGTTCCTCAAAAGCTCATCTACAGTATCAAGATGCCAGTCCAAAGCAACGGTTTGCCCCATAATATTGGACACAACGCCCACAGTATTCATATCTAATACTCGTACCAATGCACGGTCAGCTGTTATCTTTCCAGCTGCAGTCTCAAGCTGTGGCTGGAGAGCTATCTCAAAAAATTCCCTCCGCTCGAATCCGACAGGGATCGGATGAGCTGCATGTTTCTTGATTTGTTCAAGTAAGCGAGAAGCTTCTTTGGTACTAATGTTGAAAAAGACAACAGATCCGAAACGATATATTGCAACATATCGTGGAACAGACGGTGACAGCGACGTTGGACCAGTAGCTGGAGGAGGCGACAGTTGAATGATGACATTGGTACGTCCAAACACGTGACGGATTATAGGTGAGGTTGCAAAGAAATCAGCAAGAGGATGTGACCGTGGCATTCCGCTACCAAATACTTTACTCAACACTGCGACCACGTCTATTGAGCTAGCAGCTTGAACTGACCTCACGCGTATTCTTTCTGCAATATGTGATTCTTCTTCCTCTTGCTGCTGCCTTTCATCGGGCAGAAATCCACTGTAGGCGTCATTATTGATAATTTCCTCCAATAAAAGAGAGGAACGTCGATTTTGAAGCGACTGTCGGAATGATTGAGAACTCATCTTGGCACTTCTAGAATAGGAGCTTGGATTGCGAATGTTTTCATATAAATTTCGCCACCAATGCGAGGAAATGACGTCATTGACACTCTTTGGAAGTGAAGTTTGGGAAGGTTTTGAAGACGCATCGTCCAATTCATTTGCAAAATGCCTTAATTGTTGAATGTCATGAGCTTCCTTTTCCTCCCAGTGAGATGAAGTTAGTGGGACAGACAATGACGATGCAATGTCTGCGGGTGGCTCAGGAAGTGTTATCAAATCATTTGTTAGCTGTGGCGTTTTCAATAAGCGATATTTATAACCGCTCAATCCGCTGTCGTTGCCTTTATGAATAGATGATGAGCTGCCCTCATTATTTTCATTTTGTGAGCTGATGTCTGATGTGGGTGATGGTCTCCTTTTAATCCGTATATGACGATTTGCTGTATTTCCTTTCACATTGTTTGCTTGTGACTGAGTAGTTGCGTCAGCTCGCTCATAGGTGACATTGCTTGAGTTCTTCTCCAGTGATGGATTTCTTTCGTCATTCTTTTTTATCTTGACCTGAGTTGAAAATGATGTTTGCATAGATACATATTTTGCTGGCGATAGATCTGCTCTAAAGACAGATTTTGTTGTTGCCACAGATGATTTTGAAAAAGATCGCGCCACACAGGTCTGCTGAAGCATCATCTGTCTTCTCATGAAATAATCAGTCAAAGCATTTCTATGTAGAGAACGATGCGTTGTGCAAGAAGTTGTGCACGAGCCTGTAAAGCAAAATCGTGCCAGGGATGTGATCATAGTCGACTGGGTAGCGGACGATACCACCATTATTCACAGGATGGCAAACAAAAGATAGATGTGTAGCAGACAATGCTGCAGTGCGGTGGCAGGTGGCCTCTCCAGAGGGGAAGCTGTGGCAGTGGTAGAGCAGTGGCAAAGTACTATCTACCGCAGGCGATAATGCAAGAGCCAAAAGCAAACTAAGCTGCCTGCCGCAATCGTTGGCCCTCGTGCAATCAGGACTCCTTTGGAAACGAAACGGTGTGACAGGTTCGAGGTTGAAGCGAGCAAAGACAGCATCCGTTCGGCATTTTCTGTTCGCTCGGTTCGCCGTTCGTTCGGACTTCTTGCCATGTTGAATGAATCTTCAAGATGGAAGATGATGAAAAGTTATGGGGATGCACAAGTTAGAGTTACAGGCCACGTTCAATCCCATTGCAATAAAACTCTTCTTCTTCGACAGAGGTCTCTGCAGTTAGCACTTCTCGTTTTTGTGCCACTTCGACGCATGTCCAATCTAGCTAACAATTGAGCTTATTATTGATCAATAGATGTAACGAATAGAATTATTATGACTTAAAATATAAAGGAAACGATCAACGTTTTTGGATTCGGTTGCTTTCATTGGCGATGTCATGATAGACCAGCCTCGAGAAAGCATTCCGAAACATGAGAAACGAGAAACCAGATAACATAAATATGAATTTGATTGATGTCCGACACTACGTAGGTGTGACATTCTACCCCTCCTAAGAGGGCGCAACGATTTGTTGTAAGACTTGAGGTGTAGGTGGCCTGTAGGGCTTGACGCGTCGGATGTTGAGACGCTCTTGTAGATGTTGGGTGAGTTGAATAGTGATGTTACCATTGACATGGATTCTTGTGATAGTGAAGGGGCCCTTCCAACGATCATCGAGTTTGGCAGGATCGAAGATCTTCTTCATGACTTGTTCTCCAACGCGATAATCGTAGCTGTACCGCTTGGCGTTGAGTCGTTTGGCATCCTTGTCGACACGGCGTTGGCGGCGAAGGTTGATCTCGTTCATATCATATTGAACTGGAAGGTTGAAGATCATATCGCGTCCAAAGGCCAGTGCTGCTGGGGCATACCCAGTAGATTGCGACGGGGTTGCACGGATAGAACTGAGAGTATCAGATAAGATTGTTCCCATCAAGTCTTCGGCTTCAGTCAAGGTGCGAGGGTTGTGATTGGAAAGTTGAGCTCGAATGGAGTTTCCCATAGTAAGATGCAGGCGTTCGATGATCGCATTGCTTTGGGGGTTACGAGCTGTCGATGGGGCTGATGCAATACCAGCATCGTGCAACAACCGCTGGAACTGAGGTCCAATAAATTCACCACCTTGATCATGAGCGCAAACTTCGGGTCTTGGATATCTTGAGAGCCATAATTCATTGAACTTGCGAGCTACGTTTTCGCTAGTCTTGCGCTTGATCATGATGGCATCTGGGTAACCAGTGGCACGATCGATTGCCGTCAGGGCATAGAACTCATAGGCTTTACCGTGCCGTCCTGATGTTTTGACATACCACGGGCCCACAAGGTCTACGTCACATTGCTTCCATGGATTGAGATCTTGTACTTGACGTGGAGGGAAATGGCCATAGCCGCGTTGGCCAATCTTTGTGCGCTGACAAACATCGCACGAAAAGGCTGCTATTCGGGCTGCTAATTGGGGATGATAGAACTTGGAAAGTGCATAAGTAACTGCCTTTGCTCCTGGATGATTCAACAGGAGGTGGAAGTATTCAATCGCGGCATCCACGGCATTGTCTGTGAGGACTATCTTCAAGGTCGATTCATCTTGAGGAGTAGGGCTATAGCAAATCAGCGACGTATCATGGCGACCAAACGTTCGACGATGGTAGAACGTTGGGGAAGTAGTGAGCTTCTGCTGAAGGGTAGGACAGCGGCTCTGCTCTTCTGCAAGCCATTGATAGCGCAAAGGGTTCTGGACGGTAGAAGGAAGATTCATGAACTGTTGCAATTGATGTAGCGGGAACTCGTCATCACTGGCCAACTCTGCTAGTTGTTCTTCAAAGATGCTGGGTTCTTCATCTTGATTGACATCTTGGGGAACTGGATTGAATTGAACTGGAGTAGGGGATAGTTCATCCTGCCTCTTCTCGGCTCCTGAGAAATCAAACTTGGGGAGTCGACTGTACGCGTCCGCTAGCACATTAAGCTTGCCTGGATGATAGAACCATTCGGCATGAAAAGATTCGAGGAAACATCTCCAACGAAGGACTCTCTGACTGTTCAAGTTAGAGAATGTAAGGTTGCGATGGTCAGTGAAGATTTTGATCTTTGCTCCAAATAGCATGGTACGATATTCCGTGAGAGTGCTGACGATTGCCAGGAGCTCCTTCTCCATCGTTGTGTATCGAGACTGTGCCGCCGAGAGTCTTTTGGAGTAATACGCAACAGGGCGCCCGCCTTGAAGTATGGCTGCTCCCAGTTGATAATCAGAACTGTCCGTGTAGACTTCAAAAGGCTCATTGTGGTTGGGGTAGGCACACAAAGCATCACTTGCAATAACTTGCTTCACTTCCTGAAAAACTTTCTCTAATTCTGGAGTCCAAACGATCGGTGCTTTCTTCTTCTGAATACCGCTGATAAGTTGAGTGAACGGAGAGAGGAGATGGCTTCGTCGAGGCCAGAAGTCACGATACCAGTTGATGAGGCCCACAAGCGTTCGCACTTCGCTAGCGTTGGTAGGCCGTTTCAAATCAAGAACCGCTTGAACTTTCTTCTGCCAAGGTTGAATGCCATCCTTGGAGACCCAATGACCAAGGAAGTCCCCTTCTGCAATACCGAATTCGCACTTCAAAGGGTTAACACTAAACCCTGCCTCTTCAAGGCGCCTGAACACTTCGTTGAGGGTACGTGTATGGTCTTCCCAAGTATCTGACCATATGGCGATGTCATCAATGTAAACTTCAACGTCATCTAAATCTCGAAGAACTTCCTCAATAACTGACTGCGCAAATGCCGGAGAGTTGCGGAGACCCATAGGAGCTCTCGTCCAACGAAAGAGACCGAACGGTGTTGATATAGTGGTGAGGTCCTTAGCTTTGTCCGTCAATTCAAACGAATAGAACATCATGCTCAAATCAAGTTTCGTCATGTACTGGAATCCCGAACGCTTTCGGATCAGGTCCTGGATGATAGGGAGAGTATAATCCTTGGGTTTGATGACCTTATTGAGCTCACGTAGATCTGCTATGAAACGAACTTTGCCATCTTTCTTGGGAACAATAAACGAAGGCAGTCCCCATGCAGACGGGCCAGAGACTCTTTCAAGAACACCTATGTCGATGAGACGCAGCAACTCCTTCTTGAATGTTTCCATATGGACTCGAGGAGTAGGGTAAGGCCGCCGAAAAACTGGTTGTGCTCCTGGTTGTAATTCAATATCCATCTTGGCTCCTTTGTAGACATGAAGCTTGCCGTCGAAGAGCTTGTAATGCTTGCGTAACATCTCGCTGAGGTCCTGGCGCTGAGTCGGAGACAGATGCTGACAATTCTCTTTGATGACCTCATCCACATTTATCTCGTCATAGGTTGAATCAGCAATTGACGTAGCGAAAGAGTCGAGGTAGTTCAGATCGTCATCTTCATCTTCAATGATGCATCCATCGATTGCTGCACTTAGTCGCTCCTTTGTAAAGTTGGAGTTCATTGGAATGCGCTTGCCCTGCCACCCGAGCTCGAGTCTTTCGTAATCAACTATTAGACCTATCTTCCGCAGGAAATCATTACCAAGTATCAAATCAAACGAACACTTGGCGTCAAAGACGAGGAACTCTTGACTGTCAACGGTGAGGTTGGCATCGAATTCAGGGAACTTGATTCCTTCACCGAGGAGGGATCCAACTGGTGCATAGTTGCCTGCAATGGTATTACATATTGTTGTTTTTGATGGTTGAAGAAGGGCTGCTCCGGGTGGTAAAACACTACGGTGAGCCATCGATACGCTGCCACTGGTGTCAAAAAGGCACTTGAGGAAGCGATTGGATTCGACTCCATTGACTGACTTGACCATAGCGTATGCAGTTGCCATAGGGACTGTTCTGCCTTTTGAATCTACTTGGAAGGTGATCTGAGGGTCACTGAACTGAAATGACTCGAGGATCGCCCCAAATTGCTTGACTCGTTTGTCACAAATGTTTGGTAGCTGCAATGCTGCTCCCAAATCGACTAGTTCATTGCCGTAAGATTCAACGACTGTATCTGGAAAAATGTTGAAATCCCAAGCTTCCGCATTAGATTGGCCTGGGATTGGATCGAGCACGTGATATTCAGGACAATCCACTCTCTGCGCTTCGATAGCGACTACTTCATTAGTGAAAGGAATGTTGTTGATGGTTGCAGCTAGTGCATCCTCCGCAAAGTGACTATTGAACAATTCGTTCAAGAACTCATCATCATGAAGTTGAGCGTCTGATGCGATGCGGTCGAGCATTGGTGCAGGGCTAGAAGCTGGCTGCGCTCTTGGATCCTTACATATCGGGACTCCACTATTCAAGCTGGGCTGTGCTTGCAGAGCGGCAGGAACTGTATTATTGTTCCCGCGGATGCAACATGGAAGTTGAACATCAATCGCGCTCGGAGGCTCTGAGGTCACATTGTTGACATGATACTCAAGAGCAGCTGGGGCATTAGCATACCCTGTTACTTCTTCAAGGCTCGTAGAATAGATATCGATGAAAGTAGTGCAATTCCCAACAGGGTCGGCGTTTCAGGCCTGATGAGGGACGAAGACTCGTTGACCTTGGGCATTAACTTGGATGGAATAAAGTTGCTGTTGAACAGGTGCTGACGGAGCTGTTGCTGCAGACGTAGCAAACATTGGAGCTGGTTGCGGAGGTGCTTGGGGAACTGGAGCTGGAGGTAGTTGAGCAGGTTGTTGAGGAGCTACGAGGTAAGATCCATGTTGCTGTTGCGGGGGTTCTTGCTCGTTGCTCTTGAAACGACGCTCATAACCTTTCTTCCACCAATATGGGGCAGACGTCCTGGTTTTGCCTTGATAGAACTTCTCAGCAAGCTCCTTCTTGAAATTAGACCCGTTGAAACAATAGATACAGTCTTTCCACTTATGGTTGTGATCAGGATGAATTGAACATTGCTTGGAGTGGAACTCCTTGCCGTTGTTGGTGTTGTTACTGTTGTTCCCATTGCCATTGCGACCGCTCTTATTGCGGTTATTCTTCTTCTTCTTCTTCCGTTGACGTCGATCTTGGCCTCCATCTCCATCGGCTTCATCGTCATCGTCGTCATCCTTCCTCTTCCTCTTCTTCTCTTCTTGCTGTTGATACTTCTTTCGGACTTCCTTGCCGTAATCTCGAGACCACCAGGCCTCTAGATACTCCATTACGTCGGTCCATACAAGGGCGTTGTTACCATTACCTTGGAGGTCATAAACATCAACGTCCTTCTCATCTTGGAGGAAATCTTTGGCCTCCTCGGGGAGACCAAGCATCAGAGCAGTAGTCTTTTGCATATCGGAACATTGCGCTCCTATACGAGGCATCATCTCACTGTATCTCCAAAGTTCTGACATTCGATCCACGAAGTTGCTTGGTTTGACTGGTAGGTTGAATTCCTTCTGGTGTTTGTACTGGATGCGAAGGATGTGCTGATCGAAGGCATCACCGGGGTTAGGATGTTTTGTCCACATGATGAAATAGGCACCAAGAGCATCCACGAAGTCCTGATCGGTCGCTTGATTATTGTTATCCCAGTAGTCATGTCCCTCATCCATCAGCTTCCTCCACGTGTTCTTTGCAGGTCCATCGAGAAGCTTCCCGTAGTTGGCGAAGCGAGTGGCTGGGGCCCATTGACATTCATCCGCCATGTTGACGTAGGATTCGGCTTGGCCCAAGTAATGTTCAAGTTCCGTACTAGGTGCGTTATCCCTGAACACAATGAAGTCTTCCTCAATCTTGCTTCCATCTGGGCGAAGTCCATAGATCCTTTTACTTCCGAAACGAGGCATCTCCCTGAGCGCTGCTGCACTTTTGGAGGTGAGTTCGTTCCGAGCGTACCTGGTATGAAACAACCATGCGTTCTTTGATTTGTAGGTATTCATTTTGTACGTAGTTTTTCTTCTTGGTTGGTTTATGTGGGAGTATTAATACTGTGTCCAATCTAGCTAACAATTGAGCTTATTATTGATCAATAGATGTAACGAATAGAATTATTATGACTTAAAATATAAAGGAAACGATCAACGTTTTTGGATTCGGTTGCTTTCATTGGCGATGTCATGATAGACCAGCCTCGAGAAAGCATTCCGAAACATGAGAAACGAGAAACCAGATAACATAAATATGAATTTGATTGATGTCCGACACTACGTAGGTGTGACAACGCACTGCATATCACTCTCATTGCTAATCGCCTTCCCATAAGTTGACCTTCGTCTCTAGTTCAACATAGACGGGACAGTAGAGGGTAACTCAATCAAAACAACACGGCTTACTTCTATCATGTACAACAGAAACAACCAGCAGCTGGTCGGAAGCAATGGACTCCTTTGGAATAACTTTAGGCTTGTTCTTATTGTGGCAATTTCTCTCCCTACCCTAATTCATGGGAAGACACCTCTCGCGTCGAACATTCAGAAAATTCCTACTCATCATGGCATCGATGCAAACCTCTACCTCAAAGAGAGAGGCGGTGCCGTGGTAACGAAGCGGCGTCATTGGAAGAAGCATCCTAAGATTCCTTCATCAAGTGGGCGTAAGAGCGAGTCGTCAGTGGGAACAGGGGGGGTCTCTGTGTCTACTTCGTACCAAGAGAACACATCTTATGTTACCAAATCCATTGAAGACGCAACTTCATACATGCAACAACTGAAAAAGAATGCTGAGGTTGCAACGACCGCCCCAAAAACTTCACCACCACAAAAGCAAGAAGAAGGGCTTTCATCTGCTGCAATTGTGTACATGTCTTTGCTGGCTCTTCAATTTGGCATACAGCCGGTCCTTGTCCGCAAATTCACTCCACAGACGATTGTGAGGAGTAGTGTCGTCCTGGTGCAAGAAGTAGTCAAGTTCGGAATTGCAGGAGCGATCTATTTCTCGGGAACGAGGAAGAGTACAAGGCAGAAGGACTTTGAAGAATGGTCAATCAAGACTTGGATTGCGCTTGCCGCACTACCGGCGTTCCTCTACACTGTACAGAATATCGCGACAATCATGGCACAGCAGAATATTGAGGCGCTTACCTTCAATGTCTTGAACCAAACGAAGATCTTGTCTGCTGCTCTATCATGTTACTTTATTATGGGTAAGCAGCAGTCAAAGATGCAGGTGCTGTCATTGTGTCTACTCATCCTTTCAACGTTGGTGATTGAGCGCATTGTAAACCCTGCCTCGCTCTTTCTTTTGAGTGGCAGCGGCAGCTCGCTTGGACTAGGCAATGCTGTAAAGAGAGTTTCTAGTGCTGTTGCATCACTGCGTTCCGGCGGTGCTGGCAGACGATTTACCCACGGCGTAATACCACTTTTAGTGGCATCAATGATCTCAGGAACGGCAGGTGCTCTTACTCAATTAAGCACGCAGGGAGGTGCTCGGAAGGTGTGGGGGAAGTCGAAATCAGCTCCACAAGTCTCCCGTCCACCAAGAAATGCCTATCTCTTTAGTATGGAATTGAGCGTTGCATCTATCGCCCTTCTCCTATTCTCACTAGGCTGCAGTTCCAATGGACGCTCCATCCTGCAATCACGTTCATTTTTCGACAACTGGACGCCACATACTTTCATTCCAGTCATCACCAATTCAATCGGCGGCATCCTTGTCGGGTTAGTGACCAAGCATGCGGGAAGTGTCCGCAAGGGATTTGCCCTCATCTTTGGTTTGCTACTTTCTGGGCTATTCCAAGCCAATGGAACCGGAGTGAGGACAGAACAAATCGTAGGAGGATTGCTGGCAGCAGCAAGTCTGTGGATGCACACTGTTCACCCTTACAAGGCTCCTCCAAGCAGCAAATCTGATTAGGTTCACATCATTGTAGCTAGCTATGAGCAATATTGTTTCTTGTTGTGTGTCGTGGTAAAATGTACCTTTCAATTGTACTTTAAAGTAATACGTGTTAGCCTCTTTCTAAAATTCTTGTGAAACTAATTAAGACAGGCGCAAATAAAATGAGCTAGGGTAATTTAAAATATCTAGCGCCAAGCCTGCAGAACAAAATTTACCCTAGCACATTTTGTTTGCGCCGGTCTTAATTGGAGCACACACAGTCCAGGGTCAGCTCATAAGCAGTTCTTCAAAAATGAAGCTATGTGCGCATAACTGTCCAGCCATGTTGCAGTGTGGCTTCTGGTTGTAGCTGATTGAAGCAAAGCTGCACTTCATGTAATGGTTGCGCCGAATACAATACTTGACCTGTGCTGAGATTGCGAAGTAGAACAGTGATTAGTTGAAAAAATTAAGAAATACTGCAGCTGTGGGAAATAACTAAGGACTAGATAATAGTTACTGATCTACATGCACTACCCAAAACGAGGATCACTCCTTTGAACGTCAATTTCCAGCACTTGGTCATAAGACGTTCAAGCCGACATCAGCAATTTATTGAAGGTGTCCAATGATGGGGAGGTCAGGGTCGTATCCAAGGGGCTGGATCTCCTCGTGGACCATAAGTCCAAGGATTCCGAACATAGCGGCACGGCCGTTGTTGAGCTCGATGGCACGCTTCTGAAGCTTGGTCTCTTCATCAAAGTCATCCCATCCGAAGTCGATGTATCCGTTACGGAAGTCACCAACGTGCTCGTTTCCGGTTCCGGGAACATCACGCATGAAGGCAATCTCCAACCATCCAATGAAGGCGATGATCTGTCCTTGTCCCTCGAAGGGGATGGCATCAGGTCCGATCAAGGCGGCAACACCATTGGGGAAGGAGTCAAAGGAGTTTCCGGCGTAGTCGATGTTTCCGGGGAGGTGGATTCCGGCACGGGTGACGATCTGTCCAAGGAAGGCGAGCTGAGCAATACGTCCGTGCTTGATCTCAACGTAACGGAGACGGTCAAAACGTTCCTGGGAGCAGTCTCCAGAGAGCATACCGAAGGGATCGAAGAATCCAAGAGGAGGCTGGGCACCAAGCTCGTCCTCGAAGGCGTTCAAGGAGGTGGTGGCGGCCTTGTTTTGGGCAGGGGCGAAAGCGGCGGCAGAGCCGATAAGGGCAGCGATGATGGCGGACTTCATGTTGGAAATGATTATTCAAAAGAATTATGGAACGTTCATGCACATGTCTTTGGGAGGTTGGTGGGAGGTTTGGGCAGAAAATCAGCTGCGGTATCTTTGGCCAAAGATTTGCCTCAAGTTCAAGTAAAAAAAGCAGTGTCAACGTGGTAAGAACCGGGGAAGCTAAGGAAGTCTACTTGACCGGAATCCGCAGTCCGTCAGGCAGCGCAGATCCTCTTCTCATCACTTTGCTTCAAGCCAAGACTTCCTCCTCCACCTCGCGGGTTGCAAGAAGAATAAGTACATAGACTGCCTCCCATTCCAAAAGAACCTACCGTAAAATATCAGGATGGGTTGCTTGATAGTATCTCACGTATATCATGGTGACTACTATGCATTAGCAAGAATCGGGCCATTCTAAAAGAAGAGGTGATGGAAGAGATCACATTCACGTACTTAATCTTGAGAGGTTCAACTATGGCAAGACCGTTGTTGCTACTTGACACTCATGATCTTAGAGCAACCGAGAATGTAATCAAGCGGCTGTGTGCGTATAGGAGTTGGCCAAGGCGTCGTTATTGTGGCTTACGTGATGGAAGGCAAAACTGGCTTCCCTGCAGATGATTCACATCTGCGTGACGATGTAATTAAGTCTTGAATAACAGGTACAATAGGGAGTCCGTCTGAGAAGAGGAGTCGCAATCGCCCTATCTCGCGGATAATCACCATCATCCCGTTTGGATTTCAGTAGTGGAGAGTGGAGAAGTCAACCACTTTGAACCAACCTTAAAAGATCGATCCTAGTTTCACATACAATAATGTCAATTGAGTATTGCAGAGGGGTAAGCCCATCCTGAGCTTCCTCCTCAGCCTCGTGGCACCCAGACTTTCGTCAGACTAGGACAACACACAACTGCATGCACACTTGCATGAACTTCTTTCAGAATCAACGTACTAGCACTAGTACCTTGTCGACGTAACACTTGTTCTTCCATCCATCGGCCGGAGGCGCTAATAGACGTGATCTACCAATCCCTGCAATATCAGAAGGTCTTGGATTGAAGAGCTGCAAGAAGTACTACCATATGAGTGTCTCCATTTCGCATCTTGCATCGGCACCCGCAGACGTCGTGTATCCGCCGAAGATCCAATAGTGTTTCTCATTGATCTCAACGGGGCTTTGCGGCAGGTTTAGGCACAAGTAGCTATTGCTTTGCTTCATCAAGGTTTATATCAGAACAACGTTCCTGTTGTCGCATTTCTCTCATATGTGAAGGTGAAGATACAGATACATCTAGATACATTCACAGGAGCTTGCCTTTTGTAGTACAGGGCAATAACATTCGTTAGGTCAGCACCTCTACCGCGATGCTGGCTTTGTAAATTATGTTAGACGGCACACTCCAGCGTGTTGCTGTCTTCTCCACTTCCTTGTGTAGGTGTGGTGTCGAGTAAGGATGGTGCTATCCAGCGCGGACGCTCGGTTGAAGAGACGCTCGACCAACTGAGCTATCATGTCGCTCTTGTTGTCAATTACGCTGAAGGCATCGCAACCTATCCACTGAGGATGTCAACCAAGGTAGTGTGGCAACTCTAATACTAGCCATGGCGTTTTTATCTTCCTTCATCTATTTGAGGTCGATATGATAGAACGAGTAGGTTTTCTCCTAAAGGATAATGGCGGCCCTTTCCCGTCTTTGGAGTTGAATTTTTACGTATTCTCCACGTTAGACCAGAAGATCCCTAGGTCATCGAGCAGAGACCTGGTAAGAACACACTACCAGACTCTGACCCACTGCCCCTGGACTCCTATTTGAAGTTGAAGTCCAAGCTTCATCACTCATCTCCTGTTGAGCACTACGACAGATGCCAGGTGATGCGTGTACGCAGAGCAATACTCCCCAAGCTACTTTGCTTGAGCCAAGTAACACAGCAATCGCTGGTTTTCGCCAATACGACGAAACACGTCGCAGACGATCAATCATGGGTACGCTTCCTTGCTTGTTTCGGTAAGCATTCCTCCTCCCCAGCCGGTGTTCGGGAAGGCCTCCATAATTAGCCACTGAGAGCTAGCGGCGTGAGCAGATTTATTATTGTGCTGGCCTCCGGTGATAGAGAACAGCGTGTGGCAACCACCATCTTCCACAGACCATAATAATATAACATGTCCAAGAGGTGTGTCCAAGTCATTATCACATCCCGGGCAAGGTATGTAAATTTTGCAGCATTTACTTGGAAGCCTTGTCCAAAGAATTACGCTTCTCTGTTGTGTCGATCATTATTACCTGTGTTGCGTGTACGCGAAACAACAGGTCGTTCAAGTAGTTTTGGGCCCTCTCCACTCAATTGTATTTCGCATTGCTCAAGGAGAAGGTGTCCAGGCGCATTATAGCTCCTTCGATGACCTATTATGATTATGAGTCCTCGGTGGAGCAGGCTTGGCGAGCACTGCAGCCGGGAGTATTCAAGAAGGAAGGTCCATCGAACTACGAACGAAGTCTTACCATGCCGAGATATGTCTCAAAGGTGATGGAAGATGGTGAAACTACCAAGCAACCTGTGAGCAATCGGCCACGGATCTCAGTCAAAACGTTGACTGTCGGACTATCATATGAGTAAGCAGCCAGCTTCCTCGCAAGTCCTCCACTCCACTGGTTGTGCCAACAACAGCGGGAGAGAGGCGTTTTTCGTCTCTTGTCTGACACCTAATAGGTGAGCAGTACAGTTTTCCACATGCGCTTCTCCACATCCTCGAGCGTTCCTTGGAAGAAATCTCTTACTTGAGAATGTTTGTCAGACGCGTTGAGGTGTGGCAGGATCCCATCATTCACCGTAACCGTAGGAAAGCTGCGGCGGCATGTTCTTCTTCACATTCATCGCTCCATCGACAAAATGTGAAGGCATAGTCCTCCTATCAAGGTACGACCACGTCAGATATAGCGTGATTAGCGCGTCCTCCTCATCTACCAAGGACAAGGTATGACACGCAAGCTAAGTTGTTAGAGCAGTCCCTCAGAAGGGTACCCTACTCCGAAGAATTGTCCGTATGTAAGCTGGTCCCTCCTATTCCTAAGAGGTTCACCATCCGGGACGAGTTGTTTGAGTTTAGTTTGAGCCTGCAAGCAATTCCTTTCGATTGCCAGGTATACACATGACAGGGAATCGAGGCACAAGATTCAGGACACTTGCTGTGGACACGGAGTACCGCAGAAGGCCCTTCTCCGCTTCAGATATAATATCCGAATGGCTCATATTTAAGTAGTTGAAAGATCTCTCTCGATGCAAGAAACGGAAAATCGAAGGATGATTCTCGTGTAAGAACATCACTCCCCCTATATTTATGACCTAGACGTTTGGAAAATGTTAGACATGGTTACTACAGATGCCAATGCCAATAGAGAACATGGACTATCCATTATACGGTAGCCTTGTCACACAGAGACACAGACTGCGACTGCGTCCATTTGTTTGGTAATCCAGTTCTTCAATTGCTCTCGAAGCGTTTCTTATTTGAACAGGACGTACATGTCACTGAACGAATATTACTTTTCTGACAGCAGATCGCTAAAAACATGTAATCAAAAGGGAACAACAATACACACATTTGATTTGCTCTTGGAGCATTTCTGGGAAGAATTGACTATATCATCAAAGTTATACAAACATTTGATTTCTTTAATTAGAGTAGGTGGGCTAGTACACACTCGACTTTTCGACGGGGATAATCGATTCGCCATTTCTGAGGGTCTATTGAGGTGGAGGTGTTCGCTTGAGCAAAGCGTACATCACCGTTTAATAGCCTCGGCAACACTGCACACAACACAAAAACTCCCAAGCTAGACGGTTGAGGCAAGGCTCATCTTGATCTGAGTCGGATCACTTACATTGTTGTTCTATCAGAATAGGAGGAGATATACGCAATCCTACCCTCTCCACTAGTGCAGGTGAGAACTCGACGCATGCTGACAGATCCCTTTACTTTGGGATTGCTACGGATAATTCAACCTCATTCCACCACATGACATCCTTCTATAGGTTATATGAAGTGGTTTGAAGCAGCTCATTACCGTGTGTAGTCTATGATGTAAGAGACATAGCCCCATAACACAAAAATTCGATTATTTTGGAGAGCTAAATTTGACACCCAAATTTGCAAATATTAAAAGAGACAATCAATACGTGACACATAGATCCGCGCAAACAATGCCTCTATATATAAGCCGAGAGTAGTTGCTGGTCTTTTCGTTGTTAATAATCATCTCGTCATGCTATTGCAGAATATACGAGCGAATATTCATGACATTCATGAGAGTCGATTCGGATGTCATGCTTCGCTCACGGGATATATCACTGCTATGAAGACCAGAACGGGCACTCCAGCCTTTGCGAATTTACCTTATATATCAATAGAAAGAGATTGTGTGCTGACTTGGGTGTATTACGTCTCAAGGGGGATGTGATATGCTCCATCTTCATGGTGATGACATGATACTGTGGCCACTTGCCATCATTCTATATGATTACAGTGCAGGAACATGAATGAATAGCCCAAAATTTTATCAAATATCATTGCATATACACTGGTACATGAGTTCCGCATAGAGTTTACATCATGAGGCAGGGATTATCTGTGGTAAGCGACGATAGAGGCAAAGATACCATGGTTAGAGCCATTTTTGGTCTTGTGAGATCTGATGATGGATGGCGCCATTATTTTCATAACCGGTTGGTATCCTCCTACAATAGCCATATATAATTCCTACATAGGGTTCGTAAATGTCCAATACCAGATGAGTGATTTTCTTGTAATTGTATCTATGTATGTATTGATACTTATCTTCGACCATGGTGCTATGAACATAATTCTTCCAATAAATCACCATAATCACTTGGTCGATGTTTTTGGCAGCAAAAAAAATTCAGAAAGTTATGAAATGCCCCCCTACTTACGTGCACGTTTACACTTATACAAGAACATCATGTTGTACATCGTATACATATCTGCCACTCTAGCCCGCTCCCGGTTGTAGAAAGCGCCCACTGCGACTAGCGTCTTATGCGGACTATCTCGAACCTGTGTGCAGGTTTCGTTTATGAGTAACATTCTGAACATCAGATGTCTCTCTCTTTATGGAGGGTAGGATGAGAGAACACTCCCCCCACATACTTATGTTAGAATAGGAGTAATACACAATTCTATCGTTCAGGTCCATCGCTCGATCCGCTGATGTCCTTCATGGTTGACCGTAGTCTCTCCTGTATGAGTTTTACCTTCCCATAGTACAGGGCGAAGGCCTCATTCGTTACGAGTTTTGTCTTCCCGTAGACGGCGAAGACGTCATTAAGGTGTGGATCCTTGGCTTGCGCCATGTCCGATACAACACGTTGTGCACACTTCAATCACATCACGGCCCAACTCATGACTGCAAAAGCCTCGTCTCAATTCGAGGGTTTCATCGCGAGGTCACGTGTTTTAGGATGGATACCTTTATGTTTTTTCTGAGACTAGGAGCGAAACAACCGAAACAACCGCGTTGCTAATTTTTGTTCACATATCAACAAGACCGAGTTGACGTGCGTTGATTATTTTTTCCTTTACCTCTCTCACAAGTCACTCGACCGATGAAAGATGTGCGTTTGCTTTGCACCCAGTAAACTGGATGGAAATATTTATAAATAATGTCACAAGCACATAAGCACTGGTATTGGTTGTGCAGCTAGATGCACCCAGTTAACTGGATGGAAATATTTATAACACCCTGCTTCTGGTTGTAGATGATAGAAGCAAAGCTGCATTAGCTGATTAGCTGCATTTCATGTCAATGGTTGCGCCGAATACAATACTTGACCTGTGCTGAGATTGCGAAGTAGAACAGTGATTAGTTGAAAAAATTAAGAAATACTGCAGCTGTGGGAAATAACTAAGGACTAGATAATAGTTACTGATCTACATGCACTACCCAAAACGAGGATCACTCCTTTGAACGTTAATTTCCAGCACTTGGTCATAAGACGTTCAAGCCGACATCAGCAATTTATTGAAGGTGTCCAATGATGGGGAGGTCAGGGTCGTATCCAAGGGGCTGGATCTCCTCGTGGACCATAAGTCCAAGGATTCCGAACATAGCGGCACGGCCGTTGTTGAGCTCGATGGCACGCTTCTGAAGCTTGGTCTCTTCATCAAAGTCATCCCATCCGAAGTCGATGTATCCGTTACGGAAGTCACCAACGTGCTCGTTTCCGGTTCCGGGAACATCACGCATGAAGGCAATCTCCAACCATCCAATGAAGGCGATGATCTGTCCTTGTCCCTCGAAGGGGATGGCATCAGGTCCGATCAAGGCGGCAACACCATTGGGGAAGGAGTCAAAGGAGTTTCCGGCGTAGTCGATGTTTCCGGGGAGGTGGATTCCGGCACGGGTGACGATCTGTCCAAGGAAGGCGAGCTGAGCAATACGTCCGTGCTTGATCTCAACGTAACGGAGACGGTCAAAACGTTCCTGGGAGCAGTCTCCAGAGAGCATACCGAAGGGATCGAAGAATCCAAGAGGAGGCTGGGCACCAAGCTCGTCCTCGAAGGCGTTCAAGGAGGTGGTGGCGGCCTTGTTTTGGGCAGGGGCGAAAGCGGCGGCAGAGCCGATAAGGGCAGCGATGATGGCGGACTTCATGTTGGAAATGATTATTCAAAAGAATTATGGAACGTTCATGCACATGTCTTTGGGAGGTTGGTGGGAGGTTTGGGCAGAAAATCAGCTGCGGTATCTTTGGCCAAAGATTTGCCTCAAGTTCAAGTAAAAAAGCAGTGTCAACGTGGTAAGAACCGGGGAAGCTAAGGAAGTCTACTTGACCGGAATCCGCAGTCCGTCAGGCAGCACGCTGATTCATGGCGCGATTTTGAGTGAAAGTGGTGGTACGGTAAAGTTAGATGATATTAGGACTTATCTACATGCCTACATACTCAATCAACCATTTTTACCGACACTCCACCGCACAAAACACCACCTCCATGGTGATCATTCGGCGTACTCTAGTACCTTAGGAAGTGCTTGTGACCACGGGTTTACCAGCCTTTTCGTCTTCATAAATATCATAGGAAGCGATTTAGGCCACCAAACCCGTGGTCAGAAGCAATATTGAGAGAGCTAGAGCGCATTTTCAGCACACAGGTGACGACGCCGAATTTCAACAGCCTGTCGGTCCTTTGAAAGGATTTTCGAGGTTCTCTCCAGCGATGATACTCGGCCAATCGATACAATATATTTATTAGAGTATACCGACCGAGTATCATTGGCACAGCCACCCCCCCAAGTCCATCAAAGCACTGCCTTGCGGTCAAAATTCGACGCATCATCACAACATTTGACCCTCTATCCGAAGGGCCTCTCGTCGTAATTATTAATGTTCTGACCAAATAATCTTGTTATTATATATTAATAGAAGCGATTTAATCTATCAGACTTAAATAGGGACTTGGTATTAGCTGAGATATAGGCGACGGCGTCTACGCTGTCGGATGCCATGGTGATAATGGTTATTTGATGTACAATAGCTTGTGTAAGGGTACAGTAGCTAACTTAAGGTAAAAAACAACGCACATAGGAGCTAGAATAAAATCGCGATTTACTAGCGCGGTGAATCAGCGTGGCAGATCCTCTTCTCATCACTTTGCTTCAAGCCAATAATTAAGACTTCATCTCCTCCACCTCGCAGGTTGCAAGAAGAATAAGTAGACTGCCTCCCATTCCAAAAGAACCTACCGTACAATATCAGGATGGGTTGCTTGATAGTATATCTCACGTGTCTTCTCTCCGCTGCAATATCGGTGTACGCGTGGCAACCACCTAAGCTTCAAATTCAGCCGATTACTGCAGCTAGATCGACAACAATTCTGAACGCTGCTCATCAGAGTCAATTACTCGAGTTCTTGCAGAAGAAAAACAAAGACACTATCAATTCAGTGGAGGATTTCGATCAAGATTTGGCAGCTGAAATTGAAGATGCATTATTGAGTGCTGGTATTACTGGGAAGTTGAGTAGTGTGGCCGTATCGCCGCCAGATGAACAACCTACTATCTCTGCAGCTGCATCGGTGTCAGAATTTACCAGCAGCGATGAAACTCAGGTATACAGCGAGAAGCAAATACTCCATACACCAGTACAAACCAAAGCTCCGAAAATAGATACGTCTCCTCCTCACACTAGTTTGGCACAAGTTATGGCAAATCAACTCAATATTGATCTATCCTGTGTGACCCCATCAAATGCGAAAAAGATAACTGCATCTGATGTCGAGTACCATGCCTGGAAGATGTCGCAACCACCATGTACTCAAGAAGCACTCGCAAGAGCGTATCAACTAGGTTTAGATCTAAACGTATTGTACGATGACGATGATAGAGAGTACGTCATGCAACTAAGCGATGTACAGCTATATGAAGAAAATAGTAGATCTCTCGGGCTAGTGTCACAGAAGAGGAGAGATGCACCAAAAAATGATGTCAATGCCAAGACAAAGCAAAGGATGAAGAAGCTTAGTGCAATAGATGAACGAATGGAGAAAAGAATGGAAATTCTTGCGAAGAAACTTGGCAATGTCGCTGGTGGAATAGCGAAGACAGTCATTCTACAAACAAGCGATGTAGCTCTTGTGAACATCGAGAAGAAAGATTGAATCAGAGATCAAGTCAGTGGAAGATTTTGATGCAGCGCTTGCTATTGAAATTCAAGAAGCTTTACTGTCCGCTGACCTTGGTTATGAAAACAATAGTCGTCAAATCGTACCAGCTGAATCACTGCAGTCAATCGAAGATATCGCTGGTGACATAGATGCCGATCCTACACCAGATATCGAGTCAGTGCAAGAGTTTAATGCACCTCTTGCCTTTGAAATTCAAGAGGCTATTACTGATTCCAACAGTGAAAACAATTATCATGCACAAAGTTTTGAGCTGCCGCAACAAATCTACGATATTGAATCAGGTGCAAATGATGAGCTTGGAATATTACAGTCTTCCAGCGATATACAGGACGCAGGTACAGAACCTGAACTTCAAACGATACATAAATCCATGACAGCTGCCGAAATAAAAGGGCAACTGCGAGCTCATGGAGTGAAATCATGTGGAAAGAAAAGTGAATTGGCGCAACGCTTGCACACTCTCAAAACATTACAGTCCATGACTGTTGAACAATTGAAGAGAGATCTAAGAGAGCAAGGTCTGAAAGTTGGCGGCAAAAAGGCTGAGTTAGTCGAGCGGCTGATATATGCAAGAGAAAACGAGAAGAAGACCAATGGTGCTCTATTTTTTGTTGATGTGCAATGATTGCATTGTAATCTCTAATTGAGGCTTTAAATTATTATATTGTATAGTATATACATGCTACAGAAAATAATCTGCCACCAATGTGCGAGTTGTTCCTGTCTCTACCTCTCTCACTATTACTCTACCATCCTCCATTACGCCTGTCAATCTAACACGCTCTCTCTTGGGAGTGTCACGTAGAACTAGTTCCATATCCCAATCTAAGAATGATTTCCATTTGTCAAGAATGGCTTCGACCTGAATGTTCGTCAATGCTTGACGAATACTCATCTGGTGTAGAGTGTATCCAAGAATGCAAATCATAAGCTATATCAACTGACAGCGCTTTTGAAACTTCGACCCAGTACTCTTCATTGTTGTTATCATCGTCGTCATGTGCATCACCTGCTGCAGCAGGACAATATTGTGAGAAACACGTCGCCTGTCGTCCATAGTCGGTTCCCTCTTGTGGGATATCCGGTGCATATCCTACATTGATGCCAATTCCAATTATGAACCAATCTTTGGCTGACTCTATGAGTATTCCGGCCACTTTTTCATATGAAGATTGTGTCGAAGATGATGAAGATTGTTTTAGGAGCACATCGTTAGGCCATTTGACAGTAACTTTTGGTGCTGACTTGCTCACATCTTGATGCTTGTCCTCTTCAATACATTTCTCCAGTGATTGCTGGATACGTTGTGCCACCAAGCTTCCAACTTTTAACGGCAACAACGTTAATGGTACCATACTTCCATTTAGCTTTTTCAAGTCTACCATCCATGCAGATTGTGGAATTCCAATTGTAAAGAGAGCATTTCCTCGTTGGGAGCTTTTCCAATTCCGTTGGGTCGTCCCTCGTCCTCTAGATTGTGATGCGGCAGAAATTAGGAATGATTTTGGTGTAGTTCCATCAGTTGTAGTAATGCTTTCTACAATATTTCTCGCCTCATCCATTGTTGATGTTGTAGATTCAACATGATAGAGCCACAGATTTGGATCTTGGTGATGCATTACTCTTGTTGGAAGTGATGTTGAGCATTCATCGGCAGTATTTCCGCTTGATGATGACATGGCTGACGTGCTGGGACAACTTGGAGGATTGACAGCGGAGACAAACGCACTTCGAGATGATGAGTGCCCTTTGTTCACATATCTTCCAAACACGCCACCTACAACACCACCCAGTCCCCCGCCTCTCGAGGCAAATACGAATGCAAGAATGATGAAGGTGCGTGATCTGGTGTACCAAGGATCACAGCGAGGAGTGAATGGCATGCTTTTTCAGGCAAACAGCAATAAGCGCAAAGCGTAAAAAGTAAAAAGCGTTGTAAAAATGGCTCATCGGCAGAGATCGGCAGCCAGGCCAGCACCAACTCAAACAATTTTGCTGTAGAGATATCAGCATAGGAATCAATATAAGAGCTCCTTTTGTGCCTCATGCTAAGTAGAGGTACGGAAGTGCTGGGTGTGGGCGTGTGTGCTGCGTGTGTGCCCTGGCGCGGTGATCTGCGGTGATCGAAGTGCTGGGGGTACTGTTGGTGCTGAAACGATGGCAATAACGACGCATCCACTATGGCTTCCCTGGGCAACTCTTGTTGCAACTATACTCGTTCATAATAGGCTCACAAGGCGACATATCATCTCTATTTCTTCAAAGACAGAAGAAGATCAGGAAGAAGAAGCACTGCCGCTCTCGTGGTCAGAGCCATTTCCTTGGGAGCCAAAAAATACATCACCATCGGACACAACAACTTTGCCCAGCTCTTCATCTCCACAGCAGGAAAAACGCCATCAATCTAGTAATCCTAGTGCAGAGGAGCAGCTGCAATTTTTGGCTTGCATGACTTTTGCAAACGGTGGACTACGCTCACCTACATGTCCGTGCTGTCAGTGACTTTGCATTCATTTTCCAAAATCATACCATACTCAAAAGGTCGAACTGCATTCATAAAAACCAAACATCATGTCAGCTTCCAAGAGAGGCGATAGTCCTCCAACAAAACATTTAGTTGTAAACTTCACGAAACGTGATCTTATCCTCTACGCTCTAGGAATTGGATGTTGCAGCACTGACTATAAGGGAGAGGAGCTACGGTTCGTTTATGAAAGGCATCCTTCCTTTCAGATGTTTCCAACATTTTTATTATCCACGTATTTCGCTGCAGAATCAAAAGCGAATGTGCACAGTGGGATACGGCCTTTTCCACCAGAGTCCATGAGTCTATCCAAAAATGAAAGTGGTATTATACCAACCATGTTTTTGAAGAATGCGGATGACGTGCAGGTATTGAAACACTTACCCATTCTTCACATGTCCCAGAGTCTAGCGATCCATAATGAAATCCCACTCGTCAATAGTGCTGGTGATGATCATCCTGTTCGACTTAATCTACAAACGGGGATTGTATCAATACGCCCTCGGAACATTGGGACTTTTGTTACAACAGAGACGAAATATTATCAAAAAGAGTCTTGCATTGCAACCGCTCAAATGACTGCTCTCGTCTTTGGTTTGAGTCCTGAAAAGGTAGTGTCATATCATGGATTTGATAACAATACAAAGAATGAAAACGGTGCACCCAACAATGTAGCCACCGAGAAGACGGTGCACGATTTCACTATACCCCCAAATGCTGCGTTGTTATATCGACTCAGCGGCGATTACAATCCAATCCACATTGAAGGAACTGGTGACAATCTAGACGATGACACCGCAAACTGGCCCCATATTGCACGGGCTGTGCACAATGGGTTACGCCACACGAGCCATACTGGAGCACGCGAAAAGGTTCTCGAAGAGGGTGTTGCATTTGAGTGCAATCAGATGCAACTTTGTCAAGCCAGTATTCGTTGGCGACATCATAAGAATTGAAGTATGGGGCGTGAAAAATGATGGTATAGACGAACACGTGAGCGTGTGCTTTCGCGTGTATAGAGCTGACTCGGAAGAGAAGTTGGTGGATAAAGGATATGCAGTATTAGCACAAAGCAACACTGCGTCGAAGCTGTAAAACACACAAAATTATGCTAATATTTGGGTGCCGGTTAAAGACCATGCTCCTTCTGACCACGTTCACGCAATTGATTCAGAATGCTTGCTGCAGCACGATGTTGCGATAGTTTCTTTGAGTTACCTTCGCCCTTTCCCTCAATGTTCATCAAAAGGTTTGAGAAAGAGATTTTACAGCGAAAGATTTTGTCTACTCCAGCTTCAATATAGTCAGTTTTTGCAAGTGCCTTCGTCTTTGCAGCATACATGTTCAGTACTTCTAGAGGGCTTGATTCGCATCGATCAGTGTCCAACAATATTGGGAAAGCAGCACGGTGGCGGTCTCTCACGGATTGCTGCTGTCGTGCAACATTCTCGCCTTTTGACGGATCAAAGTCTTTGATGATACTGTCTTGTTGTCGTTTCACATCTCTCAGCGCCGAAAGGGGACGATCTCTACGCTCAGACATCAGGGTGAGAGAACTCGTTATTTGTCTTGCTCTTCCAAATCGTTGGGCCAATTCGACAGTGTCTTTGAGGTGATCATAGGAGATGACAACATTTGCCTCTGGTACATCAAAGCCCTATGAAGATTGCATATTTGAGTGAAGTGGAATAAGAAAAACAATTTCAAGTTGGATTCAGGTTCGCATCTCACCTCTTCGATGACAGCTGTGGCGACAAGAATGTTTATGTCTCCAGATCGAAATTGTGCAATGCAACGAGACGCATCGCCTGGTGTCACTTTGATGCTGGGCGTGATTTTGCTCTTCCTAGCTGCGACGAAACCAGCTCTCATTCCATAGTCTTTGCATGTTGCATCCTTATTAAGGTGATTGGATAGAATGTATGCTGCGATACGTTGTTTAACAAACACGATACACCGGAAAGAGATGCCCTTCAGCTTCCTTTTCTCAACCAAGGTCTGTTTCAAGGACTCCAACTTTTCAGACTGAATTTCTTTGAGATCGTTTAATCGGGTAATATTATCAAGGCTTCACCAATTTGATGTACACGTGCGTGTTAGAGAAGAGCGGAGGGGGTTACACAATAGAGGAACACAATCAAACTCACGATTCTTGTAATTTTGGGCCGTACCAACCGTGCTTGTGCAAGCCACCATGAAAGGTTAACCACAACCAAACAAGTTGTTGCTCTTCTTCCCAACTCTGAACTACAATCCTTAGAGCAACATACCACACTTCGAGAAATTGGAACAAGATTTCCATTTGACTGCCTACAACTGCATCATTCTTCATTCGATGAGCATAATCCTCCCACGAATTCAGTTTTTTATTGTTGGCTAGTGGTGATTCGAATATTTCCACACGTGCTTTGCACTCATTTTCGATTTCATTCTCAATAGCTCGGACAACTTCATAAACCATCAGTGCAAAGGGTGTTGTTGTGTTGTTTCGGATTCTATCCATGAACGTCTGGTGGACAGCGTGGGGCTTTCTTTCAGCTTCTGCTACAATCCCCTTTGGTACTTGCCAAGGCTGTTGCATAGTTTCGATGTTGCCGTCATTAGGAATGTAGCCGCCGCTCATAAGTTCTTCCTGTGTAGGACTAATCATCTTAGTAACAGACAAATCGTAACAAAGACTTCTCAGCGCAGACTCAACCTCTTTTTCTTTCATTGCATACGTAAGTGATGCTGATAGTCCTATCATCTGAATTGAACGATCTTTATTTCGCTCATTCCATTCCTTTATGCTATGGGCAATCAAACGATATGGATGCTGCTTCAAAACGTGATGCACTTCATCGAAGACACATAACCAATAATTGGACCATGAAAATGAATTAACTTCACTCTGCTGTAACATCTGCCAAAAACAAGTCCATTTGTCAGTGATACATGATGGATTGGATTTCAGATTCAATTTTCTTACTCACTAAGAATGCCTGAGGTGTTGAAACAAGCACGTCAAAACGTGTTGTAGGAGGGGATATACCTCCCATGTATTCAGCAACGTCACAATCTTTGATCCATGCCTTCAATGCCTTCTTTTGTTGTGTTACCAAGTCACAAGCTGGGACCAAGAAAAGTACTACCCTTCGTCTTGATCCCAGCTCAAGCTTGCCTTCGCTGTTTTGCCTTTCCCTTCTGATAAACTCAGCCGCCACAAAAGTCTTCCCGCTTCCGGTCGGCATCTTGATGATGACATTTTCGTTTCCAATGGCATCGACGACATCTTTTTGGTACTTCCTCAGCTGCATCTTGGTTGAGCTAATTATTTTTATGAATTATGAAGATGCAACAACAATATCCTCAGGACGATCTTTCGACGCGTTCAATCCTCAGATGGACAAGAGGCGGCACAAGCTAATCCTCCAGAGAGGTGTAGCATTCCTATAAGACGAGTCTCAAAGCTTTTGCCTCAGGTTTGAAATTCGTCCGTCCAATGAGCCATCAAAACTTGCTTGTTCTCTAGTAGATGAACAACCGGAATCTGAAGCTAAGGTCTTTCAAAGAAGAATCGGTTGGGCCTCTTGTCCATCTGAGGATTGAACGCGTGGATAGATCGTCCTGAGGATATGATTATCGCATTATTTGGTGGAAGCGACCATGCTGGTTTATGACTTGTGTTGTCAAGGTGGGTAGAGTGTGCGAAATTTTCACAGAGCCTTGGTGACAGAGTGTCGATAGAGTGCAATGTAACAGTTGGTTGATGCAAATGTAACAAAAAGCAAATATGTAACATGGGTTGTGTCAGGTACTTATGAGAATGTACCTACAGTTATTCCTCTCTCAATTTTGAATTTTTTCAGTTTTGATTTTGGTAAAATAATGTTGGATGTTGTTGTAGTGAGTGAGTGTATCGGCAGTGGTTAGGACCATTCAATCGACAATCCAACAATGGGTCAATCACCTGAACCGTGGGAAATTGAAGGCGATGCTGCACAGGATAATGAAATGATGCAATCGGCCGCAGAAGATAATAGAAGTCTGGGAGATGAAGATGAGATGTGGAGATCTGCAATGGACAGATACCAACAAGAGAACGATGATGATCACCCACCTACCCTCTTTGAACTTAACAGCAGTCAACAGCAAAATTCATATAATTACGAGCGCATAAACAATACGATGGACAGAATGGGTACTTCTCGAATGGTGGGAATGGAGATGGAGATGGACTATGACGAACCACCAACTCGACTTCCTGTAGCTCAAGCTGAAGCAGTTCAAGATGATATCGAGTCACTTTCGTTGTGGCAGACCTTTCAACTTCTTTACAGAAATCACCCCACCGTTAGATATTACGCTGCCGCTCTCCTCGTGCTTCTAATTGCAGCTGCGATTATTTTGGGAGTTTCTCTCTCCAACAAGGACAATTCATCAAGCCAAAACTGCGCTGTTGCGAAGTATGCAGAGAAGCCATTCATTGTTCTTCCCGATCCTACTGGAGGAATCACATTTAGGGAGTTTGGTACAAGCATTTCGTCGTCTTCGGAATTCTTGGTCATTGGTGCACCAGATCCTTCTTCAGCTCAAAGCATAACTGTCGGTGGAGGAGCGTTCTTGTATAAACGGACTGGCAAAGGGGATTGGACGCCTTACTCAAGAATTATTTTAGACGATGGGAAAACAAGAAATGATAAATTTGGAGAATCAGTGTCAATATCAGAAGATTCACAAGTTATTGCGGTTGGAGCCCCACGAGATGATAGGTTGGGCGTCACAGCTGGGGCGATATACATCATCGAGTCACCCTTTTCTAGCTCATCACCACCTCAGAGGCAAATTCCGAATGATCTTGCTCCGAATGACGAGTTTGGCGAAAGTGTTGATGTTTCAACGACTGTATTAACTGGCAATATTAGGGTTACTAACGTTGTAGCCAGTGCACCTGGGGATGATGATTTCGGCTTGAGAAGTGGCGCCGTATATGTGTATTCAAAGTATTACGATACTCCTCCTCCAAATGCATGTGGTGGGAGCGTGGTAAAAGTTGGCGAGTGGGTTCAGTGTCAAAAGTTGCTGCCGGATGATGGCGCCGCATTGGACCGATTTGGAAGCGCTGTAGCAATTTCTGGAAAGACAGTTGTTGTTGGTGCTGAATGGGACAAAGCTGCTGGGAGAGAATCAGGGTCAGCCTACGCGTTTTCACTGGGAGACGATGGTATCTGGAGTCTCCAAGAAAAGATAACGGGCTGGAGCAACGAACCGGATAGATTTGGATCATCTGTGTCAACATCTGGAAACCGAGTTATCATCGGCGCCGATTATTATGATGTTCAAGGTGAGGGTGCGGGAGCGTCATATCTTTATCAACTAGAGAATGGAGTTTGGAAGTTGGAGCAAACGTTCTTACCACCTAACGGATCTATCCAATACCGCTGTGGGTCAAGCGTCAAAATATCTCAGGATGGAAGGACAATTATGATTGGCTGTCCTGGCGGTGGTAATGGTGGTATCGTGTATGTCTACCGTCTTAAAGAACAAGGAGGTAAAACATCATGGGTGCAGCTCGAAAAATTAGCTGCAACAGATGGAGATCTATCTGATGCCGCAACGGCAAGCATGATGCTGGGCGACAGTCTAGCTGTTTCTCAAGGTGATAATTTACTTTTAGTTGCTGGGTATGGGCGCAACGGAGAGGTTTTCACGTACAGGCAAGATTGCTGAACTTTTTATATTATATCTGTTTAATTCATCAAATTTCATGTGATTCACGGTGTGATTAATCATTTCGATCCTGGCGTCGCCTACGTCTTTCGATCTCCTTGTCCTTCTTTTTCCTTTGTTTGTTACGAGCAATCGGTACTGTTACAGCGCTATCTCCACCTTCAACGTCGACTCCACCACTACAAACATGATAACAAGTGTCAGTTCCTGTAAAATCTACACCCCGTTCTTTTAAGCTCAGTAAGATTGCTTCTCCTATCGGATGATTATAAGTCATCCCATCCTTGCAAGCTTGTTCGTCTGCAATGCGGAAGAGGTAATCTGCCAACCAAGCATGTAGGCACTTCACATCCTTGTTCTTGGATAGTGGATTGGCACCAGCAACACCTGCATCTACGAAGTATTCTGCTCCTTTGTCTCCTAATTTCGACTTGAGCATTTGATATGTTTGGCTGTCATCAGTGGCTTCTTCCGTATTATCATTTTCTGCCCCAAATATAAGCTTTTAACGCGTCGAAGAATGAATTGCATGTGCTTCGTTCATGCATTGTGTAAGTTCGTTCTCTCCTTCATTTGCTGCTAGTATTGAGTTCATCTTGTTTATAAAGCCTTCATCCTCGAGAACATCTATGGCGTTTACAACCAACGGACAAGTGAGCTTCAGGAGCCCGCTGTTGACTCTATTAATTGAACTTCGTTTAAATTGTTGTGTTGGAGGAACTGGATCAAGCGAAAATGCTTGTGGGTAACCGTGCTTGCAACTGCATCGAGATGGCTTGCCCATCAGAGCATTCCCTGGCGCAACCTGCCCAGTTTGTCTCTCACAAGTTTCTTTGTCTGCTTCTGTGATTGGAACAGCCCCAGGGAACATGTAGCGTTTCGTTGGTCGAAGTTGCCTACGCAGACCTGATGAGAATGCAGCAGTCGCATGATGCATCGATGATACTGCTCCAATCAATGCCATCAAGAAAGAAAAATGCGAGAGAGAATACATGAGACGACTGAGACGACAATTGCGTTGAGATCGATCAACGCGACTCAGATACATTGAAGGGAGCTGCTATGCTGTGTTAGGGATAGAGAGATGTTATCTCACTCGAGATGCACGACCAATAATGCATGCCTGATGGATGGCAGCATAAGAAGTGTTGCATGGTCATGGTGGGTTGTTGGATGTTGGATGATGGCAAGAGAAGAAAAAGTGTTCAAAATGAGAATTCGTAGAGCTAATATGGAATGTTTTAGGTATGTATAGAGACGGGCGTCTCATACGACTGACACTTTTGATACTCCTCGCTTTTTGTCAGCTTGAACGGTCCGCTTGTACCTATCAGCTTGGCCGCTTTGGCCTTTGGCCGGGCTGTTGCGCTTATTGATGGTCGTCGGAAAAACGATAGCGACACAGAAGTAGCAATACAAAATTTAATATTTACCATGGCAGAATAGAGCTGCAACATCATGATCTTTGTATCATTGTTAGTACTCTTTGCTTTTTGGCGCATGCCCGTCGTAGCCGGCCATGGCTTCATGACCAGCCCGCGATCTCGTAATTTATTGGCTTCAGAGGAAACTGTTTGGTGGCCTCAGACCGAGCAAGATCCACGTAGGTCTTCAAAATATATTCCTCGTATGTATTTGATTTGTACAATATCTCATACTTCGTTGTTGATACATATTTGATTCCATTAGTGCCAGAGACGTGCCCGCATTGCTTGAATCTTGGTGGCAATCTTGCTCGGTGTGGTATCGTTCAAGACAGAAACTATGACGCTCCCAAGAATGCTCTAGGAGGGCCCATGCCGACAAAGATTCAAGCAACCTATAGCCAAGGTCAAGATATCATTATCGACGTAACGCTGACAGCCCATCACAAGGGCCATTTTGTGTTCTCGGCATGTCCCATCGTTCAAGGGGAAATTGCATCACAGGCCTGCTTCGATAAACACAAATTGAAATTCATCGAAGACATGGCTTGGAATGCAAACTTTGACCCAAATTATCCAGAGAGAGCCTACCTTGCTCCGATACAGAATCCTGGCTATAAGCTGAATCCATCGTCAAGTGTTAGAGTTATGGATTTTAGCTTCAAAGTAAGTGTTCGTTATTGCTCAAAAATTGATATAGCCTATCTCTCACTCTAATTCCTAACTCTCTCTTTCTCAATCGAAGATGAGACTACCACCCGACCTCTACGGTGATATCGTTCTTATTCAATGGTATTATCTCACTGCAAATAGTTGCGTGCACGAAGGATATAACAAGTATAACTGGCCTGATGGATGGGATGTCCCCGCAGCTGATAAATGCGGAGATATATCAAGTGATGGTTTAGGGACGCCTGAACAATTTTGGAATTGTGCCGAGGTGAAGATAGAGAAGGATGAAAACTATCAACAGGAGCAGTCGCAACCCCAGTCCAAACCAACTGCAGAAGTTTCAACCGCTTTTTCTGTAGATGCAGTTAGTGCTGGAGACCACAAGATGCACGACAAGACAATTATTGGTTACTACGCTAGCTGGCAATGGTATGACAGAGCTAAGTTGGCCAAGCCTCAAAATATGAACTTTTCCAAGGTACAGAGAGTAAATTTCGCTTTCTTTCAAACAAATGAGTCTGGAGATATTTGGGGCACGGATTCATGGGCCGATGCAAACCTTCTTTTTGGCCCGTATAATTGGAATCCTCAGGAAGGGTCAAAGCAATACTGCTCTTGGGATGCCCCGAATGTCAAGGCATGCAACTATCACTTCGATGAAGAAGGCTTGATCTCTCTTGTGCATGCGGCTGGAGCAACGTTGTACCCTTCTCTTGGTGGTTGGACACTCTCAGATCCTTTCCCTGCAATGGCTGCGTCAAAGGAAGCTCGGGCAAACTTCGCCAAGAATTGTGTTAAGTTGATAGAAGATTACGACTTCGATGGAATAGACTTAGACTGGGAATATCCAGGATTTGCTGATCATTCGGGCACGCCTGATGACAAAGCAAACTTCAAGCTCTTACTGGAAGACGTGAGGGCCGCGCTTGATGATCTCGGGAAGATCAAAGGACGGTTTTACGGTCTCACAGCAGCGTTGCCTTGCGGGCCTGACCACATCTCGAACATGGATATAGCCCATACCGCAAGTGTGCTATCCGAGCTGAACCTGATGACCTAGTAAGTTGCCACGAATATCTTTTCTTCATTTCAGTATTTGCTTCTTGTATCTCTCGCGCGAGACTAATTCTGATCACACATCTTTCAGTGACTTTTTTGGTGCGTGGTCGCCGACGACAGGTGTCAATGCTCCTTTATATTACCAAGGCTGGGGCGATGAGGATTTTAATGTCGCAGCATGCGTTGAAAACTGGATGGCTGGAGGTGGTACGCCGGATAAAATCAATATTGGCTTGCCTTTTTACGGAAGATCGTACCTAAATGCCAAGGGCCTCAACGAACCTCATTCTGGGGCCGATAAAAACATATGGGGAATTGACGACGGGACGCCGCAATACTTCAATATCGTGTCTAAGCTTCCATCGATGACTCAGATGTGGGACGAAAAGACTTGGACACAGATTGCCTACTTCGAAGGAGGTGGACTTGTAAGCTTTGATAATGAAAACGCCATTTGTGCAAAGATCGAGTTTATGCAAAAACACAATCTTAATGGAGGAATCATTTGGGAATTGTCGGGAGACGTTTTGGAAGATCTTTCAACGCCTCTTCTCGATGTCATTAATGAGAAGCTGTTGAATCCTGAAATGAGTTGTGGTCAACCTGGTGAAGTAGTCACTACTCCACTTATCTCCGTGGGATCGAGTTCTGCTGCTGTTGTATCATCGAGCTCATCTACGCCTAGTTCAACATCATCATTTCAACCTGGCGAAGCTGTAGGATCAAGTTCTGCTGTATCATCGAGCTCATCATCATCATCTAGTTCAATGTCTTCATCTGCTTTTGGCAGCTCATCTTCCCTCGCCGGCACCTTCGTTTCCAACGATTCAGCTAGTGGACAGCCTATCTTACTCTTCTGTGGAGGAAAGCAAGATTCGCTGAACATTATCAATGCAGAGACTCTGGTGTTATCATTTGCTTATGAACTTCATAGACCTGTTGAAGGAGTGTCAGAGCAAGCTGCCATTAGATCATTGAAAAAGGTCATGTTGAAGTCAATCGCTGACAAGTTGCAGTGCGGTATGGGAGACTCCACGCTCGGGCGCTTGCTGAGAACAAAAGATGCGCATCAGCAAATAGTAGCAGTAGAAGCAAGTCTGCATGACACGCCAAACAAAAATTCGCCATGCACTATACCGATTAACCACGCCGTGCCAACAATTTGTCATTCAATGATTGGATCAATGAAGGCGTATTTTTCTCAAGGAACGCCAGCACAAATTTTGACGAATGCCAGAGATGAGCTCCTTTTCTTCATTCGAACTACCATGTCGTCAGGAGCTTACGAGAGTGCTGATGTGAGAAAGGTCGTATATATTGAAGATCTCAGCGTTGGTGCGATACATTCAAATCCGCCAACCAACTCACATCAAGTACTTGTGTGGCAAGAAAATGACACCGAGACTAGCTCTTCGTCCCTACTGATAGGTGCTGTTGTTGTACTAAGCGTGGCCTTCGTTGGACTTCTCGGCTTATTGCTCATATCTCGAAGAACAAGAAGAGGAACTATATGGTACCAATCCCCACACAATCAGGTTGGAAATTCTGTTCCTTTAGGAGTAGAAGATGAAAATAGTGAAGATTTAGAGAGTGTATGGCAGAAAGCGCTGCATACATACGATAAAGAAGGTACCATTGCCGAAGAACCAGCTGGTGTTGCAAACGATGGCAGGATAGGTATCGCAGGGATGGATCGCAATGTTGTTACTGTAGCAGTGGCAGTGGAGCCAGAAGGTGCTCTTTTTAAGCCTCACGCAAACACAGAATGTGAACCCAAAGCACCTACAAGTGAGATGGAAAAAGCAACAACTGAGACATTGGCCGTGTCTGTTGAAAGCAGCAGTGTCGAAGAAGATGAAGATGAAATAAAGGAATCCATTTCAAATGAAGTGCATGATGACGATGAAGAGGAAAGCCAACATGATACCACTTCTTCTGATGAGAACGAACGTGACATCGACATGGATGAAGAAGAAAAAGAATCAAGCGATCATCAGGGCGATGAAGGTGAAGGAAACTTTGTCATCGTTTCAAATGATGCCGTTCCTGATACCAGGTTAGACTAAGGTCATATTATCGTAGTACCCTCTCTCTAACGTCCATTATTCTCGCCTCTATGTACAAGTGACTGTGAGATATTTGTAACAAATACACAATACACAGTATATAGCAGGTTGTGAAGACGTCACAGAGACAGAGGAGGTTTTTGTTTTATGAAAATTTTTGTGCGCGGAACGCGCGCACGTTGAACGCCCCAGGAACGGCCGAAGGCCGTAGTGATGGTGACACCAACTCTCCTCAACTCTCCTACGGCACAATTCCTCTACTAAGTACTACTATTCATCAGAAAACCAACCAACAAAATAATCATAACAAAAATCGTCACAGCCATTTTATTATTTTTGTTATTATTTTTACTACCACAATTCACCACAATGATGTTCAACAACATTCTTCTCGCTCCAGACGGATGATACGAATTCTCTTATGGCAACACCCCTACGCCCTCCCCAATGGCACTTCTACACCCCTAGCTGACCATCCACCACAACCTACGGCCAAAGTGTGTTAGTGTATGTTATGAGCTTCCGCTAGAGCCGCCAGTCGGCGTTATAGGTGGCGAACTAATCAAAATGTAGCGTGTTGTGTCAAAAAATACGGACACCGATCGAAGCATGTTAGTGTTTATGACATAAACCTTTGGCGGATAACGCAACAAGTCAATGCAAGCCGTGGCGTAAATCGTCTTATGATATGTAAGGAAGTGTCTGCAACATGGTACAATTATTGGAGGTCGTAGGTCTCGTTTGATACGTTATGAGGACCGACTCACGTGTGCTCGGACGATGCTGCCGACGATGTCATTGCAATATTCAATGGTGTTCCGCCACTCATTCACTGAAACCGCCACCCCAATGATCATCACAATATTCAGGTTCGATTTGCCGCTGAGAAAGGCTCTCCAAAACTATTTCTACAAAATAATCCTTGTTATGTACCTATTTTGGAGATGGCGAATATGCAATCGACACATCTGTTGGGTGTTTAATGACGCAATAAAATAGAAAGAGACGATGTACCGAGCAAAAGACTTTGAATTTACAATATTAAGAGCGATTACTCTCGTAGTTACAACGGAGAAGCAGGGGGAGAGGCTAGATAAGATGGAAAAGCTCCTATCCCAAGCGTTATCTGGAATTGACACTATCGTGCACCATGTGTGCCCTCCTGGTACTCCGTCACCTACCAGCAAGAAACGCAAGACATCTACACCCGAAGTGGCAGCTGCCGCTACTGCAACGACTGCTGTCACAAACGGTAGTACTAAGAATGTGAATAACGAACTCATGGCCCCAAAGGTACGATTGATTGGGAGACGCTTCTTAGACGAATGAATTGTGGCGCCTTTTTGCAAGAGGTGGTGTGGTTTAATGTAACTTTCCATCCTGATCACTTCTTACCTGTCGTGCAATCTGATTCTCAGAAGAGGAAGGGTAACCTTCGGAAGCTTAGACTTATTGCAACATCAGTTTTTGAGGGCATGGAGGAGGTTGCTGAAGGTGCGGAGAATGATGTTTTCCTTCGATCCAAAGTACCAAGAGGTACTACTCCTGGTGAATTTGTTGCAAGTACTAAGTGGCTCAAGCACGTCAAGAGCACCGCATCAAAAGTTGCAATTATATTTGCGAAGTCTATTGTCAAGAGGCTGCTTGTGGCGAACGGCAACTACACAGAAGACGAATTTAGGAAGATGTTCAATAATCAAAAGTTGGATGTAGGTCCATAGTAAAATCGAGGCTCTGAAAACAGCTGAGAATAAGTTGTAGTTTATAAGTAAAATGTAATAAAAGTTGTAGTGTTTTTACTGTCTTATTTGCTTAGGTCGGGTTTCTTCCCGCCGTGTGGTTTTCTTACGTTTTTTTACTATGCTCGTGAGTCTTCCACTATTACGGGCCTTTAGGTTATTTCTGTACCCACTTTAATTACGTGGCTACTGGGTAGTCTCGTTCCTGGTGGACTCCCATTAGAATTCATGCGTTCCTGACATTCGGAGTTGTCCAGAAAATTTGGGGTTTGTGACCTGACTATATACATAATATGTAACTGTATGTACCGAGAGGTAACGTGAGTACGAAAGCAGGCTTCTACGAAAGCGCCATTACCTGCTTGCTCTAATGTGTGTTAGGTACCAGTACGACACAAACTGTCAAGTAGAGGAGAAAATGCACTACTAAGTTGAAGGCTCCTCAGTTCAACGTCTTCTTTTTTGTTCATTCCGCCGGCCCACGCCTCCTCGTTTTGCGAAGTTCTGTTGACGTGGTCGTTTACATAAAAATGAGCAGTGCTCTCAGTCTGCGATGATTTAAAATGCTTTCTTGTGAGAATGCAGAAAAAACAAGGCACAGAGACACAAAGTGAAATCCTGGTGAACTGGCTTGCCACTTGCCACGCCAGGTAAAATGCACTTCAAGCCAATGAATTCGCGGAAAAGGTAGAGTCTTAGTATGCACTGTGTCCACCAACATGATATATCATATCATGATTAAAAGAGAGTGAGAACACACAAGATTTGTCCCATGAGGCGTAGGCGAACGCGTTATCGGCAGCCGCCGGTGCTATTCTTCTGTCATGTGGTTGCTCTGATCGTTTCGCTCCTAATCGTCAATGCCCAAGAAGACCCTTCACTCGATTATTCCTGTGGTATGGATTGGGTGAATGCCGCCAACGGTTGTTCCAAGCACTGCCCATCTGGCCGTGATGAGGAATGTGCCGAGCTTGGCGAAGGCTATGGCTGTTATTACTTTACTGGTTGCAAAACTCAGTTTGAAGAACTTAAAAAGGAGCAAGAAGAATTAGCAGCGCTGCAAGGGGAGGATGAAGACGACTATGTTGAAGTCCCTCCAGAGCAAAACCAGTTTTGTGCACCAACATTTATAGAGGCGATGCTCAAGTGCAGTAAAGACAAGGCATGCCCTAACGGAAACGAGTGCGGGGAGGGTGAAGAGTGTTTTGGACAAACAAATTGTGACCGAGAATTGAAACGACCTTCGAGTGATATGATATTCAACCTGATGGGTTTATCGGGTGTTATGGTAGAAGAAGATTTGACGATCTTCAAAAGCACTATGTTCGATGTACTGCAAGAATCCTTGAGTGATGTAAAAATTCATTTGGATACTATATCAATTACAAACCAACGCTATTTCGATAACGAAAAAAATGTTGAAGTAAGTGTATTGCTTACGGCTAAATATCGCCCCCCTCCACGGCAAAAGCTAGATTCGATTATAGAAAACAGTATCAATCTTCAGCAAAAATCTGTAGGAATGTTAATCAGGCAAGCGGGGAATGATGCCAAGCGATTGTACTTCTCAAACTTGAAAGAAATATCTGCTGTGTCTAGGGAAAATGCGACAAATAGGCCAACGGTGAGTCCGACGGAATCGCCGACTTTTTCGCCGACGGGTCGGCCCTCAACGTATCCTACCGCATCACCCTCAGGGAGTCCTTCTTCAGCTCCTTCGGATATTCCCTCTTCCTCACCCAGTCGTATGCACATTCAAGAAGTTGTCACTGCAACAAGCAATGAACTCAAAAGTTCTACTGAAGCGAGCTATGGGATCGTTTTCAACATGCGTACGACGAGTAACGGTCCTGTCATTATTATTAATGGGCTAGACTTCTATTCAGAGAATACGAAATTTGTTGGCTTTGAACTATGGTCAAGGCTTGGGTCCTTCAAGGATTTTAAGGGCACATACGAAGGATGGGATTTAATAGCGTCTGGTGTTGTCAAAGGCGCTGGCTATGGAAAGTTTACTTCGATTCCTGCAAGTACTTTCACTGAAGTCTCTATACCGGGAAGAGGGGGTGAGCGAGCCTTTTATCTCACTTTGAACGCTATGGATCTAATCTACAGAGCAAGCGAAGTGGAATCTACCGAGTCGGACAGTAGAGTTACTGCATCATCTCCTGAGTTAGAAATTTATGAAGGGGAGGCGGTACTTTCTTATCCCTTTCCTGATCCGGATCAAGCGTATCTATATCGATCTCCACGACAATTCCTTGGGGCAGTTCAATACGACAGATTGCCTTGCAAGCCATTCAGTTTATACGGGTCAGCAATCGACCTTCCGTGCGTAGCAATGCCAACGATGGATCCAACAAAGCATCCAACTCCGCAACCAATACAGGCCACTTCAACACCGACCGCCGATCCTGAAGAAAGTTTACTGGAGCCACCGACCATGTCGCCACTCTTAACACCGTCGCTTTCTCCAAGTGTTTCACTTGCTCCTACAACATCAACGTCTCCCACTTTCTCAGCTTCTCCCACTCTATATCCAACCCCATCGCCAATAGGTCCTATTATGGCGTACGTCGTTGTAACTCTTCGTCACACTCTGAATCGCAACATGAATGCGTTCGAAAGAGAGAGTTTCTTTGACATGTTTGTCACGTTCCTGCGTAAGCATACTAAGGTTGCTATGATGGTTGCAGAGATTGATTTGTGGAGTGAAGATCAGATAAAGGTTGCTGCACATATCGAATCCAATGCAACTGCTGTAACTCCAGTTGTTACGACAAGAAGTGTACAGGGTCTTCAAAAAGTCCAAGCAACAAAACTCACTCTAGTGCTGAAAATTTCATCCACTACGCTACCGTTCGGTCTGCTTGGCAATATGGCAGTCGTTGCCATTGAGGAGAATCAGGAAGAGCTTTTGACAGAAATTGGCTCACTTGGTAAATTATATCAGTTCTTTGAGAACATTGATCAGGTAGTATCGTTTTCTATCGGCAGTGTGCCTGAAGCACCAGTGGCTTCGCCTGCAGAAACAGAATCAACTTATCAAGGACAAGGATTTATAAATGGAAACATCAATAGGGAGTCGTCAGCCCGAGTCGGTGGTGAGTGCAACATGAACTGTCACCACATGTTTTTACCTCTTCTTTGTCTCACGAAACCTGGTTCCGTTCACATTCCTATCTCAGTCATTACAGGTGTCACAATTCTTTGGCTATTACTTGCTACTTTTAGTATATTATACATTAAAAATGTGCGTTCCAAAATGAAAGAGCACAGAATAATGAGTAAAGACAATGAAAAGATGGACCCTCTCTATCCAGATGTTTTCGATGGTTCAAGCCACGCGTATTCTAAAGAGACAAGTGATAGAAGTGGTGGGAATGATGAGGAAATTGGTTTGCGACAAAACTTGCCATCCTCGTTGAGAAGGTCAGGTGGCCAACGCGACCTGGATATGAGAGAATCTTTACGAGAATCCTTGCGACGAAGCTACAGTTATAATGACCTCAGAGCGAGCTTGCGGAGGAGTGATAGTAAAGGAAATCTGAGAGGGTCCTCGTTGAGCAGGTCAGGTGGCTCTCGTGACTTGAACATTGGGGATTCTTTACGAGACTCCTTGCGACGAAGCGAAAGCCGAGGTGACCTCAGAACGAGCTTAAGGAGGAGTGATACTCAAGGAAATCTGAGAGGATCCTCGTTGAGCAGGTCAGGTGGCTCTCGTGACTTGAACTTGGGAGATCCTTTACGAGATTCCTTGAGACTGAGCGAAAGCCGAGGTGACCTCAGAACGAGCTTAAGGAGGAGTGATACTCAAGGAAATCTGAGAGGATCCTCGTTGAGCAGGTCAGGTGGCTCTCGTGACTTGAACATTGGAGGTTCTTTACGAGACTCCTTAAGACACAGCGATATCCGGCGTAACCTCAGAATGAGCTTGCGGGGAAGTGATTCTCCTAATGAGGATCAAGGAAAGCTAAGAGGGTCTTTGCGTGACTCCTTAAGACACAGCGATGGACAAGATAATGTCAGATCTAGCATGCGAGGGAATGATCAACAAGAAAACCTGAGAGGGACTTTGCGATCCTCTCAGACGAGTGATGGTCAGCGCAATCTAAGAGGGTCTATGCGAGGGCGCAGCGATGGTACAAGTAATCTAAGGTCAAGTGTGCGGAGGAGTGATGGTCAAGGAAATCTGCGAGGGTCTTTGAGTGATTCACAGAGGAGTGGCGGTGAAAATAGTTTAACAGGATCTTTGCGTGACTCCTTCAGTGATGGTCAAGATGGGCTGAGATCAAGCTTGCAGAAGAGTTATAGGCAAAGCTATCTAAGAGGTTCTGGAAATAGAGGGTTAAGAGAATCACGTAGCAATGATAACTTACGGGGGTTAAGCAGCAACCTTAGAGGTTCAGGAAACAGAGGCTCGAGAGGATCAGGTAGAAATGAGCTTTCAGTATCATTTTCAGAAAATCTGGACAACAAAACTGAGCTCCAACTATCGTTTTCGAAAGGCGTCGACAACAAAGTATCCGATCAAAAGAGAATTAGGTATACTAGATCAATGACTGCGCTAGATAGCCTGGGTATTGCAGAAGAAGTTGACGATGAAGAAGACCTACGACGTCGTTCTGATAGTGATATTTCGTCGCCAACTCCTCGATTAGATGCTAGCAACGACAACATTGGAACAGTGAGGCGTTCCACTAGGAAAGGAAGCCGCGATAACCTTGCCAGCCTGAATGGTAGCGGTACAAAAGGCAATAACAGGACTCTCAGACGCAGCATAAATGGACAAAGGAGTGACGCTCTGGAGAGCTCGAGAGGTGGTAGCGAGAGCCTCAATAATTTGAGGCAGTCAGCTGTGACACGTACAAGCGGCAATAACTTGCGTTCATCTGGTAGACGGGGTAGAAACAGCTCACTTTCTCAGTCGATGACATCTCTTCGATCATCTGAAAATAATGTACCGAGTTTGCATGTGACAACAGGTGATATTGAGCGACCCACAAGTCGACTTCGAAGCTCTTCTACTTCTAATGAACGAAGTGGCCGCGATGGTCTCCGCTCTTCTATGCTTACAAGCGGCAATAACTTGCGTTCATCTGGTAGACGGGGCAGAAACAGCCCACTCTCTCAGTCGATGACATCTCTCCGATCTGATGGCAATATACCGAGCATGATTATGACAACAAGTGATATTGAGCGACCCACAAGTCGACTTCGAAGCTCCTCTGCTGAACAAAGTGGCCGCGATGGTCTCCGCTCTTCTATGCGTGCAAGTGGCAATAACTTGCGTTCATCTGGTAGACGGGGTAGAAACAGCTCACTCTCTCAGTCGATGACATCGCTCCGATCTGCTGATACCAATATAACAAGTGTTGAACAAAGTGGCCGGAATAGTCTCCGCTCTTCTGTGAGAGGTAATCGTCAGGCACTGTCGCAATCAAGAACAAGGAGCTCGAGTTCAGATAATGAGCGATCAGCTGGTCGTCTGAGGAATTCTATTGGACCCCAAATAAGTGGTAATAATCTCCGCTCGTCTGGAAGAGGTGATGGACTGGCTAGGTCTCGTAGTGAGCGACCGGATAGTCGTCTGAGGAACTCTTCTATTGAACAAAGAAACAATCTACGCTCTTCCGTTAGAAGTGAACGAATAGCGTTGTCTCAATCAATGAGAATGTCTGATACGAGAGATGCCAAGTCCGATCGGCGCCCCGGAACTAGAGTTGACGGCAAACAAAATGACAGTAACTTTGGTCAACTTGTAAGAGAAGCTTCTGCGAGGCGGTTTAGACGGCGTGCTTCAGGAGAGGCTGGCAACAATGACATTGAATCTTTGAAGCGCAATCTAATTTTATAGCTAATAACAACATAACTTATTGCATACTCAGAGCTGACTTATTTCATTTCCGTGTGTTCGACGTAAAGATCAATCTAGAGCACAGTGGCAAATGGGATCACCATTTAATTGGGACAAAATAGAAATCGAAATTCATCTTCGCTCTTCGTCTTCGGGCGCGGGGCTCTTCGACTTCGACATAATTCCATGAAGTTCCAAGCCACAGTCGGCATATAAGAAGCAGCAGCAAAGTAGACCAAAAGCAGGCCGTCTCTTGTACTTGATAGTAACAGATTTTTTTCAAGATGACGGAGGTGCACATAGCGATATATGATCTGTCGAATGGAATGGCAAGAGGCCTGAGCGCTCAGTTCCTGGGCCCGCAGCATGCTATCGATATTATCCCTCACACCGCTATTGTGGCGTTTGGGAAGGAGTACTTCTTTGGGCAAGGAATTGAAATGTGTCGTCCACATGAGTTCAGGATGACTCGAGGTATTCAGCCCATTGATATTCAATCTTTGGGACACACATCTTGCACGCAGAGTGAGTTTGAGGCGTGGTGTAGGGCGCAAGGTCAGGGGCGCTTTAGTCCGACAAGCTACGATTTGCTGAGTAGAAACTGCAACAACTTCACTGAAGAAGCTGCAAGAGAGGGTCTACGACTAGGAAGAGGTGTGCCAAGCTGGATTTTGGAGGTTCCGGCAAGATTTCTCAGCTCACCCCTTGGAACGATGATTCGTCCTATGTTGGAGCAGATGCAAATTACAAGTGCTGCCCCTACCAACGTCTCGCATCAAATGAATAATGCTCAATCGTACACTCCCGCAGCAACAACTGCGGTGACTGCTGCTGCTGTAAATCCATGGGCCGACATTCCCGAGACTTCTCCTGCTACCAAAGAATCTAACAATGTCTCTTCAGCCGAAACACCCTTCTTAGACAAACAAACTGCTCTATTCTCGACAGATACTGGAGTTGTGAAACTCTGTCTAGATCGTCTCAATCCAGCTTCAGATCAACGTGTAATTCTTTCCAAGTTGGCAAACGCAAAATACGTGTGGACGCATACCGAACTCCAATCAATTCATCAAATTTTGAGATCATTCATGAATGAAATGAAGCAGGTATCATTTGCTCTCATGCTTCTTCGGTTGGCTGTTATGCGAGAAGCGCCATCTATCAGTGCGGATGAATCCCAATCAACTGAATTTGTAGCGGATCTTCTGCTAAAGAATAAGTCTGTGAGTATGTCAACTCGTTCAATGGCGTGGTGTGTGCTCAGCAATGCGTTTGGTTCGAAGCAGCTCCCTTCATGGACTACAGACGGGAACAACCAAAGCGACAAATTCCTTCGGCTCATTGACAGAGCTGTAAATGACTGCGATCCTACTGTTGCTGATGCTTCAGCACCTTCTCATAAATCATTAAGGCAGAGTGCGAGTGCATTTCTGTACAACACTTCTCGCCAATTGACGTCTGATACAAAGTATGATGGCACTGATGGAAATAGTGAATTGACGGAGGCAATTATGTCTGTATTGATTGGTTGCCTTGAGAATTTAGGTGAAGAAACTGATTCAATATCAGTTGCCCGTCGTTACATGTGTATCGGGCAGATACTTAAATCGCGACAGTTTGGTACAACAGCTGTGGGTCTAACAAAAGATTTGGGAATGCTTGACGCTGATATGATTCGAAGTGCGAGTCACGATGACGCTGTTGAAAAAGTAGCAAAGGAGGTTGCTTCGCTGTTGTGATTGTTATCGAAGTTTAACTAATTTCAATTGTATAAGTGGAACTATTCTGTATCTATATTGTCAGCACTTGAAGCGTGTACATTCTTCAATTAGTACGCTGATGTCTTGAAATAGCTTCTTCAGTGAATAAGTAGGTATTACATGAGATGGCCGTCATTGGTTGGGTGGCGTGACTGGAGCTACAGTATTGTAAGTAGCTGGCTGGATCGGATGAGGACGGAGAGTTGTCCGTTTAGACCTACCGGTCCATTTGAATTTTGAGACGTGTCAAAAAATTTGGTGTGATTGACTTCTCGATCGCCACCAACGCAACCTCCACCAACGCAAACAACCAAGACGCTGGCTTTCCACTTACTTACCTCTTGTTGCAACCAACAACTCATAAGTCACAAGGATAGCTATATTACCGCCCATTCGCCATGATGCAGGTTGGCTCGCCACAAATGCCGCAGAAACATACGGCAGAACCCAAAACTGAGATAGCGGTAGGCACACCTCATAGTGCCTTGGTACACGCTTCAAATGAATCTGATATCATATTACAGAGGAGACTTAGCACTGCGCCCGTTATTCAAGGGTCTCCGACCACTCCTACTCGGTCTACATTTCCATTTAAACCAGCGGCCGTCACGCCGCAGCGCCAACGAAGTGAGTGTCCATTTCGGCCGAGGCCAGTTGTGCCAGCTTTGACTCCACCATCTAGGAGATCGCAGAAAATGTACAGTCTACCCCAACGGTGTCAATCGTTTCCTAATGCTGATCCACCATCCCAAGCAATGAAAATAGAGAGCCCAGCATGGTTGACTGATGATTTTACAGGAAACATCAAGACACTCAGTGCGCCAACGATGTCTTTTTCTGTAGACGATTTTAGAGATGACACCCCTCTCTTTCCTGTGCCTATAGATAGTGATGACGCGAGGCAAGACAAGGAAGACTGTTGGTGGCTCGATGAATTTCAGAATTGGGGACCTTTAGGAGAAAAACCGTCTACAACTGTAAGAAATTTCCTGATGGAATTGCGTTCAGAGACAATATTCAACAAAGCGTCTACGCATTCTTTAGTGGACAATGAGGACAAATCCAGTGAGCTTTACGATGCATTGAAAGACTTACAAAAACTCGACAGAAGGCCTAGTGTATTACCTGAAATATCATCAATACAACGGCAGGTTATTCAGCTGAAGAGGTATGTGGCGAGGGCACATCATTTGCACGAAGACAAGCGAGAAAAAATGCAGTCAGTGTTGCAAAAGATTGAATCAGTGATTACACCAGACGAGTTAGCGGGTCGACATAGAAACAAAGACACCCCATCGATTGAAGAGTACTATAGGAAAACAAAAGTTGGACTTACGGGAGGTTCGCTTGTTACAGCAGGGCTGGTATTGATCCCGGCGCCCATCATACCTGGCATTTTGGTCGTGTACGGTGGGATGCTCGTATTGGCGTCCGAGTTTGATTCAGCCAAAACAGCTGTTAAGACGATGCAGATCCCAATGAAAGAGTTCCTCAAGGATGAGGAAGACCCAAGCAAGGGGGTTCATGATTGCTTCCACGTGATAATGTGGGAAGAAATGATTGGTTACTCTCCTGAAACGAAAAGAGAATTGAATGAAGATTTTGAAATGATAATGAGAATGAAGCCGTGGAAAGACAATGTCGATAATAGTGACGCTTCTGACGATGCTGAAATAGATAGAGCTCGACGGGACAAGAGAAACGCAATGAAACGATATGCCAGGCAGCTGCTTTTGTTGGAAGATCGAGCTGATAATGAAGAGAAAAAGGACGAAAACATTGATGAAATGACAGGGGTCTCGACAATCGATGACACTTCGACCTCAGTGCACCAAGAGAATCAAAACGTTCTCTTGTTAGCTGAAAAATGACACATACACAAACTAGATTATGTAATTAATGAATGAAAGTTAATACTTAATTGGCGTCTGCTATTTTTGGTCGAGACTCTATCCACCCAGCCTCCATAACAAAATCAACAATATTATCACGTTGTTTGATGTCTATCTTGAACACAGAATTACTCTGTCCTTTTTTCCACACACCTGCTGCCAGAGACTGAGACAAGAGTGCCTTTTTGACATCAAGATAAGTTTGAGGAAGAATTCGTAACTTCTTGCAAAGGCAAACTTCTTTTTTGGAGAGAAGTTCATAACCAGGCTTGTCCTTGATAACAAATTTGCCCTGTGATTGCACTGCAGCTCCATCCGCATCTCCAGTCGTATCCATGCCTTCGACATCGGGCTTTTTCTGCACATTACGTGTGCTGAACTGTTTCCAAACTTGAAGTGATTGATTTGCTACAATTTCTGCCTTTTCCTCGATTCCAGCGATATCGCCGTCGATCACACCTTGCTTCGCGGCATATGCCGCTTCCGCTTTCGCCTTTTTATTCTCGGCATCTTTCTTAAGCCATGCATCCCTATGAAATTGTCTCCGAGCTTTATCCAACTCGTATTTCTCAGCATCAGCAAGAGAGCTTATCCCAATGCGTCGGTACATTTGAAGTTTGGCAATTTCTTTCCGTAGCCGCTTAGCTTCGAGAATTTTATTCACAAATGACTCATGTTGCCTCGTAAGAATGGAAGCGAGCAAATAGCCGCATACGTTGGATGAGGTGACGTTCATCGGGTTCCCGCTTCCACATGTTCTCTTGATTTTCACGATAGTTGAGTAGCTTGTGATCGATGATGAACTGCTTCCGTTTCTCACGCTCATCCAATTTATTGTTGAAAATTCGGATTACGTCCAGCTTTAGATCTTGATCAGCCTTGGTGTCATCACTGGAAAATTCCATTTCAGCTATGGTCTTCTCGGCTTCATTTTGCCATTCCATATCAAAGTCACCACGACGGGGCATATATCCGGCAAGCTCTGCACCATGCATACTCTTGATGTCTTCCAAGCGAGGAGGGAGAACCTTGGCTTCATAACCTGCCATACTTTGAGCCCGACGCTCCATGAATTCCTTTCGAATTTTATCGGCATCTAGCTTTGACGAAGCATTGGAGATTTGACGAAAAAAAGATTGCTCTGAACGATACCATAGGTCCCTACCAACTTCATCTCCAATTTTGGCTCCTGTATTATCAGGGATGTAGGGATACGGCCACACTTTGCTCGAATCAAGCTCTTCTGTCGGCACTACTCGGAACTTGGTCTTTTTGAAACCCGGCGCTGCTTCATCGTATTGTTCACCCGCCATGCTTCTCCTCGGTCGTTTTCGTGCCATACTTCCGTTCCCATCTTCCTCCGATGCATCTGTCCCAGCAGCAGAATCCTGTGCTTCACTGCTTGACTTCTTGGAGTCATTATCTTTAGATTCAACCGGAACCATAGTATATGGAGGAAGAATGTGACCAAACCTTCCCATGAAGTCATCCAAGTATCTCTCCATACACCTCTTGTCCGTTTTGCCACCAACAGCAACGCCTTCCCCTTGCACTCCTCCTTCGCCATTCGTACCTCCATTAACATGCTCAGCAATCTCAGGCCAATTTCCTAGACCGCAAGTAAGTATGGCATCGAGGAGCCGCAAATCTTCCTCTGCAGTCCATGCATTTTTTGGATCGTCCAATACCGAAAATTCGGTGGCGGCGGGTTGTTTCTGTGACGATTCATCTACTTTTTGGCTCTCAACTTTGATTTTCGAGCCACTTTTCACATCATCAGCCGTTGTGGGGGATTCTTGTGCAGGCGGTTTCTTTTGCTGATCATCATCATTAGCTGCTTCATCATTGAGCTTGGGCCGTGTCTTTAACTTCATCGATATCTACCGCTACCTTGTTTTCTTTAGCTTCATCCCCCTTATTGCCTGCATCTGCGTCGGTCATTTCAACATTTTTCACACCACCATCAGTATTCTCTTGGCTAGAACTTCCTCCCTCATTGTTAGTGGCATTTTCCGTGATCTCAACACACTGTAATGGTTTCACACCACGAAACGAGGGACACAACATGTAGCGAGTACTATCTGCGACAATATATCCATGATCAGGCTTATGACGAAAGTAAGGGACCCATACCCCACCAACATACGACCCCAATGCATCAGGATCGGCATTATCTTGCTCCCAAGGTGCCTTGGGAGATTCATTCTCCGTGTCAGTGCCAGTGCCCTTACTACCGCTCCTCCCCCGTTTATTCATCCCTCGGCCCTTGGCTTTCTTTGTACCCTTCCCTTTGGCCTTCCCCGCTTCCGACGCAGCTCCCTCTCCTCCCCCTTCCAGTGACGCCGCCGCAGCCGCCTGTGCACGTTTTCTCACCTCCTCGTCACGCTTGTACTGCGCCATCCGCTCATGATCTTCGGTGGCAAAGCACTCCAAACATAAATCAAAATCTGGACAATTGGCACATCGGATGCGAGGGGCGCGAGTGAGGTCGGTGGAGCAGTAATCGCATTCGTATAGGCCACGTGGCTTGGCGCCGAGTAGGACTAGTGGACGGTGTTTCTTCCCCTGCTGCTTGGATTGTTTTTTGGTGTTATTGGCGTCATTTATCGTGTTGGAATTATTATTTCGTGAGAAGGCTTTATCATTTGAGGAAGCTGCTGCTGATCCATCGCCTGTGGGCTCGGGAGGCTCCTTGTTGGTTGTCATGGTTACTGTACTGTTTTACTCTCCTCAGTATAAAAGTATTGTCTGCTGTTAGCTGTTTGACGCGCTGCTATATTCGAATCCAAATCCCATCGTTTCGATGATGTTGTCGTCGGTTGAGACATTTGATTTTTGGATTTTCAAGGGTGAAGAGGAGTGAAGAACAGACACAATCGATCTTGGTAACGATGTGGGCGTGCTAGAGGTTGGCTCAGTGACTTTGACGTACCTAGAGAGATACTTAAATATTTCATAAACGAAAAGGTAGGTACAATACCTTGCTTGCGTTATGTTTGTTAGCTCAGGCTGTATGTGGCTTTGTTTGCTGCGATATATATTCAATAAGACGACAGTGTTGCATCAAGTTCAAGTTGCTTGGAAACTAGAAGTAAGACAGCAGCGGGCAACTTCTTCAATTGCGAGAGCAAAGATCTATGAGAAAAGAAAGGTGCGTACTTATTCAAGCAAAGGACAATGAAACCATTGCAGCATGGCTTTGCACTAAGTGTAACTATGTAAGCGTTATGTTTGGCTCATGTCACATTGAATATTGTCTCCAATCACTACTTATCACCTAGCTAAGTACATCAATCAAAATCAAAATGAGCATCTTCATCGACTTCCCAGAACAAGTCATCATCCATAGATTTGTTGAATTTTATCGTTCCAAACTCAGTCTCAATCTCAGTGTCTTCGTCGTCTAAAAAGCCTGAATCTCCACCAATCTCTTCTAAATCAAAGTCTTCTTCTTCCATAAGGTGTAGCTTCCCAGCGTTTTTCGACTGATCAAAGGTAGATGTAGAACCCCCAGCACCAATCACTGATAGTGCAGGAGAAGTGACTGATGCTGCCATACTCATGAAATCAGCCGATAAAAAGAAATCATCGTTGCTTCCACTCCCATCTTCGAATTCGGCATCGTGTGCGCCTTCGATAGGATTTCCATCCCACTCCCAGTCTTCTTCTTCGTCTTGTAGATCATCGCTCGTAGGTTTTATTGTATCTTTGGCCGATAGTAGTATTGTTGGGTAAGAGTAGTGCGTTCTTGTTGATTGAGATGCTGGGCATACAAAAGAGTGACAAACTCTTGTGCTTAAAAATATGAGGAGATGTGTTAGTAACATCGTGAGCGATGTCTGACTATTCTGCTTGTTGCTCCAAAACATCTTGCGGTGTACAATACGTGAGGAAGAAACTGTTAAACCGGCGATAGAATGATGAGACTGATAGGTGTAGCTGCGCTGCTGGGTTGGAAAGCTTATTGGCTTTTACGTCTACAATACTGTGTCCACTTTGATTCATCTTCATCTCGTGCCTCGTGCCTCGGCCGCTCGTGCGTACAATCAAAGCTAAAAGGAGAACATGGAGAGGAGATGTGAAAGATGAAACTTTTCCACCTATCCTCATCCTCCAACTCCACTTTTGTTCCGATTGCCTTCCGCAAAGCTATAAGCTAAGTAGACTGTATTCTAATAGGCTAACAGCTACTCTACGGCAAATGAAGAACATAATAGTGCTGTTAATATTAGCTGCATCATGCGTGCAATGCTCGGGTTTTGTCCCATCACGCTTATCAATGCCGAAGGTGTTCACAAAAAGCGCAGAGAGAGAACACAAGTTTCAAGGGTTTAGAGCACAGAGAAAAATATCAACCGAGGAGGACGACGACGTCAGTAATAGCAACCAAGATGCTTCAATATCACCATCTATAGATGGGGATCAAAATTCAAGTGATAGTGCAGTCCCAAAGCAAACAACTATATCGGGAGGAACACCGCTCATATTCGATATGGCACGTCGAATGTTGGTATGGGACGACGAACTTTATCAAGGCCTAAACGATTCATCCACTTCATCAGAAGCATCGTCTTCGACTGCTCCTACACAAGCTGCAGCGGCGAATGCGGCTGCAGTAGCAGCGCTACCAAGGTGGAGGCCAAAATCAATCACACAACAATCTATATCCAACGCAAATCCATCTTTCAGGACGTCTTCGCCAATTATGACTAATGCAGGGTATGCGTCTATTTTGAAGAGGAATAGCCGCAAGAAGAACAAACCAAGCATGTGGAGACACTGCTTGAGAGTATATGACAAAATGGGGGAGATAGAGAAGGAAGGAAGAAAGGTTGATAAGAGAGGGAAGAAGATAAAAGTGAAACGCAGTACTGCTCATCACGAAGCAGCATTAGTTGCAGCAAGCAAGTTGGGTCTATTTGAGAGAGCTCTTTCGATTTATCAGAGAGTGGAAAAGGCATCGTTGGCTTCAAATAATATAGCTGGCGCATCTAATGCTGATAGTGGAAATGTGATGAAACTAAGGTCAAAGAAGATTCGAATAACTGACAACATGGTACTGTCGGTCATCAAAGCATCCGTAAAGGCTTCGCGGATCAAAAAGACGACAACAAATGCACCTAGCTTTTTGGATTCAAGTAATGATGCTGAATTATCGACTGCTTTAGAGGAAAGCGTCAAGACAAATACGACCGATGGAAATGCAACAACGTATGACGAAAGCGTCGATTATGTTCCTCCAAAGCAATCCCCAACGTCAGCACGTAATAAATTGCGATTGCTGACGATTCAGGAGCGACGGAAACCACTGGATTTCGCGAGAGATATCGTTTTAAGTATGGAGGAAAAGCACGACATACCTCTCGTTTCAAGACACGTCAACCCCCTAGCATCAGCATACCTTCATCTTGGTTTGCGATCTGAAGCTGCTAATCTCATTAATACCTTGAATGATCGAAGGCCGCCGCCGCCAGATCATCCAAAGAAATCGAAGAAAGAAAAGAGCGAGCTTACTTCGCCTAATCCAAGGTTTTCGGAAGGAGTGCAGATAATGAACTGGGAGGACGGTGACTTGAATGACGATGAAGAATTCGATGATGGTTATGAGCCTCCGCAGTTGAATATATATGATGTACAATCAAAAGATCGCGGTTCGTACGCACTCTTAGTGAAAGGTGCAGTTATTGATGAAGATTGGGAGGGAGCAGTTGCTGAGTTACAGCGAATGAACGATGCAGGGCTTCATCCCAATTCAAGTAATTTGAATTCATGGTCTGAGGTGATGGAAAAAGGTTGCCGTCCTGCAGGCAAAGGAGAGGTCATGGATGACAATTATTACAGTAACAGACAACGAAGGAGGAGCTGGAGAAAGAGGAGAGATGGCATTTGGCTAGGCAATTTACGATAAGTAGGCCAAAGCATCTGTCTGAAAGTAAAGTAAAGAATTGCCTGCTTACTTGGTTGCTTGGATTCAGTCGCATTTCGCTTGGTCCGTCCTCCGTTTCTCCACCTCCTCCCGGAAATCGCGAAAAGCGAAATCAAAATTCAACCCACAATGAGCCGAGCAAGCAGCAAGATCACAACCCAGAACCGAGAACCCAGCCGATAGCAGTCATTCACGGCGCAAGGGTTGGGGTCATCTCCACCTCTACCATTATCTCCAGGAGAAGCCATTCTGCAACAGTCACCTGTTATCATACTGCTTATAAGTAGTGAAGCCGCGTCCAGCGTCTGCTATTATCTGATAAGTAGTTCTAGTTGGGCGCAAGTTGTGTGAGAAGCTATACTATTATCGCTTGCGGCCTTCGTCGCCATGAGTTTGATTTACACATCTCCAACTTCCAGAAACAATGTCTATCTTGGAGGTAAAGTTGATGCGAAGTCATTTGAAACTCTGAAGCAGCGGAATATTCTCCGAATATTGAATGTAACTCCAGCAAAGGAGGCTGGTATCACTGCTGGCGTTCCAAATTATTTTGAGCACAATAAAGGTGAAAATTCAATCAAGTACAAGCGTATTTCAGTTTATGATGCCTCGACGAGTGATCTTCTGTCATACGCAGAAGAAGTGGTCAATTTCATAAGTAGCGGGCTGCATCATGGGAGTGTATTAGTTCATTGTCAGAGGGGTGCCTCGAGAAGTGCTACTGCCGTAATCTTTTACTTGATTAGGTGAGTCAAATAGATTGATTTATGGCTGTGCTGTATGCGCTTCTTTATGACACAAAGAATCTTACCTTTCACTCCATGCAATCATTCAAATAATTATTGCAATCATCTTATGTCGCCTTGACAACTTACATCCACTTACGAACATCATTTCAAATGAAAATCGCTACTTAACTGGAGGAATACAACAGAAAAGCCAATATGACGTATCAACAAGCTTTACAACTATGCAAACAAAAACGATCAGCCGTAGATCCAATTCCAGCTTTTTGTGATCAGCTGAAAAGGTACGAGCAGGAATGCCGGGAGCTAGGATATTTGACTGCCACTGATTCGCAAAATGAAAAATACAATACAAAAAAGGAAGGTTGTTCAGAGAGTAGTGAATTTACAAAGAAACAGAGCACAGAACTAACTACAATCCACACCGAAACTGAAATTGTTGGGAGCAAAAGACGAGTGGAAGCAGGCTGTGATAGAGTAGTAAAAAGACGGGTTGGCCCAAGTAAACCAAGCATTGGACCAAGCATAGGACCTAGCAGACCAAATGGAAATGGGATAGGACCAAGAATTGCTCAAAGCATTGGACAAAGCATTGGACCAAGCATTGGACCAAGCATTGGACCAAGCATTGGACCAAGCATTGGACCGAGCATTGGACCGAGCATTGGACCAGCAACAGCTAAAACATCACAGAAGAAAGCTCCAATTGGACCTCAAAGACCTCCAGCTGAAGAAGAAGAACGAGTCGGCAAAGAGTCTAACAAGCTCATATAAATACATACCGCAAGAACAAACTGGAGCTCAACAAGCTGAAGGCATCCAACTCGCAAGGGATCAACTTTATTTCCAAGACTGAAAATTTCCAAGACCGAAACCATCAAACCATCTTGCCAAGCAAGATCTGAACGTCGTTTCAAGAATGCTATTGTCTAAAATAGCTCGCAATGCATTTTCATTGACATTAATCCCTCGGGTATCATTTTTTGATTCGGTTGTCCTCAAGGGGGTACAGATCTTGTTAAAAAAATACTTACGCATGTGTCACAGGTAATAGATTTTTCATAAGGCCTGATGGAGGGGTGACATTTTTGCGTCGAAACACGCTGCGAACCGCCCCAGCTTTCTGTCTTGTGCGTGGTGCCAGCGTTGGTTGTTCTTTTGCGTGTGTGGCATCACGGCACAAAAAACAATCCCTAAGAAGAATTGGATCCAATTGAATATGATAATTATCGAACAAGACGCCATGCTACGTGTATTGAACACGGCTAATATGCTACTACCATGTCATCCACGTGATGCTGTGCCGTGGATAACATCATCGGCCGCCCGCTTCGCAGAGGCAAACGCTGCTCTTTCCAAGCCGCCGCCATCGTTAGATGTCAAAAAGCATTCCGACGATGGTTTTTGCCCGGACTTATTACCCCTCGAGGCCGACGAAGACTGCATAAGTTTGAGCTCTTGTAGTAGCGCCGCATCTTCTTCCTATAGTGGGAGAACAGGCGAGCGCAGAGTCTCATTTGCTGCACCTCTGGTGACCGACGTAAGGACACGGCCTAGGACAAAAGATTGTGATAAAAGAAAACTTTTTTACAGCTCCCAAGAGACCGAGAGGTGAGTTAACAATTTAGAAGGCAGGCGTCCATAATAGATAGGCATTTCTGCCGCAATCAATGCTGTCCATGGGGATAGCATAGGCTATTGCCATTGCCTCCTCAGTTTTAGGTTGCTTATAGAAATTTAGCACGTGACGTGGCAAGTACTAGAGCTACGTAGGAACTCGTGGCTAAAAAAATCGCAATTTTTCATTCCTCCCACTCACACATTTTTTTCACATTTGTTAGGTTTCGTCATCTGTATCGAGAAGAGAGGAACTCGCTATCCTCCGATGTATTAAATGTAAATTTATCTTCCACTGACGAGCAGCAACCGCTTTCACGCCGTCGCGTCTCCAAGATCTCGAAAGTCGTCGTATCACACAACGAGAATCTCGAGACCTTCTACGACTTCCAAGAGCCTTTTGCCTCGCCTGAGAAAGGCGGGACGTCCTTTGATGATGTATTCTTTGACAACGACAGCTTTTGGAGTGGATCAATCACGTGGTACTGACACTATTGAAACATTAATTGTGCTTTACGCACATTGTTTTGTTTAGTAATAGTTTTGTCTCCTATCCGTGTATCGTTAGTGATCCATGAGTGCGTGAAACTCGCGCTTCAAATTCCTACGCTGTCGTTTGTCACAAGTTGCAAGAATAATATCAAGGGTTCTCTTGTTAAGTCTGAATCTGTACATCATTTCACTTGGGGTTCTTAGGTCTGTGTGACCCCTCTGGTCGCACCTCTCCAAGTATATTTCGCTAGCTATCTTGCAATCCGTTTCCATCTACAGCGAAGAAATTTGTCAAACAAGTTTCACCGCTTCATGTATTTCTCCACCATATATCTGAATGAAGGCAAATCCATCTGATTTCATACATTGTTGTGCACTGTGTAGCACACCTGTACTTTAAATAGTTTTAGGATGTCACTAATGTAATAATTGACTTTACCTCGAAACCTTCTTGAGTATCATGCCTCACTAAACGAAGAGAGCATACATAAGTACTTATCTGAGATGGCAGCAGAAGTTTAAAGCACGTCCGGTGGGCCCGTCTCAGAGCCGACATTATCTACTGTAGCTGATGTCTAACAGGTACTGCGCAATAGCTCCATGTATTTCCCAGATCGCACCCTGCTTTCTTGCTAGACTAGTTGTAGTCAGCAAGCGTAACATAAGTATTTCAGTTTAATATAGCATTTATGACTCAAACTTATGGGGCACATACACAAACTTTCTACATCATATACATATCATTGGTCGAAGATTTCTCGCGTAAGACAATGTGCACTCCTTGCACAATTTTTGGTTTCACGATTTCAATGCCTTGCGCATTATTGATGCAATCATCACTGTTCTTCCTTAGTCGTCTTTTCTGGTTCTTCGTATCTCTCCTCTCACTCAATATCGACAATGCTTGTATTGTTTTAGTTCTTGGACTCAACTCATTTTGCACCGTTCCAACCTTCACCGGCATCGGCTTGTTTGCAGGCACGTAATTTTCTTCAATCGACAAATTCGAACCAGATGTAGAGACTTGAGGGATCAGTACATCCCAGCTTTCGCCGTCTGCTAGTACTTCTACATCATCGGCGAATTTGGTGGCATTGCGGTCATCTTCTAACTCTTCCATTTCTTCTTCTGTGAAGAACAAGTTTTCAATGTCATGATCTTCAGTCATTGGGCGAACGTGTGTTTTAGTGATGAGAGGGTGCTGAAAATTGACAGAGCGTGTCTTCTCCTTTGGTGACGGGGATTTCGCTGTCTCTTGTGTGATTGACTGATTTGAATTCCTTGGTGTAAAGAGTGTCAGAACTCCATCGGCAAGAGTTGTGAGGGACAACGCTGTGCAACTCGGCGCCGGCGTCTCGTCTTTGTCCATATTTAGGATAGCCTTTTGCTGCAGCGCAGCTATCAATGCATCTATTACTGCCACTTGGTTTAACGCTATTACTATTACTCAAGAGATAGAGTACGTTGATGTCGAATGATAGATCTCCTTGCGACATCATCCACCGGCGTCTTCACACAAATGCATTCGGCGAGAGAGGATGCGGACTTTCTTCGACTCAAAACTTCAGTGCCGAGCTGATGCAGATGGAAGATGCGACATGGGAGTAACAGAGAAAAGAAATGGACGGACGGCTCTCTTCCCCCACGCTCCCCTTCGCCCAGCGGCGGCTCAAGGTGCACAAAGCAGTGGATAGTGGCATAATAACACCATGGCGACGAAAGCAGTTGTTGGCCGCGGCCTCCGCGAGGCTGGGGCGGCGTTAAAACATGCATCAGGAATGGAGGTGTGTATCGTCATCAATTTTGTTTGCATGAGATCAACTTATTTGGTTGCTAGCACTGCCAGTAGAGATGTTTGAGCACGTGATGTATCAATGCCCATTTTTGACATAGGTATGCTGATATCAATGTGAATATTATTTGCACTCTAACTGATCTTTTATCTCATGATGCTACGCAGGTGTTCACGCGACACCGTCCCAAGATGACTTTCTTAAACCAAAAGCCATTCCAAACTAATGATACATTCGTCGCTCCTACCGCCTCCGTTATCGGCAACGTTACCAATTGGGATGAATCCTCGGTCTGGTACAACGCGGTAGTAAGAGCAGATTCTGGATTTCCAATCACCATTGGATTTTGTTCAAATGTGCAAGAGGGAGCAGTGGTAACAACGCTGAGCTGTGCTAAGGGGGCAGTTAATGGTGACCCTTTGAAAGGTGCTGGGGCTCATACAAATGCATCGGGGGAGGGAGTTGTCGCCGCGGGGGGAGAGGTTGGTAAAGTTCTTGACACAGGTTTTCCACCCGTTACACACATTGGCCACTACTGTTCGATAGGGTCTGGATCTGTTCTTGTCTCTTGTCGTGTTGATGATTTTTGTGATATTGGCGACAAATGCACCATTCTTGAGGGTGCTTGGGTGGAATCTCATGTTATTCTCGAACCAGGATCAGTTGTGCCACCCTACACTCGTATTCCCAGCGGGGGAAGGTGGGGTGGAAACCCTATCAAGTTTTTGGGAGAGTTGGGAGATGGTGCAAAGGACGGTATCAAAAAGAAGGCTGAAGGCAGGGGTGTTATGGCGAAAGAGCATTTGGTAGAATTCTTGCCAGTTGGTAGCACTTATTTACATTTGGAGGATTTAGAGAGGGAAGGTAAGACTGCAATCCAAGGATAAGCCATCTCTTCATTTAGGAGGGGTTGACAAACCATTGTCAATTCGGTTGAGAATTGATTGGGAAAAACATGAATTAGGTGATTAGTTAGTAGGGTCACCATGTAATATTAATTAAACCATTACCAATGCGATACTTGTAGCGTTTGATGTATCAATCTAGCATTATCTGTACTTTCCTACTTACCTACTTATTGCCCGACTTCCGAAGTGCAGATCCTCCTAAATAGCCTATTGTTGAGCCGACCGTGGTGCCAGCCGTTACCCAACATAGATATGTCATCAAATCTGCATCTATCGTCACCGCTGGTACCTCACCTGCTATTCCCAAAGCTATCAAACCTATCTGTAGACACGTATTAATCTTGCTTAGCAAACTCGCTTCGATCTTGAGAGGAGTATTTTGTGGGTCCATTACAGCCACATTATTATTTGTATTGCCACTCCCTGACTTCTTTAGAGTCTCTTGTTTCACCAAGTAATATGCACCAAAAAAGACGCCTACATCTCTGGCGATCCACAAACCAACTAACGCACCAGGTAATGCTTCGGTGTACCACATTGTCAGACTCAAAGTACTTATGAAGACTTTGTCAGCAAAGGGGTCCAGATAAGTACCTAAAACAGTCGATGTCGATGGGAACTTCCTCGCTATAAAGCCATCAAGAAAGTCAGTGAAACCCATTACTAGAAATAGTGATAGTGCATATAGTGGTGTGGATGAAGGATCCATATGTGTGACAATAGCTTCTCCCGCAGTAGCAGTTAATGACGACGAAGTACTATCTATTCCTGTTACGACATCACTGGCAATCTGCTTTGTGTGATGATGAGTGATCAAGAGATATGAAAGATATGGAGTTGCCGCGATGCGTGATAATGTCAGTATATTGGGTACTGATGTCAATTGTGTCAGTATAGCGCCAGCGGCACGTTGATTCATCGCTGATGCTGTTGTTGCTGTTGCATTTTTGTTCTCGTCATTTCGTTGTTCCGCTCCGTGACTTTCAGTGCTTTCAGTATCATTGCTGTCTTTTCTTGTTATTCTTGAATCTAATAACATACATGAACTTGTGAACATTCTCCGCCTCACTGTCGAATCACCACAATAGATGAGATGAAGAGGATAGGAAGTCTTCAGCAATCCACTGCTTGCAGATGTGGAAACAGCTGCTTGGAAAGATCTCTCATGTGCGAAAGATGATGAGAATACATTTCTCCATTTATTGGAATGATTCCTTCCACACGTTACAACAACATGCCTTGTTATGGCTGTGGTGTATAGTGAACTGAACATGGCCGTGGCAGCTCCAAACGCTAGCGCAGAGATAGAAGAGATATGGTAGCGAGAGCGTTCGTTGCTCAGTTTGGAATTTGGAAGTTGCAAGCCAAGTTGCAAGAGAAGATTTGGATTTGGATTTGGATTTGTGGTGGAAATAGCAAGAAAGGAGATGGCGTGTGGTACTAAAAAAGATACCGGGTCTCATTTTTGGCAACTCTCATCACTACTTACTTATATACTTACTTGTCACTTTAATACTTACATTACTCGGAATCTGATCTCTTCTATTGTATTCTCTCCTGTTGTTGCTATAATAGTTTATATCATCATTTATGTCCTATGTCCTATGTGATGAATCATTCGAGGAACCGTACAGCATTGCATACCTCTCCATTACTTGGAACCTGACTTCTTCGTCTTCTCTTGCTGCTGTCCTATCGAACAACAGATCATGAACAAACAAAGTTGCTCGCTCTGATATCTTTCTGGCCTCATCCAAATTTTCTTCGCACCACTTTATCTTTCTCTCCTGATCGGAAGGATCTGCAAAAGGAACAAAATGCAAGTACGGCTTCAGATAGCTTTCCATTAACCAAGAAGTAGTCTGAATCTCCTCAGACATTAGTACAACGCTCTTGCTGAGCATCATCACCAAAAGATCCCCGGAGCTGGCTGAATCCTTCTCCTCTTTCACCAAGTATCTATTAGAAAGTATTTCGTCCATGTCACTCTTTTTGGAAAAGGTATTACCATTGATGTAATATGGGCGGGGCTTCTTTTGCTCGAAGTCAATATCCAATTCTTCTACCAGACCTGACTTGGCAAGTTCAAGAGTTGCAATGCCATCGTCAAAAGGCCAAAGAATGCCATTTCCGTTGCAGGTGATAGATCCTCTCAAGTTTGTAAAGAATGGAACTTCGGCTGTCTTGCAGGGGTCTTCGCCAAAGTAGAGAATCTTTGTCACGTCGTTCAGCAAAACTCTTTTGGACTCTTTCATTCCTGCACTGTCAGTTCGCCATGAACTAATAGGAGCAAGCCGCAAATGGTCGCCCTTCTCTGATGCACGCAATCTTTCAAATGAATTGGATTTGAGAGCTGCAGTGACTCTATCGTCATACGCTGGTAATGATTCTTGGCAAAACTGACGTATTTTATCCGAATAAGAGCTGTTGGACATGGCACAATATGATAGCTGTTCCCCTGATGCAATGAAAAGATCATCACTGGATATATTGTTCTTGATCACGTGATTAGATCGAGAAATTGTTGGTTCGATGCGAACTGAGGCTGTGTTGTTGTACCAGTCATTCATAACATACTTCACTCGTTCCTCTACTGAGGGAAATCTACGCGCTCTATCGATGGGATGTTTCTTCCAATCCACTTCCAGCGGGTGCTTCGTCTTTAGCTCTGTATCGAACCCAAAATTGTTCTCGAATCGTTCCATGACAGAAATCATTATAATTTGTTCATCTTCGTTAGCTTGAGGATGAAAGAGCAAGTCATAAATGAAAAGGGTGCTTCGTTCAGCTATCATACGAGTCTCTTTTTGATGCTCTTCTGCCCACTGTATCATCTCCTCAACATTGGACATATCCCTTTTAATTGGTAGGTAGTGCACAAACTCTTCCAGTCTTGCTTCCATAGCCCAGCTTTCCCAGGTAGGCTTGGGCATTAATACAACCGAGTTCGAAAATAACATCCACTTCAATCCTGAAGAAACATCATTACCTTCTATTGATATGATGTACTTGTATTTCATTTGTTCTTTGGCATCTAGATACGAGCCAATCATTTGAGGAGGAGCGCCCTTCGTATGTTTCGAAAACTTTGCGTCGACGATTGTAGAATTCACATGCCGCGATACTAAAGCAAATTTGATATCATTTGAGTCTTTTATCGTATCATGCGTCTTTCCAAACTTCCCTCGCCACACAGCTTTAGCAATCTTCTTATCAAATGAAATATCGTTTTGAGGAACGATAGAGGCAGCGCCAAAGTGTCTATGACGATTGAGGGGCAGAAGTATGGATTCGATTTTGTTCTTTTGGCATGTTTTATTGCTGCAGATTGGACGAACTTTTGCAAACATTGGGTATTGCTTGAGCTCGTCAGGCAAATACGTCGGAAGACCATCACCGATGTTATGTATGACATTCGCCGACCCGCCCGCATGCAATATTGCAATATCAATATAGTCTCTACAGTAAGGTGACATTACGTGCAACTCTTTTTTGTTTTTGTAGCAGTTGTACAGCTGAAGCTTGTCCAAGTTGTATAGATTGACAAGGATATCTGCAAATGGGCCAAATTCACGTGTCGTTTTTCGTTGGATGAAGGTCGCCCTCTCAAATTCCTTGCCATACATTGGAATTGTCGTGTTGTACCACTTCCCCATATAGTATTGGACTCGTTCAGCTACAGATGGAAAACGTTCAGAGCGATCTCTAGGGTGATTATTCCAATCAACCGGTGGCTTCCAGTTTGGTTGTTTCATGTTCATTTGTGATAAATGTCGTACTGTCGAGTGCCATCTCGCATATTCTTCCTTTATGTCATCGCTGATTGTATAATTAGTGTTGAGTTGGTGATGCGCTGGTTGTGGGATGAAAAATGTCCGGTTGATCTGCTTCTGGAGAGTAGAGGAAGCATTTGAAGTTTGAATGGCTCCTGTATTCATCCAACGCTGCAATGCTGTCTGCAAACCAAACAGAAGTGGAAGTATCAGCATCCGTCGGAGCCTTGACTTTGTCGAAATCGACACCGACGCCTCCGATATTACACGCTCTTCAAACTCCTCCATTGTCTTTACTGGGATTGTTCAAGCTAGCTGCTGGCTGCGGCGGAGATGATGAAGCAGAACGGGTGTGGGACCAGGGCACATGAAAGAATTGTGGACTGTGGGAGGTCGAGGTGCGCCGCGGCTACATTTTGTAATATTGATTCCTACGTGAAAATGTAAAAAATGAAATGTCTCTCTTCCTCCTACCTCGAAGCCGAGGTTTATTAGCTGTAGCGTGGTGGTCCACTGCGGTAGGAGGTGCATGCAATAGTGTCGGTCTCAGGCTTGATCGCTCTGAATATAAAGATGAAATTGACCATTGTTCGATTGGATCATTCTGTAGCTGAAATCAAAACAACTTCGCCAGGAATCGATGTAGACAATTTATCGAGGACGGTATTTGATCACCTATCATGTAAATCTGCTTTGGGAGAACCATCTAGTCCAAGGTGGTATTCATTTGCCAAAAGAAACGCTTCAGGCAACTCCAGCCTGGAAGAAACGCTCATAAAATCCATTATGCGATATTTTAAGGAACCCGATCGATGGACTGCATTTGCATCTCTGTTGCTGAAGAGTATAGCGTTTCATAGACATATAGATCCTAACTTGTCGGTAGATGTTGTAGCAAAGATATCGTTGCCAGTTATTGATCTCCCTCGGACTAAATTCAATCGTCCTTACTTACCTCAAACAGCGGCTGGAAAAACATGGACGCGTGTTGCAGACGAAGAAGAGGTTGAAGAGTGCAGAGAGTCAGTGATGAACGTATCACATCAATTTCCTTATATATGCATGATACAGAAACAATGCAACGATCATACAACATCATCAGCGCAGCTACCATATGACATGATTGGTTGCGATTTAGTTACATTCGAGGCTATGTTGAATAAATACAGTCCTACCGTAACTGATTTTATAGAGTCATTTGTTGGATGCTTCACGACATCAGAATGGCAAGCAATTAGCAACGATGCAGGCTCACTTCCGCGAAGTGATGAGAGCATCCTCAAAGAATTCTATCTCAGATGGGCAATGAAGGAAGCGTATACGAAAGCGTTGGGAGTGGGAATGAATGTAGATTTCGACTCGTTCGAAACAAGATTGATCGGACACGATGTGGATAGTACAAATGTTGAAGGAGTTTGGAAAGCTAGTGAAGGTATTTGGGGGTCCATTATAAAAGACATGCAACTCGACGAGTCCAGTTGTCGAGTGGAGCACCAATTTTCACTTGTAGGCCAGGTAATACGGACGCGAGAACAAAATTCTCATGTTGTACAAGGTCCAAAATGGGAGGGTGAGTATTGGGTATTCACTTTCCTCCCTATTGTTAATGATGGGTTGCGTAATACTTCAATACAGTCCGGCGATACTGCAAGTAGTGGTTGTGTTTGTATCTGCAAAGGGCCTTTCAATGAAGAAGCTGTCGCGTCTTCCAATTCCAAACAACATCACGTCAACATTGAAAGCTTGACTCTGTTAGAATTAATTCAATTGCATGGAATGAAAGCATCTGATATCGATATGACTCGGCATAAATAAGTAATGATGAACCATACCCAAAGTCAGCCATGTCCTTACCAAAGTAGAAGTATCGACGTAACTTGCGTTCTGATTCCATCTACGCTCTCCTTCTCGAATTTCCCCGATCGGCTCTATTCTTCATTCTCCTCCCAATTTTTTCATTTTTCACCGTCCACCGTCACCATGATGTTGTTGCTACTACGCCGCACTTCGACAGCTGACGATCTCTCCTCAGTATTGAAATTGCACCCACACGCACATTGTTATTGCCGATCTAATTCACCTCCATCTGTGAGGTTGTGCATAGCTCGTATTTATCAATTTATCTGACCCTATAGGGCCAGAATAGTCGAAGCAAGTGTCGGGCGTAAATCCCTTGACGATAACGAACAAGCCTGCAATGACGTCCAATGTTGCCTCGTCAGAAAATGCCTTCTTCGTAGAACAAAAGGAGGTATTTGGCCTCATATCATCGTTTTCATTGAAAAACTCAAATGATCCCAACACACCACAGCTATGTCAGGATGCGGCTCTTAGTAGGCTACGAGCAATACTCGACAAGTATTTAGAATGCCCGACACTTCTTGATCCACATTTGGAGTCGATGGTGCATCAATTAATTCTTCCGGCGAGAGCTATCGTTCATGACTTGTTCCTAAACCAATTTGCAGTGGATAGCGAGGAGAAGAATGAGGATGAAAATTGCAGTGAAGCTGACGAAGACAAAACTAACAACAACCAAGATGCCTTCATTGGCAAACTTTCAAATCTGATGCATCTACTATCAGCAACGTACGCCATTTCCAAAGTTAGAGGTCGCAAATACATCCAACGACTTATGCCTCATGATGCTGTCGATGTAGAACCTGTATTGACCATTCTGAGATGGTTTGGATGGATTGAGAGACAAGAACGCGGGCTTCTTGATAATTCTCTGAGTGTGAAAATACCGGATTGCATTCAAATGTTACAGCGGCAACAACATGAAGCAGTAGACTGTGAGGCAAAACTGTGGGAGTCTGTCCATTCTTTGCTTACGTGGTTGGGTATTATTAGCTTGGTTCCTTTTGACTTACACAGCATCGATTCTTCCTTTTCAGAGAATGTTCCCAATGATGATAGTTGTGGTGGGAATTCAATCACGTTGGTTCAATCGATTGTTAGTACATCTGCGTCTCACTTGGGAGACTATGGTGCTACACGTGAAACCGCTGCGGCTTGTCTAGCATCTTTGCTTTCTCGACCTGATTTGCAGGATTTGGAGCTTCAAGGGTTTGTAGAGTGGTCTGTGCAGATATTGTATTGGTTTCGAACTGGTCAGCGGCCTAGCCATTCAAAAGCAACTCAGCTACTGTTTCCAATGCCCGACGAAGCTCCATCTATTTTTCTCGTTTTAGGCGTCCTTCAAACCCTTGTTGCTTTGGTGAAGACAGGTCATCGATCGAACCTGCTCTCAACGGAACAAAAATTGAAAGGTATTGAAAAATTGTGGGAGCAGTCTATTCTAGTAGCAGAGAAGAAAGCGGCAGGTTCGGTTGCTCTTCGGAAACTGTTTGTAAAGTTATTTGCAAGGATTGGATGCTCATATTTGCCTCCAAGAGTTGCGAATTGGAGGTATAAGCGGGGAAAGAGGTCGTTAGTGGAAAATTTGATGGAAGGAATGGGATCTACTGAAAGGGTCGACAGCTCGAGCAACGATTGCGACATCAGTGAATCTTCTCCATTGAGTAGCGATGATTTATTTTTCGTCCCAGATCAAGTGGAAGATGCTGCGGACCAACTCCTGCGCTCTTTGACTGATCCTGCGACAACAGTGCGTTGGGTTGCAGCGAAAGGAATTGGGCGATTGACCGAGCGACTTCCTGCTGTTTGCGCTGATGATGTGTTGGATGCTATTCTCAAAATATGTTCTGATCCAGAACAAGATCGTGCGTGGCATGGTGCTTGTCTTGCATTAGCGGAGCTGGCAAGGCGGGGTTTGCTGCTACCTGACAGATTAGGAGAAGTTATTCCAATCGTTGTTCGAGCCATTGGGTATGATGTCCGTCGTGGACAACACAGTGTTGGTACGCATGTCAGAGATGCATCTTGCTACACTTGCTGGGCTTTTGCCAGAGCTTACGAGCCATCAGTTTTGAAGCCTCACGTGAAAATGCTTAGCGTTGCACTTGTTCTGACAAGCTTATTTGACAGAGAGGTGAATTGTCGGAGAGCAGCAAGTGCAGCTTTTCAAGAGGTAAGTACTGAAATAAGGTGTTTTCTTGCCTTCTTCTTTATCTGCAGCGCTGATTATACGCTCTCTTTTACATACAGAGTGTTGGAAGGCAGGGTGCAGACAGCTTCAAGCATGGTATCGCGATATTGACAACCGCAGATTACTTCTCTTTGGGAAATAGAAATGAGTCATATTCGAACATTGCTCTTGCAATATCAAAGTTTGAAGAGTACCAGACTGCGATTATTCACCACTTGAGCGATGTAAAGTTGATTCATTGGGATCAAAGCATTCGACAACTATCGTCAAAATCTCTCGCTCAAATTGCTAAACTTTGCCCGGCGTACTGCGCCAGTAATATTCTGCCGAAGCTTCTAGAGCAGTGTTTTGACGATGATATCATCATTCGTCACGGTTCCCTTTTGGGTTGCGCTGAGTTGGTTTTAGTTTTTGGGGAACTTAGGCTGTTATATCGTGGTGGGGTATTAGACGACAAGAAAATGTCGACCTTAGCAGAATTGATTCCTTCTGTAGAAAAGGCAAGGCTTTATCGTGGTCGGGGAGGAGAGATCATGCGCGCTGCTGCTTGTCGTATGATTGAGTGCATATCGCAATCTGGTCTTCCTTTGACTGTAAAGCAACAGGTCCGTCTCCTTGATTCAGTTGACGCTTGTTTGATACATCCCAACGAAGAAATTCAGAACTGCGCAGCAGAAGCATTGCGCTCTCTCATGAGTTACCATTTTCCCGTCTCTGAAAAGGGTCCCTCGACGCGTTTGCAAGCACGTGTCATCGACAAGTATATCTCCATTGTGAACACTGAAGATAATCCCGCTGCTACGAGGGGATTCTCTTTAGGGTTAGGAGTTTTACCTGCAAAGCTACTGGCTCCAACTCATACGGTGTTGGATTCTGTTCTTGATTGTTTGTGCAATTCTTCAGCAAAGGAGAGCTTAGTTGGCGGAGAAGCCGACGCAGAAACGAGAAGGAACTCCACCACGTCGTTGGTGAATGTTTGCAAAACGGTCGGTTTCGGGAGGTGTGAACAAATCAACTCGAGTACTTCTCCAGTTTGTCCCTTGACATTACAGCAAACGAAAAGAGTGTTTGACTCACTTCTGTCGGCGATGGAAGATTACAACACTGATAGACGAGGTGATGTTGGATCGTGGTCTAGAATTACAGCAATGAAGGGACTCGAAACTTTGACATATCTCGCAATCAGTGCGTCGAACACATTTCCTCACAATTTGAAGAATATTCCTCCAAGTAAGGTATTGGATGAGAATGTCCCCTCATTCAAAGAACGCGTTGTGAACTTCCATTTGAATGATAACTCCATCCCCAATGAGAAATTGTTAGTGCCTGTGACATATTTTGATGAAGAGCTGTGCTCATCCATTATGTGCGCACTGCTGAAGCAATTGGGTGAGAAGCTTGATGCTGTTCGGTGCCAGGCTGGTGAATGCATTCAGAGGCTATTGACAAGCCAATCACCTAGGGTTCCTTTTGTGTCACATCGCAATATGCTTTCCAAGGCACTTTGTGTCAATGATCACAGCACAAATTGGTCAAACCCTGCCGTGACATTCCCATTGCTCATGCGGGCAGTAAACATTGATGGTTTCTTTTCATCTATTCTTGAAGGTGTGGTAGTCAGTGTGGGAGGTTTGACAGAATCGGTGTCAAAGAATTCGACTGCATCACTCTTCGAGTGGATCAGAGTGTGCAGACAATTGAAAGCAACGCAAAAAATTCTTCAAATGGGCGAAGTCTATCTTGGGCTTTTTCATCGGTTCAAGCGAAATGGTAGAGTATTGCTTCCTCTACTTTCAACTTTAGACAAGTTGTTATCACACGGATATCTCGAAGAATTGCTGACGCACAATAGCGGCAACTTCATTAGAAATCTAATGAAAAGTCTCTCGAATGAAGCCAGTGGATGCAGCGATGTGAAGCGCCTTCTAGCCATTGTCAGAGTTTCCCTCAACATGATCCAACTTGACCTCGAGACCGCATCAACAATGCGCGAATCTGTTCTTCCTGTAGTCATGTCGACATTAGTCAGTCCGTATCCCCGTGTACGGCAGTATACTGCAGAACAGCTGTACGTGAAGATTGAAGAGGACGGTGACGAATTGTTAGGCAGTCAAGCTGCCCTTGAAGACGCCACACAACTACTTTTGAACGTAGCGTGGCATGATGAATACGATCATCACGGCCACATTATCAAGGCAAGGAATCAGATCGCTGATCTACTACGCGTTGATCTGTCCGAGGAAGCACGGCACGTTAAATTTGGGACGACGTCTTCTCGTGCTGTGCTAAGAGATGAGTTTGAGAGCTACTCTAGTCTTGTCAACAGTGCATAACAATATATTATTTTTCATGAAATTATTAAGTCTATACATTTAATTACTCATAGCTTTGCATTCTTCATTTAGCGATTGCTCGTAAAAATATTCCATCTCTTCTGTAACAAGTCGAAGCTCTACTTTAACTAGAGTCCATTCTGGAGAGAATTTTGGGAGCTGACTCAGGCGTGTCAATAGTCTCGAGCATTCAGTGCCCAACTCCTTTAAACTCGGAGGCTCCTTCTGGCTTTTGAGATTACTTATGGATGACTTTGTAGCTCGTATTTTCTTTTGCTTCGTATAGCTTCTCCAGCGGTTTTGGATCAAGACAGCGGCGAAGAAGCATTTGGTGCCCACCTCCTTTAAACTCGGAGGCTTGACCTGGCTTGTGACGTTACTTAGAGATGACTTCGTAGCTCGAAATTTCTTTTGCTCCGCATAGCTTCTCCAGCGGTTCTGGATCAAGATATCAGCGAAGATTTCCCATTGGCTGTAGTTGCCTTTAGGCAAGATATTTTTGATGATTGCCATGACGACGCCAGCAACCTTTGTAGTAGGGTAGTTGATGTATCTTGCGGCGAGTTCATCAAATTTGTTGATATCCCATGGCTTCAATGTAAAATAAGATGATAGAAGTTGTAGGTGTCCATTTTTTGTAAATCAAGTACATGAATCCAACAACTGAAATCACTTTCATCTTACCTTTAAATTCGTGTCAACAATCCACCAAGCCTCACGTTTCTCTTTTGGTAAGACAGCATTCCACAATCCAATGCTGGTAACACGCTTGATCTGCTTCTCCATCGAAAATGGGCGGACAACAATCGACGCAAGTGCAAAGATCACCGTAGCAGAATAGAGAGTGCTATCAATGATTGAAAATAGCAGTTCAAACACTGGATACCATGCCACGATGAGGAGAAGCATACGAAGGTACTTGAGGCGATTGTACTTGTTGAAATTCATGCTCGGAGGCGTCCACCAGCCGAGACAAAGATCTGGCAGCAGCTCAACCAGTGAAATTCCCAGGCTGGGAAGGAGCTGTTTGGGTATGTAGTCGAGGATGATTGATGGGTCCATGTCTGAGGAATATGTTCGAGGTTTATGCATGTCGATTTACATCCCAATCCACTATCTCGATAGGCGGTATGTACAGTAACGGCAACGGCAGCAAGGCAACGGCAACGGCCATCAAGGCAGTCAAAAGTTTATTTATGTGAAGGGCTCGCTTCCCCTGTCACTTCCTGCAAACGCTTTCACTTTCTTTGTCCGAAGAAGCACGGCACGTTAAATTTGGGACGACGTCTTCTCGCCTCGTGCATGCTGTAAATATCAGGTAAGTATTGTACTCTAGTCTTGTCAACAGTGCATAACAATATATTATTTTCATGAAATTACATCTACACATTTAATTACTCATAGCTTTGCATTCTTCATTTAGTGATTGCTCGTAAAAATATTCCATCTCTTCTGTAACAAGTCGAAGCTCTACGTTAACGAGAGTCCATTCTGGAGAGAATTTTGGGAGCTGACTCAGGCGTGTCGATAGTCTCAAGCATTCAGTGCCCAACTCCTTTAAACTCGGAGGTTCCTTCTGGCTTTTGAGATTACTTATGGATGACTTTGTAGCTCGTATTTTCTTTTGCTTCGAATAGCTTCTCCAGCGTTTTTGGATCAAGACAGCGGCGAAGAAGCATTCGGTGCCCACCTCCTTTAAACTCGGAGGCTTGACCTGGCTTGTGACGTTACTTAGAGATGACTTCGTAGCTCGAAATTTCTTTTGCTCCACATAGCTTCTCCAGCGGTTCTGGATCAAGATAGCAGCGAAGATTTCCCATTGGCTGTAGTTGTCTTTAGGCAAGATATTTTTTATAAAACCAACCAGGTTGAAGCCTTTGCCCCTCTCTTCTTGTGATGTGTCTTTTTTGTCCGCTTGGTAACTCAAGGCACGATGCTTCATGCGTTTAAAGGGTCTACACTTGCAATAAATGCTCCATTGTTGCTGGATAATCACTGCGTGACTATTCTTTGTTTTGAGCTCATCATTGACAATGTTTCCTTGCACGCTAGAAGAATCATCGAGTATAGGACCTGCAACACAGTTGGGGTTCTCAACTTTTTGCTTGGTAGGTTCGTCCTCTACTCGGGGGAGTTCCATGGCGTGTAAATCATCTTCTGTATTGAATAAAGACTGAGACAGTTTTGGTTCAAGCCAAGTAGTAGGGCTATCTCCCTCTGGCTGATCTTCAGTTGGTAGTACTAATCCGAGCTCCACAGAGCCTCCCTCACCCCCCTGTAGATTTTCATCTCCGACAAAAGAGGGCGAGATACAACAGCCCTGCTTCAAAGCTTCTGCGACCATAGCACATTCCAATTCATCTGCACAACTAATCGCTTCTACCTCCTCTTCATTCTCGCTCCAATTTGTAAAGCTCAAAATGCTTCCGCCGCATGAGCCACTCTTCTTTTCTAGCTCTTCTAACTTCTCTTCCAGCTGCACAGTCTTGATTTTAGCTGCGAACCACTCCTGGGAGAATTGGGGAGACTTGTCTAGCTCCTCACACGCCACTGCATGCTGTGACTTCAGTAACGTTTTTTGCTCTTGATCAATCGAGTCTGAATCATCATCGTCGAAACTGTAGTAATTGTTAATGAGAGGTTTGCTCGGGGATGGTTGGACAATTCTACTTAAACTTTCAGAAGTTGATGAAGGAGACGATGGTGATGGTGGTGGTGAGATAGGACGGAAGTGGAACTGGGGAGGTAATTCCACTTGAACCTCAGTGTCTGAAATATCTTCATTGAAGGTCTCGTTCTCTATATTTTGCTTCTTCTTTGACTGAGTGATGGTCTCTTCTTCGGGAGCCTTGCTATTGTTGATGATGATATCGTTTGGCTTGTCCTTTGTATCGCCCTCATCTAACTTGATGCGCAGCTCTACTAGTTCTTCTTTCAGTTTGAACCACTCTTGACTGAACTTGGGATGATCATCGAGTTGTCCCTCGATTTTTAGTAGGTCGTTCTCAATTTGTTCTTGCTTGATCTGAGCATCAGTCTTCGTAGGTGAACAAAGGATAGGCATCAAAGCAGCCCCGGAAGAGCACGAACTGTTGATGTTTGTCGCTGCATCAACCTCTATTCTAAATGACACGTCGTTGTCAGCAAGCATCAAATCTCGGTCTTCCTTCGCAGCCTCGAGTTCATCAGTTGCATTTTTCAACTTGGTCTCAAGGAAGAACCACTCTTGCGTGGCTTTACGCACCGTTGCAATGGACATGCGCAATTTGTAACACTCATTTTCTAAGCGATAGATCGTCTGAGCGTCTTCATCGCCATCGACTGGAGGAGCAGGTGGGGAGGGATGCGTAGTCATTGGCACTCTATCAGGTGATTGGGTAGCTGTTATCGCACTCATAGTATTACTTCTTTGTGTGTGCTTCTAATGAAACGGTAAGTTGCGGTCTCCTGTTTTTTGTTCTTTCAAATCACGGCACATCAGTGTGAGTATCAAAAGTGGGTAATGATTTTTTGTGTAAACAATCTGATGAGTCTAACAGACAGGCAATTAGCGGCGAGCCATTGCGATCAGTCGGGGGAGCTGTTGCAGGATTGGAACGCCAGCAGAGTTAGTTGGAGTCTACTACAGTAACGGGCCCACAGTACAATAACATTAAGTACGTTCTCTGCATGAACATGTAAGTCTTTTGCTCCTGTTTCGGGTAAGTTGTTTGCGAAGTTTCAACGTGAAAGAGCGTGGAGTTCTCACAACATTCATCATCACACGTTGGCGACTCAACGCTTAAGAATAAATTGAACATAGGAATTAGTATGGTAGGGTCATTTAAAATCGATACTAATTTTTTTAGATCGATTATTAATTCCCACGCGCAAGATTTTCTTCAAAAATGATTTCTTCCTTAGCCTATGTATAGTTCTTTATACAAGTAAGTAAGCTTAATTCTATTGGCGTATGTATTACTCCCACGCGCCCACCTCTATGCTCTCGGCCCTCGTGCATTAGCTTGTCTGTGTTGTCTTCCGTATCTTCATAGTACACATCATCTTGCGGGCACCGTGGTAACCATGATGTGGCAACGGATATCAAAACACACTATCCTACAGGTTTCGCGTCGAAGAGTTGTCACTGGCTCATTGGAATCGTTCAATCTAACCAATCATCGAACTTACACCTTGTGCCAACCAAATCACAACCTATCTACTTTCAGTTCGTGGCGGAGCTTCACATCGTTTCATGGTATTACTTTACCAGAAGATGAAGATGATCGAGAAGCTCTGCAGCGTAGCAAAAATGCCGTGATTCAGGAAGCAGAGGTTGTCCAATCAGATACAGACAAACAAAAAATACGAGAGTCTATTGCGGAGGTTGTGCGCGCAGAGCTATCAGCTTATTCTACACCAAAGCAAGGCAATACACAAATTGATGATGATGAAGGAACAGATATTGCTTTAGAAGGATATGAACGGCTTTTACAAATGCTGAGTGATGCACAGGCTCGACATGATAATATGATGGCCAGTAATACATTAGAGTATACACAAAGCATGATCGATCTGGGCGAGTTGCATTATCAATTGGGCAATATGGATCAATCTCAAGATATGTTTATGTCTGTGTTGCAGCAATTATTAGAGAGCAATGCTGATGTTGACGAAAAAAGCATGATTATGGTTGCACAATGTATGCACTCATTGGGGGCAGTCCATGCAAGATGTGGGGAGTTTGATGAGGCATTTCGTTGGTATGAAGAATCCTTGAGGCGGAAAAATGAAATCATCAAAGAGAGCAGTAATGCTGAGTCAGTCAACAGCTATCACTTCGAATTAGGAAAGACTTACAATGCGTTAGCTTCTTTGCAGGCAATGAGAGGAGGGATACAATGGAGAGAAGTCATGTCAATGTTTCAATTAGCAGAGAGGCATCAACTGCATGGCCATATAAGTGATAATGGCAATGCTCTTGAAATGGACGACCATGTTGTTGAAAAAGACATTTTAGAAAAATTGACACCCCAGCATGTTCAATCTATCGTCAATATTCGTTTCAATGTTGGTAAGTTACTACAGCAACACGCACAGTACGACGAAGCTGTCGATACATTTCGCGACGCATTAGATGTAGCTCGACTTGACGTTGGACGAATGACAATAGAAGATGTTAAAGACTATGGTGCATCTTCAGTAGTTGGTCATCCGAGTCCATCTGAGAGGAAAAATGCAGTGGTTGAACTATTAGTTCAAATTGCTGATTGTCACGCCTCTGCACGAAATTATGACGAGGCGGCTCAAGCTTATGAGGAAGCATTGGGTTATCACATATTTTTTCGACGATGGAAAGGAAATAGTGACGACTCGAATGGACAAAAAGCGAGTGTTTTACCTGCAACATTCTCTGCTGCAAATATCAAATTAGACTTTGAAAATGCGACCACAATGGAAGCTGCCATTCGCAGCAATTTAGCTCATGCGCTGGCACACATCGGCCAAGAGAAACTAGGAATAGATCATTACGAAGCATCATTGAAGATCAAACGTCAACTTGGAGGAAACGATCATATAGAAGTCGCCCATACTCTCATGGGAATGGGCGCTGTTTATGGTGGCCCAATGAGAGACTTTGCAACTGCTTTAAATTGCTTCAAGGAGGCATTATACATTTACAGAGGCAAGATGAATGAATTAACGGATGAATGTGGATTATCTGGTTCAAATAAATTTTTCGAGGATGAAGAAACCGTAGAATTAGATGGTCACATACAAAATGCAGTAAAAAATATTGGATTGATCGAGGCAGGATTAATGAAAGATAGAGAGGACGGTAGAACTAAGAACAGAAGATAATATATGAGTTGACGCTTCCTCTGAAAGTTGGATCGTTTACAATTCCAACTTAATACTTGGACAATTAAGTAGTAAGAAAGATGTGCAGATGTATCAGCAGTGATATAAAAAACAACAGTAAATTGTACCCAAAGAAATCGAAATCACTAACATAAAACAAATCTACTCGAATGCCAAAGCCAACATTTAAGTGCAACCAGATACCGTATCTATCGTAAATAAAATGCAAAATTGCTCCATAAAACAGTTGCCCATTCTAGTTGATGACAATAGAAATGAAGAGATTGGCACTACTCAGTTCAGTAAAATACGTTACAGCAACACTGCAACGTCAGACCCATCTGATAGGGAAAATTAAAATCAGATCTGAGAGGTCCAGTGAGGGCTTGGGCTGGCCAGCAGCACCACATCCAACCATACAGAATGAATCATCGTCAGTACGCACATAAGCCGCTTACAAAGGACCATCAACGTTGAAAAAAACGAAACAAAAAACAATCAACCAATTGAGTGGGCTGGCAAGCCGCAACATAGCTTCACTGCCCAGACGTTTGGCGTACGTAGAAGCGATGCTACAGTCTCGTACCTGATCTGAGTTGTCCAGTGCGGGGTCGGGCTGGCCAGCAGCACCACATCCTACCAAATCGTACCTATCGTCGTCACTACGGGCATGAGCCGCTTCTAGTGGCCCATTATAGTCGGCGGTGATACCATACAAGCACATTAGCACTGCTCAGACGTTTGACGTACGTAGAAGCGATGCTCAGACTCGTACCTGATCTGAGTTGTCCAGTGCGGGCTTGGGCAGGCCAGCAGCACCACATCCTACCAAATCGTACCTATCGTCGTAGTCGGCGGTGATACCATACAAGCACATAAGCACTGCTCAGACGTTTGGTGTACGTAGAAGCGATGCTAAAGTCACGTACCTGATCTGAGAGGTCCAATGCTGGCTTGGGCTGGCCAGCAGCACCACATCCTACCAAATCGTACCTATCGTCGTCACTACGGGCATGAGCCGCTTCTAGTTGCCCATTATAGTCGGCGGTGATACCATACAAGCACATAAGCACTGCTCAGACGTTTGGCGTACGTAGAAGCGATGCTACAGTCACGTACCTGATCTGAGAGGTCCAATGCGGGCTTGGGCTGGCCAGCAGCACCACATCCTACCAAATCGTACCTATCGTCGTCACTACGGGCATGAGCCGCTTCGAGTGGCCCATTATAGTCGGCGGTGATACCATACAAGCACATTAGCACTGCTCAGACGTTTGGCGTGTGTAGAAGCGATGCTACAGTCACGTACCTGATCTGAGAGGTCCAGTGCGGGCTTGGGCTGGCCAGCAGCACCACATCCTACCAAATCCTACCAAATCGTACCTATCGTCGTCACTACGGGCATGAGCCGCTTCTAGTGGCCCATTATAGTCGGCGGTAATACCATACAAGCACATTAGCACTGCTCAGACGTTTGGCGTGTGTAGAAGCGATGCTAAAGTCTCGTACCTGATCTGAGAGGTCCAGTGCGGGCTTGGGCTAGCTTGGGCTGGCCAGCAGCACCACATCCTACCAAATCGTACCTATCGTCGTCACTACGGGCATGAGCCGCTTCTAGTGGCCCATTATAGTCGGCGGTGATACCATACAAGCACATAAGCACTGCTCAGACGTTTGGCGTACGTAGAAGCGATGCTACAGTCTCGTACCTGATCTGAGAGGTCCAGTGCGGGCTTGTGCTGGCCAGCAGCACCACATCCTACCAAATCGTACCAAATCGTACCTATCGTCGTCACTACGGGCATGAGCCGCTTCTAGTGGTCCATTATAGTCGGCGGTGATACCATACAAGCACAATAGCACTGCTCAGACGTTTGGCGTGCGTAAAGGCGATGCTACAGTCTCGTAGCTGTTCTGAGAGGTCCAGTGCGGGCTTGTGCTGGCCAGCAGCACCACATCCTACCAAATCGTACCTATCGTCGTCACTACGGGCATGAGCCGCTTCTAGTGGCCCATTATAGTCGGCGGTGCTACCATACAAGCACATTAGCACTGCTCAGACGTTTGGCGTGCGTAAAGGCGATGCTACAGTCTCGTAGATGTTCTAAGAGGTCCAGTGCGGGCTTGGGCTGGCCAGCAGCACCACATCCTACCAAATCGTACCTATCGTCGTCACTACGGGCATGAGCCGCTTCTAGTGGCCCATTATAGTCGGCGGCGCTACCATACAAGCACATTAGCACTGCTCAGACGTTTGGCGTGCGTAGAAGCGATGCTACAGTCTCATAGCTGTTCTGAGAGGTCCAATGCGGGCTTGGGCTGGCCAGCAGCACCACATCCTACCAAATCGTACCTATCGTCGTCACTACGGGCATGAGCCGCTTCTAGTGGTCCATTTTAGTCGGCGGTGATACCATACAAGCACATAAGCAATGACGTTTGGCGTACGTAGAAGCGATGCTAAAGTCTCGTAGCTGTTTAGAGAGGTCCAGTGCGGGCTTGGGCTGGCGAGCAGCACCACATCCTACCAAATCCTACCAAATCGTACCTATCGTCGTCACTACGGGCATGAGCCGCTTCTAGTTGCCCATTATAGTCGGCGGTGATACCATACAAGCACAATAGCACTGCTCAGACGTTTGGCGTGCGTAGAATCGATGCTAAAGTCTCGTACCTGATCTGAGAGGTCCAGTGCGGGCTTGGGCTTGCTTGGGCTGGCCAGCAGCACCACATCCTACCAAATCGTACCTATCGTCGTCACTACGGGCATGAGCCGCTTCTAGTGGCCCATTATAGTCGGCGGTGATACCATACAAGCACATAAGCACTGCTCAGACGTTTGGCGTTCGTAGAAGCGATGCTAAAGTCACGTACCTGATCTGAGAGGTCCAGTGCGGGCTTGGGCTGGCCAGCAGCACCACATCCTACCAAATCGTACCTATCGTCGTCACTACGGGCATGAGCCGCTTCTAGTGGCCCATTATAGTCGGCGTTGCTACCATACAAGCACATTAGCACTGCTCAGACGTTTGGCGTACGTAGAAGCGGTGCTACAGTCACGTACCTGAGCTGAGAGGTCCAGTGCGGGCTTGGGCTGGCCAGCAGCACCACATCCTACCAAATCCTACCAAATCGTACCTATCGTCGTCACTACGGGCATGAGCCGCTTCTAGTTGCCCATTATAGTCGGCGGTGATACCATACAAGCAAATAAGCACTGCTCAGACGTTTGGCGTGCGTAAAGGCGATGCTAAAGTCACGTACCTGATACGAGAGGTCCAGTGCGGGCTTGGGCTGGCCAGCAGCACCACATCCTACCAAATCGTACCTATCGTCGTCACTACGGGCATGAGCCGCTTCTAGTGGCCCATTATAGTCGGCGGTAATACCATACAAGCACATTAGCACTGCTCAGACGTTTGGCGTGTGTAGAAGCGATGCTAAAGTCTCGTACCTGATCTGAGAGGTCCAGTGCGGGCTTGGGCTGGCCAGCAGCACCACATCCTACCAAATCGTACCTATCGTCGTCACTACGGGCATGAGCCGCTTCTAGTTGCCCATTATAGTCGGCGGTGATACCATACAAGCACATTAGCACTGCTCAGACGTTTGGCGTACGTAGAAGCGATGCTAAAGTCTCGTACCTGATCTGAGAGGTCCAATGCTGACTTGGGCTGGCCAGCAGCACCACATCCTACCAAATCGTACCTATCGTCGTCACTACGGGCATGAGCCGCTTCTAGTGGCCCATTATAGTCGGCGGTAATACCATACAAGCACATTAGCACTGCTCAGACGTTTGGCGTGTGTAGAAGCGATGCTAAAGTCTCGTACCTGATCTGAGAGGTCCAGTGCGGGCTTGGGCTGGCCAGCAGCACCACATCCTACCAAATCGTACCTATCGTCGTCACTACGGGCATGAGCCGCTTCTAGTTGCCCATTATAGTCGGCGGTGATACCATACAAGCACATTAGCACTGCTCAGACGTTTGGCGTACGTAGAAGCGATGCTAAAGTCTCGTACCTGATCTGAGAGGTCCAATGCTGGCTTGGGCTGGCCAGCAGCACCACATCCTACCAAATCGTACCTATCGTCGTCACTACGGGCATGAGCCGCTTCTAGTGACCCATTATAGTCGGCGGTGCTACCATACAAGCACATTAGCACTGCTCAGACGTTTGGCGTACGTAGAATCGATGCTACAGTCTCTTACCTGATCTGAGAGGTCCAATGCTGGCTTGGGCTGGCCAGCAGCACCACATCCTACCAAATCGTACCTATCGTCGTCACTACGGGCATGAGCCGCTTCTAGTTGCCCATTATAGTCGGCGGTGATACCATACAAGCACATAAGCACTGCTCAGACGTTTGGCGTACGTAGAAGCGATGCTACAGTCACGTACCTGATCTGAGAGGTCCAGTGCGGGCTTGGGCTGGCCAGCAGCACCACATCCTACCAAATCGTACCTATCGTCGTCACTACGGGCATGAGCCGCTTCTAGTGGCCCATTATAGTCGGCGGTGATACCATACAAGCACAATAGAACAGCTCAGACGTTTGGCGTACGTAGAATCGATGCTACAGTCTCGTACCTGATCTGAGAGGTCCAGTGCGGGCTTGGGCTGGCGAGCAGCACCACATCCTACCAAATCCTACCAAATCGTACCTATTGTCGTCACTACGGGCATGAGTCGCTTGTAGCCAAGTAGTGGTTCATTACGGTTTGTTGCAATGGCAAGGAAGTATGTGTGAGCTTTTTATGCTTACTTTATACGTTCAAGTGATTTTACCACTTTGTGTGTGATCTGATTGGGCCCGCATAATATGTTTCCAGTTGGGTCTTCGCTTTCCCTAAACATTACATATTACTCACAACTGTTCTCACATCACTCTCTTCCATTTTTTTAGTTTTGAATTTCAATGTATGTTGTTGCTAGCTTATAATGTTTTTGTCTTATTTCACACTATTGTGTTCTTTCACATTAGGTCATTTGTGTTGGTACGATTTTCATAACATTTTCATATTTCTTCTGTGTTGGGATTCATATTATATTCATATGGGGAACAGATCTTTTATTATTACCATAGATTGTTCGCAGATAGATAATGTCATTGGCCCACTTAAACTTATCATCATTTCCTTGGTATTGGAAGATTGAACTTTTCCTTCGCGAAATTTTCTGCAGCAGCGATAGATATTCCACCTGCCTGTTCTCCGTTCAGCAGCTTGTAAGCTTTACTACGGTCAGGCTCCCAAAAGAGTCCCTCGCCAGTTGCTTGTCCTGCGACATATGCGCTGTATTCAACACCTCCATCTGCCTTACGATAAATGCACACAGCGCCATCACGTTCGCCATCCTTCCACGGGCCCTCAAAATAGTCACCGTCTGCCCACCTGTAAATGCCCTTCTCGCAGTTGTATTTGTTGTTAACAAAGCCACCTTCATATGTGCTTCCAGAATAATAGGTCATCTTGCCTTTACCTTGACGATCGCCGTTGCTGTCGAGAGGTACACCCTCATACGTGCCCCACTCGCCGTTGTCCTTGAACCAAAGCTTACCATCCGCAGTTACTGCCTTGGAGCGAAACAATCCCATGATTCGCGATGTTGGTTGGGGTTTGGAATCCGCTGAGGTGGCTGTAGTTGCTGACACAACAGGGTCGGGAACTGGCAATTTGAACTTCTCCAAAGCAAGTTTTTCCGCCGCAGCAGGTGACACGACGCCTATGCGCTCTCCGTTCAGCAGCTTGTAAGCTTTACTACGGTCAGGCTCCCAAAAGAGTCCCTCGCCAGTTGCTTGTCCTGCGACATATGCGCTGTATTCAACACCTCCATCTGCCTTACGATAAATGCACACAGCCCCATCACGTTCGCCATCCTTCCACGGGCCCTCAAAATAGTCACCGTCTGCCCACCTGTAAATGCCCTTCTCGCAGTTGTATTTATTGTTTATGAAATCTCCATCGTAAGTGTTACCAGAAGAATAGGTCATCTTGCCGTTACCCTGACGATCGCCGTTGCTGTCGAGAGGTACACCGTCGTATGTGCCCCACTCGCCGTTGTCCTTGAACCAAAGCTTGCCATCCTTAGTTACTGCCTTAGAACTGAAGAAATTCTTGATTCTCGAGGTTGGTTCGTAACGCTCATTTAACAGTTTCGGAGCTGGTAATTTAAACTTCGACATTGCAAACTCAGATGCTGCGGTAATTTTCATCTCATCCATCTTGACACCATTCAAGGTACGAAACGCTTTCGTTTTGTCATGAGTCCAATAAACACCGACCCCAACAGGTACTCCATCTTCATACAAAGAGTAGCACACTCCAACACCTTTGGTTTGGTAAACGCCAGTCCCGTTCATTTTACCTTCCTTCCATTGACCAATGTAGGTATCACCATCTTGCCAGCGGTATGTACCATGTTTGTATACCTTCTTGTGAGGTCCTTCGAACTTATCATTGGTGAAAAAACCTTGGTATTCAGCTCCGCTGTCATACACCATTTTTCCAACTCCTTCCCTCTTCCCATCTTTATTAAGTGGTCCTGTATAATATCCAGAATCGTTGAAGTCTGTGAAACGCTTTGAACCTTCGGATACTGCAGTATTCTCATCAGTCGATGTCGCATCGGCTGCATCATTCTCGGGAGCAGGCAAATTGAACTTTTCCTTCGCAATTTTTATTCCCAATGAAAGCGAGACACGGCTTTTCCTCTCACCATCTTTCAGCCTAAACACTGACACGCGATCAGATTCCCAAAAGAGTCCCTCGCCAGTTGCTTGTCCTGCGACATATGCGCTGTATTCAACACCTCCATCTGCCTTACGATAAATGCACACAGCGCCATCACGTTCGCCATCCTTCCACGGGCCCTCAAAATAGTCACCGTCTGCCCACCTGTAAATGCCCTTCTCGCAGTTGTATTTGTTGTTAACAAAGCCGCCTTCATAAGTGTTACCAGAATAATAGGTCATCTTGCCGTTACCTTGACGATCGCCGTTGCTGTCGAGAGGATCGCCCTCATACGTGCCCCACTCGCCGTTGTCCTTGAACCAAAGCTTACCATCCGCGGTTACTGCCTTAGAACTGAAAAAATTCTTGATTCTCGAGGTTGGTTCTATCTTCTTGGGAGAAGGCGATACTCCGCTCACATCATTTGCAGTGGCTGCTGCTGTTACAACCGGCTCAGGAACACTCATGTTGAACTTTTCTTTGGCAAACTTCTCAGCCTCATCAGGTAAAAGTTCCATTGCAGGATTTCCATCTTCCATCTTCAGTGCACTGGATCGGTCGGCATTCCATTGTATGCCTTCTCCCTTTGTGTCTCCATTATCATAAGTGGCATAAGATACGTCGCCACTTGCTTTAGTGAAGATACCAAATCCATGTCTCTCACCGTTTCTCCACAGTCCATGAAATTCATCACCATCCGCCCACTTGTAAGTGCCCTTTTCGCCATGGTACTTGTTATTGAGGAATGGTCCCTCGTAAACATTGCCAGAAGAGTAGGTCATTTTACCTGTCCCTTGCCTATCCCCGTCCTCATCCAGAGGATCACCTTCATAGGTGCCCCATTCACCGTTATCTTTGAACATGGGCTTTCCATCTGGGTTTGTGTCCTTTGACTTGAAGAATCTTCCGAGAAGACCAGATTTCTTCGCCCCAACCGAGGTCGATGCGAAATAAGGCTCAGGGACAGATAACTTGAATTTAGTCTTTGCGAATGATTCCCCATCTTCTGGTAATATTTCCATGACTCTCTCTCCATTCATCAGTTGATAGGCATTCTGGCGATCACCACTCCATTCCACACCCTCACCTGTTGCATTGCCATTGTCATACATGGAGTAAGAGGTAACTCCAGCCGACTGGTGATAAATACCCAATCCATTTCGTTCTCCATCCTTCCACTGTCCGACACATTCATCACCATCAGCCCACTTGTATACGCCATTGTCGCCATGGTATTTGTCATTGAGGAATGGTCCCTCGTAGGCGTTGCCAGAATCGTACTTCATCTTTCCCATGCCCTGACGTCTCCCATTCGCGTCCAGTAGGCCATCATATAGACCCCACTCGCCGTTATCCTTAAACATCCGTTTGCCTCCTTCACCAAGCTGTCCATTTTGTGGGAAGAGACGACGCAAAATCCCAGGCTGCGCAGATGCCTTCACTCGAACCTTGACTAAAGGTGACAAGGTCATGTCCACTGCAGGCGGCAACGGAAATCCAAATTTGTCCTTGATCATCTTATTCGCCTCCTCCAACGACATTGGCCCATCCTTCTTACCGTTGTTGAGTTTCAATGCCGTCTTTCGATCAGCACTCCAAAAGATTCCCTCGCCAACAATCTCTCCCTTTTCGTAAATGGAGTACTGCACCTCGCCCGTGTTGACAGATCGAAAGATGGAGGGGCCGTGACGCTGTCCCTCCTTCCACGTACCATCCTGATTGTCGCCACCGAACCAACTGTAGTGTCCCTTTCCGTGAAACTTGTCCGACGCAAACGCACCAGTGAATACTGCTCCATTATCATAAATCATTTTACCGAGTCCATGCCTCTCCTTTCCGTCGGCGCTGAGCTCTCCAATATAATAGCCGGAGCCGTCACCGTCTGTAAATCGAAGGGGCTTATTTTCCACCAGGGAGATATCAGTTTGAATCTTTGGAACTCCAACAGCGGAAGAGGCGATGCTGACGGAATCCATTTGGGCGGTGGGTGGCGCCGCTGCCTCTACGGTGACCGAGACTGGTTTTAGCATTCCTACAGGCACTACAGGCTGTTTGGTAGTTGCTGAGACAATATTACGTGACGTTGACATCACTTCCTCCAACACCATTCTTCTCTTGCTACGCAATTATTTCGTCTCTCCAATAATTGAAGGGAAGGATGGCTGGAGGATGGCGAAGGTTAATTATTGTTCAGCCCTATCTATGTATGCCATGCCAATGCTTGATATCAAAGCCCAAAGCCAGCAAAAGCGTCAAGCATTCTATCTTGGATCTTGTGCTTTCTTGATTTTTTGCGGGAGCGGAGGTACGTAGGTACGACCGCAGTAAGTACATATAGATACAGAGTATCGTAAGATAAGTACCATACTACCTCCTCTGGCGTAACCATAATTTTTTGTGGATGAGCAAACCGCAAACCCAAGCTATCTTTTATCCTCACTGCTATTAGAAGAAGAAGAAGAAGTGTAGATAGTGCCTTGCAAACATCAATAACATGGGAGGGGGCCTAACTTTCCTATCCAAAAAGAGCTTCAACCCCTCCAACTGGAGTAACCAGCGCCGCGTATGGGAGGCACGACAGAACTCAGAATCAGAGCGACGTCGGATCGTCGAACGAGAGGCACAAATCAAACGTGAACGAGAGGAGGAAGAGCTGGCACGTGTTGTTGGTGGTGAAGAGGAGGGTGGGCGGAAGGCTTTGGGATTTATGTATGATGGTGGAAAAATACCGGGGTTGAAAAAAGAGGGGAATGGAAATCATCAAGATGATGATGGTGATGAACATGAACCCAAAAGCAATCGAAATGATGGGGTTGATGAAACCAACTTGTTCCAACGACAGCCTGGAGATGATGATGCTGCAGCTGCATTTCGGGCCATGTTGGCTCAGGGTGTTAGTGACAATACTGACAAGCAACTAGAAGAAACAAATCAACATGATGTGACTAATGTCCAAACTACTCATGAAGCTGTAGAAGATGACTCAAACAATAATGGGAATGAAGCCACAGATAATAGAACAAAGCTCGAAAAGGCCGTCGGACGTGGTATCAACTCTGGGTCTGGAGTCACATTAGCACAACAAATGGAAAGATTTCCAATGCTTAAGGGCGCCCCAATGGTGATGCAGAAGCAAAAGAATGTAGGAGGAGATGGAGAGAAGAATGATCAAGCCTCAACCGCATCAGGGATGAATTTCAAGCCACTGGGACAAGTTTTGCGCAATGTGCAATGTATGGCTTGTAAAAAATGGGGACAGTAAGTGATCGGGTCTGCAGCGTTAAAGGAGTGTGTTGTTTGAAACTGATCTCTAACGTTCGTATCACTCTTTTGTATGCATTTCTTCCTTAGTGCTCGTGGAGAAAGGGAGTGTGAGCTGAGTGGGTGGGATCCATTCCGAATAAATGCTCCAGCAGCTGCAGCTGCAGCTGCAGTAACAATGACAACTGCTAGTGCCGCTCCGAACAGCATAGCTGATACAGAGACATCAAGGAGAGCTGCAGCGACGGTTCGTCCAGATTATGATAAAAAGATGGAGGAAGAGCCTACGAGGCAGAAGTCAGAGAGAAAGCACAAAAAACGTCGCAAAGATCATCGCCATGAAAGAAAGAAGAAATCAAAGAAGCACAAACGACGTAGACGTGAGCGTTCTCCATCTTATTCATCTGATTCGTTTTCATCCTCCTCCTATGATAGTTATTCTTCTGATGACGAGCGGTACAGAAAGAGAAAGAGAGACTATAGATCTGACGACAGTGATAGCCGACGTCGGTGCAGAAAGGGAAGACGTAAAAAATCCTCGCGCAGGTAACGACACTGCAAATCAATACTCTGGATGTGTTTTGTGGTCTTCCCACCACTTCAGCATAGCATCTTTCGTCAGTCGCCAATAGAAAACAATCTTGTCTGAAGCAAACTTTACCAACTCTAAGAATCTTTCTTTCCGACGGATATAGTCGTCCGGCCTTTCCCACACCAAAGCTGCAACATCCTTCTCCAATTCGCCGATATAATGAGTCGTATTACTTAGTTGCTCGCGGAGCTCATTGGCATTGACCTGAAGATCGTCCCTCTGTTTGGACTTTGCATCAGTGACTTCCCTGAATTTCAGTTGCATTTCGAGGCAGTGGAAAAGCATTTCTGTGTCGTTTCGCATGTGTTCTGGAGCTACATTTAGGTCATTGTTGCCTTCACAAAGAATACTTTTTAGAGTTGGAACCCTACACAGTCCCAATGGAATATTTTTCAATTGATTATCTCTCACATCAATCGTCGAAATCGCGATAAGATCTATCAGCGTTTCGGGCAAAGTTGTAAGACGATTTTGGTCAGCGATGATTTTCTCCAACATGACGCATTTGGAGAGTTGACTTGGAAGGGAGTTGAGTCGATTCTTTGAAACGTTGAGACTACGCAGCCGGATGCACTGCCCGATTCCCTTGTCAATGTAGTCAATCTGATTCAATGACACGTCGAGCTGCTGTAACAGAACAAGGCACGAGATGCTTTCGGGTAGTTGCGTCAGTCGACAATTCTTCATGTTTAGCGACGTCAGCGTTTTTGAAAATTGAGAGAGTTCTTCAGGAAAGACACTCCAGGTATTATGGCTAAGGTCAAGGGCCCCATCTTCTGTTGGACCTGCGCTCAAGTCGTCGTATTCCTCCATTATAATACTATAGGACCATAAACTAGAATCCTTAGTACTACTACGTCTGATTCAATTACAGCCTCGTCATTCGTCATAGACCATAAGCTAGAGAGAATCCTTGTAGATAATTTTTAAAATCAAATCATTTTTAGGTATTTCCGGACTTTATTTACCCTTGTCCGGAAGGCTTTCGCTCGGTGATTTGCCCGAAAATCTTCTTGCAGCTGCCGATCTATCCGAGCGATGCCAGCACGCAGACCCTTTGCTTGCTTTTGTTCTTTGATTGATGTGCAAGCAATCATAGGAATAACGTAACGGCAACGGCATTATCTACGCTAAGTGATAAAGAACATGTTGTGAGGGCCCACCAGACGTAAATCATAACGGAACCGGCAGCTATATACGCAGTAGATGATAATAACGTTTCAATAGTTTCAATACAACAGTGAATAGTTGCTCCAAAATATTCGCTTGCTATAAACAAAACAAAATGAAAACCTTTCTACTCCACCTACTTCTGTGGCCAACTGTCTGCGGCTTCACATCAGACAATAACAGCCGATCATCCAGTGATCTTGCTCGGTCAACTGCCACCAGCGCAGAGGATGCACTTGTTCTCCTGTCAGAAGCCAAAGCACTCCGGAAGCAGGCATCTATTTTGCAGGAACAATTAAATCGCGAAAAGGAGGAAAGAATTCGCAAAGAGAGGGAGAAAGTAGACAATTTGATTGATTTACTATTATTCCATGGAATGAACTCAGAATCTGATAAATCAGAGGAGAGCAAGCAGCAATTGTTACATACTGAAGAGCAAGTAGCCGAGCTGCTGATATCAAAACGAATGAGCTATGAAATGGTGAATCAGTGTTTTGATCGTATAGTCGAGCAAGCCAACAGGCCTCAATCAATCGACAGTTGCAGCCCTCTACTGAGCTTGCTTCTTGATGCAGCATGTCAGGTTGATTGTCTTGAAAGGAAGGAGAACCCCAATAAAAGGTGGAATGGCAGAGTAGAAAGGGACCTAAGAAAAAAGGTGAGTGATCGTTGCTCGCTTGTTGTTTGCCATTGTCAATTAGATTTCCTAACAGATGTGAATTGTGTATGTATATTGTGCGTTGTGTCTCAATATGAAGCTTTTCGCGCTAGGCTATGGAATCAGAATTGAAGATGTCCAGAAGAAGGATGCAATCAGATCCATTACTGGAGAGAGAGATTACTATTAATATGCAATTGGTGTGACTCTAATGATAGCTGTACCTTAAGCAATAGCTTGTAACAGAACTGTGAATCAGTATTGTATAGTCACTCTTCAACTATTGTGTTCTGGTTCTCCTCAAACTGGCGTCTTGCCTCAAATGCCCACTCATTTTCCTTCATCACACGCGCCTTCTGCTCACTATCATTCAAGTTGTTGCTTATTCCGAACAATGGCCGTAATGTGTCTGGACTTTTGCCATTGATGTTTATACTCATCGCTAGGACAGACAACTTCAGAAGTGGCTGGATGCTCTGTAAAATTGTCATAATATGAGTACTTAAGTGTGAAAGGAATTGGATTGCAAAGAATATGCATCAGATCGTCTTTGGTATTTCACTCACCAAGAAATTAGCTGCTGATATTATATCTGTCAATAATGAATGATCAACTCCTGTGGTGATGAAATCTGCATACCACTTTTGTACAATCTCTCCGAGATTTTCTGTTGTGAATGGTGGTGAAAATGGAAACATCTCTTCCTCTTCGAAATGAATCAGGAATTCGGTCACCTTTCGTAGGGCCGATGAATGAATTCGACTAGCTGTCAGAGATAATGTGATGCAGGAATCAGTTCCATCCTGGACTTCACGGTTGCGTTCGTCCTCGTCTTCAGAGGAGTGGCATTCCAATTCACAATTAATTACTTCCGACAAGTGACAACACGAAAACGGTATCTCGAATGCATCTCCTTCTACGCTAATGAGCTTCACGGTCTTCACCATCTTGTTGGTGCTATTGTTCTTGTGATGTCGGGGCACACAGCTTTCGGATCCTCTCAAGAGTCACACCACCTAAGTATCACAAGTAATCTATTTCACAAAGCAACGCACTGATAGCTGGGAGGACAGGGGGTGGCAGTTGCAGTTTTATTTATGTGCGTTGCGGTAGCATGGTGTCATGGTGGATGGCTGGGTGGTGGGACATCCTAAGTATCTCTCATGGCATGGTGGAACTAATTTTCTTGATTCTTGTAAAGGATCGGATTTAAAAATTAGAAAACGTCAACTGCAAGAAAGAGATCACACATACGAGGGGGAACCTACCCGCTGGCTGCGCAACTACATAATTCAAACTTATGGGGGCAATAAGATAAGTAGAAGTAGACACCCACTTTATTGTACTTCTTACTGTTGTCTGATAGCTTCAACTTTGAGAGAGATAGAGAGGAGACCCTTTGTGCAACCATGATTGCGGTGTCTCTTAATTTGAGTGGTACGATAGCATAAATTATATTGAAGATGTCGACATCAACGCACCGAAATAGATCCACAAAACCGGAGCTATCGCCTTCCTCCCAATCAGCGGCAGCAGCCGAAGCGAATACTATTCGGCGTCTCAAGAGAGAAGTCCTTGGTCTCACGCTAGCTGTGAGTTCATTAAAGAAAAATAGCAAGGAGCGGGAGTTCTTAACCTCAAAGTTAGAGGTGGCTAGAGAAGAGCTCGATGCAGTTCTCGAGGATGAACAGCTCTTTCGGAGCATTTCATCGTCTGGGAGTGATGTAGAGGCTTTCACAGCTAGGAGCATGTCCGAAGAACAACGTGATGAGCTCTTGCACGTGATACCAACACCCCCTCTGACCGTGATACCATCACCTCATCCAGTCGCTTCCATGAAAGTGGAAGAGTTAGAGGAGAAGCTACGTCAGCAGGTAAAGTATTCTCTTGAATGGTTTGAAATCAAGAAACAAATTGATACAGAGACGAAGAAATTTGAGCACGCTACAGTCAACGCCAATACTAACATGAATTATTTGCGATCGTCGAGCACGGGATCAATAGTAACTCCTACAAAACGCGAGAAACTAAAGAAATCTCCAAGCACGGGAGCATCAAAAAGTGAAAGACCGAGACCTGCCATAATGAAGAGCATTAAGGAGAGCCAAAATATTCAAAGCCTAAAGGACCTCCTTGATGATGTCCCCAAGTATTCTATAGAATGGTTTGAGCTAAAGAGAATAATACATCGCAGGTGCAATAAAGACCCAAAGTTAAAAAATGATCCGCGTAGAAAAAGCATCAGCGCGGAGCAAATGAAAGAGAAGTCTTCACATGTGGTGTCTCAAGACGAAAATGGAGCAGCTCATTATCAGTCACAGAACCATTCTTTTGAGCGGCATGGCTCTCCAGGCAGCGATTGTAGCAATGGTGCTCATGAAGTTGTTAAAGATGAAGAGCTTGCTTCTTTACCATCATCATCATCGGGTTCAAAACCCATGTTACAAACAGAGCCACAAGAGATAGCTGATACCGACCTACCAAAGACGGCAGATCATACTTCGAGTATCAGCGACGCTTTAGACGCAGATCTAATCGTTGCAAATCACGAGATAGAACAAGATCCAAAGGCAGAGGCAACCCAAAACATGCAACGGCTACAAAATTTTCTTCAACGAGTTCCTAAATACAGCAGGTAAGAGTTTCTGTGATCATTTAAGACAGGCGCAAATAAAAAGAGCCAGGGCAAATTTCGTCAGCACGCTTGGCGCTAGATATTTTTAAATTGCCCTGGAGCTCTTTTTATTTGCGCCTGTCTTATTTGTTCAATGATAATTTTTTTGGTTATGTACGTTCGAATTAACTTACATATCTTTTGTGCTTTTCTCTGATTACTTCGGTGCAAATCCTCTCTAGCGAGTATTACCAGACAAAGAAGATCATCCGTCAACTTACAATTGATGCAAACTAAAATGCTGGGTTGCGTTAAATAATACAGATAAAACAGCTGCTCTATAATCGCTGTAACATAGAAATAAAAAAATGACAATATCCAAATTCTTAGCAGGGTATTAATGTATTCAATACTTTACGACAGCCCTCAAGCACTTTCCTCCGTGTAACGCATCAATCGCAGCATTCGTGTTCTCCACGCCATCAAACTTGTGAGTAATGAAATGGTCCACTGGTAAGTTTCCATCAATGCATCTCTGCACAAGCTTGGGTACATCACGCCTACTCTTAAAGCCTCCAAAAGCGGTGCCCTTCCATGTCCTCCCAGTTACAAGCTGAAATGGCCTTGTGCTGATTTCGTGACCACTCGCCGCAACTCCAATAACACAAGAGACACCCCACCCGCGATGTGCGCACTCTAGCGCAGCTCTCATAACAGAGACTATTCCAGTGCAATCAAAGGTATAGTCCACTAAAGATCACGAGATAAAATAAAATGAAAGAATTAGGCGTTCGAGTCCATCACCAACATGATCAAACAGTGCTAAAGAATTGGGACAGATCTCACCTCCCCACTTGGTCATCTCAACAATGTGCTGCTGCACAGGCTTATCGAGTTTGCTACTATCCACACAATCAGTTGCTCCAAGCTCCTTTGCTGCAACAAATTTGTCAGGATTAATATCGACTGCAATGATGCGGCTAGCTCCTGCCATCTTTGCGCCTTGAATGACCGCGAGCCCTACCGCCCCAAGACCAAACACGCAAACACTGGAATCAACTTCAACCTTGCAAGTATTCCAAACAGCTCCCAAACCTTATTTTCGAAAAGAAATCGTTGGCAATTGTCAGTGATGAAATGAGGGAAACAAGAGCAACGCAACACAAAGAGCCGACACGGGCGAGAAGCTTCATGCTACACAAATGCATCATTTACAAGACACAAAACGTACCAGTCGACACTCCGCAACCGAACAAACAGGCCTTCTCAAGTGCAAGCTCCTTGCTAATTTTAGCGCAAGAAATCTCAGCTAGCACAGTGTATTCAGACATAGTTGAGCATCCCCTACATTGAGTGTGAGTAGAAATGAATGACAGAGAAGCAAACAATGAGCTAAGATGAAAGCCAAGATGTACTTGGAAGTATCAAACGAATTGAAACACTTACATGAAGTGGAAGATAGGCTTGTCATCCTTGTCTTCGAATCGGGATGTGCCGTCGGGCATTAGGCCTTGACCCTGAGTGCCACGAATGACTGGACAGAGATTAGTCTTCGGGCTTTGACAGAAGATGCACGATGGAGCGGCACACTGAGGTGTGTCTGAAAGTAGAAGACGAGGACGAAACCAATGAGAAATGAGGATGTGAAGTGCATCTGCGAGGGCATAAACAAGACGAAAAGATACTCACAGCATGGAATGACGTGATCCCCCGGTTTCACAGATGTAACACCTTCACCGACAGACTCAACGATACATCCTGCCTCATGGCCCAAAATGCAAGGGAACAGACCTTCGGGATCGTGTCCATCCAAAGTGTAGATATCGGTATGACAAAGAGCGTTTCTGAAGGTATATTTGGAGAAGTAGAGTGCAGTTTAGTATTATGTGAGACTATGATGTGAAAGCTTAGAGAACGAGAAGAGGACGAATGCAGAAGGCAACTCTGGTCAATACATACATTAAAATCTCTATTACATATACTTACGTGATGACTTTAACCCTAACTTCACCTGCCTTTGGTGGATGGACAGTAATGGTCTCAGCGACTAGAGGCTGCTTTGGCCCGCGGGCCACCATGGCATTGCATGTGATGGGTTCACCTTCAGTTGACATGGTTGAATGATGTTGTACTCGCCGCTAGGCGTATCGGGATAGTGGGCGCGTGGGCTTGCCCACAAGAGGGACTTATTTGACAGGAGGCTTGACGGGAGATTTTGGTTGATTTTGAGTCGATCGATATCCGGAGATTTTGCCCGCATTTTAGCTCATTTTCACCTGATTTTCTGCAGATGTGGGCCCCACGTGGGCACCGCCCACAAGAGGGTATGAAAAGCGCCCACTATCCCGATACGCCTACTCGCCGCCCGCATCGATGACGATTGACGATGATTTGGATTTTTGACGTGATGTGAAAGCGGACAACGGACAACAGTTGTCGGGACAGAGGACACTTCATCTCTGTCCGGGAGGAGGCTTCTCTTTTCGTGTCCGTTCGCCGCTCGCGCTACGACACTGCAAGTCATGTGTATTGCCGAGGCAGGGAAGAGGGAAGACACGCGTTTTTTATGTCACTAGCCTCGCTGACGCTCGTCTAGCCGCTGCGCGGGTTTTCTAAATAAGAGAGGAGGCACCGGCTATCTACTACGATATTGATTGTGTCTACTTATATACATAGCAGTATTCAAATAGTACGTTATGTAACACTTTAATAATTTTGTAATAAAGGTTGTACATTGCCTTCTACGAATGCTGTGTAGTGATTACTGAGACACGGTTGGGAGAATATTGATTTATGTGAGAGTGATTATCTATGAAGAGGTTTAATGTGAACGTGTGGAAACGATTGAAGACAGAAACGGGGGGGGCAAGGGGTCAAATCAAGCCAATCAAAGAAAGAGTCGATCGAATCGAAAATGCCCGTGAAGGCCAAAGGACACGCCAAAGGGCCCGGACCGACCGAACGACTTAGCTCCTCTCATTTTCATTTAGATTCAGCAAGAGCAGTTGGTAGATCTTGCATCCTTTTTTCTTCATCTTGCTTCATCGATCTTGCTCCAAACACACTCATCGTTGGGCGGAGTGGCAGAATTATAATCGCGGTGGTAGCTTTGGAAAGTTTGCAACGAAGAAGAGCAAATCGCCATTATACGGTGAAGAAACAAAGTAGTTGTATTAACACATATGTCCAAGTTCAAGAACAGAACTGGCCGCAGTTACGCTAGCGGCCACGACGATGCATCTGATGTTATATCAGAGCTCTCAAATGATGAAACTGCCTCTCTTACATCACAACACTCAAAATCGAGTGCATTTCGATCCCGAATGACACGCTTTGGTAGGAAGAAGAGGAAGAAGGAAACTTCAGGCTCGGGCTCAACCCATTCGGCAGGAAGTGCTTCCAAGACTGATTCTAAGCCCACAACACCCAGAGCTGCAGCTTCAGCTGCATATGCAAGACCGCAAGCAGTCTCCCCTCCTGGATCGGTAAGCTCAGCTTCTTCTAGGCGTAGCAAACACGCAAACCAATCTGAAGAGAAGCGTCTTCAAAAGGATGCAAAATCCAGATTTAATATCGGGCTTGTGTATCTGAAAACTGGGGACTACACCAAAGCACAAGACAACCTAGAACACTCACTATATTGTCACGTACAATTGGCAGGTCATAATCCCAAGCTTTACACCAACCAATCATTATACCAAATTGCGTCTGTGAGGGAAAAGCTCGGCGATTGCTATCTTGGAAACACTGATGTTGTTGATAAGGGCTTGGCCTTGGATCACTTTCAAGAGGCGAAGAGGTTGTTGTCCAGTGTCCATCCCGAAGATGCCCCTGACAACGTCAAAGAGATGTTGGAACGCGTCGATGAGAAATTGAAACTTCCTGAGTTGAGACAATCTACCGTTCAGAGGAAGACGCCCCCCATTACGAAAAAGTATGAAATGCAGGGCAATGCAAAGGCGAAGAAAACTCTTGGTATTGGCGTCGCTGCCGCGGCAGTGGGAGGAGCTGCCGCAGGAGTTGCGGCGAATAATAATGCACCTGTTGATGCTGCGGCCTCCACTTCTCCCACTCATCCCCATAAGAAGGGTCTAAAGGTTGGGTTTGAGAAGTTTGGCCAGAATATTGAGAAGCTTGGTAAAGAGGTCGGAACGGGTATAACAGGAGTTGGACTTGGTATCAAGAACGGATTTGAAGAAATACTGGGTCTGGATGATGGCGATGATGATGATACAGTAGGTCTGAGATCTTCTATTGATGGTTTGCAGAGAGAAGAGGCAGAGGCGTTAAAACTGGCTATTTCTCATATGGATAGGGATAATCATCGCACAGCATTGAATCACTTGCTAGAATTGAAGACGTGCAAAGCGATGGAAAACATTGCATTCCGTGCTTTGATGGCTCAGTATATGATGAGGGTTGCCGACAGTGCTATGGAGTCATCGAAGACTGGTGTGGCTGTTGAATCATACGAAGAAGCACTTGCTACGTTCAAGACTTTTAGTTTTGACGAGGAAGATATGAGCAAAGCAGCGAAAGGTTGCATCAAGGGACACAAAATGATTGCAATTCAATGTGAGGGTTTTGGAGATTTTCGTTCGGCCATAGAGCAGAGACAGAGAACATGCGAGCTGTTGGAAAGTGAAAACAAGACCGTCCCAGCTTGCCAACAACTAATATCAATGGCATATAATTTTGGGAAACTAGAGCAGTATGACAAGAGCTCAGTGATACTCTCAGATGCGTGTAGGAAACTCTTCAAGGGATTCAGCTCCCTCGAATATATGCCGTCAGATCGCCTAAGTCTCTTGGTAAAGGCTTACCATATGAAAGCCATTTGCCTCACCAGAATGGCGAAATGGAAACCTGCTTTAGATCAGTACGACGAACTCCTACCATTAGTCGCGAAAGAGTCAGGCAAGGGGAGCCTAGAATATTTGTCGTCATCGATTCGCAAAGCAGCTATACTTGTGACTTTGAAGAACTATGCTGCTGCGACAGAGCTACTCAGAAACTACTTCCAGATGGCAGATATCAGTACCAGCGCTGGTGATGAGCTGATAGTCGCACCTGCAGATCATTCCTTGGCCTTGGATACAAGTGCTGCTATTGATTTGAAACTTGGAAAGGTCGACGAGGCCATATCAACATTTGAGAAGAAGCTAGAATTTCTAGAGCTACATTTACCTCATGATAAGGAAACGAAAAGTGACACAATGCACAAACTAGGCTGTTTGTTGTCCTACAAAAAGGATCACGAAAAAGCCCTTCCATTGTTGCAGAGCGCCCTTGACACGAGGAAGTTTTTGTATGACGGAAGGAACAAATTTTTGATCGAGTCATCGTGGGCTGTCGCAGCTACAAACCAATCCCTCGGAGACACAGACAAAGCTTTAGTCGACTACGAGAAACTTTTGGAGAAGATAGATGTAGTCGAAGACTCTCCAATCAGTTCTGTTGTTGTCCAAATTTCGGCAGGAAAACTCTTCTTTGAAAACGGGAAGGTTGAAGCGGCGATAAGTTCTTTTACCAAAGCATTGGAGAGCGTCGAGACTCAAGGAGATAATGCTTTGAAGAAGAATATCATGTTGAATCTAGCCAACGCTTTATCAGCCAAAGGGGATATAGATGGCGCGTTTGAATTGTACGAACACCTTGAGCGGATGGGGAAGCGTAAAAGAAACCAGTTGTATTTCTTTGCATTGTACAACAAGAGTCTGCTGCTCATCAAAATTGGCGAGAAAGAAGAAGCCAAAGATATTCTTTACGAAATCATAGAGACTCGCTCATCCAAAGCTGACGATACGAGAGGGAACGTGTACATTACGCTCGGCACCCTAGCAGTGGAAGAGCAGCAGATAGAAAGCGGTCTGAAATATTACGAGGATGCTCTTGATATGTTTGTAGATGAACATTATGATTTATCATCCATCACACAAACAAAAAAGTTAATGGCGATGGCGTATTTAGAAGCAAAAAAGTATGACATGGCCATTGCCATTCTTGAAGATGTATTGACAGAATTGTCGCAACCAGGGATGGATCGAAAATTTTATCATCTTATGAAGGCGGAAGTTTGGAACTGCATGTCAAAGGTGTATCAACGTCGTGACGATCATTCATCTGCGAAGAACTTTGCAAAACTAGGTAAGCAAAAACTGTTTACATGACTGCTTATGGATATGGTTTATGCTCACATGTTATGGATCCTCTTGTTCTACTCAGCTTTACAAACGTACAAATCTGAACTTGGCGAAAGACATCCTGTTACCTTGAGGAATGTATCTAATGTCTCGGTGCTCCTTCTCGAAGAAGCAGAAGGACTGCCAAAATCAGAAGCAAAGCCAATCATTGACGCAGCCAAATTTGAAATGGAGGGTGCGCTGGGGGCATTTTTGAGCCTCAACGACTCGTGGACTTATCGCTTCGATGTAGCGTCATTAAAAACAAATCTAGGACTCGTTGCCGTCTGGCAAGGAAAGCCAAAGAAAGCGAGAAAACTACTAAAACAAATATATGATATAGAAGTGCCAGAAGATAGCATGCTGGAAAAGCGAATAACGACTCTTGAGGTGCTGCTCGAAAAGATGGAGAAGGAGAAGAAAAAATGAATAGATCATGTCGTCGTGCCTGTATGGTAATCAAAATAATAGTGAAGCTTAGTTATTGGTGGAGTTTCCGGCTTCCAGACAGAATGTAGCTGTCAGCATCTCTCATTTACTATCAGATGTATAGAATAGTTCCATATTCATATGCCTTTCTACATGCCAGCCAAACAAAATTTGACGAAGTCAACAGCATTTGGTTGTCTTTTAATCGGATGAATTTATCTTCGCGATCATCTCCACTTCGACAGCAATCCCCACAGGGTAACGCGTTCGTACCAATCGCACTCCTCGCATGAGAGCCACCGACATCTTTTCCAAGCACCTCCCCAATTACATCACTAGCTCCGTTCATGACAAGGTGTTGTTCTGTAAAATCAGAATGCGACCTGACAATTCCAAACAATTTAATTACTTTTACTACTCCTGATAAATCACTTCCCTGTGACTCCATGTATGAATTTAGCGTTGAAAGAAGATTGAGAGCGCAATGTTGAGCAGCTTCGTAGCCCTGCTCCGTAGTCAAATCCCCTCCACATGCTCCAACTACAAGACTTCCGTCTGCCTTCATCGGCAGATGTCCACTGAGATACAACAGATCACCATCCCGATGAAGCAATTGATAATTTGCCTTTGGAGCTCCAGCAGGAGGAAGAACCAAGCCGAGTTTTGTTAGGCGAGCGTTGATATCTTCCATGCTTTGAGGTTGATTCTCTTCTGAAGATGATGTAGAAGCTCTGAATGTTTTGTAGGCAGAGCAGCGGCGTTGTCGAGGAGAAGGAGAGATGCCGTGAAATGCAGAACAGGAACCCAGCAAAAGAGATGATACAAATCCAAAAGTGATGGCAAAGCTAATGCTTCTATCCAACATCATGCAAATCTAAGGATCAGCTTTGCATAGTGCAGCGATGTTATTCTACTGATGTAAAAGATACGCTGCTGCGCCAAAAGACACATAGGTACAGTGCTACTTAAGTACGTGTTGATTAGGGTGTCCAAGCACCAATTTTCTACGCCAAATTCCCACTTTCCCACCCCAGAATCCCACGCCGACGTGGGATTCTGAAAATCAGAATCCTACGTCCACCCCAGAATCCCACGTCGACGTAGGATTCTACTTTTCCACTTTCCCACCTCAGAATCCCACGCATTTTTTTTTTGTGCGGGGAGTATCGTTCAGGCCCTCGGAAAGTGGGAATTTGGGGGTGGAAAAGTGATGCTTGGACACAAATGGGAATTTGGAACCCAGATTCCTCCCAGATTCCCACCTCGGAATCCGAGGTAGGAATCCTACGTGGGAAAGTAGGAATCCTATGCTCTGCTTGGACACCCTATTTGATGCATGCATAATGCAATGCGGTAAGCGTAAGTTTAGAGTTGTCGTGGCGAGGAATCCCATCTATCGCACGCCCATGACCAAAAGTGGAGCAGCCTTTCTGCTAAAAGAGAAAACACTGATTCACGAACATGATGATCAAGCAAAGTCAAGGTAAAAGGCCAGCTACAAGCTACAACTCTCTTCATGTCTGCAGTTGAGTGTGTATGTAATTACCTCCTTCGATCATCATTACCTGTTGGGCCTTCGACTCTGATATTAGCAAGGGCCGCAGCACCACAGCTTCATGCGTATATGCTTTCGAATTGGTCAACTCAATCAACAAAAATGGATCATCGCAAAAAGCGTGTGAAGAAAAAGATGAGGAAGTTCACCTCAAGAAGGAACAAGCTATCTTCGGCTGCCATGTGTGATTTGTCAGCTCCCTCTGATGGGTTCGATGTGTCAATGGCTACGAATCTCTTCGAAGAGTCAATATGTAAAAATATGAATTGGGATAATGACGAAGAAGATACCGTCAACATCACCGAGACCGAGGCAGCGGCCGGATGCGATGAGACTGCAATATTTCTTTTCCCAGATGAGCACGAGATGGAAAGAATAAGAGACGAATTTGAGTCCGGAGTGAGAGTATCATGCCGCAAGCATTATCTGAGGGGGAAAGCCACAGAATATGTATTTACTGGACGTGATGCTGTCAACTTCCTGCTGAACAATGGATATGCAAATACTAGAGCGAACGCTCTAACGTTAGGGCGTTCACTTGCATATGAGTTTGCACTTTTTACACATGTGACAAACGATTACGATCTTGAAGATAAGAATCATCTCTACAAATTCATACCACGTGATCAACGGCAAATTTTTCCAAGTGGGTGTGGCGGCTGTCCCCTAACACTAAGATACATTGCCGAAGCATTTGAAGAAGGTATAGAGGTAAACAAAAACTCGTTTGTCGGCAGAGATGCAGTTACGTTTCTTGTTACGTCTCGTCTTGCCAAAACTAGACAAGATGCTGTTAGAATTGGTCAAATTCTTCTGCAGCAGTTTGGTCTGTTCCATCATAGTGATGTTGGAAAAAACAAGCATAATACCTTTAAAGACAAGCGGTGCACATACAAATTTATCCCGCAGAAGCACAGGATTCAAGTAAATAACATTGTACGCCGAGATTCAATTTCAATAGAAGAGTTATCGAATCAATTTCAGGAAGCGGTCAAGCCTAGTAATGGGTCTTTTCAGCTGCAAAACTACACGTTTTCGGGTGAAAGTGCTATAGATGCAGTGATAAATGCGGGCCTGGTGACTTCGCGTAGCGAAGCAATTAACCTAGGACAAAGGTTGGTATCACATGGTGAAATAGAATGCATTCAAGGCGGAGAAAAGGCATTCTTCGATCGACCCAATGTTTACTACTGCTACTGCAACACAAGTTTGCAATGGCTAGGAAGCGGCGATGATGGTCCATCAGACCAAAGTCTGATGTCTAAGGTAGTGGAAGAAGAATTTGTTGCGATTGACAAAGATTACAATATTTGTCGAGAAGAAGAAGGGAAGGCAAATAAAGATGAGACAGGCAAGAATCATTCAGGAGTTGAAAATGGAGAGAGGAGTGGTAAAGATCGCAACGGGTCTGACGATAAGGGCGACGTATGTTATGAGGATAGCGCTGATGCGGCTGATGACGAAGAAACTAATATACCTGAAATGAATGTCGAGAAGCTTATTCAAGATATAGCTGGTGGCAATCTACCCGTGATGAATCAATCTAGTGACGACGGATCAAGATGTTATGACAAGTTTGGGTTTATTGTTGAGGATAACAAGGAGGACGATTGTGATGCAGATGCCATTTCTGATAGTGGCTGCAGCGTGCAGAAAAGGAATAGCCAAGAAAGCTCTGAAGCACTTGAACCGCTTGACGTCGAGGGATGGCGTCTATTGCTTGATAGCTGTGCATTGACATCATCTGGTGAGTGTCCAGAAGGATCCCAAGAAACACTCAAGTACTACATGCGACTCGGCCTGCCTGACGCAATCAGAGGTAGAGCGTGGTCCGTGATATCTGCGGTCGATACGGTGCTGAATGCTAGAGACGGAGACTACCAATGCATAGTTGAAGAAGCGGTCCGGAGAATGGAAAGCAAAGAAGATAAGAATGCCTCTCAAATCGAAAGAGACCTCCGGCGTACCTTTCCTACCCATTACTTGTTCCACTCAAAGAGTGAAGAGGAGGATATGATGAATTCTTCAGCAATTTTGTGCGAAGACTTCACGCCCGACGGCATCGATGCGTTGAGGCGTATACTCTACGCTTATAGCATTTATGACGAGGAGATTGGCTACTGTCAAGGAATGAATTTCATCGCCGCCATGTTTTTGACTTTCCTACCCGAAGAAGAATCATTTTGGTTCTTAGTCGTCATCATGAATGATGACCCGTATGGCATGAGAGAAATGTTCACAAAAGATATGTCTGGATCGCTCGAAACTCTTTACGTCGCTGATAGACTCGTACAAAAGCTTCTCCCAGACTTACATCAACACCTCAACAACGAGGGGATAAACATTTCAATGTATGCTTGTCAGTGGCTAATGACGCTCTTCTCAAGCAACTTCAACTTTGACTTGGTTTCAAAAGTCTGGGATAACTTCCTAGTGGAGGGTTGGAAAGTAGTGTATCGAGTCTTCGTTGCCTTACTAGCTTCATGCGAACAAGAGCTACTGAATCTTCCTTTTGAGCACATTCTAACTTTCCTTCGAGATAAACTCCCTGGAAGAGTGGATGGGCAATCTATTCTAGCCGCATCACTTGAAATCCGCCTAAGGAGCAAATATATCAGAAAGTATACAAAAGAGTTCAGCCTTATGCAAAGTAGTGAGCAGGTTCACAAACGAGGCTCACCTGGATCAACCGGGTTGGTCAAGCATCGAGGCAAAAAGTTTGTTCAAAAGTTGTCGAAGGTTGGCAGTACTTAACTTAAGAATACTGATATGATTGAATTTGGGGTTAAACATTACTCAATGATAGGAGCCAATCCAGCTAGGCTTGGGTCACCAAGTAACGCCACAAGAAACCCATTCAAACCAAAAGCAATGAGCACGCCACCTGACAGTGGTGTAACTAATTGTCCAATGATTGATCCTATGCTGTCCCCACGTACACTCTTTTGCAAGTTTACCAAAGCTTGACCACCTGTAGCGCCTACAACAAGAAGAGGAGTACTGTAGCCAAGTGTATACGTCAGCATCCAACTAGCTCCCTTCCATGTCTCACCATCCGATGCGCTTGATGCAAGAAAAGCCAATAGTGATGCTAAGACTGGAGTGGCACAGGGGCTAGCCACAAGGGCTGAGGTGCCTCCGAGAAGACACACACGTAACAGTGCGGCGAACTCATTTCCACTCGACTCTTCATCTGCTATTATTTCATCTTCTTGCTTGTTTTGTAATGTATCTAACATCAAGCCACCGTTCTCGTCAAATAAACTTCCATTGGCCCCACCGCTACTACCCTTGGAATCAAATGCTGCGCGAAACTTGAAGTCCAAGCTAGGCAACGGTATCTGAATCAGCTCTAACAATTGCAACCCCATCATTACACAGACTAGAGAGCTCGCCGCTGCAATAAGAAGTGATCCAAGTGTTTCGCCACCTTCTCCTCCAGCACTACCCCCAAATACACCCCCAATGGCGCTGGCACTAACTCCCAATGCAGTAAAAACTACGGCCAACCCAGTTGCAAATGCCAATGTTGGGAGAACTGTATTTTTATCTTGTCGCTCTTGAGCTGCATTTGTAATGTATGATACTGTAATGGGCAGAAGACCCAGCGAACATGGACTGAAGCTTGTCCATAAGCCGGCAGTGTAGAGTATCAGCAGAGATTGAAGCTGTCCACTTGATCCAGTGGATGTGCCTGGCGAGATGACCGAGTCTGCTAACGAGGATGCTATGTTTTGTGCATTGAAAATAACATCTTCTGCTCCAGGAAATAGTGGAATTGCCTCCAAGGAAGAAGAAGATGCTGTTGTTTTTATTATTCTATTTCTTTGTAATTGCGTAGGAGCGAATGCGAAAGCTCCAGGATAAACACAACAGCCTGTGCACACGAGACATATTAGGCGTAGGACAACTTGCATCTTGCTGCTGTTAGGGGCTCTGCGAGTCAGATTACACCATTATGACATTCCATATTATTTTCATCGTCATCGAAAAAGATGAGGGCGGCTGCGGGCTGGAGGACGCATGGAAGGTGAGCGAGGGCTGGAACCCTTTTTGCCTCCCCAAAACATCACCCACCCACTGCCATCCCACTCTCTGAGATGCGTGCAATGTTGTTGTTGATGGCACCATTATCGTATGACGACATGAGTACTGGGTACAGTAAACTGTGAACGAAGTCACTGCTTCGATAACATCATCATCATGCCCAAGCGAAAGAGCGGACCAAAAATAAATAGAGGTGGTGGTACAATCGCGAAATCTTCCAACAATAATGTGAAGCCTGCGACCGACAATCAGAGCAATTATTTGCAAATTGGTGGTGTAGCTGGATTTATAGCGGTAGCAGTTGCCTTGATAGGGCATCGTATCGTCGGCAACAGCAGTGGTCACATCAATAGCAACAGCAATAATGACATCATCGATGCATTAGATTTGCTGAAGAGAGTCCAAAAGAGCTCATCCTTTGAACTTCAACACAATCGTACCTTGATTGCAACGGAAGACATTCCTTCACAGACAGTTTTGATGGAGATACCACGAGAACTGATGATATGGGATCTCGATGCGGTGCGTAATGAATTCATAAGAGAAGAAATACTGTTGGCAACCATACCAGGAACAGTTGCGAAACGAGCTGCGCTGCTCTCTGCTTATCTTGCTCTGTTGCGGAATGATTTTTCAACCGATCACAACCTTCATCTTCAAGCATCGGTGGCAAAGCAATTGCCTTCTTATGATGAATACAAGGCATTCCATCCTGTCCTTGCTAGCATAGAAGAAATGGAACTACTACTTGGGAATCATTCGCCAGCTTTCCGTGATCTTTTAGTTCTTCGACAAAGTTTGAACAATGAGTACGATTCATTCAGTTCAGCCTCAGACAAGTTTGCTTCATTGGTATCGAGGGAAGACTATCTCTCTTGTCGCCTTGCTGTACAAATTCGTGCTTTCCAAATACCTGGTGTATTACCAGAATCTGAGATTCCAAAGAACGAACAAGATCAATATACCGAAACTATACAAATTGATTTCACTAACGACGGGGTTCTATCGATAGAAATCATTAATGATTGGATGAATAGTCATATTAACAACAATGTAATGGTAGGAGGATATGATGCTGTCAGACGAAGAGGAAGAGCATGGTCTACCAAGGCAATACAGCCTGGGCAGGAATTGATAATGGACTATGGAAGATTCCACGACTATGTGTTGTTTGGCCAATACGGATACGTGCCTTCCGATGGCACTGGTGTAACTATTACATCAATTGCTGCCTATCATGACATAGGTGATGATCTACCAGACCTGGAGCAAATGATGTCGTACTTGCAATTTGATCATGGCTACCCTGAGTGCATCGAGAGGGAGTTGCACTCTGCTGCGTTTCGAATGAAAGAGTTGAAGTCGCGATATCTTCAAGAGATTGCAATTGATTCATCACGTTGGGCGCTACCATTACCACCACGGCTTTCGACGGATGCCACTCCTCTTTCAACAACCATTTTGCCTAATGACTACACTGTTCCAACCTTTGGCACAGAAGTTTTCGAGTTTTTGGAAACGCACGCCCTTAGTATATCATTACCTTGCCGCTTGATTACACTCACCGAAAAGGATTTGGATGATGCAGAAGACTTTTTACTTAAAGACATGGAGACACTTGAAAAGGCAGCATCTCCCCTAGACACACCCACATTGCGACTTGAAGAGCTACAAGTCTCCCCAGCGTGGATGATACGCACCATTCACTGCATGAGAATGATGGCGTCTGCTCAAAAAGATATGTATGGTACAACAATCGAGAGCAAGGCAAGAGAAATAATGGCACTAGCACGTGACGGTAAATCAAATACTTTGGAGTTTAATGCTGCACATGTAACGCTGGGAGAGATGCAGTCGCAAGAAGCATTGGAGACTTGGGCATTGGACGTCTTGCAGAGTGTATCAGGTATGGAAGGCCTTTCTCCTCAAGATCTTTATGTACGTAGCGAGCCTTGCTAAACTAAATAATACTGAAAATCAGCAGCATCTGCAGGCATGCTTTATTCAGTTGCTAAATCCACCTGTACTTGCTACATATACTTATATTTGTTCATTGATCTGCACTGGAGACATTTATTGGAGAATGTCCCCTTCTCCTCGGAAAGTCACGTCACCGGTTCGGATAGACACGAAGGCATGCGAACATTCGAGCAACACTGATACGCGCGCGAAAATTAAAATCGACTCTTGTGTAGCCAAAATCGGCAATGGCACACAAGACAATACACAAACTATGAGAGCTGTGCCTGTGCAATCACAATCTGCAGTAGGAGTATGAATTTGGGCGGAGGCATCGATTCGCACTTCTCACCTCAAGCACTTTGTAACGACTGGAGCGAAATCGTGAGCCATTGACGGAAGCAGCGAATAGAAAATATAACTAAACGCACAGATCTGGACCGCCGCCGCACATGCCTCCCAAGTGATGATAAAGCAAATGGCTGTCCCACCCACTGAAAATAAATCTCCTGCGAGGCAACGAATGACCACGACATCATCTTCTCATTACATTAAAATGCAAATGTTGCCGGACACACAAAACACCAAACCGCTGAGAAAATCCAGTTCATCTCCGAACATGATGCCTCAATCTCCTGGTGGATCTCATGTGAAACGGCTGAGTATGGGTAAGAAACTAAAGAGTCTACGCAAGAAAATTCCAGGTGTCGGAGGTAAACATAAGCGCAGTCCCAGTGGGGAGCATTTCATTCTCGGAGATGGAACTGAAGGTGATGGGCTTGAAGTTGAAACGGCGGCAGATGTGTCGTTTAGATCACTAACTCCTGTGAGGAAGCGTGATAAAACGCCACCTGCACGAATAGCTAAGAAGAAGGTAGTGAAGGAGGAAGCTCGAGAGCAACTCAATGACAGCCGTGAAACTATAGACAATCCGAGCCCAAAGGCTGGAATGGCCCCCAAATTTGCGAAAAGCAAGCAGCAGTCGCAGCCGGAAAACTCATCTCCATCATCAAAAAATTCACCACCCCGTATTGCCCTACCGACTGTATCACACACTCCTTTCCACTTTATTTCTGATGATAACTTTACAAGACGTGTCGACGCCTATGATGGTCAGGTCATAACTTGCTCAGACTCAAAGGCACCAACGTATGAGGTTGGAAATTATTTGGGTGGAGGTGTCGCAGGAGTTGTCTATGAGGGGAAACGATTGAGGCCAGCGAATGAATATCCACCGGCGCGTGTTGGAGGTGGAGGTGCATTTTATCCAAGCATTGTTGGAGGTGAAATGGATGGAAGGAGAACTACTTCTCCCATTTCCATGACAATGTCCACGTCCACTACGTCGAATGTCCCAGACAGTGCAGAAATTGGAACAGGTTTATTTGCGGATGTTCACCGTTCTTTGATTAAAGACAAAAGATTGCCAACACCTACTACGAGTCCGAGTAGTGAGTATGCACGAGGAGGATGCACTTCGATGGTTTTTGGTTGCGGTGAACCTTCCGTAGATGAAGAGAGAGTGGATCACGCCTTATCATCACCAACATCACCAGCGTCAACCTACGCCACTGCAACTGATGATCAATTGTCCCCAGCATCACAGCGACAACGTTACAAAGCAGTAGATATGGCTTCCATTGAAATCCCAGCGGGGTTTTCTTCAATGGACGTCGAAACCCCGCCGAACAATAGCGGTGTTCATCGCGTTGTTGTTGATGACGCGGATGCTCCTAACCGATCCAGACGTGAGGCAAGGGCATTATCACGAAATGAATTTTCACCAGGAAGAGCAGCAGTGAAACGTAATTCGTCGGGGATTCTTTTCGATGAGAGAACCAATCTAAACATTATTGACGACATGAGCGAAACTGTTGCGATCAAAATACTCAATCCAGTTGGCTTTAAGCTTTTGGCTCCTGAATCGTTGAGGAAAGCAGTTATTGTACGCGAAGGTTTGCTTCCTGCAGTCAGACCGGATGGATCATTTACTCTAACAGAAGATCACGTATGGTGGCTAATAAATCCAAGCAGCAGGAATTTACGGCATCTTATGAAGAAAAACCATCAGACACAACTATCGCCCCAGCGTCAGAAAAATGACGACGCATCTGAAGAATCAGACTTTAAGAGACAGTCGTCGTCGCTATCGCATAATCCTAACGATCGTGGCACTGCCGAGAAGGGATTGCGTTTGAGCCTTGTGGCAACATATGTAGATCCAGTTACCTCTACGTTGACAGAATTGCCGTTACCTCGATGCGTTGAAATATGGGGGCATCCGCCATTTGCTGCTACTGATCAAGAGTTTGAAGCCATGGTGGAAACTCTGTTAAGATTAAATGCGGGTAGATCAGGTGGAATCATTCGGAAACAATCGTCTCGGGGTGAACAAGATGATAATGATCCATTGGCAAACAGAAAAGGCGGCTCGACTGTGTACTGCCCGGCTCTTTCTGCCTATATTGCCATTCCTGCTATCCCCCCGAAGTATTTAAGATGGCTTAAGCAACGACGCCTAGCTACAAAAGAAGTACGCAATATGATGCGAATTGGCCGCCATAGAAATGTGGTCCACCTCTACGAAGTTCTAGAATTGGTCCAAGATTCCAAATCAACAATGTTTTTGATCTTGGAACTAGTCAGAGGAGGGGAACTTTTTGACCTCATTAGTAGTACAGGATCAAAGCGCAAAGGGGATAAACCGTCGACTGCAAATGAACAACACGAAAACACTATGAGGAAATTTTTTAGAGAGTTAGCATCAGGAATCAGCTTTATTCATCAGTGCGGCGTGGCCCATCGAGACTTGAAGCCAGAGAATCTTCTTATCCACACTAAGTCAGCTAAAGGAATAGAAAAGGAACAGTCGGATGATTCAGTAGAGGAAGAACGTACCCTCAAAATTGCTGACTTCGGTCTATCGGCAACATTCCAGATCACTACGTCAGAAAAACTATGGCATGGCATTTCACGAAATCAATCAGCCACCTCCAGCCGTTGGGATGGTAACAGTGTCTTCGAAAGTCCTCAGAAACGGAGTGGTCTGCCTTTGAGTCCTCAGTCGGATCGGAATAAACCAGAAACTGGATTTTCTCCTATGCTGAATAAGTTTGGTGCAACAGCATTATCTCTTTTTACATGCGGTAATGTGATCGATGTCTGCGATGGAGGATGGAATGACTCTGACATTGCTGCCGACAATGATATACTTGACGGGGAATCGAAATTGCGTCGCATGAATTCTGTGGTTGGATCACCTCATTACGTTGCTCCTGAAATTATTGCACAAGCTGACAAAAAGGACTCTAACAAAAAAACACCTAAAAGCCCACCACCAAAACCAAGAGAAGGATACGATGGCACTAAAGCTGATGTATGGTCTGCTGGAGTAATTCTTTACGCCATGCTGTTCCGTTCTTTGCCATTTGGTGAAGATTTGCTGCGCTGCCCGAGATATCAAGCATTTTTCAAATGGTACAATGACGCAAGGCAATTGAACTCAGTGCTTAGTGGGAAGAAGAATCGAAGAGCCTTCCCAGAATACACATTAGATCCTAATTATGACGAATTTGACGAGGAAGAGATGCTGGGACCTCACTGGTTCTTCCCGACCGAGATTAGCGTTGAAGGAAGAGACTTGATTGTGGCAATGTTAAACCCCAACCCAAACGATCGCATCAGTATTGAAATGGTTCTTCATCATCCTTGGCTACAGCCTGCTGTTGTTGGGGTTTCACGAGAGCAGAGTGTCGTTCAACGTATGAATGGCCTTTGCATTGGAACATAGTATTAGTATTTTGATGTTGTACAAAGTGAAAAATAAAATTAAATGTTTTGTCTGTTATCGTACACAAAATTTATATCGATAAACTCGTGTTTTCTTATGCATGGTAATGAAAGGTCGCAGTGGTCGCAGCAGCGATCCACGCATCCATTTTATACAATATCGCTGGTCTCATTCTTTTTATTGGCTTTTGATTTGTCGTCTTCATTATCGTCGTTGCGTTCCAAATTATTTGCTTTTGGTTTATCAACCCCGTCATCAGGCTTTGCCGCTTCAATGTTATATTTCTCAGCTTTTGACTTCCACTCCTGTTTTTGCTCATCACTTTTCTCGCTCCATAGCTGAGCAACCTTTTGAACCACATCTTGGTTACCTAATGATGGATCCTCTTCACGGACAGTCGGGTTTACCTCTTTCATAAAGAGTGTGTAGCCCGTAAGTTGTTTAGGCCTTTTGTTGCGTTCGGGATCATTACTTCTCTTTCGCTTGGCCTTCTTCCCCCCTAATTTCTTTGGTGAGTTTTGGAAGTGTTGCTCTAGCCCATGATCGTGGATGAGCTTGTCTGCTTGTGCCCACAGCTGTTTGGCTCGACTCTCTGCTGCCTCCGCCTCTGATCTAAGAAATGAGACAAACGCAATGGTTGTTACATCACAAGAAGGAGCTTTGGCACCTGCGGCTTTCTCGTTGACAGCTTCGTCCTCGGCCATGATGATGATTACTTGGGTCCAACTATGGCACTATTAGGTTCTGCGATCGCTAAGGAGGAAGGCTCTAATGATGGATAGGTTATCGACTTCACTACCAGTAACTTTATCATGATAGCATAAAATAACATCTGAATTTGAATTTTGAACTAAGATTCAAATCGAAGTTGTCGCCCACACTACAGGTCTCGCATCTACGATAGCATTCAGAAGGTTGATTGGGTCTAAAGAAGTGATGGTAGTGTGGATGGATGTCAAATGAGTGCGTTTGAATGTGATGTGTGGTACTAGTATGTACGATTATGGATTATGGTACTTTAAGGTATGTAGAGAGGAATGTCTTCGTATATTGGGTTCCCTCCTGGCCAAAACCACTAATTAGTGGTCATACGTAGGGGGTAGTTAGAGGACATTCTAACACCTCCCAAACCCTAACATTCAAGGAATACACCACCAAAGACCTCTACAACAGAGTCCAAGCCCAAAAATCCGCAATGAAAACGCCCAAATAGAAGTAGAGATAGCTATATACACACCATAAAATCGCTATTTTAGTGACCACTAATTAGTGGTCGAGAATTATGTGTTGTTGTGTAATTGTTTATGCTTCCCCCAACAAACAGTGCACATGGGAACCTTCTTATGATATGTGGAGTAGGTTTTGACCTCTATGCGGCATGTGGCACGCCTATCCTTGATGTACTGTGTGCCAACCTTCTGCCGACATTTTGTAAAATCTGGCTTGAATTCAAGCACGGGCTTGACCGTCTAGCTCGCCTGTTGGGGCGAATAGGAGAGCAGGAAGCTTTCCTGCACTGCATATGATGTTGTTCTAACATTTACTTGGCTGATTGACGACGAAAATCACGTTGGGGTGGAGAATTCTCAACTCTAGTATGCGATATCTTGACACGAGAAGGGCGCAAATTAACGCAAATTCTGCTGAAATGAGGTGTAGGCGCAGGTTTAGCGGAGATAACAGCCAATCAAAGGATATCGTCGTGTACATTAATGTCGTTGTGGTCGCTGTGCAAGAGATCACCATCGGATTTGCATTACTTATTGGCCAAACATACATCATAGAGTGGTGATTTGGTGCTGATGGATGCCAATTTTTTTTTGGAAAAAATGCGCTACACCACAACCTGGCATCACCTGCAGCCGCCCTGTCATTAATTTGGACCATTCCACCAACAATATTCCTATAATTAATATCATATGATGCTGTCTTTGTTTTTATTCCATTTAAAGCGGTTGATTTGTCGAATAATTATTGAATATTGCCATTATATTTGTGTCGATAAATCGTCATCATCGCATCCCCGTCGCTTCAATTCATGTGAGATGCTAACCAAAACGAACTCTCTTGGGTAGATGGGCCGCTTTCCATGTACCCATCTGTAGATAGGTTGGCCGCTTTGGGTAGGGATCGTTGTTTTCGAGTAGAATACCGTCGTATGTCGACTGCAAATAACTTTGCATGGTGGTTGGGACATCATCCGGTTGCCGGTGAAGTTTGTGCATGATTGTTGTAGGATCCAGGCCATCTCGATGCTCTTCTTCGACCACCTGGTTAGCCACTCATATTGTGACTGTTGTGGTATGCTTTCTGATGGGTAAAAGCATCTACTAAATGCAGATACGACGGCTCGTATGCTGGGCCTCTTTCGCCATGGTGATGGTGTGATGAAATGTGAGTTCTACGGGTGGCAACATTTTTGATATCAATTCCTACGTACCCCCAAGTTGAAGTTGCAAAACTTCCGAAAAAAACTCGTCGGCTGTTCGCCAAATTTGTCAGTAGGCTAGTGTTTGAACGTTAATAGGTTGGGCCCTCTCCAGGGAACACGTGAGATAATAGGTGTACGCCTTGTCAAGACATTGAAGAGGGTGCCACCTGAATTTGATAACGTTTGAGTGATTATAAGGGGGTCGTAGGAGATCGTAAACTGACTACTAATTAGTGGTTTTTCCGCTAATTAGTGGCCCCAGGAGGGAACCCAATATATATAGAAGCTCTAAGATCTCAAGCACCTTGACGACGGCAATGAATAATCGTAAATATCACCGGCCCGGCCGTCCATCACCAAACCGCAACACACCGTAACCATGATGCCGCTGCCGAAATAGACCAACTTAATCGCCGACCTATGGGCCAATCGATGGCTGATCGTTAGTATGGACTATTATAAACGTGTTATCGTGCTTGGATGCAGAAGAAACGGTCATTGGGATGTTCGAAAAGCACTGTTCGTTGGCCGGCGAGCGCCGACCATCGCCGTCATAAATCATCGTCACCATTCTGCCTTCTCTTTGGGGATTTGGCTGCGGCGAGGGCTTCGGCACTTACTTAATAGTCCATACTAATGATTGGCCATCGATTGGCCCATAGGTCGGCGATTAAGTTGGTCTATTTCGGCAGCGGCATCATGGTTACGGTGTGTTGCGGTTTGGTGATGGACGGCCGGGCCGGTGTTATTTACGATTATTCATTGCCGTCATGAAGGTGCTTGAGATCTTAGAGCACACTACAGGTCTCGGTTATCTCTACTCAGCGAAGGTTGGTTGATGGTGGTATTTGGGATGATGGGGAGCACGGGTTCTAAGGCCTACGTAGGAATTCAAATCTTCGTAGAACGTACATACTACCTGTAAGTCGTACCTAATGCTGCACTTTTTGACATCAACCATGAAGCTGCCGCTCCTACCGTCGGCCCCAACAATGCACACGCTTCAAATATAACCAATATACGCACCAATATCGCTCTCCATTACTATTGGGTATATTATGGAGGCGTTCCTTTGTCGAGGTAGATGCCGTCGTTGAGTTATTGTACTCGCCATCAACGATATGAAAATTGGTCATCTTCGTCCACCTGTGATATGATCCTTTTGGCAATGATACTCTGCACTACAAGGTCCCCTACTTTACATATCTCATCTGCAACATAATATTGACTTCCGAGGTCGTGCCCCACGTATGAGAGTGCTCCCTCTATTTTTTATTACCCAGGCGCACATGTGATCGGATATGTGATGTTTCACATAATTAATATGCAACAATCAACCATATAAACAGTCCATAACAACAATGCAAACACAATTCTTCAACTCTCAACATGAAAGAGGATGTCGGGGGGGTATACACGCTTCAGCAGCCGCAATATAGGTGTAGATGTCATATTAATCATGGTGTAGAGGCCTACATTTTTTTGTAATTTATTGTACCAAATAATATTGAACATTATCCGATTGAAAACACTACTCCAAACAATACCAATGTATATTATTACCGCAATGATTTGTTAGTTCTGTTTTGGATGTGTTTTGGAATTATTGGTGGCTGTATACAACAATTGATGGTGGTTATTATGCCCATTTGAGACGAGTTTTTTGTAATTATTGACTCGTCGCTTCAAGGAGACAATAAGACTCTTTTTATCAGGTTTATGCCCCCCAATCATCGCTCTATATCATATTATAACTGGGGCATAAGTTTCAGGGCTTCGTTCCCTCTGTGATGCATCCTTTGGTGAGAGTGTCGGTCGCAACAAGGCGACAGGTGGCTTTTGATGATGGTGTGGCTAGATCACTTATATTCTTGGTGAATACGGTGATTACTGTGGCGATAAGCATAACCTACGAATAATATATGTTTGTTTGTCGATTAGAAGGGGCAGGGCGGAGTGATGGCACACCCTACTGCCTCTCTTTTGGATAAATATGGCAGCGGCAGACTGTGTCGTCGAGGGGAAATTTCTAGCGATAAAATATGTCGACGAGAATTAATTCGACGTTATTGTATACTGGTGAACTTTTTTATTAATGAACTACAATATGGGTGTAGAGTTCGTTGCCAAAAAAGTTCACCAGTATATCAAGATGGGACATTATATCACCATAGGACGCAAACACACCATGGTGCCGGTGCTCCTCATCTTGGTGATGTTGAGTGGAGATGAAAAAGTGTTTGGCGATAGTTAGCCCGTCAAGAAAATATATTGATTTTTGCCTGTTTTGGTTAGTAAGGGTTAACAAATGTCGTAGCGATAGTCATATCACCTGTTATGTACTATTCCTACGTTGATACTCCTACTTTTGAACTTAGACCGGGAGGCTTAGAACCCGTGGGAGGGTGAAAGCAAGTGATTTGTGTAGGTGGTATCTATGATTATGTACTTTGATGTATGTATGAGCTGAGACTTCGAGATAACCTCTAAGAACTGAAGCACGCACCTTGAGAACCCGATTGAATAATCGTAAATAACACCGGCCCGACCGTCCATCACCAAACCGCAACACACCACACACCGTAACCATGGTGCCGCTGCCGAAATAGACCAACTTAATCTCCGACCTATGGGCCGATCGATGGCCAATCATTAGTATGGACTATTATAAACATGTTATCATGCTTGGATGCAGAAGAAACGGTCATTGGGATGTTCGAAAAGCACTGTTCGTTGGCCGGCGACCGCCGAACATCGCCGTGATAAATCATCGTCACCATTCTGCCTTCTCTTTGGGGATTTGGCAGCGGCGAGGGCTTCGGCACTTACTTAATAGTCCATACTAATGATTGGCCATCGATCGGCCCATAGGTCGGCGATTAAGTTGGTCTATTTCGGCAGCGGCAGTGTGGGCCCATGGTTGCGGTCTGGTGATCGACGGCCGGACCGGTGTTATTTACGATTACTCAATCGGGTTCTCAAGGTGCTTCAGTTCTAGAGCTTCTACAGAAAACATTCCACCTACATACCTTAAAGTACCATAATCGTACATACTAGTAACAAAAATCACCGTTATTAATGCACCCATTTGAACCCCTTCTTCTACACTATCATCACTTCTTTAAGGTGGAACACAAGTGTTTTTAAGTATTATTCCTACTGTACAATCGCTGTTTTGGCCGTAGCTAGGGGGTTCGATTCCTTCGTACAAAGGCCGTCGCTAACCGGTACCACTCAAAATCCAACCTCCAAATATCATCTTCTTTACACCCTCACCATGATGTCCTCCACTCCTATGGTCACAGTTATGCACATCTAATAAATACACCTATTATACTCGGCTTATCCGATCTTATACATCATAATATAAGCGTTAACGACGGCAATACTCAGCTGGTTGATCGAAAATGAAGAAATTAACGTCGCCATCGACGGCATAAAATCCACAACTTTTACCTCCCTTCACCCCTCCCACGGACGTTTACGTGGTGATACACAGCAAAGGAGAGGGTTTCCTCGCACTCAATCGATATATATTACTTGGGGGACGTCTTTTGCTACCTGAACTGTTTACAAACATCAACTAGTACATGATCAAGCACAATTCATCAGTGAGAGGCAATCTATTTTTCTACCCAGAGTGTATGCAATAATCAACTTTGGAAAGAGCCACTAAATGCAAATCAGTGGTTATTCATGAACCATACGATCACATAATCGCAATAGAAGACTTCTATGTGTTGGCAGTGCAGAATTTTTGTGTTTAATATCAGATATACTATGTTATTATTTGTTGGTATTTTATGTAAATTATTAAATAAGTAATACTTGATAAATATGATGTTCTCCACAACATTCATTATTAATATCACCCCCATGGATGTATACTATCATAATAATGATATATGATATATTGATGCTCCTTGGATCGATATCTACGCCGTTTGCATTAATTGTCAGTTGATTGTTGTGTTCGACGGAAACGAATAATTATGTATATTTTTGTACGTTGTAGGCGACGTCATATGGCCTTTTCTTCCGCTCCAGAGTGCCAAGGCGCCGTCTATAATCATATTAGAGTTGAGGGAGCGGGTTGGTTGCCATCGGAAATGGTTTATTGCACCTCCTTGCTGCACAGTAGCTTTGATGTAAAAAAATATAAAAAATATGTTGTCTCAGAGTAGCCGACGTTCCGGACGACGTAATCGGCGAAGCAGCGGCTGCCAAGACACTGATACCTCCCTATGAATATATAGTATCGATTGTTGCGTCGTGGTGGTATCGTAAGCGGTGGTAACGATGATTACCCAAGGCATTAGTCGACGACATCAGTTGCATAGACCAATTTCCGTTACGTCGTGGGCAGGGCTATTTTCTCCTAGGATATGTCGAACCATGTCGGACTTTTTCGAAGGCGATCTACAAATTGGCTTCTCCGCCTCCAGTATCAAAAGTCCGACATGGTTAAGTGCCGATTTTGTACTACTAGGCAGTCCACAATGGCATCATGGTGGTTGCGTCTTTGGCCGTTTGTGGTTGGTGAATGGTGAGAGAAAGTGCGAGAAGCAACGGTCACATTTGATGCCCGTGGGCAAAAAGGTTGATGCGTGACTGGATTTGGTCGAATTTGAGTTCGCATGGGGGAATACTAATTCCTATCGTAGATCTACAGGCCCATCTTCACTAGATAAACAGCTACTTTTACTTAGCGTTTTTTTACTTGTGTTCCACCTTACACTACGCTACATTGTGCCTCGCCTAGTCCAAATTTTGTAGGAATTAGTATGCTCCTACGTAATAACCCCATTTTATCCCGAGAAAGAGATGGTCGTCCAATTTGTGATTTTTGTAGAACCACGAATCGGGCATCCCCGCTGGGCCGCCCGATTTTCATCACCACCACTCACCACAACAAAAGTTGCACAACACCATGATGTGACGGCGTCCCCATGCCAACTACTATTAACAAGTCCTTCGTATTGAAAAGCTACGTCGGCGTTTTTCATAGAGGGCTTCGTTGCAATATTTGTAGTTCAAAAATAAAAAACGCCGACGTAGATATCTGAAAGGAAGACGGGGCATTCACGTGGGCATTATCACCCACAACTTCAGCAGTGTCGAGAACGAATCGTCGATGTACTCCATCTTGTTCAAGAGCTCCACACAGATGGCAGAACCACATAAAGATGCATTCTTTCAAACTGCCTTTGTATAGTATCTCAAATCATCTGTGAATCCGTGAGTTACCGTACTTCTTTAACTCCGTGGTCGGCCGATGCGGACTGGTACTATCGACACGCCCTACACCCTATACACCCTCCTTTGCAATGAATGTTGCGAAAGTCACAAACGGAGCATCTTCTGTCTCATGTGCCGAAGAATGATGGAGTGATGAAAGCCTCAAAATATTGATGCTAAGACATGGCTGACAGGAAACTACGAAATCAAAAGGAATGATTTAGTGAAGTATTTGAATGGCGTCGAACGCATCATGCTTCCTGAGTCAAAAGATTCAGATCAATGATCTTATTTCGTATCAGCAGATAAAAGCGACGAGGAGAAGTTGTGACGGAGACGCTACAAATTAATCTTTATCCAACACCCTGTCTCATTCAACAACAAACACCGAACCGCACAACGTAGACTATTTTATGATGCCATGATGAGAACTGATCTCTTTATCGCACTATCCTTCGATATAGATAGTGATTTATTGATGCATCGAGTAAATAGATAGGAGGTCATGAATTCGTTAATGTACAATGGCATTGAACACATGTTGAAGAGCTGCAATCGTCCGTGCTGCATAGCACAAGGTCGTGGTTTTAATGTTGTCAATATCACATGATGCAAAAAGCCCAGCAAATGATGAAAACCAAATAGATATGATCGAGAATATCCATCACTATATTGGGAGGAAGATAAAATATTAGTGTCGAATCAAGCGCGGCGTTGGTATCATCGGATGACATCTTTCCAAAGCAAACACGAAGTATGAATTTACAAGTGTTATTTTGGGTGCAAAACATTGTGACGAGACAGAGAATTCCAACCATCAGGCGGTGTTTTAGATGCGGTCGATGGATTTTAGCATGATTCCTTAACTGCATCGATTAGATTGCCATCTCGTGCATCTGATGAGGACCATACCCGGACAGAGGTTTCATCAGATGATTGGACACTGGTGTTGGAGCAATACAGGTGAAACGCAACAGAAATGGAAAGGGCAGGGGAAGGCATTCGTACAAAAACAAGTGGGACTTCGTGCAAAGAGAAAGTAGATGTGTTTACAATCAATAAATGCAGGACACAAGAATCATTGGCTCGAACATCCATACATAGAGTGCCCGAGCTAAGCAGTAGTAACAACCAGCGTATTGTACTTAGGCGCTCAGACAACATAAGATATTCTTTTACCTTAAGATGGATAATGAAGCATTAGATGATTATATTGACACTGATGATATCATCGGGCCATGGTAAAGAGATCAATCGAAGCTTTAATTATATCGTGTGCAGTGGCATGCATGAGAGTGCGTTTGCGTGTAGTTTGTACTAGAGAATGCAGTTCCCGCAAAATTCTACATAGGCCTACGTAGGAATTCAAAATGTAGCGCAGTGCTGAATGTTTCTGTAGATGCGAGACCTGTAGTGTGTCTTAGAGGTTATCTCGAAGTCTCAGCTCATACATACGTTAAAGTACATAATCATAGATACCACCTACACAAATCAACTTGTTCCACCCCTCCATCATCCCAAACAAACATTCTCGCTGAGCAGAGATAACCGAGACCTGTAGTGTGTTGTCGCCGGGGCGGTTGCCTTTCTTGGGGCAAGACCCCTTTCTTGCCCCAAGAACAAGAGTCTACGATTGAGGAGATGGGGCTTGCCGCTTGCCCCCTTTCTCAGTGCCGCTTACGCGGAACTCCAAAGATTTGCCTCAACTTCGATTGTGTCACGGTTGATAATTTGAAAGTACCATCACTCGGCTAAACCGACCAGTGCAATGGAATAATATTCACGAACTACAGTGGTTAATAGGTATATATTATTCCATTAGCAGTTAAAAATGAATCAAGGAAGAACTAGCCGTCGCTGCTTTCTAGCATTTCTCCTGTTGGTCTGTATTGCCATTTTGAGCATTTCAAATGTTCCCTTGGCACACGCAGAGGAAGTTGCTGAGGCCGTTGTAGACGCAACTGGGGATGTAGGAGTTCAGGCAGAAGAAGAGCCCATTGAAGCTGGTGGACCAGTGGAAGAAGAGACAAATATTGTCGATGAAGTCACTGATGCAGCTAAAGCCAAGATATCCGAGGTCGTTGAAGATATCGAGGATGCTGTCGAGGACAAAAAGAAAGAGATCGTTGAAGATATCGAGGATGCTGTCGAGGACGCAAAGAAAAAGATCGAGGATGCTGTCGAGGACAAAAAGGAAGAGATCAAGGATGCTCTCGAGGACGCAAAGAAAAATATTGTCAATAAAGTCACCGCTACAGCTCAATCCAAGCTATCTGATATCTATACAAAGATCATGGATGCTTCTCCTCAACAGAAGAAGAAGATTGCTGCTGGAGCTCTTGGAGTTTGGGGTGCAGCGGCTGGAGCAGGATGGGTACTTAACAACCTCGGAGGCAGTGATGATGAGTAAGACAGCTGTTGGGCGAGCTGCAAATGATCAAGATCACATATGATAGTGATGGCAGGATGCTTTGTAGATAAATTGTTTTTGGGGATACCTTTCATGTCTTCTATATTGTATGTGATTACATAAAAGTGCAACACACTGCACTTCTGCGGACGGTAGATGTTTAAGTAAAAATGTTGGCAGGTAACTCTTTAATTTAGAGCTGTGAGAACACAACATGTCAATAAAGCTAAAATTGAATTCATATGGCGGCGAAAACTAAAGTTCAACAAAGTGCTGCTGTCAAGTAAATCAGACAGATACCATAAACCATGGATGCCGCCTTGAAATACTTTCATTCGAGCTAATCATTGTATCATTCGCCAGTATTCAATATCACAAGATTCATACTTCATCATATTATTTCTTTGAAGAACCCATCTTCTTCGCCTCTTCAATAATCACATCAATAGGGATTCGTTTCTTTGCATCCTCCTGAAACGCAGCCACTGGTATGCCATCTGTATCAAATAGAATCCAGCCTCCTTGCAGTAACCCCTCACCTGAATATCGACAAGATGATGGATAAGGAACTGTGGAAATAAGAAAGAGGGCATATACTTTAAAGTCTTCTCACCTTTTGTATTCCATGATGATACATTCCAGTCCTGCATCATTTGCTTCGAATTCATTATCAGCTCGACAATAGTCATTGGATTGAAACCTAGAAACATTGTGCCAGAGCCCAAGTTCTTGTAGAATACTCTTTCTTGATCCTTGTAGCAAACATATGGAAAGTATTCGGTGATAAATTCTTTCAAACCATCGTCATCAATACCAGTTTCTTTCACTATGGACCGCAGATGAAACCCATTCAACTGTCCCTCAGCAACTTTGTTTTGAAGGAATGCGAGCATCACCCCTTACTAGTGGTCACCCAGGTCGGCGAACTACGAAGACAAGAGTCCCTAGTGCACCAGACTTTTGAGTCAGAACCTCTTTACCCGTGAAAACATCCACTTCCTCGACGCCGGTCTCGGTTGTTTCCAGCAAGACTAGCCTCGCCGAGTGTAGCTCAGAAATTTTCAATTCCTTTGGAAGTGGTGACATCTTGAACAGTCCTACACTCTATAACTTGTAGGAAGAATGGGAGCGCGGAGATAAACAACCTACTGTACCAGCGCAAAGCAAGACCTGCTGCGCATCAGCATCATATCACCGTATATCATATCATGCCGAACTAACGAAGTGAAGGGCTAGCTGTCCGAAGAAAGTTGGCGCGCCCTATCAAAATCGAAAAGGTCAACCTGCCGATCCATCTTCGTCGCGTCTCACGTCATACCATGATATGTCCTGTGTTGCTCTTGCCACTACGTTCTGCACATTGCCTCTGCCTCAGTCGATGATAGATTGGGGATTGTAGCCACCGTAGAGAGATAGAACATATCTTGGAAAGCAGTACATTGCCTCTTCACAAGTTAGCTCTGAAAGAAGCAGAGAGAGATATTAAAAGATGACGTGCGAGAAGAAGTTCCTCGCGGTCTTGGTAGTTGCTATTGTGACGATCGGTCAAGCGTTCAGTTTTACACTTCCAACGACTGGTCGAGTGTCGAAGAGATATCGCACTTCACCTGCATATAGAAGTGCTTCCTTTCTTTCATCTTCGTCTGCTCTTGGCATGGCTACTTGGTCAAATGGACAAGCTATCAAGGAGTATCAAGACTTTTTGTCAACAGGGAAATCAGAACTGGAAAAGGAGGATGACGGGCCTTCTGTAGTTGTTCAGTCTTCGAATCCTAACAATATTCTCCCTCTAACAGATGCAATTATCGGATTAGGAAAAGGAGATGATGTTGTTTTGAATCCTTCTGACTCTCTTCCTGCAACTTTATGCGATAGATCATCTTACCCAATTTACATAGCATTACCTCCTTACGAGCTAAAAGAATTCATACAAAATTTGAACGACGAATGGAAATCACGTGCAGAAGACTTCGTTTTCTTCTCTGGTGGCAAGGTTTGTGGTGTAGTGGAGCCAGTATTACGAGAATTTGGAATGTGTCGAGACTCAATGACTCAAGTCCTTGTGGGTTTTTCAACACCAGCACCTGGAACGGGTTTGGGTGGGACAACAAGGAAACCTGAGGATCTTTCATGTATGATTGGGAATGATAGTCAAGGAGATGAGAAGTGGGCGGGTGAATCACAAAGCTGTGGCAAGTGGAATGCTGCCGTTGCAAGTCGATTAGATGACAATGGCATTAGATGTAAAACGGTCTTCTACAGAGAATGGAGACGAGCAATGTGGGAACGAGCTGTTTTTGATTGTGTATTCAATCTTGTGGGAAGTGTACGAGAGGAAAAGACTGATCACGCAGACGTTGCAATGTATTATGAGCTGGAAGCATCTGACATGATGTGGGAGCTCGCGAATAATCTTCGTGGTGGTTTGGCTGTTACTCTCATTTATGGGTTTGAGGATCGTCTATTTAGCATGGCTGAGATGCGAGGGAAGGACGATATCTGTGAATTACCCGACGAAATGTTCGATTATTCACAAAACATCTTTCCAGGAAAATGTCTTATGTTGAAGGAATATCTCAACTATGCCAAGGATAAATGCGGACTTTTGCAAAGTGTGAACGTCCCAACAGTGCCATCACAGATAGATGAACTTCCTTCAAAAGTGAGACAGGGCAATCTGCGCGCTGACGGTGTCATCTGATAACTGTAGGCACGTCAGATAGCCAGTTAATTAGAGCAAACGAAATTGGTTTTATTTCATATGTAGTATTTTTCTTTTTACTCGACTCAATCACCCTTCGAAAGTGATGCCAAGCTTTTTTTATTCAGTTTATTGCAGGAGCGGTGGGCAGGAGTGAGTGGAAGACTCGTAATTAGTGCTGTCTCACGAAGCTAGATCAAGATTTGCCCCTGTAGCGCGACTGAGTGCAAGAGGTACGATACCTACCTTTAATCTCGCCGACGCCAAAGCCAAGCAAGTACCACAGTGAGGCTGAGCTCGCTCATTATTCATTGAAGAGCTATTCTTTGCATTAAGAGCACAGCAACGCAGAGCAACCCAAGTAACTTCATTCGGCTTAGATTCCTCGCTTGCCAACCGGTACTTCCACTCACATGCATCATCATTAAGTATTTTCACACGAGTTGGAGGCATGCACAGTCACTTTCACCTTACCAGTACTTAGATACCTACTCTTAGAAAGAAGTTAGGTAAGTAAATGTCACATCCTTCTCTCATCTCTTGACCACGTCAGTCGTCATTCAAAAAATGATCATCTCGGCTGCGTGGATCGGCGCAGCTGCGTGTTCATTTCCATTTCTGACTTGAATTGATGCGTGTTTCTATTCCTCGTCTGCTCGATAGACCCGTTCCACCATCCTTCCACTGCGGTTGCAACTCTTACAATTTCCATCGTAACATCGCTGACGAGATTGCAACAACGGCAACATAAAAAAACAATAGCAATAGCATGTGCATGCCTAACAACAAAAAGCCCGAGGCGTCAACGCTGACCTCTTCAGTGGGCGATGCATCTTCGTCGTCGGCTTCTATTCTGGCTAACAACGCCTACAACAACTCAACTCGTCCTACTAAAGATGAAACGAAACATATCAAAGCAGTAACATCAACTCACTCTGATCATGTCCGAAATTCCAATTACGACCTGCTATGGTTTCTCGGGCCTGCTCTCATTTGCTACGCTCTCAATACATCTATCGCTCCCATCTACGCTATCGGTATTGCACGTATTATCTCCACCCGGCTTACGTTGACTCTGCATTACCTTTTCTTCGATAAGGATAACTACTTGAACAAATTGCCACAGAAACAACTTGAGCGGGAGGGAGATGATTATCTTGTTGGAACAGTTTTGCACATGTACGCTCAGATTCCTTTGCAGCTACTCTTCCCAGCGATGTTCTTCTCGGACCCCTCGGTGATTGCCATTAGCGCGAAGCGTGCTTTGATTTCGCACATTCTTTTGGTGGAGCCACTTTACTACTTCGCACACCGTTGGTTACACATTCCTGAGAACATGAAGGCTATGCACGGATTTCACCATCTGTCCATTAGCACTTTGCCTTCGACAAGTCTCGTGCAAAACTTTCACGAGCACTTTGTCTACATTGCCGTATTTGGGCCGGCCTTCTTCGCCCCATTCGTTTTGTATGGAGAAATGCACTGGACAATCATTGGAGCCTACCTCGTTCTATTCGATCTCGTCAACGCCTACGGACACATGAACATCAAGTATCGCCACCCAATCTTCACCTCCAAGTACTCTCCGTTCCAGTATCTCTTCTACACACCCGAATTTCACTTAGGACATCACGCATTCTTCCGTGCCAACTATGCACTGTTTATGCCGATTTGGGATCACATGTTCGGAACCTGGAGGGAGTACAAGAAAACGGATACTGACAAGCTACTTCCTGCTAAGCAGCAGGACTTTGTCTTTATTGGTCACAACGCTGGTCTTGCGCATTTCTTGACCTGTCCAGAGTGGGATGTCTACGCTGCGTATGGTCCATTCCGCACGTTCAAGTACTTGCCTTACGCTGTGGAGTTCATGTTTTGCAACTTTGTAGGAGCTTTGTGTCGTCTCTTCATGTCGTGTTACACTTGCTCGAGGTACATGATCAACGACACACTCATCGGACGTGTCATCTGTATCTGCCGCACTCCTATCGATTACATCAATCCGAAACGCTACTCATTGGTCAACAAGGATATTGTTAAGCTCATCAAATCCCAAAATAAGGAGTATGGTACCAAGTGTTTCGGCCTTGGAAACTTGAACAAGATGAAGCAAGTAAACGATGGTGGTCAGCTCATTTCTGATATGGTCAAGGCAGATCCCGAATTGAAAGACAAGGATATCCGTGTGTGGACAGGCGACACCATGACAGCAGCTTCAGTGTACGCGCAATTGAGTGAACTTCCTGGGTTTGACACCCTTGATTCAATCTTCTTCGTTGGCGCTAATGGCAAGATCGGAAACGCAGTATGCAAGCATTTGCTTACTACGAAACCCAATCTCAAGATCCGCATCTACTCCCTGTCTCACACGCTGGATCATCCCAACGTAACTTACACTTCTGACCTTGCGGATTTGCTGAACCACAAGGTCGTTGTATTGGGGAAGCAACTTTCTCCAAGGAAGTATTCAAAAGCATTGGCTCCCTTCCGTGGAGCCTCTTCCAAGAAGCAGGAGCTTACTCCATACAAGTGCAGGTTGATCCTTGATTACACTGTTCCCTACATTCCAATTGATCTCACTGGCTTTCACAATATAGAACACCACCAGATTGCTGTGTTAGAGACATCACCGAACTCGAACTTCTTAAAGGGTCACTTTGACATCGGCTTCGGTTTGGAACAGCATCAGATTTACCCTTGTCATGCGGGTTGCATCATCAACACTCTGTATGATAGGAAGACAGATGAAGTGGGTGAAATCTGTGTAAAGGACATGATGACTATGTGGAAAAGAGGGCAGGAGCTCGGGCTAAGAAACAGGGCTATTAAATTCTAAGTTGTTGATGTCAAGGTAATCATCATCAACAAATACTGGTAACAGCAACGCTTTAGGTTGCTCTGGGGTTGAGATATAATATTTGTGTAATACTAAGCTACTTTTACATCTTCCATGGGTTCATAAGATATAGTATGGTAGTTTGCCTCTTTCAACTAGATAGTTACGATGGCTCAATTTAGGAGACACGATGCTATGAATATCACACTTCATACTTGATCTCGTTCTTAAAAGAGCTTCCACTGGCATACTAAGCTACTTTTACATCCTACATGAATTCCAAAATAATCGTAGTTGCCCCTACTTCTTAGTTGTTATTTTGGCTCAATCTATGAAACACTCCATGATGTAATAGATATCACACTTCAAACTTGATCTCATTCTTAAAAGAGCTTCCACTGGCAGCAGCATCCTTGTGCGCCTGGTACTTCAAACCAGTTTTATTCGACACTTCCAAACACTTCTTCCATCTTGCACCAATTTCAGTGCAGGCTTTCCTATCACAGCTCTTCATCCATAGAGCAATTCGATCCTGTGCTTTTCTGATGGATACGACACAACCACATACTTCATCACCAGAAGCATCCATCGTTTCGCCTATTACGGCAAGAACAGTGTATAGCCACCATTCGTCTGTTCGTCCGGTCCTGGAATCCTTCTTGGGGATGGTAAGCACAAACTTTCCCCCTTCTTTGTTGGCTGGGTCTTCCCACATGGGTTGCACTCCGGCTTTGAACAAGTGGTAATTGCTATTCAGTGCCAGCTGAGAGGAAGGTTGGATGTTGTTGAATATTGACCAAAATTCTTCGGCGGTTTGAAACGTCCCCAGATTTTTGAGCTGATCATGCCAATCGGTGCCAGGAGGCGCGAGGCGTGGGTTGTCATACCATAGTGTCCATTTGTTGTGAAGGGTGGTTGGTGATGCTTCGTCAGTCATGATGCTCTTGTTTTTGTTGATGTTTAATTCGGTTCCCTTTGCGATGCAAGTGATTCGAGCTTCTCGTCTGTTACCTGTAGAGTGAAGGAATGGAATGGTTGCTGATAGACTAGTATCCCTCTGTCGGTTGACCTGTTAGTAGCACGGTGCAATAGCGTAGCTGTGTCGAGGAAGTAGGTCGAGCGTCGAGGCGATGAGGCGGGCGGAAGGTTAGTCGCACGGACGCACGGCAGACTGAAAGTTGAAAGATGATGGTTCGCGGAAAAAATGATAGAATCAGCTGGATCTGCCATCTGCTTCAGAGACCCACAACCACAACACGCTCTTCTATCGTAGGAGATAATGCGGCCGTGACCCGTCGAGATGACAGCATGCAGCAGAACAAAGCGTCTATCCTTCTATTCTGCGGGCTTCCTGGCAGTGGGAAGTCTACCGTAGCTCGAGACGTAGCTCATAGATACAGCAAATGCGGTGGCGATCATGCAGATGTGGAAGATGAATCTATGGTCACACAAATGGATAAAGTTGTGATCATAGACTACGACGCTATCACTGATCAAGAAAGTAGTGATTCTGGAGTTGGCATCAGCAGCGATTCACAATTTACTAGCAATGACTTGGAGGCTTGGAGAAAGAGCCGTGTTACAGCATTAGAAATTCTCAAGAAGACACTCTCTCTTCACTTCTCTAGCGCCAACAACGATGATTCTACTTTGTTGGTCATAATGGATGATAACTTTCATTTGCGCTCTATGAGAAGAGAAGTCTACCGGACATGTCAGGAACTTCTTGTAACTGTACCCGATGCGATTATTTCATTCTCCATTGCATACATATCAGCGCCTCTAGATATTTGCCTCGCACGCAATGCTACAAGAGAAGGGAAACAGCACATACCATCGCATGTCATTACTCGTATGGATGCTACCATAGAGCCACCTGATGAATCGAAACCATATGCTTCTTTTGAAAAGTTTCATATTATAATTGACAATTCAACACAAAATGAAATCGGAAGGAATATGTACAATGCTGTAGAGCAGTGCATAAATGCATCTCTGCAATCTCCTATTCGAGCTAAAACAGAATACTCAGCGGAGCAAATCGCCCAAGCTGAGCAAGAAAGAGAGCGCCAACGAGTGGAAACTCTCAAGTGTAAATCGCAGAGGATAGACTTACTTTTGAGGAAGCTGGTAGGTGCAGTTGGGCGTGTGGACAAGAAGAGAAGCAAGGAAGCAAATGAAACTAGAAAAGATATAATAGAAAGAGTGAAGATATCAAACAACGTCGACATGATGACTGATGGATATATAGTACAACAATTTGCATGTAAAATGCTTGGTGTGGAAGCGTCAGAAGATTGGCAGGCTATGAATACTCCATTAACAAATGGAATACAAAATTCACTTCAAGAGTTTCAATCTCAGAATAGAGCTGATGAAGTTTCTTAAACAGTTTGGCTCTTTGATAACTAATGTCAAGCTGAACATTCAACTTTAAAGAAAGGGCAATTTGTTCAATTGAATTGGCAGTCCTTCATTTGCAGCATAGATGTAGTTGTTAAATGCATTTCCTCCTTTGATGTAAAGCTCTTGCACTTGTTTTGATAATTCAGATGTACTTGGCTTCTTGCTGCCGATTCCAAAGAGGCCACCACCAGCGCTCTCTTCTCCTAGTGCAATCCTTGATGCCTTGTTCATTCCATCAATGACTTCTCTCAAGGTCTCAACTTCAGCCTTCATCGCCTTTGTTTTTGCAGTAATGCTTGAATCTGAGAAGGTTCCTGCATATAAATCCATTGCCGATAGAACTCTAGCATTGGAGAACCCCCCAGCTAGAGCAGCACGCTTTGCAACACCTCCATCTTGCAATGCCCTGTCCTCCTTTGATTTCTTAGGTGGCTCCGCAGTTGCTGCTTGAATGGCTTTCCAGTTACTTTTGGAAATAGCCGCATAAAGGTCGCTCTTATAGAATTTTCCTCCTTCAACGATACGAGGTGTGTATCGATCGTATGCTTGCTCGAGTGTCGCCCTTCCTCTTGCATTGGCGGGCTGGCTGTTGACAAGGACTGCGCCAGTGATGACAGAAGCAGAGGTTGAGAGAAAATCCTTTCGATCCACATGTTGTGTTGTAGCCGATCGAGGAGCATCGTTACCAGACGGCAGCTGAAATGCGCCAACAACGCATGAAAGGGAAATGGCAAGGAAACCAAACAATGCTTTGGATAACATCTTCAAGACCAGAATAAGCAGTGGAGTGGGTAGTTATGGTTAGGAGCCTATCAGCGGTATGAAGGAGTAACTTCTTGACTTCTTGACACCTACTAGTGACTGAAAAGAAAAGCTCCTACGTCAGTCTCCACTGCACTCACGTTGGAATAGTACATAGAAGAAAATGATTTATGACTTCAAAAAATGCAGTCCACAGTCACTCCTCTCCTCTGCAACTCAATTATCATCTCGATCTCCTCGCTTTCACTTCCCACTCCTCGCTCACCAAGACGCCTAGCTTGGGGTTGTAGCTGGATGGGTAGGCAACCGAACAAAACCATGATGTCGATGTCAAAGATAGTAGCACCAGCAGTGCTCTCAATAATATATTTATGTTCAGTGTCAAGTGCATTTGCTCCTAGACAATTCCTTTGCAGCAAGTCTCCATCGGCATCTGTCATCATCAATACACAATTCACGCCTCACAACAACAAACAAATGAACAACGAAAGGAAACATTTCGCGCATGCCATTTACAGTACAAAGAGTGATGATGAAGAGAGTGAAGAAGACGTCAAAAAACGAATTCAGCAAGAGATATTTTGGGCAAAACAAAAGGCAATGGCTGCTCAATTTGAAGCCAAGGAGGACGCTGGACTGAAAGCTGAAAACAGGGAAAAATTCGCTAAACGACGCCTTGCATTGGTGTCTGATACGGTGTACTTCTCGGTGCTGATTGCTTGTCTTCTCTGGCTGGCATCTTCAAACCCATTTGTTACAATTTCATATCTATTTGGGGCAATGTCTGGTACGGCATATTCGTACGGATTGGGGAAATACGTTGAGACTATTGGTGGATCAATAGATGATACAGAAATAGAGGGAGCAGGAATTGGGCAAGCTCGTTTTGCCTTTCTGATTCTGTTGTTTGTGGTAGTTGGTAAATTCCGTGATCAGGGGTTACTAGAAATACCATCGATCATGGGCTTTTTCACATATCAACTTGCATCCCTCGGGCAAGGATTAAAGGAGATTGATGACTAGAGGAGTTGAATGAGAATGGAAAGAAGAAGCAAATAAATGGCTTATGATTATTTATCCATGACAGCACTGTGCTTCTTCCTTTTACCATTATACTCATCGTACAATAAGCCACAAAGAAAGTAGATGCATCCTACAACTATCATTCCACGTGATGAAACACTGATAATCGCATATGAAATTTGCACCCTTCTTTCCCTTGCCGACATTAGTGCCCCTTCTACATCTTGTAAGATATCTATGTGTTCGGCCATACGCTTGTTTGAGTGCATCAGTAAATCAATGATACCCAAGAAAGATTGTACAAAACCTCTCTGAGTCAGTATAGATAGCGTTTCTCCTCTCGGAAGAATGATCGGTATACCCCAACCGAGTTCGACAATAAGTAAAGCCAAATGGAAAGTTGACACATAGAACCTCAATGTCCACATCATTGGATTTTCAAGCAAGCTGTAGAGAATGCTCATATTGCCTCCAAACCAGACTAGGCATCGGCTAATGAATGATAGCAAGGAGCAAATGACAAAGAATGTCCGCAACACGATTGACAGCTTTGAGAAGTTACTCTCAGTGCTTGAATGTGATTTCTTTGTCGATGAAGAAGAACGGATGTCTTCAGTCATCTCCGTGCTTTGTGTTTGAGTTGAACTCCTTCTTTCTTTCTTCGTTGTTTCAGAGCCCATCAAGCACATTGGTACACCGTCGTCATCATCGTCATCGTGACCTGCCAAGAGACTATCATTTGCCTTTGAGAGACGCTTTTGTTGACGATTTGCCGATGGCATAGAGCTCTGCAGCTGATCTTCGTACTGAACAAAGGTTGAGAGCAAATCATTGTTGTTTGCTAGTCCTGCCTGCTTTGGCTGAACATTTCGTTGTCTGCTCTTGATGGTATTGAGCTTCCACGTTTCGATCGCGACTGACTGTTGCTTTTTCACTTTCATCGGCCGAACTGCTGGTGGTATGTCTGAATTGTCAAGCGTCGAAGACCGTGAAAGTTGTCGTTTTTGACTCATTTTCGGTGCTTTGCTTTTCGTGTCTGTATAGTTAACTTCAACTGGACCAGCGTGGATCTGTTTCGTTGGAGCTAGAGGCGGTTTATCCCGTGGTGTATCTGCGGTTTCAATGGTATCTGTCCCAACACACACGTGAGCGACTTCAGCAGAGCGCTCCTCGCTGTCGCTGCTACTAGCGAAGCGCTTTGTCTTCGAAGGACGAGACGATACGGAAGATACGTTTTCTTTTTCGACGCTTTGCTCGCAGCAAGACCGTTTTGCTGGGAGAATAGGCTTTGTCGTCATTTCCTTTTCATTTGGTTTGGAAATGAGTGCGGAGCGTCCTGCAGTTTGTGGACGTGGATTGTCATTGATTGAAACTATCGCGTTTGACGCATCAGAAAATTTTGATAGCGAAGATGGGCATGACAATGTCCTCGTCAAGCCCAAGCGCAATCGTTCATCAGTAGAGTTTCTTTGTACATTCGATACGATTTCGGCCAGAGACTTCATTGTCTGATGATTTTGTTCACAAGAAAGAACGAGGTGCTAGACCCGACTCATCGAGGTTGTTTCAATGTCTTTATCTTTATTACGATGCCGTCTTGAGCTGCCGAATGAAAGGAGGGACGAAGGCCTCCAAACAAGTAGAAGTCTTCCGAAATTGATTCACCGTTGTCCACCTCTTCTCGCCCTGGAACAAACACTGAAGAGGTGGTTGTTTTGGACGTATCGCACGCGGCGGTTTTAATGGCGGGCCCGAATGTATCGTAGGCAAGAGTAGAGTATTTATAAATTCGCCGATACCGACATTCAATTGATGAACCGCAAACTCTCTATCACCAAATCTTAGCACATCATCCACTCTTGCCAGTTGTATTGGTATGCCCTTGACATCTCGAAGATATTCATACCTCAACTTGATGACTCTCTGTCTAGCGGATAGGAGGAATATGCTGGAAATCGTGCCACCTCAAAGTAATCGAATTGGCAAACCTCCGTGAGGAAGTCCCACTTTGGCTGTAGATCCTTTTTGACGCTGTATCTGTATCCCAAGACTGGTGGGAGGCGTGTGACAAATCTACACGCAAAACCGCTCCTACGACACTGAAGACAACATCATCATTCTATCATCTGATGACTATAAACTATTCTATATGTTAGAACATTACTTTTTTACTTTCTGGTTTGAATCCTTCTGAGATTTATTGTGCCATGGCCTTCTTAAGTCTTTCGCAGGCCTCGACAACAACATCTCTAGGGGCGAATGCACTGAGTCTCAGGTATCCCTCTCCGCCAGGTCCAAATCCTGCTCCTGGGATAGTCACAACCTGTGCCTTCTCCAGGATTTCACTGAACATATCCCAACTCTTCTTACCCTCTGGGAGCTTAACAAATACGTAGGGAGCGTCGGTTCCTCCGTACACATCGTATCCAATACTTTCCATTGCTTCTTTGAGCAAATTGGCATTCTCCAAATAGTAATCAATCAATGTGTTAATCTCAGCCAAACCTTCTTCATCTAAGCATGCGAGTCCTCCTCCCTGAACAATGTTTGATGCTCCGTTGAATGCAGTAGTCATGACACGGTTGAAATCGTCCCTGACCCTGGTACCATCACTGAAGGTAAGTTCGTCGGGAACAACTGTCCATCCGAGACGAACACCAGTGAACCCAGCGTATTTGGAGAAAGAGTTGCACTCAATAGCAACCTCTCTGGCACCTTCAATCTCAAAAATACTCTTAGGTACACCCTCAGAGCGGATAAAAGGGGCGTATGCTGCATCGAATACCAAAATAGATCCACGCTCCTTGCACACCTTCACCAAAAGTTCCAATTGTTCCTTAGTGGCAGCAGCTCCAGTTGGGTTGTTGGGGCTGCAGAAATAGACAATATCGGCACGAGGAAGGTTTTCGATATCAGGGAAGAAATCGTTCTCAGCAGTGCATGGCATGTATACAATTTTGTCGAATTGGCTAGTTTCTGTGTTGATTTCTCCGGTTTGTCCCATCATGACAGAAGTATCAACATACACAGGGTACGAAGGATCCTACATAACAAAATAAAAGCGTCAGTGTGTTGTTTTTTTGGAAGATTGAATTCAAAAAACATAACTGCATTTAGGACTACAGAAAAAGTATGCATGTTGATAGACTCACCTGAACAGCGGTAGTAACTCCAGATCCAAAAACTTGCTGAACTCTCATAATATCACACTTGGCTCCATCACTAACAAAGACCTCATCGGCCTTGATGATTCCATTGTACAATTTATCAGCAATCTTGGAACGCAAATCTCCCATACCCTGCTCAGCACCATATCCAGAGTAACCTTCCTTTGTTCCAAGCTTGGAAGCAGAGTTGACAAGTCCGGAAAGAATGTGCTCAGGAATGGGCTGGGTGGTGTCACCAATTCCAAGAGAGATGATTTTGCTAGCCATCTCGGGATTCTCCTCGAGGTATGCATTACGACGACGTCCAATTTCGGGGAAAAGGTAGCCTCCGACGAGTTTGCCAAAGTTGGGGTTACGAGTAACTTGGGACTCGAGGGAAGTGGAAGCACGAGTGTTTGGGGTGGAAGGGGCAAAGGCAGATGCCGATGCGAGCATGAGGAAGGAGAGGGCGCCAGTGAGCTTCATGTTGGACTAGTACTGAAGTATTTATTGGTGGTAGAATATGGCTCGATTGCATTCCGTGCGGCGACTGACGAGGTGAGAGGTTGCTTGACACGAGTTCAAGAAAACAGATTCCATGTCGATAAAAGATTGGACGGCTGCGACGCCCTCTGAAAAGGGGGCCAACTGAACCCTAGCCCCCCAAGTTATCCACATGACACGTACGCACGAGCTTGCCTCTCCTCCAACAAAAAACTGGCTCATCGCCACCCGCCATCAACAGCGCGTTGATTCATCCCACCTTCCAGGCCGACCTCCCCGACTGAGAGTTTTACTTGTGTAGTAAATAAATATCAGACCATCACCATGATCCGATCACTCCTCTTTGCCGCTCTCCTTGCGGTTTTCGCTATTTCCACAGAGGTGAGATCTACTGTGTCGGCTTGTGCAGGTCCAAGGAAACAGTAGGCACCGGCATCAATTTTCGACGGAAGTCCAGTGGAATGTTGTGTTCCCATGTTCCGAAGCAGTGAAAGATGCACATGATGGGTATGCGCTCCGACACCACGGATGATGTAGGAGATGTTCATAAAATTTGGATGAATCAGTGGAGACCGTGATAGATGGGTGCTTTATACATTATACATCACGGCGTTCGATTGGCCTTTTTTCAATCATCTTGCTTTTAAATTCACTTAAAGTCCACCTCACATGCCAATAACTCACTCATTTATTCTCTTCATCCAAATCATCAATCACAGGCTTTTGTTGCCGCTCCTGTCAGCAGGCCTGCACTTGCCACCACTACATCTCTCGATGCTAGCCGTGTCAACGCCAAGCAAGAGAAGCGCAAGCGTAACAGGGAAAACATGCGTAAATTCAAGAAGGGAGGAAAGCGTGGAACTAGCAGAAAGAAGATGATGAGGAAGGTTGCATCTAGTGCTCAGCGTGTTGTTGAGAATGAGTTTATTGCCAAGTGCTTTATGACTGTTCCACCCCCTAACTCTGAGGAGAAGGCTTAAATAGGGTGTTGCTAGAAGTATAAGTATCAATCCGTTATTTTGAATACACTTGAATAGACTTTGTTTAAAATATTAGTTGTCCTCATTAGGGAGTCAATTGTCTCAGATGTGTGATTACGCTGAATTGAGGCGACAAATGTGAAGGGTTCGAAGTTCACTTCTGTGGTTAATTTTGATAACCTCCTCCACAAGCATTTGCAATTAGGTCATTTCATATGGTTTGGAAGTTACCGCTAATGTTAAGTAGACATTACTTTCCTATTGGCAAAACAATCAAATCACTCCTCATCAACTCTCAAGCCGATTGGTCCACTTCCCACTGCGGCCAAGTCATTCTTCTTGGGTCCTCCCTCTCTCCTTGCCGTGGTACCCATTGGATTTGGTCGTTCATCCTGTGATGCCTCGTTTGGGAACAACTCACATTGTGCCTGCTGACACATGAGTGCATCAACTAAAGTCAATGCAACCATTGCTTCTACCATGGGAACAGCGCGTGGCAACACACAGGGGTCGTGCCTTCCTTTACCTCGAAGCTCAACCTCTTGGCCGTCGCGTGTGACAGTATTCTGTTTGTTATCGCGTGAAGACAAGAAGTTAGTGAGCTGTGCAAGTAAGACAAACATCGGAAAAGGAAGCAGCAATGGAACATACCTGAGCTTTGGCAATTGTGGATGTGGGCTTGAATGCAACATGAACGACAATGTTTTCTCCATTACTGATTCCACCTTGGATACCTCCAGATCTGTTAGTTTTTGTCCTAGTCGCACCAGTCTCTGGGTCAATGTAAAACTCATCATTGTGGTCCTTCCCTGACAAGAGAGTTCCAGCAAATCCATCTCCAGATTCAAATCCTTTAGCTGCAGGGATTGACATACACGCCTTGGCCAAGTCAGCCTCCAATTTGTCAAAGACTGGAGCTCCCAACCCTGCAGGAACATTCCTCGCAACACATGTGACCACTCCACCAATCGAGTTACCAGTCTTACGGATCTCATCAATCCTTTCCAACATCCTTTCAGCACTCTCAGGATCAGGACATCTCACGATATTGGCATCAACATCTTCCATTGTAAAGGTATCATCATCCACATTCTCGCATGCAATATCTTGAACTTTGGAAACATACGCCAAAACCTCAATACCATTATACATTCTCAAGATTTTTCGTGCAACAGGCACCAGCGGCAACGCGGCCAATAGTTTCACGTGCGGAACTACGTCCTCCACCGGCAATGGCACGAACTCCATACTTGGCGTCATAGGTGGCATCCTGCATGAGATGGGCGGTAGGCAACACTCATATCATTTTCGAGGTAGTCCCCAGATCGTTGATCTTTGTTCCTAACCAACATGGCAATTGGTGTTCCCTAATGTAATGTTCTCGGGGTTCAATCCAGATAAAATTTCGACGGCATCAGCTTCGTTACGAGGAGTAGTGATGCGAGATTGTCCAGGACGACGACGATCCAAATCGACTTGGATTTCCTCACGAGTGATGGGGATGCGAGGTGGACATCCATCTAGCTGCACGCCGACGCCTCCACCATGAGACTCTCCCCATGTGGAAATGCGAAAGACTCGACCGAAAGTGTTCCCTGTGCCCATGGTGAGTGTAAATGCAGAGGCTTGCTGTGTGGCCGCAAGCATGCCTATGAAGGAAGTAAACGAGAGCTTCATTGTTGTTGCGTGCTTTATCTGCTACTACTTATTGTCACTTCACTTCTGTATAATGAATCCACTCAGTCTCGTGCTAATAATAATTAGTTATCTGCCAGCATCCAGCTACGATTGCATTCTTTGCCTTCGTTGAGGTTGATTGATGTCGAGCCAAGCCAAATCAAAACAAAACCTCAGCGGTCAGCGGAGGAGAGTGGCGCGCGCCAAATAAGCTGTGACACGGACGAAGACAGATGACTGGAGAGAAATCGCTCGGATGATGATGTCTCGGTTGGCGGTTGGCCTCTTGGACGCACCGGCCTCATTGTGCTCATTGTTCTGTAGAGCCATCAGAGCTTCTATTCTTTGGCAGGACGTCGACAAGTGGCATAGGCTGCAGGTCGTGTGGGTTGACATTCAGTACATGGCAAAAATGATGAAGCTCTCTACTACCGCCAGTACTCTTACTATCATCGTTGACACATCATGTGTTTGTGTCGGCATTTCATACACCCCAACCTCATGTGGTCAGACGGAGAGCAGCAGCTGAGGTGGAATCTATGCAGCAGAATTCACGTGGACTGATTAATCCTGGTTATTATTACCTACTTCAACTACGCACTCTCAAAGCAGTTGCTAGCAGTAGCACAGCTCTTTTTGGTATCCCAAAAATGTTTCGTTGGCTGACGGATCAGTACCCAAACATTCTCAATAGACGTCTCGGTTCTGCTCAATCTATCCCACCAATTGACAATTTCTACCTTGATATGAATGGTATTATTCACCCTTGTACGCATGGAAACAATGAAGATGAAAGTAAGCAAACCAACCCATTGATTGATTGCTCTTTGTATCACTTGGCTCAAATGCTCACTAACTTCTTTGCTACACAGTTACTCTCCTTGATGAAACTGAAATGTTCAAAAAGATCTTTGGATATGTCGATCGATTGTATAAAATTGTTATGCCAAAGAAGGTGCTCTACCTCGCCGTGGATGGGGTTGCACCACGTGCAAAGATGAATCAACAACGTTCGAGACGGTTTCAGATCATCCAAAGAGGCCGAAGCGTTGGCTGCGAAACTGCTAGCACGTGATGGATCCTTACCAGAGCAGGACGCGTTTGATAGTAATTGTATCACTCCGGGTACTGACTTTATGTTGAAGCTTGGTCTAGCAATGAGAAAATGGGTCGAGTATAAGCAAAAGACAGATCCTGTATGGAAAAATGGATGTGATGTCGTTATTAGTGGCCCTGATGTTCCTGGTGAGGGTGAACATAAGGTGAGTGTTTAGTTAATCTTGTCCTTGTATGGCTGCTGACTTTCTTTAACTTCTAACAAACATTGCTTTTACATCAATATGATTAGGTCATGGACTACATTCGGGAAACATACTCCCAATATGATCCCGATGATCCATCGAAGTCTCATCCACATTGGTCTCCTGGTTTGTACACACGTGCTCTATGGGCTTGATGCCGACTTGATCATGCTGGGTCTTGCAACACACGAACCTAACTTTATGCTATTACGTGAGAAGATGTCGGTAGTTATGGCTGGACGAGGCAGGCATAAACATCGCAAGAAGAAAGATATGTTAGAATACACCCGTGATGATTTTGAATTGTTAGAGTTGAGAGCGCTTAGAGAAATGTTCACGATACAATTTAGGAAGTTTGCTGATCCTGGCAGGTTGAATGTGGAGTATGATGTTCGCCGAGTTATTGATGACTTATTTTTATTTGTATGTTTGTGGGAAATGACTTCTTGCCACACGTTCCTCATTTGGAGATTGATAATGGCGCATTGAGTCTCATGCTTAACAATTACATTGATTTGTTGCCTGAGTGGGGTGGATACCTAACAAACAAAGGTGCCATTCATCCTGGAAGGTTGGAAAATTTCTTCTACAACTTGGCCGTGTTTGAGGAGGAACATTTCCGCAGAAGGTCCTTACGAAGAAAATGAACCTGGCTGGGGACTTAGCACTGAAAATGAACTTGAAAAAGATGACTTCTACGGAGTATTTTATGGAGGCTCAAAAACGCCTACATTGGCTAAGGAAGCAAACCAAAAGATGGTGGTCGAAACAAATATTTTCGAATCAGCAGCAGATGATGGCAATCAAGACAGTCCAGAAGTACGTGCATTAGATGACACAATCAAATCCAAATCCAAGGTTGAGAAGAAATTCAAAAAGCTCCATCCTCGCGATGCTTCTCGGTCTTACCGTGAGTTTTACTATGAGTCCAAATTGAATATCTCTCCCTTGCCTACAAAGCGAGGTGAGGCTCAACGTGATCGTCGCGCTATCACTCGCGACTTCCTTGAGGGTCTTCATTGGAACTTGAATTATTATCACAATGGATGCTGCAGTTGGGCTTGGTACTATCCACACTTGTACGCTCCATTAAGCACAGATATGGCAAATCTCCACGAGTTCTACGGTGACGAGAAGATTGATGTAACGGACAATGACGGCTTCCGTGAGTTCCCCTTCGAACAAACAGAACCATTCCCACCATTAGCTCAGCTTTTGTCTGTGCTTCCAGCTGCGAGTGCAAATCTTTTGCCTCCTGTTCTTGGAGAGCTCATGATTGAGCCATCGTCACCGCTTGCACCATATTATCCTAAAGACTTTGAATCTGATCCTAATGGTAAGAGGCAACCATGGGAAGCAATTGTCAAGATTCCATTTATTGACGGAGACCAATTATTAGAAGTTGTGAATGAAATCCTTGAGGCAGACGAAAAGTCTGTGGATGGAGAGCTGCTGACAAACGCAGAACGGCGCAGGAATTTCAAGGGCAAAAGTCACACCTTTGTTCCTGAGAGGGATCCCGAGATGGCCAACGGTGCTAGCAATGGAAACCCTGTCAATGGGAAGCGAAAGGCTACACGCAAAAAGAAGCCCACAAAAGTGAACTAATGTGGATCAGTGAAGTAATTGGAATCGTTTACGTGCATCGTAGTTCATAAAGTATAGAGAAACTAAATGAAATTGAGAAGAGGATACAGTGTGCAGTGAATCGTTGATATGACCATTCTCTTATCTCCTCCTCTCTTTTCACTGACACTTTCTGGACTTCCATCACTCATCACACGCACACGCACCATGTTGAGGTGAAGATATTCCATCAAACATTCCTTGTGATTGGCAGTCGGAGTTAGGTTGTAATCATAGTATCTTTACATCAAGATGAGAACCTTTTTGACTGTAGGAGTTGCTGCAACAGCGTTGGCTGCAACGCAGGCTTTCGTGGTTCCATCGACCACAACATCAGCTCGGAATCAATTTGCTCTGAGCGCTACCGCCACAGACATTAAGGGAACTGTCAAGTGGTATAATCCCGAGCGTGGATTTGGATTTATTGAAGTTGATGATGGAGGACCTGATATGTACGTTCACGCCACTGGCCTCACATTCGATGGTCCTTTGTTAGAAAACGAACGTGTTTCCTTCGTAACTGAGATCGATAGACGCACCAACAAACCTAAGGCTGTGGACGTTGAGCGGATAGCAGCTGAAGAGGTGGTAGAAGAAGCGGAGCCAGAGCCTGCCCAAGAAGCTCCAGTTGAAGAACCTGCAGCGACCATCACACCAACAGTCCTTTCAGGACCTAAGAAAGAAAAGCTTCCGGTTGCTACTCCTCCAGATGAGGCGTTCCAAAGATCTCTTCTTGAGGCACAAATTGCCAATAGCGCATCTGCTCAACCTGCAGCGACCATCACACCAACAGTCCTTTCAGGTCCTAAGAAAGAAAAGCTTCCTGTTGCTACTCCTCCTGATGAGGCGTTCCAAAGATCTCTGCTTGAGGCGCAACTTGCTAATTCTGCTGTTGCAAGTGCATCTGCATCTCCTTTCCAATCTGTTGATTATGATGCTGCAGCAAAACTAGCATATGAAGCGGCTGGTGAATCTGGAGATTTTGAAGCATTCAAGGCCAAGTATCTTGAAGATACATCTGCAATGGTTGGGGAGAAGTACAAAGCTGCCGCTGAAGCAGATGCGGCAGAAGCCAAAGCAAAGGCAGAAGCAGCTGCTGCTGCAGCTAAAGCCAAGGCGGAAGCAGAAGCGGCCGAGGCAGCTCGTCTTGCTGAGGAGAAACGCCTCGCTGAAGAGGCTGCTGCCAACGAAGCAGCAGAGGCTGAAGCCCGCGAATTGGGCTACCCCAGTGTGGCTGTCATGAAAGCACGTCAACAACCCAAGTCGGCTGAAGAGGAAGCTGCTTTGGCAAGCAAGTATGGTGCCATGGATCTTGAAGAACGTGCATTTTCTATTCTTGCTGATTTGGGCATGATTGACTTAAACCCTGACCCAGAAGATCCAAACAGAGATACAAGCAAAGATGACGATGATATGGAGTAAAAAAGGGGAGCACTCTGAATGGAACCGTATCGTGATATAAAACTGAGAGCATAGTGTAACGAAAAATCTTGCTACTTAATGTTATTATTCACCAGTTTCAATCGAGTGTGAATGTGTAGAGTTAGAGAGCAAGAAAACTGTAAATGATAAATACGAGAAGATCGCTTGATGTGTGCACTCGGTCCAGTACTTCCACTCTCCACTGTCGGTCTTGGGTCTTGGCTTCCTTGTTCACGGCACGATCAGTTGAATCCCTCGAACAGTACCACATACCTACACCCACTTTGCCTTGCCCCCTCAAAAACTCAGTCTACAGTATAAGTTTATCCCCCCAGCGCATTTACTCAGTATTACTAGATTAGAAGCTAAAGTTGACACTTCTATTAATCCCCCGATCGCCAATCTCAGCCTATCCAAAATTCGTAGGGGTATAACCCAGTTCGAGGGTTAACTGAAAAGTATGGGGAGTCCCATTTATTTTGACTTGACAGATGCGCCGTGAGGTCGCCATTTTTGGCCCGACACAACACACAGCAAGGCATGCAATGGTGGCCTCTTTTGGCCTAGCGGCAATGGTTGTGAAGCCCCTTGTCGTCGATCTACAACGGCGTCTGTTGGATGCAGGTTCGCCATACGGCGCCCATTATCGTTGAATGACTCATATTTCATGTTCTCATCAGCCGATCAAGCAGCCGATGAAAACTGTTCAGTACAATCCCTAGTTGCATCTATCTATTAGAAGAGTATAATGTCTCACCTTGTTGATGCAAAGAACGCTGTTATGAAGAGCGACGCGGCTGACGAGGGGGCTTCCCGTGAATTTGATCCACTTCAAAAGATGTCACCTTTCCGTAAGAAGCAAAAGCTGGATGACGTTTCCGAGCTGGATTACATCCTCTCCCAAGATAACAACGACGATGTTGACTACTGGAATCATCCTCGAGCATCACCAAAATCATTCCAAGATGAATTATTTACAAGCGGAACATTTGATTTTTCAATACCAGCTACACCTTCCCAAGCAGGGGCTGACCTTTCTGATGTAGACCTTGCCTCTCCACCTGAGATTAGAAAATATGTCGGTCTCGAGAATCACAAGGTGACATCACCCAGGTTACCAACTTTTCCAACTGAGGATGTACCACAGCACGTAGCTACTTTGTCACCGGAGAGGGAAGGAGGTAGTATGTTTCAGGAGATTCAAGGCCGTATTCATCATTTGAGCCCTGGGCAGACATTGTACAATGTCGCCAGCAACAGTGATGATGGATCTCCTTGTAGACCTCACAACTGGGCATTACAAGAAGAACAAGACAGTGAAGGCGAAAACAACTCTCATCATTTCAATCCTCCTCGATCTGATCTTCGAAAGTCACGCATTTCTGGTACCACCAAAGCAATCTCTGTATCTGAGCCGATTACTCCTTCTCGGGCTCACGTCTACCAAACAATGAACAACGAAACGTCTAGTGCTGATTGTACTCCCGACACAAAGTTGTCTACACCTAATGCTATCACCAATGTCAGCAATAGCGACAGCGCAAATCGCAACACAATTCAATACAGCATGCCATCAACGTGGTCTCAAGCACCACTTCCGCCTTTTGTCTCTCAACGTGACAGTGCTCGTCCTGAGCTGATGCCTCGGCCGCCCCAACCTAACCGCTACTCATCATTTCGGGGATGGAATCCAACTCCGACTCCACAATTTCTTTCACCCTTCCACACTGGCTATGATCAAGCGGCGTACTCTTTTCACCCTGATAGAGCTCATTCCAGTATCATCGATAGTGAGTATACCTGGAATCGCAACCAGGCTCTACTAACAATGTTTCAATCTCGTTTTGGACATTGCAACGTACCTGAAGGTTATGGGGTAGGAACAGAGTACGAGAATCTTCATAGCTGGTGCCAAGAACAAAGTGCCGAATATCAGAAGATGTGCTGTGGTGAACCAACAACCATGACTCCTACACGAAAGGACATTCTGATGAACTTAGGTTTTGCTGGAGTCGGCGAAAATGTTCGAAAAAAGCGGACATCAAGCAAGTCGGCTAGATCAGCTTGGACGAAGTGGATGGAAAAGCTTACTGACTATCGTAATGAGCACGGCAATGTAGATGTCCCTCTCAAATATGAGCCATGTCCTTCATTAGGAACCTTTGTTAATCGCCAAAGGTCAGAGCTGAAAAAGATGGAGGCTGGCAAAGCTACAAGTTTGACCCCAGAACGGATTCAAGACTTGAACAAGCTAGGTTTCAAGTGGGCTTTAAGAGAGTCGCATGTCAGTTGGGAAGATCGCTACGAAGAGCTTAAACAGTTCAAGGATACAAATGGTGAGTTCGTCTTGTTTCGTTGAGTTAGATATGAGTCGTATTTTGTCTGGTATCACTGACCATTATTTCGTCGCCCATTAAACAACGAAGGTCATTGTAATGTACCCAAGCAGCACCCACTGAATCCAGCCCTTGGGTACTGGGTAAATGAACAACGCTCCCAGTACCGCCGCTACGTTGACAAGAAAACATCATACATGACTGAGGAGAAGGTCCAAGCTTTGAAGAAAATCGGTTTCAAGTGGTCTATGCGTGAGGGCGGTAGTGGCAATGGTAATTGGGACAACTGGTTGAAGCAGCTGCGAGCTTATAAGGACGAGCATGGAGATACGGATGTTCCTCTGAAATATTCCAAGAATTCAGCTTTAGGAGCTTTCGTCAACCGCCAGCGCACTGAATATCGTAAGTTGCAGCAGGGCATTCATTCAAGCCTTACAGAAGAACGAATCAACAGTCTTAATGAAATAGGATTCAAGTGGCAAATGCGTGTGTCGAGGACTCCATGGGAACAACGCTTGAAGGAACTGAGAGAGTTTAAGGAAGTACATGGACATTGTAATGTACCTTCAACATGGCCAGAGAATCAGCCTTTGGCTTATTGGGTGTTCAAGCAACGAGGGCAATATCGTATGTTCCACAGTGGGAACAACAATGGCAGATGTAACATGACAGCAGACCGTATTGCTCAACTAGACATGCTAGGATTTGAATGGTCTCCGTCACGAAGGGCCTCGCGCAAGTAAATGAAGCAACATACTGTACATACTGAGAAATGAAACTTTCTATGGAAATGCAATAGATAACAGATCTATGTAATAAATGTCCATCAACGGCTGATAGATTGTCTACCCTCTCATGGCTACTTCTTCCTATAGAGTTCTTTAAAAGACGCCATCAGGTACATCGCATTCATTTTCATAAATCTGCTTAAGTTCCTGCCTCTTCCTTATCAAATGTACCTCGCCATCTGCTGTAACTAGAACCTCAGGAGCTTCGGGGAAGCTATTGTAATTCTTTGTTGACATTCCAGCACAATATGCGCCACTTCCATCCATAACAGCAATATCTCCAAGTTCAGCAGTGCGCAAAGAACGTTCCTCCAATGCCTCGGGTTCACCAGGTTTAGGGGTCATGAGATCACCAGATTCACAGCAGTGGCCAACAACAACTACACTTTCAACATCAGTTCCAATGTCCTCCGATTTTCCAGATCCTGGAAGGATTGTAATGGGGTGAATGGCTCCGTAGAGGGAAGGACGAAGTACATCAGTCATACCAGCATCCATCTTGAGAAAAATGTGTCCACTGTCGTCAGAGCTAGATTTGGTGGAAACCTTGTCCTGGATTTTAGTCACAAGAGCACCGGCATTAGCCACTTTTAAGAGAAGGCAAGAGTGATGGTGAGAAGGCAAACGATATAAGTATTTGTACTATGAAGATGCACATGATTTGGGTAATGGGTAGGTATGTTGTTACTCACCCAAGTAGGTTCCAGGTTCAATCTCCATTTTCAATTCCCTGCCGTGCTCCTTCGCAAAGTCCTTGAACGCATCAGCAACAGGAGATCCAATCTCGATCAAGTCAGTAGTCTTTTCATCAGGATTCCTTCCAACCTTGTATCCTCCACCAAGATTCAATGTTGTTACTGTATCCCATATAGCGCAAAAAGATAGTGACAACTTGGCAGTTTGTTGCCAAATTGCAGGGTCAGATCCAGATCCAATGTGTGTATGAATCCTCTCAACTTCCAAACCGTACTTCTCCACGATGGAGGGCACTGTGCCATCAGTTACAAACTCATGCCAAATTCCAAAGGATGATGAAGGACCTCCCACGTTGGTCTTGGAAAAGCCAGTAGTGGAAGATGAGAATCCACCAGAGCCGACTCCGGGGTTCACACGCACTCCAACCTTTTGAGAGGCATTTGGAAATGCCTTACCGAAACGTTCTAATTGTGAGATGGAGCAACAGTTAATCTTCACGCCCAACTTGACCAACTCCTCAAAATCTTCTGGCAATTCCTGAGAACTCAAGCTAATCTTTTCCGCTGGTACGCCCATATCCATAGCTCTTCTGACTTCGTAACCACTACTGGCGTCAATACAGATTCCTCGGCTTAAGAAGTATTTGAGGATAGTTCCATTGGGACATGCCTTCATGGCATATCGAACAGTCAAGCCATACGCATTAGGGAAGGCAAGGCATGCATCAGCCGATTTGGCAAGCACATCGAGAGAGTATGCATATAGAGGAGTTCCTGAAGCGACATCGATGCATGATTGTGCAAGCTCGGGTGTGAGGAAGTTGGATGAGGTGGCTGGAGTTGCGCGTAGGAGAGTAGTGCTTGGTGTATTGAACTTTGTGGGTGCAAATGCGCTAGCTGAAGATGCGATTGCCATTAAGATGGCCAAACTGGCAGGTGATGCTCTCATTATTTGGGTGTTCGTAAGAGATGATGAAGATTGTAAGGAAACAAAGAACGCTTCTTGGGAGCATCAACGCTGATGCTGATGATGATAGATGCACGTTTCAAAAGGTGAGCGAGCGGGTGAAGGTGAATAATGAAGGAAAGATTTGCGGCCTGTGAAGTGTGTCAGGAAATCGAGGAAGGACAGGCGAGTGAAACGCGGTACGACTCTTGCTACTCTTCAATCTTAGCATCAACTTCATCATCAGGAATCAGGACATTAAGCAGTAGCATGCTTCATGTTGTTGTTGTTGGTTTTGTGTTGACAGTTGTCAGTTGTCAGCGTATCAGCGCCGCAGCATTAGCATTCCATACATAAACGTCTTCCTCAATCCTGCACTCCGGTAGTGAAGGACCGCTTCGACATTATCAATTAACGATGAATTATTTTCTGTTGCTAGCATGTTGCCCAATAATAAGCGTGGCGGCCTTTTCACCGCCGGCTACGAGAAGAGCGGTGTGTCATCGCGAACACACTTCAACTACTGCGATGCGTGCGTACGGAAAGGGCTCAGAAATATGGCCAGAATGCAATGAAGAACCGATTGAATTGTCTGCATCTTTCCCAGGAGGGAAAATACCTTCTGCAGTGAAGGATTTGCTGGAGTCTGATTCTTCCAATATTTCTACTAGCAATCCAGATTCTAACATCATCACAGCTACATATGATTTAAATAGTCAAAAAGTCAAAACAACCGGCAGAAAACGACGAGCGGTTCGAAAGACCTTATCTCATATTCTTAAATCAGCAGCTAAGGCATCTTCACGCCGTGCGTCCGAAACGACAACAGCTATAGATAGAACTCCGGCAGTGTTGGCCGTGCTGCTGATGGGAACCAAATGTGTCAGTTTGAAGTCAGTAGCGTTGGTATTGGCAATCAGTACCTACGTCATTGGATTAGCATCTTGGTGTGCCGCTCCTAAAAGCAGTGGAACTGTCTCGGTAACAAATGTATCTGATGTCCACAGTGCAAGTGATATGCATAGCTACGATCATGTGAATATGCCATCGCTTCCAGACAATGGTCACGTACCAAATTTAGTTGCAAATCCACTGGGACTTTCGTTGACTAACTCAAACATATATAGGTTATGGCTGCGATTGGGTGCAATGCTGGGGTTACTGCTGCCAACATTAGCGTTGAGTATGAGTATTGTGGGGAGTAAATATCCGTCAATGGGGTTTGGTGCAACATTTATAGAAAACGCAGATCATGTGAGGAGAAGTTTGGGCGATCCATTGTTTCTGCTCTGCTTCCAAGCAATTACAGAGGGAGTATCTCGTGCAGCTTTGTTACCACTTCCGATGAGGATCCTTGTTCCAGTGGTTTACAACGCAGTGCGCTTGAGCTCGCTCCATGCTTGGGCATTTCCTGCTGCGAGTTCTACCATTCCTACATCGCTTCGGATATTGGGAATCAGTAATCTCTTGTACTGGTACGCCAATCTTTTCTTGTTCTTGATACCTGTGGGAGTTGTTCGGTATTTGAGAGCTCATTTCTTCTGCGTCGAGGCAGTGGAGGTTACTGTGAGGAAGGGCGGCGATGCATCGGTTGGCCTCTTACCTTGATTTGATTCTTAAAAGTGTAACAACGTTTGCTAAAGCTACTTTGCAACCACGCTACATTATTGATGAAAGATTGCACCATTCTTATTAAGGCCATCATAATATTGCACCTCCTAGCCATTGAACTACTTTCTCAGCAACAAAAGAATCATAACTTGGACTCTCAAGTTGAAAGTGTCCAACTCTCGGTACTATTTCGACATCATACTTTACGGGAGGGGTTGACTGATTTCATTCTTGCAACCATGCTCTCCAGTTGCTCAACAGATGTGAATTCGTCATTTTCGCCCATTATAAAATACTGAGGAGGTGCTTCGCCTTCAACTTCAGCTGCCAATGAAGAAGAACCACAAAATGATGAAGCTGAACTACCAACTACTGAAGAGAAATGTCTTCCAAATCCAAGCGAAGCCAAGTTTCCAAATGTATATCCCACCGCAATAAATGCTGCTATCTTGGCTTGCTGTCGTTGTTGTATCTTAGCCATGGCGCTCCCCGCAAACGGGGCTCCAGCCGATGAACCCAAGAGTACCATGTGCTGATCACTCGTGTCATTCTTTGAGTGATACTGCTTGAAGGCCCATTCGACAATCTCTGTTGTGTGATTCACTTCGCGGTAGTGCCGGAGGAGTATCCCTCCAATGGCTCCGCCAAGGTATAGTGGTGTACTTTTCAGCGTGAATGTAATTACTCTCCATCCCTTGGTGCTCATGTTGCGTGCCAATCCAATTGTGTTGTGCTCGCCGCCTCCAAGAAATGACCAAGGGTGAACAGTAACTACAGTTCCAAGGATACTGCCATCATCGGGTTCAAAGACCCGGATATCCGAGGCCCCGTATGAAGTGTTGATGGTAGTAATTGACACGGTCGGCCTGGGCATGATGATTACAAATTACAAACTATTATTTGTATTGTATTTGCTAAATGCAAAAGAATGTTCAGATCTTTATTTCCATTTTGTGGGATTTTTCTTGTCTTTCTTTCTTGCTTTTGGTCTCGCTTTCTACGTTTCTGTCTACTTTCTGTCTATACTTTTGTTGCGTTTTGCTGCGAGTGCTTTCGCATTGCATCCATGTCATGTCGCATCTTGCCTTGTCGCATGTTGATGCTTTGTGCATTGTTTCACGCTTTGTTCTACTCCTATTGATATTGATTGCTGGGGCACATACTTAGCCTAAGCACGAACTAAAGAACTGATAGTACCTACTTGCTCAATAGCGTGTCTCATGATAGTGTTTGCCACAGTGGGAACCACCTCATTTGACACCCTAGTAAGTTCGCTATGTTCTCTTCCAAGCCTAAGCACCATGGCGAGAGAGCTGACAGCAACCTATTGTCACCTCCACCATCGTCAGAAGACTCCATTACCATCAAAACACTCGCTCTCTTCTTCGCCATCAGCATCGGCACAATCGTCAACCTCGACATTGCCAGCGGAAATCCCTTTGGAACAGTCTTGTTCGACATCAGTGCATTCATACTCATCATATCCGCATTTATCTTCTGGTCCTGGTGATGTATCAAATGAACAGGATGAAGCTGAAACTCTGGAATTGGTTATTCAGTACGGCAGTGGCACATGCCCGCTCTCTTTTATTCCTCCATCTTTGACACGCACATCGCTAGATAACAATTGCCATGAAAATAATGATGTGGGGTCAATTATTTTGATAGTTCCAACAATCACCAATGATAGCACGCAACAAAATCACAAGATGCATATGAAGTGGTACAGATTTCAGCCCTCTCTTTTGCAGGATATGGAGCGAGCTGACATCATACTCTGTCATGCCGGTGCGGGTACGTTACTGGAGGCATTGGCAATAAGACGAAAACAAAATCAACCTCCAATAATCAATGCAGTGATAAACTCAACTTTGATGAACAATCATCAATCGGAGCTAGCGGAAGAATTGGAAAAAAGGAAGCACATAACAGTCACAAGTGATTGCGCCTCAGAATGGACAACTGAGGAAGGAAGCAACGCAATTTTGGATCAAGCTTGGACAGTTTCAGCCATGTTCCATTTGCAGGCAGGGGGGGCAGTAGTGCCCAGAGAGACTACAGCTACGTGAGTAGTTTCCAGAGAATAGTTGATGGAGTCATGTGCGTCGAGTATAAAAAGAATTCCTAGCTTCAATCTTTATTTACAATATGATGATTTATACGTAGTATTCGTTTTGTCTACACTTGCCTCTACGCCGATAATGCTGACCGCTCAGTATTTGATGTTGGAGTAGTCTCTTGAGGAGATGCATCTGCACCTTCTTCTCCATCATCAGTTGACTTCGGTTCGACAAGTGTGCAGCAGCTACCACACTTTAATCCTGCATCTTCATCTTTGATCCATATTGTTATCACGGCAGCCAAGAGACTACTAATGGTGCCCGCAACGAAACAAGCAGCAAGACCTAGTCTTGCATCATTACCTGCAGCATATCCACCAAGTGTTTCAACCTGCCCACCGGCGTAGGTGTACAAAAATCCACTTCCAAGTGTCCCTACCAGTCTTCCCACAGCATTACTCATGTAGTAAAAGCCTACACTCTTGGCAACTGTGTCAGATTTGGCATATTTGACAACAAGGAAAGAATGGATGGACGAGTTGATGGCAAAGATTATCGCAAATGTCACGATTATAACCACCAACCAAGTGATCATCCCACCTAAAAGGTAATCCACAAATACACTGCTCGTGTAGACTACTATTGCACCGACCAATGTAGGAAAGCAATTGATCATGCCCCAAAAGACCTCTGTCATTTTGTTAGGTGGAGTTTGCTGCAAAGGATTAGTGACAAGCTGTGGAGTCCAGCTTTGCTACTTGCCCATAAAGAATGATGTAACCGCCTAGGAATGCTCCGACAATGACTCGACCTAGCCCCGTACCACCACAACCTCCTCCTTCATTGACAGTTTATGCAGTAATCTAAAGTAGGGTCACAAACCTGCGCCAGTTGTACACTGGTCGACAACATCTTGTTGAGAGCAAGGAAAAAATGGGCCCAGCGCCAGACAATTTGGGCTTCGAAGATAGAATGGCAGCTTGAATAGGAATGTTCATCGAAGCAAATGTTGTTAGATGACGCAAACGTGGACATCTCCATGTAATCAATTGCTTCTACTCACCGGGACTTCGAACCAAAAGTCTCGAGATGCAAACAAGAACAACCTCGCCAGGCTCAGTACATTCAAATTGAAGTTGTCTAGTACGAATATCTCTTTCAGAGATGAATTCTTCTTCTTAGCTGTCCCTAGGTTTTTGTCAAGGCCAAAAATGGCAAAGGGCATTGCAATCACAATCAAACCAATCATAAATCCCAGTGCTGCTTCGTAGCTTACTTCCAGTAAAGCACTTCCAAGGAAATAGCCGACTCCCTTGAGCGAGTTCTTCCACCCTGTCAAAAGTGACACCAAACGGAATAACCTTGTATGCCTTCCTTCGGGTGTGACTAGCTTTGTTACAGTCTTTCCTCCAAGCTTTGTCAAGTCTTTGGCAATACCTGCAAACATCTGTGCAATTGTTACATATATGATTGCTGATCGTTGCGACCAGTCATCCTTCCAGCCAAATAGTAGCCCATAAGAAAATATTTGCAAACATAAACCTACGATGAGAGTAAAGCGAATTCCCCATCTTGCGCCCATCATGCCTGCTGCTAGGTTTGTAAAGACACCGGCTAACTCATAGAGAGTAAACATGAATGCAACCTGCAATGCCGAGAACGATTTGTTGTACGCATGAAGTAAGACAATCATGCGGATAGCTCCATCCGTTACTGTAAAGAGAAGGTATGTGATTGATATTATGACAAATGGTCGTAGGCGAGGATCGGAGAAACCCCATCCTTTTGGTTCTTCCTCTTCAGCTTGTGATTCTGGTTTGGTTGACGAGTTATTTTGATCAACACTTGTGCTTACTTCTCCGCCGCCACTGGCGTTGCCTAGTTCAAGCTCGACAGCAGTTGAAGAGTTCTCGTCATTGATAGTTGGCGGCTCCATTCTATTGTATTTGTGTTAAGTTGCCCATGGATGACTGTAGGCTGTAGGTCTTCATGCGATGATGCAGTGCTCTGATGCAATGGTGATGGTGTGGTGTGTGGTGCAAAATGCAAAAAAAGAGCGAAAAAAGGGGAGAAGTCGTTCGAAGATTCTTCAGATTCGTCCCGTTTTCAGTACTGCAAGCGTGCATCGCACAGATAGATTCAGGGCCTGTGGGCTCAACTCCCCTAAAATTCAAATCGAAGATCATAAAACGGATTACTAAATGCCACACCATAAATACCATCTAAAATGAAGTGAACTGCGACCGATCAGATATAGTATGACGGGTTCTACCGATAAGCGTAAGAAGGCACATTCACATGGACCAACGGTGAATGCGTTGAAACGGGCAAAATTTGAGGCAAAGCAAGAGCGCTTACGGCAAGCGTCGCTTGAGAAGCAACAAACATGTCAAAAATCTGCTGATGCACAATTGTGGCGTAGCTGGTTCAATAACGATAGGGAAGAATATGCTGATTTTATTACCAAGGAAGATGTACTTCGAATCAAAGAGCTGAAGCACAAACAGCACCAATCAGCAGACAACAACGTATGCAAAGCTGAGGACGAAAGACTGAAGCGGATTGCTTCATGGATTGAACCCTTCTTTGATTTGAAAAGATCTGATGCATTATCCGCAGCTAAAGGGAATGAGGAGGAACGCATATTTATATCGGAAGGCACTGAAGCCGTTCGTGTCATGATTCAAAGATGCGATAGTTGTCATCTTGAGTCAGAGACAAAAGCTACAAAATCAGAAGGTGTAGAAGACTCAAAGTATGAATCTGAATCTCCACCGCCTGTTCGAATAAGGTCTATATTATGTAAACCAAACACCTTCTTCGAGGCACCTGTACGCTTGATTGACGACGTTGAAAAGCGCATATCAAATAATAGTCAGCCACCGTTCAAAGTAATCATTGGAAGTGAAGATGCACTGAGTGAAATTGCTGGCTTTAATATTGCTAGAGGGGCATTAGCTTGTGGTGTGGTCCCTACCTATTTTCAACATAATGGGTATGAATGGTTGCGAAACACAATACGACAAAAGAAAGCCATGCGGCTGCTGGCGCTTGACGCTGTCTCTGACACCGCAAATTTAGGTTCCATCATTAGGACAGCTGCTGCTCTCTCTATTGATGCAGTAATCTTGAGTGATGACTCGTGTGATGCATTTTATAGGCAATCGGTACGTGTTAGCATGGGACATGTAATCAATGTACCAATACTGAGAGTCAGTGACTGGAGGAGAGGGTTTAGTGATGATGTTGACATGTTGCAAAGTAAATCTGCTGGCCTGGCAGAGTTTATTACTTGGTTGAGAGTTCAAATGAATGTACAATGTCTAGCAGCTGTAGTTGACGATGAAACTGATATTAAAAAGGACTCACAGCCTCCGCTGATCTCACTAGAGTCTCTGACGCAACGTACAAGAAAACAATCGTGGTGTTGCCTGTTAGGAAATGAAGGTAATGGTATCCGAAATGAGGTGATCAAAGAATGCAATCAGCGAATCAAAATTTCCATGGCAACGGGCATTGACAGTTTGAGCTTACCAGTCGCAGCGGCAATTTTGATGCATGGATTGGGCCAAACGATGTCGACAGACGCAAAACCTTAGCAACTGCGAATACTTGCGTCTCTGTTCGCTTAACGCGTCATAGTGTCGCCATTCGTGGTTCTCTAGAGCGAACATTTGACTCAGACAAAAGATATGCGACAACCATAGATAAAAGAGATGTCTGAAAGCTAAAAGGAGGGCGAGGCTTTCAACAAGATACACGCATAAAGTTTCTCAAAGCTAAAGTCTTACTCAGTGCCCTAAAAATGTATGTGCTGGAGCGTGAGGAGAGAAGTTCGTACGTCTTTAAAATTAATCTTAATGTTAATACCTAGCCAAAGTAACAATTAGATCTTTTGTACAAGTTTAGGCATTCAACCCTATTCTGTTGTTGAAACAGCGGATGATCGAGAGCTCATCCTGGAAGACACTGCGCTGCTCAAGCGTGTACTTGTCTTATTCAGACCAATCGTGGAGAAGCCGAAGTACGCGCTTGCGTTCTCAGAGGCATACTTCTTCAGATGTTTCCTGCTTCCGTAGATGATGTAATGAAGCCACCCCCACATACTAAAAGTGTAGAACCAAAAATAGAGGATGTTGAATAAGCCATAGCTGTAGCCAAGAACGGGGTGCTTTCCGGTTACACCCATTCCCAACAAGGCGATAATCTCCAGGAGCTTTGCACCAATTGTGTGCTTCATACCTCGACTAATAGCTGAGGCTACCTTCCAATTTGGATTCGCCGTATCTTTCTTGTTGGGGCACAAGGTCTTTGTGATCAAATATCCAGCAATTGCCACAAAGAAGATTCCAATCTGTGTTTTTGTTAGAGAAACGAAAGAGGTTGTTTGAGCACGGGTTTGAGATACGAGCTATGTGTGCAAGTAGGGAAAATGTTGTAGAGAGAAGAGAAGCCTCTTACCACATAGGGAGCGATAGCCGAGACAAGTAAATTCAATATTCCTCCGGTCATAACGATCAGAAGAAACCCAAATGAAAGGATAAAGGAGATGGATCGCAAGATCCATCTGAGTGCCTTGATGATGTAAGAGGAGCTCTTGCTCATCTTGTTTGTTCTATCGTAAAGATCGATCCAAGTCACACCAATCTCGAAATCAATGATAACGTAAAAGGGCATCAAAATGTATACAAAGAGAATCCTCCTGTTATGGTACCAAAACTCATTCTTATCCGCATCCCAAGTGTTCAGCATGTACATCAAGTCAATGCAGACTATGCTCGATGCTGAAATCAGCATAAACACGAGACTGTAAGCCGTGGCGTTGAATTTGAGAGCCTTTGATCTCTTGAGTTCTTTCAACACAACAACATCTGTGTAAATAAATGCTGCAGTCATTAAAACTGCTGAAAGATGAAACAATCCAGCAATGAATCGTGCCAAGTGGTGGTTCTTGCAATCACTAGTCGTGAATCCATCGTCCCATTCGCTGTCGTCGAATGGTAAGGGCGCAGGAATCTTGAACCAGAGTGGGTTACAATCGCATCGCCCACCTTTTGGCATGTTTGCGTCTCTGAAGCATTCCATTCGAGCGGGACATTCCGCCTGAATTCAGAGAGAGGAGAGTTAAGTGAGGAAAAGAAAGGGAAATGTCACGAAAAGATGCTTTCAGTTCTACTTCATACCTGCTGTAATCCATACGTGCAACCATCTACCGGGGCAAATTCAATGCCACGTGGTGTTGCATATGTTGCACCTGACGTTAATCCAAGCGACCCCAGGAGAAGGGCGATTCTGATGAGAGTCTTCATCTAAAAAGCCTCTTCCTTTCGATTGGATGATTGAAAGAAAAGGTGAGGTCGAGACGAAGTTGTTCGAGAAAGTCTCTCGCTAAATATGTCGCCTCCTATCCCGCCAAATATCAAACTAAGTCGTAACCTATATAAATATGTAGGTACGATACCCTTGGCTCGCGGCACGCGGCAGTCTCACGGGTCGCGGCGCGCACGGCTCACGGCTCACGGCCCACGGCCTACGACTCCGTCACGGCCAAAGCACTCATTCCAAGGAGGTACCTACTAGAGGAGAGAGCCGAACATAAGTACCAAAAGATGATTATCTCCAATAGAGTGTCCACACAAAGCTAAATTTGTAACAAATTTGTAATAAATTTGTAATACATTTGTAGTTGCAAATTTGACGAGTTTTGTGTGTCCACACAGCTTTCCAAATTTGCAGTTAGTCACTGCTATGCCCAGTACGACAGGTACGGTCATTGCCTAAGAGATTCCTAAGATTCTCTGAGTAGATGGTTTGGCGATCACGTCTAGTGGCTCAGTGGTACGACTTTCGCATATGTATGATCAGCAAAAGTACATCAACGAGCTCGCAGGTTCGGTTCCCAACCTCGGAAAGTGTTTATCCAGTGGCACTTCGCGCCAGATGCGCGACCGAGCGCACGCACAGATTGCGTGTCGAATAGAAGCGTTCCACAAGTCGCTAGCGTTTAGGGCCAAACAGCCCTGGTACGACTTTCGCATATGATCAGCACCTCCAACCTCCATATAATTGTAACCGGCGTGAAATAAGCTTTCCAACGATGTGCAATAGCAATTTTTTGGACGAAAATTGACCAAATTTTAACTATTTTACATCAAAAAGCTCATTTTTTGTGGGACAGAGGGAGTAGGTTTTTCTAAAATTGTTACAAAATCCTACAAATTTGTAATTTGAGATTTTGCAAATTTGTAAGCCATGCTTACAAATTGTACAAAATTTCCTACAAATTTGCCGTGTGTGGACACTCTAATCTAAATCTTTTTCATGAGATGACGACATGGACGTAGGCACTCTTAAAGCTCTACATAAGTACTAAGTCACTCCTTGCTCCACTCTACTTCGTTGGCTTCGAAATGTATCAATACGAAGCTCGTTGCATTGCAATCTATCTCATCCTTCATAATCACCATGTTCAAAAAGAGTTTCAGGATCGCTGCAGAACAGGACACAGACTAGCACTTGTTGTCAATGTTTTCTACAATATCAAAAAGAGGAGAGTGCCAATGACACGAAGACAAGTCAGCATAAACATTAAACGTAACATATTCGCCTTAGACTCTCTATTTTACTATCCACTTTTTATCAAGCACTTGATGCAAACGAAGAAATGAACCTTCGTTACTTCGGTACCATTCATCCAAAGGAATAGGCATCGGTGGCAAAGGTGGCAGGCAAACTATTGCGTCGTCGTCCCTGAGTAAATCATCATACACTTCGTTGTTGGGTTCGATTTGGTGCCGCATTGTCAAATATTCACGCAATGCTTCAGCATTTCCTTTTCCAAATTGAATGCTATCATATTCATCACTATCACCGCCACTTTCTCCTTCAATAAAGACCACAGCGTCAATACGATAGCCCCGTCTCCACAATGCTTCAAGCGATGACAAAGTCACACTGATACCACCTAGCTTTCCATCTCCCACAAAGACAACTGGAATTCGCAGTGGAGCATACAAATCTGCCTGTGTTGACCAGCCCCAATGATTAGCAGTTGTCGTTTTGTTTAGAGGCGAGGATGAAGATGGACTCAAGACCCCACCAGCAGATTCAATGATTGTAGTAATACTTGCTGACTCTAGATTGTTTGTATTGTCGATGTCCTGCAGTACTGCACATAGCTTAGAAGCCACCTCTTCATCACTCACCGGTGCATTCTCCCATCTACTAACTAAATGTGGAGATGCTGGTGTCTTCCAAGAAAACAAAGTCCGACACCGTATGTCATTCATTCTTCGTCCTTTCTTTTGATCATCATTATTGAGCAATACAAATGATTCATCAGAACCGCCACACTGTAATGGTTTGATATAATTCACAAGTGACTGGGATTCACCGTGAGCAGTTGAAGCCGCAGCACGCACAAGGCCAGAGGAGATGACTGATTTGCCAACATCAGTGTTGGCACCGAAGAGGAGATGGACCCGATGGTGCGGATGGAGATGAACAGATGATGATTTCCCCCCACTGCTGCTGTTATCTGAGAAGCACCTACGAATGGAGCCTGTTCTACTGATGACCTGCCGTGATAGGCGACATTGTCCAACCCTCATAAGAGCCATAAGTTGTCCACCTTCGAAAGTTAGTGATGTGATAGCAGTGGTGAGAGAGTGCAGCAAAAAGTAAAAAAGTGAAGATGGAATAGATCGAAGATACGCATCAAGATACTTATTTTTGCCCGCGGGGAGTCTCAGGCGAAATTTGCGGGAGAGGACATCACAGGCGCCTCGCCTCCTCGCGATGGACGAAGATACATCACTCGTAGTCCGCTATTATCGTACACTGCCTAAGGAAGAATGGGAAAGTCAAAGAAGAAGAGGAAGCAGCAGGCCAATGGCGAAGAGCATGACGACAGCAATCCTCTCCGTACCGCCCAGAGAAAGTTCATCACATCGCTGCCAAAACAAGCACTCTCTCACTTCTTTTCTCCTACCCACATCACTCCTGAGCAACGAGCTGAGATATGGGAAGATCAAGCCGATCTAGGCGAAAAGCTGGTTGACTCTTGTGCGTGGGCTACTCCTGATCCTCGATTACTACCGGTATTTAAGCACTTTGGACCGATAGTTGAAGTGGGTTGTGGGGCCAACGCGTATTGGGCCAAATGGATGCACAATGAAGGAGAAGTAGATGTGGTTGCGTTTGACGTGAGCTTGACCGGAGGAGGCAGAATTTCAGGACCAAAGAAAACAAATAAAACTGATCCCAACAGCAACACACAAAACAAGAAGAAAGGACTGGTGATTCGCGAGGGAGGACCTGAAATGTTATCAAAAGATGATCCTGAAATCAATGGCAGATCATTGTTCCTCTGCTATCCAGATGAAGATGTGCCTTCACAAGCTGATGAGTCCGAGGAAGAAGATAATCAACCTTTGTCAATGGCAGCAGCTTGTCTCGAGCATTACGCGGGAGACACAATCATTCACGTAGGAGAACTTTTTTGCGACACGCTTTCAGTTGACCAAGCTCCATGGGGACGTTCATCGGCGAACGTTTTCCAGGAAAGACTTGGATGTGAATATCACTGTATCCTAAAGATGAAGTTAGAAAATAACTGGTTGCATGTGAGAGACACTCTTTCCGTATGGAAAAGAAGTAAAACGTGTTGTATGGTGTTCCAAGGTAGTGATGACGAAGAAGATGGCGATGAGGAAGTTGAGTATAAATACATCCCACCAGAGGAAATGTTACCTGCCGACGCAGCAGCACCGTGCGTTGCCCATTTGCTTAGAAGGAAAGTAGATGATGTCAAGAGTAGAGAGCGCAACAATAAAAAGGACGAAAAAAAGCGAAAGAGGAACGACGAAGCGACACAACACTCTCAAATTGCTGGCAACGCCTGGTAATGATAAAAACACTCTGATTCTTTTATTTGGTTCTTATGAAATGCAATACTACGAAGGTGTTTAAAAAACGCAGTTTTTCCACAGAGAGAAACATTCTCTGTTGTATAGATTCTTGCCGGTCATTCATGCCTCGTTTCCCACATCCTCCAACATACTCTCCAAATGCTTTGCCAGATTATCCGATTCCTCGGTTGTCTTCACGCGGAAAAGAAAGCTTTCCAGCTTGCCATCTTTGCTAGGAGCATTAAGCTGCACAAATTTTTCTCCAGGACGAGTGACCTTACACTGCTTCGGAATCAGGCGTATGTTGAGAATAAGCGAATTCGAACCCCTTTGCCTCTGAACCACACGCCCCAAAGAATTGTTTTCATTCTTCTCTTTGTCTCCAAAAGACCTAAGTTTTAGTACACGTACATTACCTACACCAGCCTCTTTGCGAACCAGTTTGGCATGTGGATCCCTCTTTTTCGTCTTTATCTGCCTCTTTCGACTCAGATTTAATAACTTCTGCTTTGTTCTCATCTTGTTTTACATCGCCAAATCTTCCCGACGATGAAGGCACTGATGGAACATCTCCCTTTTCCATGTCGGTACCGTCTGCATCTTTCACATCTGGTACCATTTTGTAAAGCTTGGCAAGGACTTGACATAAACACTCTTCATTCTCTTCGCCATTGTTCACGTCCACAGTTGTTGTGTTTGGGAATAGAGACGTTTGGGCAGCCGTATTAGATGCTGTTGTTTTGTCTCCATTCGCCTGTTTATCGGGAGAAGATTCGTCTCCTGACTTGTTCTCTTCTTTTCCTCCTTTGTCGTCGTCGCCATCAGGGGATGTTGCTGTGCTAGTCACGGCCGATCCAAACCCAGAAGATGTTGCAGTGGACACAGCACCAAAGCCAGTTTTGGCAGCCCCAAAACCAGAAGATACAGAACCGAAGCCACCACCAAATACACTGGACTTTGCTTCGGTTGTGGTGGATGATTTTTTATCTTCGGCCTCTTTTTTGGCCCCAAATCCATCACCATTAGCTGCAAAACTAGCAGATCCAAATCCTGTCGCGGACGATGACGACGCAGTAACCGCCCCAAATCCCTGAGAGACAGCACCAAATCCCTTTCCGAACCCCCCCTTTTTGGCAGCTGTCGATGATGTTGTATTTCCAAAGGAAAGTGCAGTGGTGGGGGTTGTGGATGCCGCAGTGAGCTTAACAGATGCAAACGCCCCGCCACCGCTACTAGCCGCTCCGCCACCGCCCCATTTACTACTGGCCTTGACAATTTTTCTCTTTTTTATTACTTCCTCTGGTGCACGCTTGAAAGGATCACTGCGCTTCCCTCCCTCGTCGTTTAGTTCATCGTCATCGTCCGAGCATCCGTCTCCCTCAGGGTGATCGTCTTTGTTGATTTGAACATCTGGTCTACGCTTTTTGCGCATATTATCAGAAGCAGTTGAAGCCGATGGAGCCACGACGGAGGATGAAGCGTTGCTTTCTGCTGCTGCGTTGGTCTCATCCTTTCCGTCGTCCTTTGAGGATGTGGAGGGCACGTCGGTTTCGGAAGTCATCTTGTTATCTTCTCTTTTGATGAGTAATGTTCATGTTGTTTGGGTGTTAGTGTTTTGTGTTTTTCTGGTTGCGACTTAGTTTGATATTTGGCGGGATGGGAGGCGACATATTTAGCGAGAGACTTTCTCGAACAACTTCGTCACCGACCTCACCTTTTCTTTCAATCATCCAATCGAAAGGAAGAGGCTTTTTAGATGAAGACTCTCATCAGAATCGCCCTTCTCCTGGGGTCGCTTGGATTAACGTCAGGTGCAACATATGCAACACCACGTGGCATTGAATTTGCCCCGGTAGATGGTTGCACGTATGGATTACAGCAGGTATGAAGTAGAACTGAAAGCATCTTTTCGTGACATTTCCCTTTCTTTTCCTCACTTAACTTTCCTCTCTCTGAATTCAGGCGGAATGTCCCGCTCGAATGGAATGCTTCAGAGACGCAAACATGCCAAAAGGTGGGCGATGCGATTGTAACCCACTCTGGTTCAAGATTCCTGCGCCCTTACCATTCGACGACAGCGAATGGGACGATGGATTCACGACTAGTGATTGCAAGAACCACCACATGGCACGATTCATTGCTGGATTGTTTCATCTTTCAGCATTTTTAATGACTGCAGCATTTATTTACACAGATGTTGTTGTGTTGAAAGAACTGAAGAGATCAAAGGCTCTCAAATTCAACGCCACGGCTTACAGTCTCGTGTTTATGCTGATTTCAGCATCGAGCATAGTCTGCATTGACTTGATGTACATGCTGAACACTTGGGATGCGGATAAGAATGAGTTTTGGTACCATAACAGGAGGATTCTCTTTGTATACGTTTTGATGCCCTTTTACGTTATCATTGATTTCGAGATTGGTGTGACTTGGATCGATCTTTACGATAGAACAAACAAAATGAGCAAGAGCTCCTCTTACATCATCAAGGCACTCAGATGGATCTTGCGATCCATCGCCTTTATCCTTTCATTCGGGTTTCTTCTTATCGTTATGACCGGAGGAATGTAGAGTTTACTTGTCTCGGCTATCGCTCCCTCTGTGGTAAGAAGACTTCGAGAGGCTTCTCTTCTCTCTACAACATTTTCCCTACTTGCACACATAGCTCGTTCTCAAACAACCTCTTTCCTTTCTCTAACAAAAACACAGATTGGATTCTTCTTCGTGGCAATTGCTGGATATTTGATCACAAAGACCTTGTGCCCCAACAAGAAAGATACGGCGAATCCAAATTGGAAGGTAGCCTCAGCTATTAGTCGAGGTGTGAAGCACACAATGGGTGCAAAGCTCCTGGAGATTATCTCCTTGCTGGGAATGGGTGTAACCGGAAAGCACCCCGTTCTTGGCTACAGCTATGGCTTTTTCAACATCCTCTTTTTTTGGTTCTTCACTTTTAGGATGTGGGGGTGGCTTCATTACATCATCTACGGAACCAGGAAACATCTGAAGAAGTATGCCTCTGAGAACGCAAGCGCGTACTTCGGCTTCTCCACGATTGGTCTGAATAAGACAAGTACACGCTTGAGCAGCGCAGTTTCTTCCAGGATGAGCTCTCGATCATCAGCGGTTTCAACAACAGAATAGGGTTGAATGCCTAAACTTGTACAAAAGATCTAATTATTACTTTGGCTAGGTATTAACAGTCGGCTCATGTCGATGGATGATACTGACACGCAGGCGATTCGGAGTAATCTGACCAAGGCCCGAAAGGCGTGGAAAATGATATCTCGTCTCCTGCGTAGCGAGAACATGAAACCCAGGGTTTGCGGTATGCGGTATGTTTTTTAAGGCAGTCGTGCAGGCAGTGCTTTTGTATGGGAGTGAGACTTGGGTATTGACGGATTCGGCGTTGCGGTGTCTGGAAGGCTTCTATTATCGAGCTGCTTGCCGCATGGCACGCAAGAATCGACCTAAGAAGAACGAACGGACTGGAGAGTGGAGGTATCCGGATAAGAAGGAGTTATTTGAGGAGGTTGGGCTGTATACTTTGACGGAGTACATCGAAAAGCGGAGAAAGACTATTGGGGCATACATCAGGGACCGCTCGATTCTGGATCTTTGTAGGGATGGTGAGAGACAACGTGGTACCAGCAAACACCGATGGTGGTGGAGGCGGACCCGGAGAGGGAAGAGGATGCCTCTTCTATTGTATCTGGAGCCGCGTCTGAGGTGGAATCGCTGTTGTCTGTCGAGGATAGTGTATAAAGGGGTTGCTAGCTGGATCTTCAAGTGTGGGGTTTAGTATAGTCTTTTATTTCTATAACAGCAAGCGCCTAGGGGTTGCACGAGCACTGCCCGCGGACTTGTTAGTCCATTCGTTGGGAAAGACGTGTAATGTCCGAAGGCCAAGTTACACACAAGACAAGTACACGCTTGAGCAGCGCAGTGTCTTCCAGGATGAGCTCTCGATCATCAGCGGTTTCAACAACAGAATAGGGTTGAATGCCTAAACTTGTACAAAAGATCTAATTATTACTTTGGCTAGGTACTTATTAACATTAAGATGAATTTTAAAGACGTACGAACTTCTCTCCTCTCCAGCACATACATTTTTAGGGCACTGAATAAGACTTTAGCTTTGAGAAACTTTATGCGTGTATCTTGTTGAAAGCCTCGCCCTCCTTTTAGCTTTCAGACATCTCTTTTATCTATGGTTGTCGCATTGCCTTGTCTGATTAGCGTGTCCCAGATGTGGCTAGGATTCCTACTTTCCCACGTAGGATTCCCACCTCTGAATTCTACGTGGGAAAGTAGGAATCCTAGCCGTCAAAACTTGCTTCTGTGTCCCAGCACCAAATTTCCAACCCCAAATTCCCACTTTTCGAGGGCCTGCGCGATACTCCCCGTACAAAATAAAATAATGCGTGGGATTCTGAGGTGGGAAAGTGGAAAAGCAGAATCCTACGTCGACGTGGGATTCTGGGGTGGACGTAAGATTTTGATTTTCAGAATCAAAATTTGACGTGGGATTCTGGGATCTGGGATGGGAAAGTGGGAATTTGGCGTGGGAAAGTGGATCTGGGACACGCTAAAAGTATTGACGGCGCGCGCGGCGTGTTGGTAGGTGCTGATTGCTGATCATCCTGTTCGGACCGGCATTAAGGTGTGACATTCCAGTTTGCCGACGAGACGGTAACGGTACTCAGCTTTTTCAATAGGTAAAATTTTGGCGGGAACCATCGTCGCAGCATTCACCCTTGCCGTGAGCCATGACGTGAATCCTCGCGTGGATCACCTCTCAACATCATCAACCTCTAGCTAGGTAGGTACTGTTCCATTGATTTGAATTTGCAAGCACCCGCTAAACTTTTTTTCTTGTGGGAGTTTCGATTCCATTATTTTTTTATCACACACGTCAGTTCCTCCTCTGTGTGATAAACTAGCCGCCGTTTTTGTTTATGTGGGTAGCAAAAGTGCTAAGCGTCGCACAATTAAGCAACCTCCTCCAACTTGAAGTTTTTGAAGTCGAGTGTGGCTTCCGATAAAATCCAGTACTGTTTCATTTTATACTAGTTCCTTTGTACATACGGTACTCACTTGCCATCAACCATAAAAATGGACCCGACCATGATGAAAAATGGCTTCCTACGACCCTCAATAACACAGTAACTAGAAGGTTTTTGACCTTGCTTGCAGTGATAGTCTTCATCCCTTGGCCATTAGGATCTTATTGATACCTTACTTGCCACCACCAGCCTTATATTGAAAAAAAACTTGCAAGCTGAACTCAATAGTACAGTATCCCTATCAACAACTCACAACACACAACAACCCCGCCTCCAACGCCAAGTACATAGCATAGATGCTCATCGACCCTCGTCGAAAGTAGGTATTGTATCACTATTCTCCATTCTTTTAACGAAGAGTGGGCATTGTAATCAAAAGAATAGCAGCGTTATTCTTCTAACAAAGCTTGGTTAGAGGAGATAGGTTCAAAAATTCAGATTCGCGTTTCATCATCCATCGACGATCGACGATACCTTGCAGAGCACTGCCGCCCGCTGAGCCGAAGAAAGAATAAATAGTAGCAACCATGCCGACGAACTACTATAAACTGAATCTAGCGTCTCTTCCGGACAACTTATACAACAAGGAAACAGATTTCAAGGAATGGTTGGCATTGACAACGACTAGCAAGGGTAGCTTTCCTCCAGGTTCACTGAACAGAATTATGCGGTTGGATGCAGCGGTTGAAATGGAACGCACTATTGGACTCCCACTGTGGATGGTTGGAAATGTCCTTCCCTTCGCGCTGCCACTTCTCTTTCTGGCAACAATCTTCACGAGCACGGGACTTGTGTTACTCAAAGCGCTTCTCCTCTACGTCGGGATTTTATCATCTCTACAAAAATTTATCTTTGTCCCCATGTTTATGAAGCGGTATAAGAGAAAGCAGCTATCAAGTACTGATATTAGAGAAAATCAATACGTGCATACGGAGAGGAACAATCAGAAGTATAACTCGCTACAAATCATCTGGCCTGAGTCTGTCAACAGGCCCGCCTTGGATGATACGCCTGTTATTTTCACATCCGTACCGCATGGAGCAGCTCCTCTTGGAATCACGTGTTACCCAGTTTGGTCAAAATTATTCAACGACAAGCTATGCCATTGGACGTGTGCACCTGTCGTACTCAAATTGCCCCTAGTTTCGAGAGTAATGAAGCACATGGGATACATTCCTGCGAAAGCCAAACACATTGTCGATACGCTCACCAAAAAAGAAGAGAATGTTGGCGTTGTGCTAGATGGTATTGCAGGAATGTTTAAGAGTGACAGAGATACGGAAATTGCCAGTATAAAACAACGCAAGGGGATTATCAAGATTGCTCTTAGAGCAGGAGTGCCCATTGTTCCAACTTACGGCTTCGGTCACACCTCACTTTGGAAAATCGTTGTGGACCCATTTGGAATATTGGAATCATTAAGTTTGAAGCTTGATATCTCGCTGACACCATTCTTTGGTAGATGGGGTTGGTTTTTGGGACCAGCACAGCGTGTGCCTGTATGTGTTTGCCTCGGTGAGCCAATCAAATGTCCCAAAATCGACGAGCCAACGCAAGATGACATAGACAAGTACCATTCTCAGCTTCTGAAGAGTTACGCAGATTTATTCGAGAATCACAAAGCATCATACGGCTGGGCCAACAAGAAGTTGCTTTTCGTATAAAAATGTTAAATTATTGAATAACATGTTGAATCACAGGAGTAAGAGTATGTTATCTTCGTCCCTCCATTTTAATGCATGCAATACTTGGGAGTAAGAGTCGTGCTTTGTCCCCCTAGATATTGGTATGATTCTACTTACTTACGTAGATGGCTAGCTAGAAGTAGCTGGATTCATACTCCTTCCAGCTCAGAGCTTGCTGTCATTATTTTTGTAGGAGTAGGAGTATTATGATGTATCAAGTGCACATCACCCATAGTATGGTACGGAAGCCTCTGTAGATAATTAAGATTGAAGAGACACCTTAACTGATGGTAACAATAAGAAGAGTAATCTTGCTCATTGTGGCGATTGCTTCAGCAATTCGGACTCATGGATTTTCTACAACTACCTTGCAGCGTGGGCCTTTGATTCGATACAAATCTCAATCTCATCATTCGGTCAGATTTTTGTCAGAGCATGACGATGTTGACAGCTTGAACTCGCCCCCACTAGAGCGGATTGTCACCAAAATTACTAGTGATCCAAAAAGATCAATCAATTTTTCGTTACTAATGACTTTATGCGGAGCGCTACTGGGCCCATTCCTAGACTCGTATCATTCTCTGTTCGGCGTGTTGACCTACAATACTCCGCTCGTCTTTCCGATCTTGGGCAGCATAGGAACGGGTCCAGATTTGCTGACATGCGTCACAAGTTTGTGGGTACCTCCTCTGTTTGGACTGGCTGGTTTTCTCATAGGTTGGCTGTATATATTGTGCGACACAGTAACTTCTGATGCAACGCAAAGTCAGCTCCATCCTTCAATACCAAAAGTGCTGGTAGGAGTATCCTACTTCACTTTCCAATACTGGCTTTCAGGTATTTTGTTTTCCCATGGGATGGATAGATCGTCAATATTAGCAACCATGAGTGTGCTGGCAGCCGGGGGATTTTACCTCTTAGATGGAACAATATCTGGCTTGTTCACAAGTGCTGCAACTGCCATTGGTGGTCCTTTAGTTGAAGTTGGTTTGATTTCTTCACTACCAGACTCATGGGCTTACCATTACAATGATGCTGGTGAAACTGGCTTCTTTCCCTTGTGGATAATTCCAGTGTACTTCTTGGGAGGGCCTGCAAATGGGAATCTGGCAAGAGGGTTTTGGGATGCTTTAAGTAAACAGTCAGGTGACGTTGAAACTGAGATCAAGCAAGTCCCTTGCTCTAGTTGCAATGGAACAAGAGCAGTCAAATGTCCCAACTGCGATGGTGGTACGTATATCACATATGGAGAACGGGTCGTCTGTAAAGCGTGTAGAGGGAAGGGCCGAGTAATTTGCAGAGAATGTTTCTCTCAGTACGATGACGATCCATCAGACATAGAAAATATTCGCAGGATAATGGATAAGATTCCGGATTAAACTTTTAATGGAAATAAAGCATTTGTGTCCTACACATTTCATCATAGTTGTCTCATGCCTTCTTTCCGAACTTGGCCGTCTTCAATACATCGTTTACACTTTGATCCCAATATTCTCTGTAGCTCGTGATTAGTCCAGTCTTCTCGTCTCTCGTCAATACTACGTGAAAAAACATTGGACTCGATTAGGGGTATGTGAAGCAAGAAAATGATGCAGTAAAAATTGCTACTTACCAACTTTGCCAGTCAGACTACACACAGGTTTAAATGGTATATTGAACATAAGATCTTCGTCAAATCGAAAGGCCACTTCACTTGCAGAGACATCTACATCACCTACGAGCGATACTCGTGAACCAGATGCGATGAAGAGCGCTTTAGTCCCCTTTACCCATTTATCCATTGTATAGACGTCAATCTCATCCGTGAATGTAGCTGATTCATCATAGATAGAACGTGTAATATCCGCTGATACAAGAAACGACTTGTCGACAATATCAGATAGAACTATTTTCTTCAGCTCCTCATCGGAAAGATTGAGCTGTTTGTCAGTTTGGACTGAAGATGTATCTGCTGAAGAACGCAGAGGAAGAAGAGATGAAGCAGCTGTCACAGATAGAAAGGATCGTCGAGAATTCGGAAGGAGTGATGATGATTCATCATCCACAGCATTCTGCTGCGGGATTACATCGTTTTGTGAGTCACCCGTTTCACTCTTGCGTTTACCCCAATGGAAGAGTGATGCAGTCGTAATAGAGTTCCTTCGAACTTTGGCTGCAGGCGGTGCAAATGAATCCACCTCAGATGGATGCAGATGGACCGCGGCAATTACTGCGGCGCAGGAGGCCAACACCAAATTATTCCTCATCTTTTATTAGGAGTACTGGGCTAAGAATGCTATGGTATGTTTGTGGTGATTTGAGGCTTCTTCATGTTCATGTTCGTTCTTCGTTCAAGATGCAATGCTGACGGAGTTGCTACCGGAAGTCTCCCGCCACTTTCTATCTTGGCGATGGCCTTTCTCTACAATAGGAGAAGGTGTGCCGTATGGCACAGGCACAGATCTGTATCTGATCGATCCAGCCACCTTTTGAATATAACACATAAAATATGCTGTCTCCTACTCCTCAGTCTCACTCTTGTCAATAATATTTATCTTATCATTGTTTGAACACCTTCACTTAACTTAAACATGAGCTAAACTAAACAGTTTCTTCTCGGGTGTCTTTACTGATCGAAGTAAATGATTACCATCACTGAATTTCTGATACATAATTATATGGCCAGAGCATGCTTCTTGATCTCGGCCAAAATAACTGATGTGCTCACCAAATCTTTGCAAAAGCTCGGTGGTTTCCCCCTCCAAACCTTTCTGATCACATCTTGAAATCTTGTGTAATATAAGAGCAACTGAGTCAGAACTTGCTTCAATATTTCCATTCCGTTTCGAAAGTTGGAAAAATATGATAGCACGTTCCTGTTGATTTGTTCAATTCCTGATTTCCAATTCGATGCGAACTCACGGACAAGGCTTTCCACAACATCTGGGTTGACTACGTCGGCGGGTGCAGCTACACCTCGAGCACTCCTTGGGGCAGAAATTCTAGACATATGAGCTTCTGTCTGTTGAACGAAGGCAATCATCTTTGAAAATGTCTGAAGGAGCTCCTCTTCTACGAAGAGCTCGCGCTGTTGGACGAGTAGCTCCGAGAATCGATTGAGTTCCTTCCCTGTTACACGACGCTCCTTGAAAATGGTGATTATCTGGTCCAGGTTGTTAATCATGAATACATTCCGTTTGATGTTTGTTGCGTGTACGTCTGCTAGTCTCTTCAGAAGTAGGACCATTTCTTCCAGCATGACATCTAAATCGTTCATGAGCATATCACCAGCGCTTCCACGATGCGATGAGCTATCATTCTGATTGCCACTTGGAGTAGCAAGACCTTCTACATTGCTTTCTCCTGGATGCTTGCGACCACGGTTCAAGATCAATAAAATTGAGCAAGTGAACTCAGCGTACCGGCGGCTTACGAGGTGAGGATGGATATCTCCGCCTCCCACCTTCTTAGCATTTGCTCCTCGAATGCTACGCAGGTGTGCATTCATCACCATTTTCAGACGAGGCCAAAGTAAATTTGCAATTCTATCGAGAAAGGGCTCCATAACTTTGTCAATGTGCCTCGCTTTCACGGTACGTTTGAACGAGTGGGTCAATTTTATCATGAGGAGGATAGCAATAGCATCATGACAATTGAAAAGATAGTTCTCCAGCTGTTCCAGCACCAATGAGAGAGCTTTACCAAAAATAGCTTCCCAGCAATCGTTTTGACCATATTCCTTGAAAAATTGACGTGCAAATATATACTCATTGGTGGCTGCATCAATGAGGTGAGAAATAATTGATCTGAAGATCATTTCGTAGGAATACTTCTCTCCATTCATGGAGGCCAAATGCGCATTAATAGGGGGGAGAGATGACACGGCAGCATTTTCATACCCTCCTGATTCCGCAGATATTGTGCCGTCTAAAACCTTCGCTCGGTCACCCAGAACAAATGCGTCCCCTCTCTTTCGCATATTCACCTTGGTTGAGAACGCATCACGCAATGCTCCCTCCTCTACTGCTATTAGGTCAACCCGAGTTGCCAATCGCATATCCAATGTAAGAAGTTGTTTGTGATATGTTCGGAATAGAGTATGCAATGTCTTGGACATAGTTTCAACATACACATCCCTTATCTCTATGTGAATAGTTGGTGATGACACAAGCAGGAAATCTACGAGGTATTCATATTTGAGTAGGGCGTGTGTCTGGATCATTCTGATATGCGTTTTAGGCCTTCGTAGTTGTTTCATCACATTCAAAAAGTAAGACCGTGTGCGTTCCACTGCTTTTAGCCTCAATTTGGATATATGTTCGATCATTTCCTTCCCCGCGGCTGTTTGTGACGGAGGGATACCAGAACTCAAAACAAAACCGGGGTCAGAAGATGCTGGATCATCTATGGCTTGTTCTGTAAGCTGCACATAGGCAAATTTTTCTTCAAGGTCTTTCACGCACTCCAAAAACAGCTCGTCCACATCCCCACGGCAAATGCATTCTGCCAAATTAGGTGGGACAACGATTCTCTCCAAAAATAGCCGTAGGCCTTCTTCAGCATCACGACGGTTATCAACCTGAACCGCAAGGCTCCGACTTTGGTCTTGGAGTTGGCGGATATCGCCACTCAATCCTGATAAATCTGCTTGAAATCCGAGTAGCATTTCTTGCAGGCCAGCCAAAATGGAATCACAAACATCCATCTCTTCGCGCAAGATGCGAATGTCAGGAGCCGCTTGGCGATGCAAAGAAATGCATTCTCGCTCCAGCGTTGCCAATTCCGAATTAATAGTCGAAGAGTATGATGCCAAGTCTAGGGAGCCATCCGCCAAAGCGCTGCGGAGGGATGGGTCGGAAAGAAAAACAGCTAGATCAGCCGAAAGTGTTTCAGCTGCTTGCTCACCAGATTCTTTGGCTGTTTTAAGAACAGGTAGCGAAGTGCGTTTAGGAACATTCCCCCCTGTCAATATTGTGGTAGTGGGCGACATTATGCTTTTATTATTGCTTAGTAAGACAAACAACCTCTTTACTCCTTGGTGATGATGTATCGTACACAACAGCCGACATTACTTAGCATGGTCACGGACAACAAAAAATGAAAAATGAGATCTATGAAGCGTGGCAGACTAACTAACGCTACAACGTGTGTCCCACCTCTAGAGAGTGGTCCCACCTCGCCTCTAGAGAGAGTCACACCTCCGAAAGAAAATGGCATTGCTTCACTGTATGTACCTACATGATCTTAGAGGGCAGTAATAATATGCTTCAATACTTCGTGGCTGGTCACAACCACAATTGAGCATGAATAAAGCCTCAAAGCCGGTAAGAGAGGACAAATATAAGTATGAGCTGGACATTACCATTACCACCACAAACCACCGCAACGTATCAATCGTCGTCACTCTGTGCATGTGCCACTTCTAGTGGCCCAATATATTCGGTAGCGATACTATACAAGCACATTAGCACTGCTCAGAAGAATTGCTTACGTAGAAGCAATGCTACAGCCACGTAGCCGGTGAGAGAGGTCCAATTTAAACTTGCCGGCAGCACCATGTCCTACGAAATCATACCTATCGTCGTCACGGCACGAGCCGCTTCTAGTGGCCCATTATAGTCGGCGGCGATACCATACAAGCTCATTAGCACTGCTCAGACGTTTGGCGTGCGTAGAAGCGATGATACAGTCTCGGAGCTGATCTGAGAGGTCCAGTGTGGGCATGGCTGCCAGCAGCACCACAAACAGCCAAATCGTACCTATCGTCGTCACTATGCGCATGAGCCGCTTCTAGTGGCCCATTATAGTCGGCGGTGATACCATACTAGCACATTAGCACTGCTCAGACGTTTGGCGTGCACGTAGAAGCGATGCTGCAGTCTCGGAGCTGATCTGAGAGGTCCAGGGTGAGCTTGCGGCAGCACATTATACCAAATCGTATCTATCTTCGTCAGTACTAGCATGAGCCGCTTCTAGTGGCCCATTATAGTCGGCGGCGATACCATACAAGCTCATTAGCACTGCTCAGACGTTTGGCGTGCGTAGAAGCGATGCTACAGTCTCGTACCTGATCTGAGAGGTCCAGTGTGGGCTTGGGCTTGCCAGCAGCATGACATCCTACCAAATCGTACCTATCGTCGTCACTACGGGCATGAGCCGCTTCTAGTGGCCCATTAAAGTCGGCGGCGATACCATACAAGCACATTAGCACTGCTCAAACGTTTGGCGTGCGTAGAAGCGATGCTACAGTCTCGTACCTGATCTGAGAGGTCCAGTGTGAGCTTGCCGGCAGCACCACAAACCGCCAAATCGTATCTATCTTCGTCACTATGCGCATCAGCCGCTTCTAGTGGCCCGTTATAGTCGGCGGTGATACCATACAAGCACATTAGCACTGCTCAGACGTTTGGCGTGCGTAGAAGCGATGCTACAGTCTCGGAGCTGATCTGAGAGGTCCAGGGTGGGCTGGCCAGCAGCGTCACATTATACCAAATCGTACCTACCGTCGTCACTACGATGAGCCGCATCTAGTGGCCCATTAATAGTCGGCGGTGATACCATACAAGCACATTAGCACTGCTCAGACGTTTGGCGTGCGTAGAAGCGATGCTACAGTCTCGTACCTGATCTGAGAGGTCCAGTGTGAGCTTGCCAGCAGCATGACATCCTACCAAAACGCAAATCGTACCTATCGTCGTCACGGCACGAGCCGCTTCTAGTGGCCCATTTTAGTCGGCGGCGATACCATACAAGCACATTAGCACTGCTCAGACGTTTGGCGTGCGTAGAAGCTATGCTACAGTCTCGTACCTGATCTGAGAGGTCCAGTGTGGGCAAGCCAGCAGCACCACAAGCCACCAAATCGTACCTATCGTCGTCACTATGCGCATCAGCCGCTTCTAGTGGCCCATTATAGTCGGCGGTGATACCATACTAGCACATTAGCACTGCTCAGACGTTTGGCGCACGTAGAAGCTATGCTACAGTCTCGGAGCTGATCTGAGAGGTCCAGGGTGGGCTGGCCAGCAGCACCACAAACCGCCAAATCGTACCTATCGTCGTCACTATGCGCATCAGCCGCTTCTAGTGGCCATTTATAGTCGGCGGCGATACCATACTAGCACATTAGCACTGCTCAGACGTTTGGCGCACGTAGAAGCGATGCTGCAGTCTCGGAGCTGATCTGAGAGGTCCAGTGTGGGCTGGCGTCACATTATACCAAATCGTACCTATCTTCGTCAGTACTAGCATGAGCCGCTTCTAGTGGCCCATTATAGTCGGCGGCGATACCATACAAGCTCATTAGCACTGCTCAGACGTTTGGCGTGCGTAGAAGCGATGCTACAGTCTCGTAGCTGATCTGAGAGGTCCAGTGTGGGCTTGGGCTTGCCAGCATCACCACATCCAACCAAATCGTACCTATCGTCGTCACTATGCGCATCAGCCGCTTCTAGTGGCCCATTATAGTCGGCGGCGATACCATACAAGCTCATTAGCACTGTTCAGACGTTTGGCATGCGTAGAAGCGATGCTACAGTCTCGTACCTGATCTGAGAGGTCCAGTGTGAGCTTGCCGGCAGCACCACAAACCGCCAAATCGTATCTATCTTCGTCAGTACCAGCATGAGCCGCTTCTAGTGGCCCGTTATAGTCGGCGGTGATACCATACTAGCACATTAGCACTGCTCAGACGTTTGGCGTGCGTAGAAGCGATGCTACAGTCTCGTAGCTGATCTGAGAGGTCCAGTGTGAGCTTGCCAGCAGCATGACATCCTACTAAAACGCAAATCGTACCTATCGTCGTCACGGCACGAGCCGCATCTAGTGGCCCATTAATAGTCGGCGGCGATACCATTGAAGCTCATTAGCACTGCTCAGACGTTTGGCGTGCGTAGAAGCAATGCTACAGTCTCGTACCTGATCTGAGAGGTCCAGTGTGGGCAAGCCAGCAGCACCACAAACAGCCAAATCGTATCTTTCTTCGTCACTATGCGCATCAGCCGCTTCTAGTGGCCCATTATAGTCGGCGGTGATACCATACAAGCACATTAGCACTGCTCAGACGTTTGGCGTGCGTAGAAGCTATGCTACAGTCTCGGAGCTGATCTGAGAGGTCCAGGGTGGGCTGGCCAGCAGCACCACAAACCGCCAAATCGTACCTATCGTCGTCACTATGCGCATCAGCCGCTTTAGTGGCCCGTTATAGTCGGCGGTGATACCATACAAGCACATTAGCACTGCTCAGACGTTTGGCGCACGTAGAAGCGATGCTGCAGTCTCGTACCTGATCTGAGAGGTCCAGTGGGCTGGCCAGCAGCGTCACATTATACCAAATCGTACCTATCTTCGTCAGTACTAGCATGAGCCGCTTCTAGTGGCCAATTATAGTCGGCGGCGATACCATACTAGCACATTAGCACTGCTCAGACGTTTGGCGTGCGTAGAAGCGATGCTGCAGTCTCGGAGCTCATCTGAGGTCCAGTGTGGGCAAGCCAGCAGCACCACATCCCACCAAATCGTACCTATCGTCGTCACTACGGGCATGAGCCGCTTCTAGTGGCCCGTTATAGTCGGCGGTGATACCATACTAGCACATTAGCACTGCTCAGACGTTTGGCGTGCGTAGAAGCTATGCTGCAGTCTCGTACCTGATCTGAGAGGTCCAGTGTGGGCTGGCCAGCAGCATGACATTCTACCAAATCGTATCCATCGTCGTCAATACGTGCATGAGCGGCTTCTAGTGGCTCAATATAGCTCGTGGCGATAGTAGAGAAGCACATTGGCACTGCTCAGATGGATAGCTTACGTAGAAGCAATGCTACAGTCTCGTACCTGATCTGAGAGGTCCAGTGTGAGCTTGCCGGCAGTGCTTCATTCTTCCAAATCGTATCCATCGTCGTCATCACGGGCATGAGCCGCTTCTAGTGGGCCATTATAGTCGGCGGCGATACCATACAAGCTCATTAGCACTGCTCAGACGTTTGGCGTGCGTAGAAGCGATGCTACAGTCTCGCAGCTGATCTGAGAGGTCCAGTGTGGGCTGGCCAGCAGCATGACATCCTACCAAATCGTACCTATCGTCGTCAATACATCAGCCGCTTCTAGTGGCCCATTATAGTCGGCGGCGATACCATACAAGCTCATTAGCACTGCTCAGACGTTTGGCGTGCGTAGAAGCGATGCTACAGTCGTAGCTGATCTGAGAGGTCCAGTGTGGGCTGGCCAGCAGCATGACATCCTACCAAATCGTATCTATCGTCGTCAGTACGGGCATGAGCTGTGTCTAGTGGTTCATTTCATGTTGTCGCAATTGCAAGGAAGTTTTTTTTTAGCTTTTTTCTCGTACTTCATACGTTGAATCGAGCGCTGCTGACATCCTACCAAAACGCAAATCGTACCTATCGTCGTCACGGCACGAGCCGCTTCTAGTGGCCCATTTTAGTCGGCGGCGATACCATACAAGCACATTAGCACTGCTCAGACGTTTGGCGTGCGTAGAAGCTATGCTACAGTCTCGTACCTGATCTGAGAGGTCCAGTGTGGGCAAGCCAGCAGCACCACAAGCCACCAAATCGTACCTATCGTCGTCACTATGCGCATCAGCCGCTTCTAGTGGCCCATTATAGTCGGCGGTGATACCATACTAGCACATTAGCACTGCTCAGACGTTTGGCGCACGTAGAAGCTATGCTACAGTCTCGGAGCTGATCTGAGAGGTCCAGGGTGGGCTGGCCAGCAGCACCACAAACCGCCAAATCGTACCTATCGTCGTCACTATGCGCATCAGCCGCTTCTAGTGGCCATTTATAGTCGGCGGCGATACCATACTAGCACATTAGCACTGCTCAGACGTTTGGCGCACGTAGAAGCGATGCTGCAGTCTCGGAGCTGATCTGAGAGGTCCAGTGTGGGCTGGCGTCACATTATACCAAATCGTACCTATCTTCGTCAGTACTAGCATGAGCCGCTTCTAGTGGCCCATTATAGTCGGCGGCGATACCATACAAGCTCATTAGCACTGCTCAGACGTTTGGCGTGCGTAGAAGCGATGCTACAGTCTCGTAGCTGATCTGAGAGGTCCAGTGTGGGCTTGGGCTTGCCAGCATCACCACATCCAACCAAATCGTACCTATCGTCGTCACTATGCGCATCAGCCGCTTCTAGTGGCCCATTATAGTCGGCGGCGATACCATACAAGCTCATTAGCACTGTTCAGACGTTTGGCATGCGTAGAAGCGATGCTACAGTCTCGTACCTGATCTGAGAGGTCCAGTGTGAGCTTGCCGGCAGCACCACAAACCGCCAAATCGTATCTATCTTCGTCAGTACCAGCATGAGCCGCTTCTAGTGGCCCGTTATAGTCGGCGGTGATACCATACTAGCACATTAGCACTGCTCAGACGTTTGGCGTGCGTAGAAGCGATGCTACAGTCTCGTAGCTGATCTGAGAGGTCCAGTGTGAGCTTGCCAGCAGCATGACATCCTACTAAAACGCAAATCGTACCTATCGTCGTCACGGCACGAGCCGCATCTAGTGGCCCATTAATAGTCGGCGGCGATACCATTGAAGCTCATTAGCACTGCTCAGACGTTTGGCGTGCGTAGAAGCAATGCTACAGTCTCGTACCTGATCTGAGAGGTCCAGTGTGGGCAAGCCAGCAGCACCACAAACAGCCAAATCGTATCTTTCTTCGTCACTATGCGCATCAGCCGCTTCTAGTGGCCCATTATAGTCGGCGGTGATACCATACAAGCACATTAGCACTGCTCAGACGTTTGGCGTGCGTAGAAGCTATGCTACAGTCTCGGAGCTGATCTGAGAGGTCCAGGGTGGGCTGGCCAGCAGCACCACAAACCGCCAAATCGTACCTATCGTCGTCACTATGCGCATCAGCCGCTTTTAGTGGCCCGTTATAGTCGGCGGTGATACCATACAAGCACATTAGCACTGCTCAGACGTTTGGCGCACGTAGAAGCGATGCTGCAGTCTCGTACCTGATCTGAGAGGTCCAGTGGGCTGGCCAGCAGCGTCACATTATACCAAATCGTACCTATCTTCGTCAGTACTAGCATGAGCCGCTTCTAGTGGCCCATTATAGTCGGCGGCGATACCATACTAGCACATTAGCACTGCTCAGACGTTTGGCGTGCGTAGAAGCGATGCTGCAGTCTCGGAGCTCATCTGAGGTCCAGTGTGGGCAAGCCAGCAGCACCACATCCCACCAAATCGTACCTATCGTCGTCACTACGGGCATGAGCCGCTTCTAGTGGCCCGTTATAGTCGGCGGTGATACCATACTAGCACATTAGCACTGCTCAGACGTTTGGCGTGCGTAGAAGCTATGCTGCAGTCTCGTACCTGATCTGAGAGGTCCAGTGTGGGCTGGCCAGCAGCATGACATTCTACCAAATCGTATCCATCGTCGTCAATACGTGCATGAGCGGCTTCTAGTGGCTCAATATAGCTCGTGGCGATAGTAGAGAAGCACATTGGCACTGCTCAGATGGATAGCTTACGTAGAAGCAATGCTACAGTCTCGTACCTGATCTGAGAGGTCCAGTGTGAGCTTGCCGGCAGTGCTTCATTCTTCCAAATCGTATCCATCGTCGTCATCACGGGCATGAGCCGCTTCTAGTGGGCCATTATAGTCGGCGGCGATACCATACAAGCTCATTAGCACTGCTCAGACGTTTGGCGTGCGTAGAAGCGATGCTACAGTCTCGCAGCTGATCTGAGAGGTCCAGTGTGGGCTGGCCAGCAGCATGACATCCTACCAAATCGTACCTATCGTCGTCAATACATCAGCCGCTTCTAGTGGCCCATTATAGTCGGCGGCGATACCATACAAGCTCATTAGCACTGCTCAGACGTTTGGCGTGCGTAGAAGCGATGCTACAGTCGTAGCTGATCTGAGAGGTCCAGTGTGGGCTGGCCAGCAGCATGACATCCTACCAAATCGTATCTATCGTCGTCAGTACGGGCATGAGCTGTGTCTAGTGGTTCATTTCATGTTGTCGCAATTGCAAGGAAGTTTTTTTTTAGCTTTTTTCTCGTACTTCATACGTTGAATCGAGCGCTGCTCAGAAGGATTGCTTACGTAGAAGCGATGATACAGTGTCGTAGTTGGTGAAAGAGGCCCAATTTGAGCTGACCAGCATCACCTCATCTAACTGTTTCGTTTCCTTAGCTCATCAGCTCCATCCGTGTCTTCTGCAACGTATCACTTGTCGTCTTTTTGTGCATTACCCGCTTCTAGTTGTCCCATTTATTCTCCATCAACATGTGACAATCGCAAATGAATCAAAGAAATCCTTTTGAACTTCACAGCACTCAAATTTTAAGCATACTTTTATTTTTATGTTATTTCCATATTGAGTAGTGTATGTAGATAGCAACAACTTCTTATGCATTTACTGTTGACACCCCAGTTGAATTTTGAGTAAGTACTTTTCGAGTTGAAAAGTGTTTCGTAAAAATGAGAATCTACTGGCGGGAACTAAATCGTACCTCGCCGCGGTACGATTTATCAAATTTTACGCACAAAACACTAATAACATGAAAAGAGTCATAAATTCGGCCATGCTACTCGACGAAAATACATAGAGCGGTCTAAAAATAGAATCCCAAACAGTATATATACATGATATGATGCAGAAGAGACTATAGTTCGTCGAGATGGAGCACCTATCGACAAATTTGGGACCAATAACTGCTATTTCGATCTAGAATGACGCATGTCTACGGCATATCTGCATGCCTGTGCTGCTGCTGCTATGCGAGTATACTACCTACAACGTTGACCAGTGGTTCTATCGAAAGCTACTTGTCTATACTATCATATTATGGTCGATTATTTGGGATAGGCGTTGACATGGAGGCTCAGAACCATGATATTAGGGTGTAGAATGCGTCGTTTTTGTGTTTTGTTAGTGATTTGTGTGGACATGTCTCCGTGGTACGATTTATTTCCGGTACGATTTAGTTCCCGCCAGTAGCAGGCAACCGGGCAGTGCAAGAAACTCAACTAGCTTTAAGTAATATGAAGATCAGATTGGATTTTAGTTTCGTCGGAATGAGTAAGAAGAACAAGACACAACTCTGAAAGAAGCCTACAGATTTTGAGTGAGGAGGAGAGCCAGCTAAATATGAGTAGGAGAGCCAACTAAACAATATGAGTAGGAGACATTCCAGAAAGCTCTTTTTAGGTCATAGCGCTGCTTCTTTTGGTTATCTATTAATCATGAGCCGCTTGTAGTGGTATATTAAACTTAGTGGTGATAGTAGGAAAGCCCATTAGTGCCCAGCTGTGTAGCTTACAGGTAGCTTACGTAGAAGCGATACGATAACCATTGTAGCTGACCGAAAGGTCCAATTTGAACCGACCAGCTGACCAGCACCACCTCATTCTACCCCAACGTATCTATCGTCTTAATGTGCGCATGAGCCGCTTCTAGTGGACCATTAGAGTTGGTGGTGATAGTACAGAAGCAGTATGACTGCTCAGCTGGGTAGACTGTTCAATTTTCATTTGATATTGTTGTTGTTACTATATATGTAACAGAAATTTTAAAGTACGTCTGGTGGGCCCTCTTTGACAACAATTGTTGTCTATATATATGAACGCTTAGTTTTCAATGTTATGTCTCATAGCAACGACTTCTTTTTCTTCTTCTTCTTCGGTTTTGCTGCAGGAGCAACATCAATATTTTCAAACTTCAATTCAACCTTTTCTTCAACCATATCGTCAACATCAACAAAGTTGCTTTTTGAAAAGGCATTGTTCTCTTTTCGTTGTTGTTGCTCTTCTTCTCTGGCCTTAGCTGCAGCTTCAGCTAGAGCCTGCTGTTCCTGATATCTCTTCTCTTCTGCGATTCTCTCTTCCTCCTCTTTCCATAGATCTGGTTCAGGGTCTTTTGCAATGGGTCTCCCTGAGCCAATGACTGAGCTGTGGACCAAACCAAACTTGGAGCCACAGTCAATTAAGATAGGTGGGACAGGACGTTTCTCATCGTTATCCCAAGCTACCATCATAACACCATCGTGGCACTTTCCACGCTCTGCACGAAGCTGGTCTGAATGTTTCTTCAACAAATGCTTCTGCAAGAAAGCTTTATCCTTGAACAATTTGCGGCAAAAATGAAACGAGCATCGAGCACGACCGTCTTCGTCCATGATTTCATGATTCTGCATCCATTGTTCGCGAATGTTTTGCTCAGATGTTTCAATGTCCTTCGCAGCCATATCAGTTTCTTCGTCTACCACACACCCTGGGCCACGCGCCTCCATAATCTTCGCATCCTCAAGAGCCTTCGCAATGCTATCATTGAGCCTTGTTACTAACATATCCCTTCCAGCGGCGGCATCTCCTTTCTCTGCTTCAACATCTCCCCCTTCTTCGTCCATCGCGGCGACAGCACCGCTCTCATCGGCTGTTTTACGGAGGATTTCATCAGCATTTCTCAGTCGAAGATGAATAGTACCGGAAGAATGGGAGTCAGAAAGAACATCGCCCACATCAGTCGCTGATGTGCAACCATTGTAAAACGAGAAGAGATGAACTCTACGAAGATAGGCAATCGCTATGTCAAGAATATCCTCGTCATCAGCTGATGCCAATTCATTACCAGGATACAAAAGTAGCATAAGATCAGATAGCCGATTTCCGGCTTCGATACCACGAGCTTCATCCAGTGTTCCAGAAATTGTTTTGGCATCTTCCTTATCCCCCGAAATTCTTTCTCTACTCGAAACTGCAGCAGACAATACTGATACCGGTTGAGATGACGAGATAAGTGACGTCGAAACAAATACCTTGCACCGCTTCGAGGGGAGTTTTGAGTCATCCTCCTTCTTCTTCTTTGGTGGAGCTCCCCCCTTCCCATCCGCGTCCAACTCGCGTCTACCATAGATATCAGTGCAATCCACTTCCAAATCAAGAAAGCGAGGCCGACGATCCTTGTGCCGGTGCCGACTTGCATCCTCGTTTGCTTTTTGAAGATTGTCCAGCATATCCTCTTTGGCAGCCGTCGAGGGGAATACAGCATACGCATCACGATGGTAGGGAATATGAGAAGACGAGCGTGACGAAGATACAGTCGGAACAAAGACGGAACTACTCCACACGGCAGACGGGGGTTTGATCTTGCAATAAGACGTCAAACTTGTCAAAAGTTGATCATCCGACACCTGAGATGGCACATCCATGATCTTGACACATGCATCCGATTTCACAAATGAGTGCAAATGACCCTTCGCATGATGTTCAATCTTATTGCGATCCTCCTCTGGCAAAACGAGGTGTTGGTTCGAAGCAGGACCATCCATATCATAATTATTATAGTCCCGTCTGTAACTCATTGCAGAGGTAGGTTTGTTCCCAACCCCCAACCGACAGCTACCAACAAAGTTACATCTTGGAGGTCCCAAATAATCTGGACAATCTGGATCCTTCTTCGGGATAACCCCTGCCTGCATATCTTCCAATGATTGCAATATCTCCTTTTTCAATTCAGCTGCCTCTTCATTGGCACGAGTTCGTTCCTTTTTCGCCTGACAGTACGTTTCGAGTGGTGATAGACGCCTTCGAAACCATGGTTCATCAATATGTGAATTGAAGAATTGTCGGACGTATTCTAGGCAGTACTTGGAATTATATTCCTCGTAAGCTTCGGCCTCGGCCTCTTCGCTTTCAAAGATGGGGGGAGGCTGTGGTGCTGTTTCTTGTGTTGAGGGTGCGCCTCCTTCTGTATTATCCTCCGTATTGTCTCCCTGTGCAGCGGCGCCATTGCCCTCAGCAGTTGAATTGATTTCCTTCGATGGGTCATCATCTTTCGCAGCATCATCACCATTATCATCATTTGACATGTCAACATCCATCTTCTCCTTATCCTCATCATTAGCCGTCTCATCAGCTGCAATGTCCTTCTTCGCCTGCTCCTCCAACTCCTTCTTCCAAATAAACTGACAAAGCAGGGGCTGTTCGACATATCTTAGGGAGGGATCTTCCCTGTTTTCACGATGAAATCCTCCCCCCCGCCCAGAAGAAGAAGAAGAATGCTTATTATTATGGTAATGATGTCCATCTTCGTCATGTCCATAGCTTCGACTGCGATGTCTCCTCCCCCCACCACCGCCTCGCCTGTTGTAATCATTATAGTGTCCTCTCGAGTGATGATGATGTCTAGAAGAGGAGCGATGATGGTGGTGACTATCGTCATGATCTCCCACCGAATGACTCCTACTGCGCTTTCGGCCACGTCGATGATGATGATGATCCTCCCCCCCACCACCAGAAGAAGTGGATCGACCCCTTCGTCGACTGCTGTCAAAGTTGCCATCGCCATTGGGTGGTGTCATTGCGCCTGACGACCCGCCGGTGGCTGCACCGCCTTCGCCCATCTCATGGTCATTGTTGCGATCGGCGAATGCAGACGATGATCCTGGGACCTCGCGGCCAAATTCATCTATCGGCATGATAATAGTACTTATATGATTGCAGTGCTAGTTAGTTGGTCAAGCTCAAGCTCATCTATCCGTCTACTACCACGTACGCGTGCGGAAGATCTTCATGATCCGGACCTACTTATTTTGACCTGTCCAATTTTGAGAGGATTTCAGAAGGACGGACAGAACGCAGCCAGTGAAACAAAACATTCTTTCAAAATTTGCCAGCAGATGAAGAGCTCAATGGTACTTTTGCAAGCAAGTCTACTGATCTGAAACAAAAGAAGCAGTGAAGCAACTCTACTATTCAACAACATGACAATCGTAGCATCACAAGACACACGCAACTCCAACTGGGCAGACAGCTCATTCGGGCGCAAAATGCTCGAAAAGATGGGATGGAAGGGCGATGGAGTCGGGCTCGGCAAAAATCAACAGGGTACTTCCACACATTTACGTGCTGTCAAACGAGCCGAATCACTGGGGATTGGGGCTCAAACGGATTCCTTTGGGGATAGTGGATGGCAGCAGACGAATGCGGCTTTTCATGGAGTATTGGCCAATTTGAAGAAGGAGCACAGCAATAACAACAGTAGTGATGATGCTGACGACAGTAAGGAAGCACGGAAGAAACGAAAGAAGGAAGAGAAAAAACGCAAAAAGAAGGAGGAAAAACGACGAGCCAAGGCTGCTGCCGCTGCTGCCGATGGCAGTACAAGTAATAATGATGGTGTCACTGGAATCAGGCTTGCACAAAACAAAGTGCAAGCAGGGCACGCTCGAAAGATGAGAGAAGCAAAAGATATTAAAAACAAGAGTGCTGCGGACATGGCGGCCATCTTTGGTGTCAAGGCGGACTTTTACAAGCAACCAAAAGAGTGGGTGACAACAACAACAACATCATCATCTTCGGCAGAAGTTACAGATGCATCCACTGAAGTGAAAGAACAGAAAAAGGCAAAGAAGAGTAGTAAAGAGAAGAAGAAGAGAAAACACTCATCTGACGATGAAGGGACAAAAGAAAAGAGGAAGAAATCGAAAAAATAAAGTAATTTTAGGCTATCAAATATTGTAACAATACCATCATATCCCTAATTCCTACAAGTCATCTCTCCAGAGAATCTACCGCATGGCACTAGAGTTGACGATGCCCCCAACAAACCAGTCTTCTTCTCAACTCGTAGCAGACCCCCGGGGATTACTTTCACTCCCGTGGTAGGTGACGACGATTTTTCATCCATCATCATCAACTTCCCAGGCTCGTTACCATACCCAACGCTGATATCACCATAAACAAAGCCTTCAGGTATACTGTACGTGCTTGAGGTCTTCGATGTCGCTGGCTCACCCTGAGACCAAAACACATTCTGAATAGTCCCAGTGGTTGTAATCGTCCTTCGATATCCTCTAATTGGGATACCAATACGGATAGTTTTACCATCATCACTTAATTTCCACTGTCCAGGAATATCGGTCGAGCATACTTCATCAACTTGACATTCATCGTCATCGTCAGAATCAATAGCAGATCCGCATATCGCAACAGCTCCATCTTCTAATAATTGAATTTGTATCTTTGCTGTAGGCTCTGTCGGCAATGAGACTCCCAAACCTAATTGTCTATCACGAACTGAAACATTGGATTTGCTCCCATAGAGATCATTCGAAGGATCACGATCCGGAACACCAGTGAGGTAGAGCCCTAGTTCCCACGTAGTGTCTGTAAGAACCTGAGTATTCAGCGGTGCACCCTTGGCTGTCTTGACTAACGCCGGAGAAGCAGCAACAGCCTGCTGTCGACGTTGTTGCGCCTCCTGTTGCTTTTGTAATTGTTGTGATTCAATCCACCGTTTCTGAACTTCCGTTTGCTCCGGTTTTTGTGTTGGTAGACCAAAGTTTTCATTCATGGTATCTTCCGGTCCTTCGATGGATCCCTTGACACCATCTCTGGAGAGACTTTCGTCATTTGAAAATGCATCTTTGAATATGTTGTCTAGAAATCCCATGTGCAAGGAACTCGAACGAGCAGTATTCCTTGACAAAGATGATTGCTGGAATCCATTGACCACCGCCGCCAAGGAGAAGGCCAACAGAAAAAGTTGCAGTCTGCAGTTATTGGATGGCATGGTTGTTTGTTTGGGACAACACATCATAAGAATTTACTCCCATGTTGTATGTGAAGATATTGGTTCAAGAAGACTGCTTTTTCATCTTTCATCTTCACGAGCCAAATAAGCAAGCAAGGCAGGAGGTTGTTTCTGCTGCCAACACGTCACACGATGTCACTTCAGTGCCGTAAGATGAGGTATGCAAGTGTCACACCATTCCCCTCCTTGCTTGCTCTGTATTTCCAGCTTTCAACTCAACGCCACAACGCAAAGCACGCATTGCCATTGCTTGAGCGGTTGAGGCAGGGAAGCAATACCTGGCAGAATTCAACCTGGCAGCTGACTGTAGATGAAGATGAGACATGCATATCTACAATGAGTGATGGCAGTGCTTTTGGTAGAACGAGGAGGAGGAGGAGATCTACATTTTCTTTCAATGAAAAGATTCTCGGTACAACTATCCTTCTCATCACAGCTGTGCCGTTCGTTCTACATCAACACATTGCTCGCGAAGAAGTAAATCATCATCCCTATCACCGTCCTACACAGACCTCCACGACAGTCAACAGAAACTTTGGGTCAGCCATCAAGAGTGGCGGCCACGTGCGTTACTCTATCGATGGAGAATACACATATGATGGGGACCTTCCTGCTGATATTGGAGATACTGGACGAACACTTCTCTTGAGTGCATTGCAAGAAAGGCCAGTTTGGGATGAGGAGCTTGTTCCTCAGTTGGAACATGAACGATGTGATAGATACTTTATTTACAAAGACTACGATAGCAACACAACAACTTACAAGGGGAGAAAACGAAGGAGAGTTTTCATGGGATCACTTATTGCCGATGATAGTTGGCACACACTTGCGACTGTTGCAATGGAAACATATGGCATTTACACTGCTGTGGCATTTGTGGAGAGCAATCGTACTCAAACAGGTATTCCACGCAAATCACGATTTGTCAAGGGCACTCTTGATCACAAATTACTTGTGGAGAGCAATATGTTTGGGCCAGGGACGCAGGTACTAGTTGAGCACTTTAGCCACGAAGGAGAGGTAGAGGGCCTAGGACTCATCCGAGAACATATGCAACGTGATAGGATTCTCAAACTGTGGAAACAGGCAGGCATGACTCCAGATGATGTTGGTATACTGGCCGACGCTGATGAAACAGTATCACGAGACTTTTTACGGGCAATCCAATCTTGTGATTTTCCTCAGTTTGACGCCGAAACAGAGAATTGTGATACTCCCAAAGTAGCAGTAGCATCCATGGTGTTTGAGGGAAGTCCGGAATGTATGACTGTGACAAGGAAGTGGATGCATCCTGATATCATATTGGGGAAATGTATAGAAGGAATTGGCGACGACCCCTTCAAGTTGACTGATGATCAGAGACATCGACCTTTTGCATGGAGAAAACCAATCTTTACAAAGAAAGGCAACTACTCTGGCTGGCCCAAAGAAAAGACAACGTACCCTTTATGGAATGCAGCTGACTTCCGAAGAGATCAAGGCGGGTTCAAGTTCATATTTGAGGACGTCAGCTATCTACGCTTTCGAATGGGTCATGGCGGATTTCACTTTCACAATTTCTTTGACACCACGAAGCAACTGAGAACTAAGTACAGAACATACGGGCACCCTGTACCGGAAGCTAATAATTTGACCATCAGCGAGATACATCCCGACTTGGACCTTTTCGTGGATTGTGCTTTGAACCGTAATGTAACGTCCAACAAGCACAAAACACTGACAACAAGGTTGGAGGAATTTGAGGGTCGTATACCCATCGCTTACACAATCAACGGCTACTCCTTGGCCAGGCATAAGGAAATGGGACAAATTTTGCTGGAGGATGAGCTTGGGCACGGCAAATCATGGCACGATAATCCTGTCTCGCCCGTAGGCAAGAAGAAAGCTGAAACTATTGGATAAAAAAGGCAAATGATACTTCGCAAGACACCTTCTATGGAAGTCTGTATGCGCGATATTATTGTTATCTTTCTATAGCATATGTAAAAATTGGTATTCAAATGCACCTCATGACAAGGCCCTTGAACGAGACAAGCAAGTGTTCTGCTGCAGTATAGCTGCTATCTAGAGCGCTGAAGGAGAAACCAAGCTATCTATGGAGACTCGGGAAATTTTCTCGAAAATGCAGATATTGATATGTTTTGGAATGAAATAGCACTTGTGGATTGAAATGCACACGAGGGTTGAAGAGGTCTAACCCCTCCATGCCGTATTGGCAAAAATGATACCGTCGTACCTAAATGATAGTGGAAATATGAAGTTTAGTTCAGCCATGGCGTAATAGTTCAAAACATGACACACTTGTTTTCACTTACCTGTCAGGATTGTTCTTGAGGCCAATCTTCTTGGCCGAACTCTCCCAATACCTAACTTTTCCACGAGAAGTATCAATCATCTTGTAATGATCATACTTCTCCCGAACACTTTCAGGAACCATAGGACAAGTCTTGAAGTGGATTCTTTGCCAGGCACATACCTCTCGGTAAATGTTTGTGAGGCGGAGAGGGAAGAATGCTGCTTTGGACGCAGACTTGCGTCGACAATCGGCACAATAGACACAACGGAAACCCACTCGGCCGGGGTAGTGTCTTTGGGTGGAAGAAGAAGACGTAGCAGTGTTGGATGACGCAGCTGCAGCGATACTTGCTGAGGCAGAAGCAAATGACTCCCGACGAGCAGATGCAGCTCTAGTAGTGGGAAGACGTGCGGGTTCAGCACTCTTTCGTTTCTTGGTAGCACGGTAATCTTCATCCTCCTCCTCCTCACCCTCACTATCGGAGTCTGAGATTTGAGGCACAACAAATATTTCAAGCAACTCCTTCCTCACGTACTGATGAAGTTTGTTAACTTCATCTACGTCATCATCAATGGCAAGACGATCAGGATGGAAGAGTGAGTTTGGTAGGGCGTGGCTATCGGACGTTGTAGGATCCTCCGCCACATCAATACTTCTCAACAATGCCCCTTCTTGGTCATTATGAAAGTGTTCATTTTTTTCAGATGACATCATTTTCATTGCCACATCGACGACGGTGCCACGTTGTTGAGGGGGGCATCCCGCGCCGAGAGTCTTCAGGAAACAAAGTGCTTGTGCCGCCTCCATTACACTACCCTCGTCATGATGGTCGGCCGTAATGTTGTGACAGCCCGGCACCAAAGACGCTGCCGACGGGGCGTAGGCGGGATGGCCGCAGACGCCTCCAGATGACGGCGATGTGAAAGTTGCGGTAGATGAAGGAGCTGGATAGTACCCAAAGCCAGGGAAAGTAGTGTTTCCAGAGGCAGCGATATCAGCACTTTCAACAGAGACGTTTTGTTGGCTGAGCAACTGTTGCTCAAATTCATCGCCGGTGGGAGTAACAACGGTATAGACAGAGTTCGCAGCAGCCGCCGCCGCCGCCTCAGCCGCTGCAGCAGACGCAGCGGAAGGGTTCGGATGAGACCAGTTGTTGAACTCCATCATTACTTTCGGCCACAATGCGATGATGTTGAGAGCCGGGACTGCCTCTTCGTGCGTCTGTGCAACTTCAAAAAAGTGAAGTCCATAGCAGGTACGCAGTGGGCGTGTCCTTATTGTCCGATTAACGAGCGAACAGCTGTTTAGAATTGAGAATTCCTGCCGAAATCAAACAGCTGCAAGGAATGTCAGCTGTTGAACAGAGCGGCCATGGACACGTCAAGCTTGTGGTAGACAGATCAGTAGAGAAGAGGAAGACAGCGGCCACAGCGTGAACACGTCATTCACCACCAGCAAGGCGCGCCAATTTTCAAAGTATTACCCTTATTTTTGTTACCGTATATACGGGTATCTAAATACTAGGTCGAGCGAAAACAAAAATAACGACATCTCAAGCTCTTGCTCTCAACGCATGCATAACATCCATGACGATGAGATGTGCGCCTAGCGAGATTGAGGAGTTGACAGATCTATCCCCACCAAACTCGTTGTCGAGTTGCACTTCTTTTATTTAGCCGGCCACCTTGTGCATCAGTGAAAGACTCATATCATAAATATAGGATTACAGCGAACACACAAAACATGTCAGAAGCAAATCACTCCTCGACACCTCCTGCTCCATCAATGACCACCGAAAGCTTCCAGAAGTATTACGGCCGAGGCTCTGCTGCTGCCGGTGCTAATAATGGTGCGTATCCCAACCCTCCTCACCATGGGACGGATCAACACCACGCACCGATGGACAAGCATCAACATCCTCACTTTGCCCCACCGCCGAACGAGCCTCCATCACGGGGTGCCCCGCATCATGGTTATGCACATGCTCCTTCGTCGTCGTGGTATTACAATCAACCACCACCACCTCCTCCTCCACAACAACACTATCCCAGTCCTCACAATCACAGCGAAGCTTCTTCGTCGAAACGGCGTCATGCTCCGTTGCTTCAACAATCACCTCCAATGGTAACACCCAAAGAAAGCAACGATTCCGACTCTGTGCCGAATTCGCGACAAGCTGCTGCTGCTGCTGCGTCGAAGAAAAGATCTGCAAAGTCATCAACAAAACAACAACAATCACGCAAAAATAGTACTGCATCTACTGCCAACGCGTCGTCTGCCAAAGAAACTGCTGCGGCTGCTGCTGCTTTGGATGAAGAGATTCAAGTGGACCCAATGAAGCAAGATTTTTTCTTTTATGCAAATGATCGTTTCGATGCTGTCAAGGCTCAATGTGAGGAAGAATGCAAACAATCATCAACACAGGCTGGCAATAAGGAGAATGAACTTTATCGACTCACAACTCTCATGAATGCACGTCTCATCCAAGATTGGGAATCTGGGCCTGCATCACTTCGTGAACAATACATGAAGATGGAAGATGATGATCGTCAACGATTCATGAGTGAGGAGGAAGTGGCAAGTAGGCATTGCGCTACACTCACTGCTAGGAAGAGGAGTCCGAAAGGAAAAGCTCCTGCCAATGCAAGGAAAGATTCTTCTGGCGATGGAGTGGTTACGGAGTCAAAGAAAGCCAGACATTAATTGCGTTTCATTGGGTTGTATGTTACTTCTTGTTGGGGCAACGTTGTATTATCTTTTTCGTACATTATTTTACATACTTAACTTGATTAGAAAGAATCAAACAGATGAAAACATTAGAAATTGAATTGTTTCCACTGATCTGTTCTTGACCCACATTACCAACTTGAGTTGAGCTGCTGAAGACACTGTCATTTCGAACATGCGCTGAGTATCGATCAACCCTGCTATCCAACTGACTCTCAAAGTCTTTTCATTGTTACAGTTTAAGTCCCAATTGCAAGAGACACCCATTTCTGTTCACGGTCCACGATACAGCTTTCAATTTTCCAAGATAGACCCAAGACCATGTCAACAAAAGTGCATAATTATGAAAACGGCATCATACTTGTTGGAATACACGGGACTCAATCAGTGACTGGAACCAAGAGGGTCTTTACCTCTTTACTATCCAGGCACCAGACCTGTGTAGACCCGTGTACGACGGAACTAGCTCGCCCTTTATTACTAGCTAACGATTAAATATATAGTTTGTTTACGTGAATCTCCATGAACGTGTGTTCGCTAGGAGGCGTTGTCCGTAGCAGATTATAAGAGTTTAGCACACCCATTAAGAATGGCAAAGAAAAGGAAAGAGCTCCCTGATGATAGTTCGGTTGATTCAGCTTCGTCTAGTGGTTCCAACTCGATGTCCGTTTTACAACGCTTTGTCGTCGAGGTGGTTTCCCCTATCGTTCAGTCGAATCAAGCCGTTGTTAAGGCGAACCAAGCTGTCGTCAAGGGAGTGGAGACTCTTGTTAAGGAAGTGAAGATACTAGCTGCAAGCATGGCCAAATTGGTCCAGAATTCTTCGCAACCATCAGTCGCCCCTATCCGTTCAATTGTGCACTCGCAGGCGACATCTTTGTCGAACATTCCTATTGATTTGATGACTAAAAGTGGTTCTTCGGCCTACCTGGCAGGGTCTACACCGCCGGCAGATTGGAAACCGCTTTCTTTGGAACAGAAGAATAAGGCTAAGTTGTTGGAAGTACTTGCACATTTTGAGACAGGTAGTGGTTTTGACAGTCTCCTACTTATTGGGAAGTTGGGCACGGGTAAAATCCATGCTACTCCGAAAACTGTGGGACAAATTGAGGTCGCCTCTTTTGATGTGTCTAATTTCAGCCACATGCTCACCGCCAGGCATGAACTTGCCCGCGTGAACGTCTCCGATTGGTCTCAATGGATTCATGGTCCCGTTGACTGTAGTCTCACTCGCCTTGCCTCTAATCCTCGCATAGAGTCCACTTTGGATCTCGACGCATCGGATGATAATGTGAAGAAGGTGGCTAACCACAAGCATCAACAGCGTATTAAATCTCAGATGGCGCATGATTTTATTCGTGCAATCCTTACTGAGGCTTCATACAAGTCTCTTCTATTGGATAAGTCATTTGTTGAGTATGAGAACAAGGAACTGGATGGATCTAAGTTCTATTGTGGTCTCTCCCTCCTCTGGCTCGTCTTGGAAGCTGTTAAGCCTGCTGCCGTGGTAGATGCTAAGGAACTTGAGAAAGTTATTGAAGGGACTACTCTTCTTGGTCACTACAAGGACGATGTGCGTGCCTACATTAGCTGCATGCGGGGTGCTCTCACTGAAATTCGCAAGAAGCATGGTCAAGATGCCTACGGTGATCGTCGTTACACTGAATATCTGATGGGCCAACTCAAGAAATCTCAACTAGGTGTTTTTCGTCGCTGGGTGGAGATTGAGTGGACTAAGTTTATTACCAATAGGTCAACGTTTGATGTCCTTAACTTTGAGACCGACGCAACCGAGATTTGGGTTGGTCACACTCATGAGGATGATACCAATGCCCCTGCTACTGAGGAATCTAAGAAGTTGGCTCTTCTCACGCAGCAGAATAAAACTCTACAGAAGAAGGTCAAGGCGTTGACAGATTTGGATGCTGGCAAGTCGAATGACAAGGATCGCGATGGTAATAACAGTGATTTAGTGGTGGAAGGTATTGAACGTTGGCGCACGATCAAGAAGGGGAATACTTACAGAAAAGATGGTAAACTCTTCGAGTGGTGTGACAAGCACAAGCATCATACCGGTGCCTATTCTGGCTTGTATATGAGGTGCAACAACGGTGATCATCATGATCACGAGCTTTGGTTGAGGAAAAGGAAGAAGCCTAGCAAGGGACGCCGCGATGGAGGTTCCAAGCGTAAAGCCGACGATTCTGAAGGGGATGCTAACGCTAAACCTGAAGATTCCTCTTCGACCAAGTCCAAGTCCTTGACCCCCGTGTGGAAAAAGGAGAGAAGGACTGCTTTTATCACCGATGCTGTCTGCAATGGAATGTCCGATGAGCAGGCGGCAGGACTTTGGGAGAGGCAAATCGCAAACTCGGATTTTTAGGAGGCACGGAGTTTGCTGGAGCAAGGGAATGTGATAACCTAGACTACTTAGTTATCATATTCGTTGCTTTACTCCGAATTGCCTTAATTCCGTACAGCATTTATTCCTTTATTGTGGTACACTTGGTGCGCTACATAATTAAGGTTTGTGAGTTTCCGATGGCTGTCCCTATGCGAGTATACAATGCAGAGGTAGCAAATGTTTTGTGGCTGAAGAACTTCTTCTGGTGGTTTGTGGCTCACCTCATCTACTGGATCTACGTTTGCGTACAAGTTCTCCAAATACCACTCCAATGCGCTAACTTGGTATGGATAGGAATCTGTTTTTGGCCGCGTTTCTACTATCATCTTTTCCGCCCTTCATCTCCTGGTCGATCGATTTGGGATATCTTGAATGACCCAGGTCATTCAGCAGACAGGAGATTAGGATTACGTACTGCTTCTCGGAAGGAAGGGGAAACTGAAAGTAATAACAACAAAGCTATTCTTCACTCGAAGACTCAATTCCTATTCAAGCATCAAGATCTCTGCCCCACGCGAGAGAAATGGTATCTTCATTCATCCTATCAGGTTCATGGTTCGTTTGCATGCCTTGTCGGTATGGATTCACAAGTGGTCGACTCTCTAGAAGCAGCATTGGATACTCCGATTCTATTCAAGTATTCACCTGATCCTCTGTGTCTTGAGGTCCCCTACGAATATGTAACCTCATGTATGAAGAAGCCTCCCGATTGCGGTTTGGATTGGTGCTGGGCAACGTTTTGGCATCTATTCTTCATGATTTTGTTCATCTCAACTGGATATTTGAAGTTCCTCTATCTACGATGGTCTTCCTCTACCGTGTCACAACCAAAGCCAGCCAAGACATCTAGACGGCGGCGACGCAAATTTGTGAGGAAACGTCGACATCGTCCTTCACTTCCTGTTGTCCATGCGAAAGCATCTGTCTTTATGACCAAAGGAGGGGATGATAATGATGAGCTCAGGGCAGATAGAACTACATGGGATACAGATGGAATACCGTTCTTTATTGATAGTTGCGCCAATCTAATCATCAGCAATCAAAGAGATCTCTTCGGTGACTTGAGGGCAGTAACATCAAGCATTCAGACGCATAGTGGTGAAGACGAACGAGTTCGGTACATTGGAATTTTTCGACTGGAGTTACCTGACAATGATGGAAAGATTTGGACTTATCAGATTCCTGGTGCATTCTATGATCCGCATACACCCTACAACATTCTTGGAGTTGTAGCGCTGTCAAATTTCTTCAATGATACGGATCCTACTAACAATCCTCTTGCAATCGATGGCACTTGGTCTCGGACTAGTGGTGCTCGCACAGAGTTAGTTTGGGATAATCAGAAGCACAGGTTGAACTTTCTGCACAAGTCGGAGTCACAACTCCCAGAGTTGATTCTCTATCAGGGCAATTCTTATTTCGAGGCATTTTGTACGCGGGTGTCACGTTTTTACGATAGTACTGTTCGTCACGCTTTTACAACTGCGTATACTGTACAACCGACTAATTTCGTTGAGGACGACGAGGGAGAAGTTGGAGTGGTGGACCAGATTCCAGATCAGCGTGAGTCTTGGTACAAGCCGCCGTATTCTTCAGATTATTGTCTACCTTGTTCCTCCAACAAGTCACCGGAAGAACAATCGAAATATCCTTTTAAACTTGGAGAAAACCTACTTTACAAACGTATGGAGGGTGATACTTTGAAAACGGATAGCGTGGTTTACGAGGGAGAAGATGCATCGGGCAAGAATCATCTTATTCGTCGCAAGGATGGAACTCGGATTGCCGTCCATGACTCGACTCTTGTTTCACAACTACAGCCTTCGTTTGAGAACATACCTGGCTCCCCTCTTGACTACAGGAATGAAGTTGGAGTAGGTGTTTCGCAGAAAGAGGCGCAAGCCTTAGCCCGTCCACAGCAACTTACTCCGATTCAACAGGAGCTGCTAGGATGGCATCATCGCCTATATCACTTGGATTTCAAGCATCTTTTTCGTCTTGCTAAGATTGGAGTTCTTCCGAAGTCTCTACTACAATGTGAGAAAGCTCCGCCGAAGTGCCTAGAATGCTTGTTTGGCAACGCTAGACGCCGCCCGTGGCGACACAAAGGTGGAGGTGGGAGCATCAAGAAGAAAACTGAGGTACTACCAGGAGATGGCGTGTCTGCAGATCAGATTGTGAGTGCACAACCTGGACTGGTTCCACAAATGAGTGGGAAGCTTACGAGTGAGCGTATTTGGGGTGCGACAACTTTCGTGGATCATGTATCAGATTACGTCTATGTGCATATCATGAAGTCTTTCACCACGGAGGATACGCTTACAGCAAAGAAAGCATTTGAAAAGATCTTCACTATTGCGGGTAGGAAAGTTAAGTCATACCGCTGTGATAATGGAAGATTTGCCGATAAGGCTTGGTTAGACGATTGCAATTTGCACCAGCAAGCGATTACATTTTGTGGTGTCGGCCATCATTCACAAAATGGAAAGATTGAAGCAAAGAACAAATATTTGACTTTGACTGCTCGAACGCTATTGCTGCATGGAATGCGGATGTGGCCTGAAATGATCTCTACTTATCTTTGGCCATTTGCAATGAAAGCAGCAGCTGATCGTCACAATGTGCTCCATCTTGACGAGGATGGACTCACTCCAGAAGCTAAGCTTCACGGAGTATCGATGGAAAACGTTCCAGTGAAGACCTTTCACACTTTATTCTGTCCGGTATTTGTTTTAGACTCGAGGGCGCATTCAGCTGGAGGTAAAGTTCCAAAGTGGGAGCCACGATCAAGATGCGGTGTGTATCTTGGGCATTCACCGATTCATGCGGGTTCAGTTGCATTGGTATTCAATCCGGTTACAGGTCTAGTATCACCAGCATATCATGTGGTTTTCGATGACAATTTTAGTACCGTACCCTATATGCAGAACGCATCGGTGCTGTTACATCGAATCCTTGGATTTCCGAATCCTAGGATTCCTGCTCCGAATCCTAGGATTCGATAAAACATGACGTCCGAATCCTAGGATTCTGGCAAGGCTTGCTTGAAGAAGAACTCCACGATGATGAAGTAACGCCTACTAGAGAGGGCTACTGCTGCAGCAACAACATAGCAGATACTTACTTCACACTATTTTAGATTATGCCGACGATGTTCTCTCGACCGTTATTATTCTCGGCGCTACCATCGCCAATACACACGTCGACCGACATAATTTAATTTTCACATCCAGAGTACGCAATACGCAATAATCAGCACTCGAGATAGCCGATAACAACAAAGTCAATAACAACAAATGAGTTGTATTCATGTACCATTCAATCATACTCTTCTAATGAATGTGTATGTCTTGGTGGTACGTAATACAGAGTTTAAAGTATCAGATAGACTATGTTATTATTAATTGTTGGTATGTGATGTAAATTATTAGAAGTAATACTTGATAAATGTCATATTCCCCTCAATCTATCATTAATATGGCTCCCACGGATGCATGTTATCGTAATAATGAATTTTTAATGCTTGTTTGATCGATATCTTCGCCGTTTGCATTGAATTGTAGTTGATTGTTGTGTTGATGTTCGACGGAAACGAATAATTATGCAAACTTTTTGTACCGTGTAGGCGACGTCGTGGCGTTTCCTTCCGCTCCAGGTGACTAAGCCGTCGTCTTTAATCATATTAGAGGCGAGGGAGCGGGTTGGTTGCCTTTGTAATTACTTGATGCCCCTCCTTATCTACTGCTGCATAGCAGCGATATCGTATCATGGTCGGTCGAGGTGTCTTCATCTTCGCCCATCAATCCAAGGATTCGATGGATCAGAGCCGGCGAATCCTAGGATTCGGAGCAGGAATCCTAGGATTCGGAGGCAGGAATCCTAGGATTCGGACAATCCAAGGATTCGATGTGCAGCCCCCTCACGAATCCTAGGATTCCGAAGTCCAAGGATTCGCCGGCATCGAATCCTAGGATTTTCAGAATCCTAGGATTCGATGTAACAGTGCCACCAATGTGGGAACAGCTTGTTCAGACTTCATCCGAACTAGCTACTTCAGAGGATTTTCGTTTGACAGATACTTGGTTGAAGAATATGAACGAGGGGAATATCGAACCCCTGCCGATGGATGGGACTAGGAAACGAAAAGCGACGGCTATTACTGATCCCTTTGCAATAATAAACGATCGAAACAACAGCAAGAATCCAAATACACCGGCATCATCCGCTCCTATCGACACAATGCCAGTTGTGCCAGTTGCCGAGGGAGGCGGCGAGTCAGGCAGTTTACCTTCGGCGAAGGAAGAAGACGCTGCAGCAAGTCTTTCTACACCACAACGAAGTACACAAAACAATAATGCCATGACAGCGACAGAGAAATCAACCGCTCCAGCTCCAACAGCTCAGGTCTCCAATGAATTGGAGATGCCAACAGTTATCAATCTTGCGGAAGCAGGGCTACGGCGATCTGAACGCATTAGAGCTCAGGCAGAGAAATGTGCTACCGCCCTATCTACTATTGGAACTGCTACAGAAACCTTGTCACGTACTCGTGCTGGCAGATGTCTGTACACTGCTCTTTCAACAGTAAGCACCATTTCTGAAATATCTATGCCAAATCACAACATCTTTCATCATGATGTTACATCCAACGGTAAATCACCCACCTTGACTCATCGTATGATGCAGAAGTATCACGAGGCGAATGAACTCTACGATGGGACTTTCAACGCTACACATTTCTTTTCTCTAGTCACTCAAGATATATCATCAAATGAGACTTTTCACTATGGTCAAGCGATGCAACAGGCCGACAAAGACGATTTTCGCGAGGCGATGATAAAAGAAGTCAGAGATCATGAACAGCGGGGTCATTGGGAATTAGTACCGAGATCAGATATGCCTGACGGCATGAAAGCAATTAAATCAATCTGGTCATTTAAGCGCAAGAGGAGTCCAGCAGGACTATTACTCAAGCATAAAGCACGACTTTGTGCGCATGGTGGTATGCAGCAATGGGGGGAGAACTACTGGGAGACCTACTCTCCGGTGGTAAATATGTTGACTGTTCGACTTTTACTCCTTATCTGCAAGATCCACGGGTTACACTCCAAATCTATTGATTTCGTCTTAGCGTTTCCGCAGGCGGACTTGGAGGAAGACATTTGGATGGAACTCCCCATCGGATTTGAATACGACGATTCAGACGATGAAGATAATACCGGGAGGGGGAGAGTAGATCCAAACAAGTCTAGATATCTGCTGAAGTTGAAGAAGAATCTGTACGGGCTCAAGCAAGCCAGTCACAATTGGTATCAACATTTGAAAGAAGGTCTAATGAAGCGAGGTTTAACTCCGAGTGCCATTGATAGCTGTCTTTATCTCAAGAAAGGTTTGGCGGTATTGACGTATGTGGATGACTGCATCTTAGTCAGTACAAGCCAAGACACTCTCGACAACTTTGTCAAGTCTTTGGTTGAAGGCGAAGAGAAATTTATTCTCACTGATGAAGGGGATATTGATAAGTTTCTTGGGATAGAGATACAGCATTACGATGATGGTTCATTCGAGCTTTCACAACCTCATCTTATCCAACGAATTGTTAGTGAGATAGGACTCGGTGATGACAGTAAGTGGGGTCAAGCAGCAAAGTCTCGTTCTACACCTGCGGATAAAGCTATTCTATCGAAAGACAGCAATGGCATAAAACGCAAGTATACGTGGAAATATCGTACAGCTATCGGGATGTTGACTTACCTGCAAGGCAATACTAGACCAGACATTTCAGTTGCTACACACCAATGCGCAAGATTTTCGATGGATCCGAAGCGGAGTCACGAGGTAGCAGTAATGAAGATTGGAAAATATCTACGTACGTCAATGGACAAGGGAATTATCTACAAACCAGACAAGAAGTTGGGCTTAGAATGCTATGTTGACGCTGATTTCGCTGGTGGTTGGCAACATGCAGATGCTGAATCAGCAGAGAGCGTGATGTCAAGAACTGGATACATCCTCATGTATGCAAACTGCCCAATTCACTGGGTAAGTAAGTTGCAAACGGAAATTGCTTTGAGTACTGCGGAAGCGGAATACATCGCGCTATCGCAAGCACTGCGAGAAGTAATTCCAATGATGGAGATGATGAAAGAATTGAAAACTGCATTCCCGATGGAGATTACAATTCCAAATTTCAACTGCACCGTGCACGAAGATAATCAATCATGCATCAGTATGGCGACGAAGCAGAAATTCTCTCCGAGGACAAAACACATTGCGCTGAAGTATCATCATTTTCGCTCTTTTGTGAACGCGAACAAAATCCTGATTAAGTACATATGTCAACACGCAAGATCAACTTGCAGATGCATTGACAAAACCTCTTGATCCTGAAACATTTATTCGTTTACGCAAGATGCTAATTGGATGGTAATGCCTCGCTACGAGGGAGTGTTGGAATACACGGGACTCAATCAGTGACTGGAACCAAGAGGGTCTTTACCTCTTTACTATCCAGGCACCAGACCTGTGTAGACCCGTGTACGACGGAACTAGCTTGCCCTTTATTACTAGCTAACGATTAAATATATAGTTTGTTTACGTGAATCTCCAAGAACGTGTGTTCGCTAGGAGGCGTTGTCCGTAGCAGATTATAAGAATACTCACTTCCTGAAACTGAAACGAAATAAGTATCATGGATAGTAAATACGCGACCGTCCAAACTGCTGAAGCTCAGGATCATGTGGCTTTCGTCGAGACAGCTGTAGAGGAGGACATCCCTGTAGCGTCACCAGTGCTCGAAGCGTCCGAAGCCAGTGTTCCGCAGAGCACCCAAAAAGACAGCGAAACATACTCCGATGATGAAATCTCCATCACATGGGAGAAAGGGGAAGTGCAACCTTCTGCATTCAGAGATAAATGGTTCGCTATCGCCTTTTTGACGCAATTTATTACCGTATCAACCACGGCGATGGTAGTTGCACACACATCATGGGCTGATTTATTTTCTGATTCTGCCACCAGCAATAATGATCAAACTGATGACGAAGCATCCCAAGAAGTTGTGCCAGGCATTGAATTTTGGGCATTGATCATCGGGATCTCTGTGCTTGTAGCCCCCGCGCTATCATTATGCTCCATGACCCTTATGCACAAGAACGCTGTCGGAATGATCACCGCATCTCTTTGGTTTTCCATCATTTCCTGTGGTCTCGTTGCAGTTTGTTCCATCTTCGTTGCTCCACTAGCTGGAATAATCTATGGCATTTTCACTGTTTGTCTTGTCTGTTATTTGAAGACGGTGAAGCATAGAATTCCATATGCGGCATCTAATCTTAAATGCAGCATCAGTGTGCTCAAGAACAACCTTGGACTTGGGTTGGTTGCCATTGGCGCTATGGTTGGTCTGGTAGGATATATCTTGAGCTGGACGTTGGCGTTCATGTTCACAATGGACCTTGACGTAATGAAAGACGAGACTGCCGGTGACAACGACCTCTCTCCTCTGGGGGGATTTGTGGCTTGCTCTTTCTTACTCTTCTTTTACTGGACACATGAAGTCCTGAGAAATATTGTTCGGGCCACGGTATCAGGTGTGGTAGGACACTGGTGGTTTGTTCCCACTGAAGCAGCATCTTTCTGCTCTACAGCAGTGTTGAGCTCTGCCACTCGAGCATCTACATACTCTCTGGGATCAATAGCTTTCGGATCGCTCATTGTAGCTGTACTGCACCTGATCAGAAACACCCTCCACAATGCACGTAACGATCGTAACGCTAGTATTCTCAGATGCATCGCAGCATGCATTCTTGCTTACATTGAAGCTTTGGTTCAATACTTCAACAAGTGGGCGTACGTGTACGTTGGTCTATACGGCTATGACTACGTTACCGCGGGGACACGCGTTATGAACTTATTTAAACAGCGTGGATGGAACGTCATAATCGCAGACAACTTGACAAACCGTCTCCTTGGCATCATGAGCCTAACTATTGGGATCTTAACTGGACTGTGTACTCTGTTTGTAGCATTTTTGGTGGACGAGTTTGAATCAAAGCAAGGATGGATGGGCCTTGGTTTCTTCATCGGGTTTGTGATTGGAATGATTTTGAGTGGAATATTTATGGGTTTGCTTTCTTCTGCAGTTGATTCAGTCATCGTTTGTTTCGCAGAAGCACCACAGGAATTCAATGACACACATCCTGAACTGGCAGAGGAAATGAATAAGACTTGGAGAGACGCTTGGCCAGATGTTGGTGGCGTAGTAATTGTTGGTCTTGGTGGAGGTCTTGGTGTAGTGTAAAAGTTTTGTTTGTGAGGGTAATGATATTATTATATTCTGTAAAATGGTAACTTGAATACGTTCTCAGGAAATGTTGGTGGCTGATCACCCTTCAGCTCAGATATCAGTCCGTACAACTCTCGCTTCCTCTCCTCATCTTTCTTCTTATCTTTAACATTGACATCATCTCTCTGCTTGCTCTTTAGAGCCTTCAGCTCGTCTTTCAATATCTTCTTTTTTCTGACTCTCTCGTCCATGTCTTTCATCAGTGTTTGATTCCTCATGAAATCCATTTCCATCAGCGAATCAGCCCCAAATACTTCTTCGTTGCCCTTCTGAAGTCTTTCAATGATGGCAGCAGCTACCCATGCATCTCTAGCAGCATATGCGATTTGTTCGTCTGAAAGATGTCTTAGCCCCCAGTTGGACATTCTGAAAACAAGTGTAGAGGAGGTGCAATTTGTCAGTATCGTTAATCAAGTCTATTTGATCGATCGCCTCACCGTTTGTTGGGTATGCAGCACTTACGAAATTCTCTTGCTCTTATTGATGCTCACACCCAGAACTGTTTCCCCAAGCTCTTTGATTCCTGCCCTACTAGATGGATTCTTGTGTGGAAGCAAACACCCAAGATCGAATCGAGACTTCAGCTCGAATAGTTGCGTTTCACTCTTGTTGAGATTCTGCACTCTCTTTTGACCATCTATAAAATTCAAGCGCATCATCGTCAATACCAACACCACATTTGATGATTCTCTCATTGTTGATGACTTCACGCAAAGCTGCAGGAGCATGAAGTGCACTTCCATCTCCGCAGCATGAAAGCTGTATAATCAGACATGATGTTGAGGTAGAGAGTTGTACCGTAGCAGGTCCGTCTGGAAGCTTCGCCCTCTCTGGCTTCCAAGGAGGCTTAGCGATGGATTCTTGATCAAAGCCTACAATACTCTTTTGGTCGCTGCTGAATGCTGGAACGTTTTCCTCGAGCCATCGCTCAATAACTTTCGAATCCCTAGTAGTCAGGACCGGCAGCGGTGGTGCTCCAACTTCTCCCTGAAGAGAAGGAATGGTATGACTTAGTTTCTTGGAAGTAGGCGAAGAATTACGAGCTCTTTTACCTCTCCTGTGCACCGACAAAGGTGCAGTAGCGTGCCTCTTTCTAGGGACCAACTAATGAATGAGCATAAGACATCAGCAGAAGACAGATCAGAACCGAAACTTTGATCATCGTTTGAAGGGCGTGCGTGTGCAAACCCTCTTCGCAGATAAAATGCAAATTATTCGATGAATTGATATGGAAAGTGGGATGATGATGATGAGTATGGCAACGATGGCTATGTTGTAGTTGTGGTGGTCGGTGGAAGGAAAGGTAGGAAGGTGGAAGGCGAATACCTCTCAGAGAGGTGAGTAGGGTATGTGGTAGGAGAATACTTAGGAAGGTACCTCTGGTACAATAAGCTTTCCATCAAAACTTCGAGCAAAGCAAATAGAGAGAGACAGAGAGAGGGTGGTACGATAACTGGAAACTGCTCACTCTATTGATGCAGTCTGTAGTCTGTAGTAGTAACGTGTTACTCTTGATTTTTCTGTATTACCCATTAAGTACATATTTCCTACCAATCGAACTTCTCGACGCTCAAATGGATGCCGAATTTTTTCTTGTAATCCTTCAATTGTGACAAAACAGGAGCTGAACCTCCGCAATAAAGCATACTCCAATTCTTAGCAGAATACTTTCCATCGCCACCATGGAGATGCTTTCTGATCCCAAATTCATCCATAGTTGAGGATTTCTTCTGCTGAGATTCGAACAAATTTCTTACAGTAGTCATTTTTGTCAAGTTTCGTTTGACGGTCTGCATTTCTTCATTGCAACCCCCTTGAAGCAATAGATGCATGAAAGTCCTCAAACTCTACTTCGATCCAGTCGACAATTTCCGTCTCTATCTACTCGTTCGAAAATCTTAGTGATGCTGTCAGCATCATAATCATTTGCTAGCAGATGTCTCATAGTAGATAAAACTCCTTGGTAATTGATTTCATTTGTAAGAGGCACCTGAGATTCATTGTAGTAATTTGAAGCTTTCAACGAGTAGTCAAAGAGTTGATCCACTGAGTATATTGAAAGGGCCTTCTCCACGAGCAACTTGGCCCTCATGTCGGCAGATGCACTGGTGACGACTTTCGCACTCAGCTCTTCAGGTAGGCCCTCGCCGCTCACAATACTATGAATAATTCCAGAAATTGTTCTTTCCAAGTTTGGACGTCCATTGAACAAGAAGACATTGGAAGGCAGATTCTTATCAGGTAGAATAATTGATCGCTTTCCAGTGTAGTAAATAAGGCTGTATCCGTCTGTGGAGAACTCCACATTCTGCAAGAAATGCTCAACCAATCCAGCGTCTCGACAAATCCAAACTAGATTGAGACGCCTACTTGTATGAGAATATTGTTTGATCAACGAGATCGCTGGAGTCACACCGATACCGGAAGCTACCGCAACGAGGAACTCACTATCCATTGCTGGCGAAGAGAAAGGTGACAAAAAAGGCCCAACGACGAAAGCAGGTTTGTGGGCAGGAATCGTGATTTGTTTCATCAGCTCTCCGGTCCAGTCGCCTGCTTGTTGGATACAGACTGAAGAGTGGTTTGGTTTGTTCCCTGGAAAAACCGTAAATGCGTGGAATTGAGTTTTCGAGATCCATGGCAGCATCAAGTAAACATAGGCAGAGTTCTGTTTGCCAAAGCCCTGCTGGATTCTCAAACTCAATTAGGCAAGAGGAGTCACCAAGCCTCTTAAAGTACGCACTTTCAACGAGGTGACACTTGAACAAACACCCCACGATGTAATCTGCGGCATAAACGAAGAAAGGCATGCCAATCAACCAGAAGATACGCTGAGGAGCATGGCACATGAGAGCTGCGGCCCACACATATGCAAGGTAATGAAGGGCTAAACAAGAAAAATGTAATCGTTTGTAAGTAAACAGCTGAACAAAATAGGGTTACAAGTTACAAATGAATAAAAGTACAAAGAAGCGACTTACACTTTCTCCACTCAAACTTCATTCTGTTCTTCAAGAATGGAACAGCCATCGGTAACGTAATCAAAGGTGTCAGCGAAAAGGCTATGAGACCCGTGATGCCAGTTCTTGTAGTCCACAAAAGCTGAATATCATCACTGCGACGAGCCCATCGGAGCAAGTGAAAGAAAGTGTGACTACTAGTTTCTATCGCCACGATGATACCGAAAAGAGAATGCACTTTATGAGAATCTGAAAAATTGATCCAGCATCTTGCCGCAGTAGTTTGAAGGAAATTATTCAGATTGGCGCACTTCGTCAGGAATAAGAGCATGTAGAGCGGGTAGTCAAACCATGCCGATGCCCGGGCAATTGTCAAGAAGATCATCGAAATTACATCATCTGCACAGATCGTTTCTCGAGGGCAGATACAAGTTGCCACTCCGATGCAACCATTGCTCCATGGCATTTTCGCAACCTCGGCTGATGGCATTCGTGCTCCGATAGGGTAAGGAGCCCATAGAGTGATAATACATGCTAAGAAGCTGATCATTGAGAGAATAAAAACTGCATGCCACCATTTGTGGCCTGCCTTTAAACTGCCCCTCTCCTTATCACTCTCAATTAGAAACTCATAATTGGGCAACCGTCCATTAAGTGGCTGCTTTTCAACATCATCGATAGAGGAATCGTTCTTGTTCATGCTGCGTCTCATCTGTGTGAGGATGGCGGTACGGCGCGAAGTTGATAAATTACTATCATTGCTCTTAATTGATCGATCCCTGCTCCTTGACCTGCTACTACCCAATCGGAAGCTCTTCGTGCGGGCAGCAAAGCGGCCACGGAATGATTTGCTTTCTTCAATCGGGACCATGTCCACAGCTGCCGAAGGAGCAGCAGTTTGATTTTTGCCGGAGGTGTCATCACTTTTGGTCTCTTCCGAAGTCGTGGCTGAATTACCGGTCATCATCCTTACCAATTTTTCCGATGAAGGGGCTTCCTTCGCAGTATTGATACGAGGGGCAGGCTTGTACACCTTAGGCAGGGCACCAGCATCCGACTCGGAATCAGATCCACGAGACAAAATTATGAGAGGGTTAGCACCATGAGAGCTTCCATGCATACTATTACTTAAGCGCGATGTATGGGAGTGATTGGAGTTGTGCAACCCAGCTGAAGGGACGTCATCTTTTTCATCTTGAATAACAGAGGATAGTTGACTTTGAAGCTGACGTAACTCTGCAATCCTTTCAGATGCACCGAGATCGTTGCTAGCTCGTCTGTTATCGGTTGGTTGTGATGATGGTCCTTTTGATGATGGTCCTTTTGAAGCAGATAGAGATGACGGCAACCCAGACTCTACATCGCCAATGAACAATGATGCGCTGGAGTGCACTGATGCTGATGATGCGTTTGAGTGCACTGAACTGTCCAGCTGGCGAGCAGCCTCTTCATCGTTTTCATTTTGAATTACTGAGGAAAGGTGACTCTGCAGCTTCCGTAATTCTGCAATCCTCTCACATGACGCTAGGTCGTTGCTCTGCTTTCTTGAATAGTTTTGCATGGTGGCGGCTGCTCAATTGATCAAGATAACAAATGATTGTTACGTGCTGTGTTTCTGGCTTGTTGGTTGGGTTAGCTTGGATAAGTAGGAGAACCACATTCTAGAACATTCCCTCCTCATTTCAACTGAAGTACTCCTTCTTCCTCGCGCGTTGATGGCTGGTGGCTTGGCTCGCGCTGCGGATGGGTTCGTGAATCATCTCCTCCAGGCAGGCGAACAGTTTTGGACAAAAGTGAAAGAAGACTCGAATTCCTATGCAGTGATGGTCGTTTTGGTACCGAACGGCAAGTATCTTGTGAATGCTTGATTTGAAGTTGAGGTGACGCAGAAAAGGGGTACCAAACGTCACTTTTGTTTCTTGTCATTCACCCTGACGTGCATGCAGTTAGAACTAAGCTCTTGAATAGAGTTTGACCTAAGTAGAGTTTGACCTGCTTCGACCAATCTGAATAGTACCAACATCCTTGAGGGTTGTCCACGTTGGGCATGATGCATCCGCATTACGAATGTCCACCGTTCCACCAGCCACCACAATGGGTTTCTTCCCACACTTTTTTTATGCATACAGTTCATATCACCATATGAGCACATCTCATGTGGATAATAGTACCACTCGCCAGACCCATACAAGCTAAACTTCACCTCCTTGTCATCATTAATGCTATGCGGAATATCCAACAGGCCCTCAACTAAGATGGCAGTGGCTTTCAAGTTTACAGATGAATCGTATGGGAAGTGTAATCATCCCTTGATGTGCAAACTTCCATCACCATGTAGCGTAGCGGTAGAACTGTCGGTATAATCAACTGTCACGCATGATCCGCATGGTACGATAACATGGTTCGACGAGGATGCAATGGCACTATCAATAAGTGAACTTATAGGCGTTGCGTTGGCAGGGCATTCCTCCGATGTTATCGATGGAGACGCGGCAGTGTGTTGCAATTCAGTGGACCGTAAATACATGTCCATTTGCATTAGTAATATAAATGGTGAACGGGGGTCATCATCATTATCTAGTAGTTTCTCTGTGATAGCAGTACTACCGCGAAGATTAGCACGACCATTTGCTTGGGCTGGGGTGGTATCATCCGCAGAAGCAGCGGCAGCGGTGACTGACGATAGCAAGAGGCTAACGATGAGATGTAAGCGCATTTCATCTTTGCTTTTGTGTTTGTACAGTAAACCAATTTCTCCAGTTTAGCAATGTAAGTACTTATTGCTTCCTGAAGTCCGATACTTTTTGATTTTGCCTTGCAACGCAACTTTTTTGGAAAAGACAGAGCATGAAAGCGTAATTAGATAAGTACAGAGTAGTGAATAGTGAATGAAAATGTGAGGTGTTGTCAACACATCACTCTAAGAGAGACTGTCAGCAAGCTTCTTTCCAAGCATCTTCTTCGCATCCATGATATGACGGAGGTTTTCCTTCCCTCGAAGAAGTGCAACACCAGTTGGATCCTTCATCCTATTCCTATCCTTCACAAGAATGCTGTTCTTCAGAGGTTTGGCCCTACGCTCACAATCCATCGATCCGACAGTTCCCATAGACATTAGAGGCTTAGCAACCAATCGATAGAAGTCAGATGATCCTGCATAACATTCAAACCACGTGATGCGACCAGAAATAGCACCAGTTGATTCCACATACTGTACCACATTTTTGATACTAAAAGACTTGTTGTTCTGTTGCAGCTGTTCCAAAGATGGAAGCGATGGAAGTGGAACGTCAAAAGAATGAAACCAGTCATTGTTTTGAGTATCAAAGTCCTCAAAATCCTTTTTAACTCTCCTCCGCTCTTTGGGGTTTGGTGGTTGGTGGAATGAAGGGTCTTAGGTTATTTTCTTTAGAAGCGTCAGAGCCTAATCCGTTACTACGGGTACCACTTTTATACTGATTCCGTGGTATGAAGCAGAAAGGTCCGATGTATTTAGTTCGAAGTGGCCCTTCTTTTTTAGAGACCGCTTACGCCACCTGGCAATAGGCAGCCGCCTGATTAATCAGCTCCTATTTCCAATACCTTTTCTATGACTACTAACGATAATATGACGTAGATATGCATAGCAATTGATACTAACCTTTAGAGTATCCATGATAAGCCCAGACAGACCTCAAATCCGTCGGCCGGGCCCATTTTTTTTAGACCTCCACCATGACGGCCGCCAAATAAGCCCCTATATTTTATTCTCGATAACTTTTATTATGAAGCAGATATATACTATACCATTGATACTTACCTGTAGAGTATGTTTAGGAGAGCATATGGTATCAAAGAATCGTAGTAATATCTTATTTTCTCGCCGAGATATGCATTTTGGGGTTTACTATGAGCTTGTCTAACTTTACTGATGGACAAATTTGGCAGGCATGCCCATAGTAAACCCCAAAATGCATATCTCGGCGAGAAAATAAGATATAAGTACGATTCTTGGATACCATATGATCTCATAAGTATACTCTACAGGTCTGCATCATTGGTTTAGCATATATCTCCGTTATAGTAGAAATTAAAGTTATGGGCTAGTCAGGCGGCCGCCATGGTGGAGGTCTCAAAAAAATGGGCCCGGCCGACGAATTGGTGGCGGGAACGGAGACTGTCTGGGCTTATATATAGGTACATATGCATTTTTAGGGTGTACAAGGGCTCATCTAACAAGACTGTCTGGGCTTATTCCTGAAGACACCACTCGAGCTCCATACATGCCATGCAAAGGCCCTTCATGTTTTGCGAAGATATACATCGAGCCTATCGCAGCGTGTTGCTTTGATCACGAGGGCAGTCTTAAACCAGGGTCTTACAAGATCAAATCTCATTCTACGTCTAAAGCAGGAGTAAAAAGAAGTATGGTATGGTTGTTCACTTCAAATCCTTATCTAGTACCCTTGTTTTGCCACAAGACAAAATGGAGCTGAATTCCAAGCACCACCACTCCAAGAGAAGTAGCCCATCCCTAAAAGTAGCATTACCTTTTTCTTGCTTTCTTCGCTACTTCTGCTTACATCATCACCATCACATTGAGCGTCAACTGATAGTGGAATCACTCGTAACTCGTCCACCATGCCTCTCCATATGAGTGACATGGGAGACCATAGACTGCAGTGCGGAGAATATCGATTGATGAGAGAAAAACCTGAACACAATCCAGATTGTCCAATAGAGTAATCAAATGTTCTGTCAAGTAAAACGTCAGAGACGATTCCTTTCGTCGATTTCTGTTCTGCATTCTGTTTCCGACAAAACCTGTTCTTTCCAATAAAAGCAGAACTATTATTTGAAGAAAAGTACGCTTTCCCCAACCATTTCGACCCTCTTCCAAATAATTTATTTGTGATGAAGTTGGTTACAGCCGTCTGTAGGAGGAAGGGAATGTAATAGACTTTCAGAGCGTGCAAATGGTTGTTTTTGAATATCACAAAATATGTTTACTCAGCATCATCTCACCAGAACAGGTCCATTCGACAGCAAATAACCATCGTAAACCCAATTGTCGTTTGTTTGCTCACTAGTAGCAGCCAAATCATTAATGTCTGGTGGCTCACAATTCAAATAAAGCGATATCAAGTCCCCACGACTCATCGTCTGCAACTCATTTATAGCTTCGTCTATTGAACCCCAGTTCGCTGCTCTTGTTGTCACGTGATCTGGCGATGATAATAACTTGTTGTTTATACTTTTGTTGTGATTTCGTGCAAGGGAAAACGTTTCGTACATATTAGACATCGATGCACCGGAGAGCACAACTACGGCCGCTCCTGCCGCGGCGGTTGCCAGGGACGTCATCGGTAGCATCATCTTGTTGTGCTGTGGTTTAGTTCTGGTGGATATGCTTGGTATTGTGTCTTTCGTCTACTATCTCTACTATCACTCCATTAGAATTGAGTTTCAGTCAAGTGAGTCAGGCTGTGATTTTGTTTGCTCGAACTCGAACTGCGAACTGGCGTCGGCATCAAATTTCGAGATAACGGCATTTGTAGTTGAGAGTCCATGTGAAAAGGTACTTCCATGTGGAACTTGTGAGTTCGGAGTTGCGAGTTCGAAGAAAAAAAATTTGCGAACTGGAGGCCCAGTTCGATTCGAGCCCGAATCCCGAATCCTCATCCATCTCGAACTCCGAACTCGACAGGTACCTATTCCTATGTACCCTACGTGAGTGCCGTTTGGACTCGGCACTAACATATTTCAATAAAAGGGCTCTTTCTTGTTGCCCAAAAAATCATGCGTTGAATACGGTACTCAATTACACGAAAGCCGGTAGAGCTCCTTTTCAGTTCGGAGTTAGTTGCGAGTTCGAACAAACAAAATCACAGCCTCAGATAGCTGTACTTGAAGCATACAGCAGATTGCAATTAGTCGAGGGGGTACACCTACCTGTTGATAAAATTGGCTCAAGGTTGGAATTTGGAATTCCAATAGTCATATGCTGCTCCATCTCACTGATAGGGAGAGTATATAAATTGTCCCCAGTTCGATATTTGAGGTATTATTTTGAAGGGGTATGGTACAAAAGAATAGCACGTAGCACGCCAAGCAAGCTAGTAGAAGTAGATATGTTCAGTGGATAAACAAACTTTCCATCATTCACATGCAACATTTACATTACTAATGCCATTATTATTCTATGCAGCTGTAGAGCCATGTTCATCTACGACCTATCTGAGCTTATTCAATTGTTGTGTTAGCCTCTCACTCATCTTGACTGATTTACTCTCCTTCTTTCTCAGTTGAGCATTCTTCTTCCCAATTTCTTTCTTTCCTGCTTCTTTAATATCATTCAGAAAGAAAGTATTGCCGGAGCCTACTGCACGAGCTGCCACCGTAACTTCATTTTTACGATTAATTGCTTTGCTTGTTTCAGCATCTTGTTTGGCAAGGGCTGCCTTTCGTCCTTTTGCAGAGAATGCCTTGCGTCCTTTGGATAATTGCTTTGATTTTTGTTTTTGCTTCTGGCAGGCTTTAGATTTTTTCGCAGGTGCCTTTGATGATTTCGTTTTGAACCCTTGCGCCATGATTATAACTTTTGTGGTATAGATATGCTGTTGTGTTAAAAGAAGAACTTGAAAAATATGGACCGACGAAGCGTATTGATTGCCTTCACTGTGATATGCAGTAGATGAGAAGCTTGCCGGCGTTGTTAAGATCGAGAATTCTTGATACAGATGATAGCTAGAGTGCCGTGCAGGGCAAAGAGCAGCCACTGGATAGTGTGTAATAGCGGTCGGTGCTGTTGCTTATTGCGGTGCCGTTGAATAGTGAAAGAAAAAAGTTTGAATGGCGGTGGCGGAGATGGATGGCGCCAAAAATATGGCGGGCTTGACAATCTTACCTATCTCAGATTCGGATTTTGGTGCGGACAATGAAGTTTTGCGCCTACACTCTGCCAATAAGGGCACCATGCAAGAGGCACCGCCACAGCCTCTACTTGGGCGCATCTCGTACCGCATCGTGTGCTCTCAACCTAGCAAGAAACGTGCTCGACCGTGGGACGACGAGAGTGGGACATCATCTTTGGATTCAAACTCAATTTTTCGCAGAGGTTTCATTTTCGTGTCAGAGGAGCAGAGACAAGAGTATTCACTAATTGTGCCATATCAGTCCCTTCGTATAGCAAGTCATGCGGCATCATCGGGAGAATTAGTTCTTATATCACAATATTGTTTGCTTCGGTATGAAGATGATTGGGGAGAGGTGCTATTTTCTTCTGGTGCTGTCAAAGACAAGAAACGGAAAGCATCTGCAGTGAAGCAGCCAGAAGAAGACGGTAGTTTGGTTATTGAAGTATTTGTAGATGGTCTAAATCTAGCTGCATCACCAAGCAATGATGTGGAAGATGATGAGAAGGAAGAAGAAATACAACATCGTGTGCTTACGCTAGAAATGCTTGCTCAAAATGAACATCAACAACAACTAACCAAGCGCAAGAAAAAGAAATCGCAGAGCAAACAAATTGATGTGACAGGAGTTGTCGATGCAATCTCTCCTATATTGGTTAATGACCCACAGCAAGATCCATTTGCCATAATGGAGCTCTATCAACCACCATCGACAGAAGAAGAAGAAAGCACGAGAACAGCTGTTGTTATCATACGTGGCGAGAAAGCACTGGCAATGCATCCTGCAATTCATCCTGGGCATGCTATTACACTTATTGGTGTGATTCATAGAAAATGGAAGGTCCCAGATGACTTTAGAAAACGTGCAATGGATGAAAAACTTAGCAGTGAAAAGAGTCTTTTCGAGAGACTCTGCTATTGCGTACCAGGTCGTGTCATTTTAGTGACAGAAGCTTCGAGTATCAAGTGGAATGATGGCATAAATCTCAAACCAAATCTATCTTTACCATCAACGGTTGAATCACTCACATCAGTACGAGGTATCGTAAAGTCAGTACATTATCATTGCGAAGAAACCAGAAAGGGAAAAGTAAACCGAGTACTGCACTTTATTACGATAAAACCTCTCACTGTATCAAACGAGAACGAATCAGAAACTGTACGCACCGATTTAAACCTCGTACGTATCTATCTCCCAAAATATGCAATGCCACCAAATGTGAGTATAGGAATGCAGACTGGATCTATCATTAGAGCTGTTAATATTCATTGCATTCCCCTTCCGCTTGGAGACGAAAAGGACTGCTCAATCAACCATCAAGTCTCAAATGATTACTTGTGTTATGTAGCCTGTCTTAGGTCGACTATATCTATCGAACGATGCGCCGGAGAATCTAGCCACCGCAACCGATCTACCAACATCTGGTATGTACCCTCTTGGAAACCTTTCTTGCTTATGCCAGATCGTCGGATCAGCGATATATGTGCAGATCGATTTCATACTAGATCGACAGCCCAGCTTTTAGTGGAAGGCAATCTGAGACATGAGCTACGAAGCAACCTTTGTCTGACAGATGATCTCTCGAGAGAATCATTATCAAATCTGCTGAGATATCATTATCAGATTGTGGATGGTTCACAGCCAGCTCTCAATGGTGAAAGTGCGAAATGCCAATGTCCCACGCGGAAAAGCAAAATCACGCCAGTGGAGATTGGGCAAAATGACAGGCAAACAATTCGTGACCCATACTCGGAGTTTTTTGACCACTCACAGGGTGACTCACATGACGACTGGATGATTGAATGTGGCACTTGTTCCTCCAGCTTTTCATGTTTCAATCGTCATCGTCCATTCACGTCTGAAACAATGCCAATTGTTATTGGCTCGGAACATATTCGAAATGCTTGCACACAACATTTCATGAAGAAAATTGGGTCACTGAACCGTCGTAGTACTCAGTCAAAAGCTGATGAATTGCAAGCTGGCTGGACAACTTCACTTACCTTTGGAGGCTTGAAACTGCTGCAAATCTTGAATGACTATTTCATGCAATCTGAGAAAGATCCGATCTCATGGTGTGCGAAAGATTCGATAAATATTTACACTGGGGGACAGATCGTGTACACTGATCAAATTGATACCTTAATCCACAATGACACATGTGCAATTCCTGTATTCATTGCAAGAAGGAGTGAAGAAGATGACGACAAAAGTAGGATCAAATCCACGCAGTCCAACGAATGCAGTTCATTATTTAGATGGGTTCACGTAGACTCAATCAATTTGTCATGTGTCTGCCTTGGCCCTTGCTCAAAGAAAAAGATGACTAGTGTCCATGCAGCCTATCAAAATGTGTTCCTACCTTCAGCGTGCTCAGAGACAGTCTCTGGACATACATTTTTGTTCCTCGTCGACAATCTAGTTTTCGTTGGGTCGATGTACATCGTTGCAAAATCAATATTGCCAACAAAATCGGATCCTGAAGAATGCGATACATCTGAGAACGATGATATGGCATGTCCCAAACTTAGCATCACAGCCTGTTTGAAGCAAACAGCAACGAGCCGTCAGCTTGACGCTCCCTCAATCATAATTGGACAGCTGATGCGCCATAGGTTCAAATTTCGTAAAGTGAAGAGTGCGCAAAGAGCTGGTCAGGAGGAAACTCAGCTTGAAAGGTGCTACGAGGGTTGGTCGGTCACTCTATGCCATATTGATCATTCTGGAGAGAGCCTATCTGACTCGGCGTCGACACTGCAAACTATTGAAGTGACGATCTCAATTCCTTTCTGCAACTCAAAATGTGTCAGCGATAATGTGGTTTCTTTAGAGGCTTTGAAGTCTGGGTTGAAAGAATTAGTTCCACAGCCAAAACATGACAAACGCTGGTGCTCGAATCAGTTCTGACCAAGAGACGATGTGTTTAGCTTGGTGGTATGCATCATGCTATAAAACATTGCCAATATTGTCTGGAGGATTAGACCTGTCCAGCGAAGAATCTCATGCAGTCCATGTTGAAATTCCAATAAGTGCTCGCACATTTGCCAAACTTGGATACCAACGATTCCGATGTCATTTCAGTGCGCTGAAGGCTTATCATACAATTGAACCTCGCGTCCACTCAACAACTTCATCAAATATCAATACGTGTATCAACACACACAGGATTTTGCCAGGTATGTTGAATCGTCGCCTTCACCGGACGATACCTTCAGTGCCCTCGCCTCTCAATTATCTAGCACCTGGCGAGAGCATATCACCAGTTTCACATTGCAGATCTTCATTGGGATGTTTGCAAAGCCATAAGAGATGACGATAATTCGTACCTGAAGCCTTCACTTCTTAGACTTATCCACGATGCAAAAATATTGGGTATATCATTTTGTCGCGCCAGGGTGGAATGCCAACAATGCTTCCAGACATTGGTCGAAAAGCGTGTTAGTGCAGAGCCGGTAGAAGGCAATCGCGCAGATGGTTCTACTCTGATCTGTCCGTCGGGATGCTCGCAATCCCACGCGGCGGTGAAATGGGAGTGCAGTGTCATCGTAGATGATGGTACTGGTCAAGCCAAACTGTATGCCGAACGAGAAGCAGCCCTGTTGCTACTAGGTAATGACTTGGATGTCACTACTGTTGAGAAAGGTGCTTGGTATTGCGAGGAAGGCATATTTTTCCAGCCTAGCTTACCTCCTTCGTCGAGTCTTGCTCAAAGTATCAGAACTGCATCAGCGAAAGCGAGAAAATACATCTCAACTAGCAATCGGAAATACAACCTGAGCGAAGAGCTTTCATCCACGTATAGTCATTTACCAGACAACGCAAAAGCAGAATATTTGCTTCAGCAACATTGCCGAAATTGGGCTCACCTGCATGGTCAACGTAGATTGGATCTATTTTGCCGATGCAAGCCACTCTCTGAAGATTTGTCTTTGAATGGAACTGAGATAAATGTGGCAAAGGCGATGGTAGCACAAGTTGGGTTGGAGTTTGGAATGACAGCTACATCTACTCTACCGCCGCTAAAATTGGTCCTGGAGGATGCATGTGTTTGTTCGGTAGAAACGGATGATAAGTTGATAGGATGGGAATTGTTGAAAACGCTTTAAGGAATGAAATGAGAAACGACGTTAGAATTTTCACACTTCACAATCTTTGTCTTACTTGAATCCTTTCAAACTCGACTCTTTCGAACAAGTTAGAGCTACTAGATATCATGGTGAAATATAGCAATTGCCCCTATCTCTCTACAATTGGGTTGGTATCGTATCCAGTCTTCTGCAACGTTGCAAGTTGACAGTCTCAACTACAATTGTAGATTCATCATGTTCGTGGGCGCCTCTCCCGCTTCTCTACTGCCCATCGAACCATTTTGCCTCCACCTAACCCGCCAACTTGAAGATCCGGATCCGACGCTTCTTCACGAGGACTGCATACTTCCATGTCGATAGCTTCGTAGTACCGCAGTAGCCGACGGAAACCAAATCTTTCATCTCCCTTTGAAAGCTACCTTTCACCACCAAAGCGATCAATCATCAAGGAAAGTTCAAAGCTAGAGCTGATCTGCTTGTGTTTAGGGAACGTAAAAACTATTTTGCAGCTTCCACGTGCAACTCCAATACATAAAGCATATTACGGCATTACACATTACTCAATATATTAGACATAATGAGGTATTCAGGATTTGCTGCAGCTCTAGCATGTCTCCTTGGTGAGGTGCATGGGTTCTCTTCATCTACATCGACCAAAACAATATGTGAGTTGAAATGAATACTTGATATATTTTAATTATTTGTTGACGAGTTCTTTGAATGCTCGAACAGACTATGACACGCTTCCATATGCAATGAAACTCTAATTCCTTGTTATCTATACTCGGTATCTGACATTATTCTCTGCTCAAACAAATCGTCACGTCGTCTTACGCAGCTGCTGCTAGTTCATTTCGATCTGCTACAAGGATATCTTCGACTGCAGTTGCCGAAGCTGTGAACGGAAATGCAGAACAAACTATCGCACCACCAGAAATTAGGCTCAATGTTCCTGAAAAGGCACGCACAGTTACTGCAGTTTGTACATCTGGTACTCTTTGTACTACATTCTCACATGGACGGTATTGGGGGTGCCCCCTTCGGTTCTTTCGTTGACTACGTTCTAGATGATGTCGGCAATCCAGTCCTTCTCATGAATGAGATGTCTATGCACACTATCAACATCCAGAAATCCGGAGATGGAAGTCTTGTTACATTATTTGCTCAGCTGGGAGGACCGACAAGTGCATCAGGCCAAGTTTCTACTGGGCAAGATGTCTCTCGTTGTTCTATCACAGGCACAATTGAGAAGGTTGAATCAACAGCTGAAGATTGGGATGCCCTTCGTATGCGGTACGGTATTGCTCACAGCTATGCTGATCAGGTTATGGATTCTCCAAAGTTTCACTTCTACCGATTAATTCCCACCAAAATTTACTTCGTTGGAGGTTTCGGTGTGTCATCAGAATGGGTTCCACCAGAGGAATATAAAGAAGCAACTCCTGATATTTTGTCGAAGGAGGCATCAAAAATTATTGAAAGATTGAATCGCGACCATGCCGACGACTTGATGCTCACTGCAACACAAATTTTGGATGTGGAAGACGTTGAAAAGATTCGTGTTACCGGGGTAGATAGACTGGGAATGGATTTACGTGTCACAAGTCGTTCAACAAAGAGGAGAAACAAGCTAAGAACGGACGAGTTCCGTGTTGGTTTCCGAATCCCAGTTATTTCTGTAGAAGATGCAAAGAGTGAGGTACTGAAAGTTTTCCAAGAAGCCTGGGAGAAAAGCAATGGAGTTACTTGGGGCGAAGACGAAGTACCAGGGGCAGATGTTCCAGTGGTAAAAACCGCAGAGGATAACCTGATGTAAGAGGCTAATTTTAGTGTAGGAACACAACTTTAAATTATTGAACAGTTACAATAGATGCACTTTGCAACTCAATGGTATATCTCTCATTCATTCATCTTACAATAACTCTCCTCTGTTCATTGTTCCACAACATACTTCTCATCTTGCTGTTCCGCGTGGAGTCCTTTTGCGAAACACTCCCACTCTCAAAGCAGACTGTCCATTCCCCGTTTTCCTCTCTATTGCTTTTCACGCTTTCACCGCCACCACCACCACCACCGCACAACATCATCATTATGCCGGCCATACTCGGCCATCCTTACATGCCATCAACATCATCTTCTATTGTAGTGCGTCGCAACTTCGATACACAAAATAATGATCAGAGCAACATCATCTAATATGCCCTGCGATAAGAACATTCAATTCACTGCAAGGATGAGGAGCCGGATAACGATGTCTTCTAGGTACAGCCTAATATCGCTGCTGCTTTTGCAAACATCACGAAATGCTTCCTGCTTCGTACCACAGAACATGGGAATAGGGTACAACCAACCGTCATTGAGCAGAAAGATACTGAGTACCCAACCAATACAATCATCATTAGCAGATGCACCAGAAGCATCATTAGCAGATGCACCAGAGTCTACACCAGTTATGTCTCAGCTGCCAAATTTATTTCCAACTTTTTCTGAGGAACTCATTTCAAATGGATTCATAACACCTACACCAATTCAACAAAGTTCAGGGTTGCGTGCAAAAGATGGCGAAAACATGCTTCTCATTGCAGCCACTGGAAGTGGGAAAACATTAGCCTACCTATTACCGGCACTTTCAAGAGCATGTGATAATCAGGACGGCAGCAGAAAAACTGTAGTGATTTGTGCACCGACTCGTGAATTATCTGCTCAACTCGCAAGAGATGCTTCTCTCCTGCTCCCAGACGAAGGTGATACTCCAAATGTTTTACTAGCTGTTCGAAGTATTCCACCACCTACACCGATTGAGATGGCTAATGCTCAAGTCCTTATTGGAACTCCAAATGAGTTGTACGCAGTTTTGACACGCATTTCTGGAGCTCAAAACTTCATTGCTGGAGATACATTATCAAGCGTTATCCTGGATGAAGTCGATGTATTACTCCCACCTGCCCCCAAAACACTTCGTACTTCATTTGATAAGAATGATGCAAAAAATGAAAGAAGAGCGAGGGAACAAAAGAGGAAGTTACGAGCAGCGCAACGGCGAGGAGTTGAATTCCAAGGAGGATCGAACAAGAAGGCTGCAGAAGGAGACGGCCAAATGCTTACTCCGACTGAAAAGCTACTGCGTCTTATTGCGTCGGCAAGATTCGTTGGTGGAGAAGACAAAGATCAAGTGCAGGTACTTGCGGGCAGTGCTACAGCTAGCCGTGCTACGCTTGACAGATTGAACAAAGCATTGCGTTCGGCAGCTCTAGAAGTAGACATCATTGGCAGCGATGGATTACAGGGTGCATGGAAAGGTAACATGAAGGCTTGCAGACCAGAGAGTAGTAACAATGAAGGTGATCAAGCATCAGCAGCACCAGAGGATTCTCAGCATACAATTCGAGCAGTGACTGTGCCGTCTGTAGTCGATCACAGATATGTTTTCCTGCCAAAGAGTGATGTGACAAACCCGCAAGAGATCCTTTCCAATGTTGCCAAGGTTAGCAAGGAACTCAAGCCAGAAAGTTCTTTATTGTTTATCTGTGGCGAATTCAGCCGCTCTTTACAGAAAGAGAAGCAAAAAGAAGCACCAAAAGTGAAGGGGAAAACAGCTCAAGCGAGAAGAGATGCACAGCGACGAAGTGTGTTCATGGCGAAACAAAAAGCAAAAGAAAGCAGTGGCAAGCAAAGCTCTGGCCCTCAGCCACTTTCAGTGAGAAAAACGTGTTCGTATTTGCAGTCGTTAGGAGTTGACGCACAACCTATGCATGTGGTCCTTGGTTTAGAACCGAATGCAAAAGAAGGCGAGATGGCAATGGAAGAAGAAGACGCCAGCGATTTGGCTGAAGACGAAGTAGATCTACCCCAGTTATTGGTCACATTTGAAGGATCAGCGCGTGGACTTCATTTCGATGGCGTAGATGTAGTCTTCGTCGTGGGTAGGCCAACATCGGCAGCATCGTATCTTCACCTAGCTGGACGTGTCGGTAGATCAATGGCAAATGATGGCACAAAATCGGAAGTTGAAGTCCGTCCTGGTACAATTATCTCATTTTGTTCCAAAGGGAGAGTGGCAGAATTGGAGAAATGGACAAATCAGATCGGTGGAACAAAACTGGAAGAACTTAATATCTAATTTGATATCCATGTCATGGTTCAATCAATAAGTATCATCAGATGTGCAGACATGTACGTTCTGTTGTCGAAATCATTGTTTTGATGAGAAACTAAATCCTTCTTCCTCCATAATCTTTTCCAACTCCAATTCATATCTCTTTGCTTCTATCAGATTATCATTTTCGACCTCCTTTTTCATTTGTGCAAAGAGAAATTCTAATCTAGCAACAACTTCAGCTTCATTTTTTGTTGAGCTTGAGCCTGCGGATGTGTTTGGTATTATCTTTGGTTGTTTCGGCTTCTTTGGCTGGCCGGCTACATCTACATAATCAAATTCTGGCAGCTTTAACCAAGGAAGCGGATCACCTCCACCGAGAGGTTTGGAAGGGTCACCTACACCTGAACTTTCATCTGTAATAAACTTCTTTCTGGGTTTGAATCCAGACTTATTGAATCCAGATCCGTCGCTTAGAAACGCTCCCAAGCCTTGATCTCCACCTAGCAACGAGTTTATCCAGGACTGAGCTAAAACGGCAAGTGCTACAGCCGCAAGGAGAACGAGTGGAGTGGAGATGGGCACATCCAACGAAGTTGGTTCATATGCGAACAATGGAGGCGTAACTCTTGGAGAGCTAGATAATGGATTGAAGAGTTGCGATGAGAGAGTAGGCGACAGGCGACCGACCGACGGTGTAGCCATATAATTATCACGGCATCTTTGATGCAATATGATCGAATTAGAGTTCGAGTTAGGGAGAAGAAAAGCGGCCATGGTTTTGTTTTTGTTGAAGTGAAAGTGAAAGGTGAAAGGTGAAAGGGGAATGTGCAGGAAGTGACGTGAAGCGAGCCCTTCATCAAAACTTTTGACTGCCGCCGCCGCTCATCTCGCCATCGCCATCTCTGCATTCTGCAGTTCTCCATCGCCATTATTGGCCGTTATCGAGGCCAAGTAGTGATCTTTGGTAGTAGTCAACATAACTCGAATCTGCAAGACAATGGACCCCTCAATCATCCTCGACTACATACCCAAACAGCTCCTTCCCAGCCTGGGAATTCCGCTGGTTGAGCTGCTGCCAGATCTTTGCCTCGGCTGGTGGACCCCTCCGAGCATGAATTTCAACAAGTACAATCGCCTCAAGTATCTTCGTATACTTCTCCTCATCGTGGCATGGTATCCAGTGTTTGAATTGCTATTTCCAATTATTGAAGATAGCACTATCTATTCTGCTACGGTGATCTTTGCACTTGGGTCGATTGTTGTCCGCCCATTTTTGATGGAGAAGCAGATCAAGCGTGTTACCAGCATTGGATTGTGGAATGGTGTTCTGCCAAAAGAGAAACGTGAGGCTTTGTGGATTGTTGTCACGAATTCAAAGGTAAGATGAAAACGGTTTTAGTTGGATTTATTTCACTTGATTTGCAAAAAATGTACACCTACAACTTATATCATCTTATTTTATATGTGCAGCCATCGGATATCAACAAATTTGATGAACTCGCCGCAAGATACATCAACTCCCCTACAAAGGTTGCTGCCGTCGTCTTGGCAATCATTTGCAGTCAAATATATGAGAAACTTCCGGTTATGGATGACAAAATAAAACTCTTGGCAGGGTTGACTGCTCAGATAGTCGGAGGGATCGGTGTCGGTGGAGTGAGGCATTCAAATCTTATGGTTGACATCGTGTTCCGATTGATATTTGGGATAGGATTCATTACTATGCTTCATTATCTGAGTGTTGTTTCCGATCAATTGATTATCAAGAGTCTTTAATAGTAACTCTTACTTATTATACTTGAAGCAAATGGCAATTTCTTTACCACCATCTAAAAGTTCATATGCTTCTTGGACATCAGTCAACGTCATCCTCTTTGATATGAGCCTTGAGGGCTTGAGAGATCGCACCAAAGCCCATGTGAGAGCAAACCGACGATTCTTGTTCCATAGCCCAGTCATTGTTGACGAGATCGTTGACACTTGAGATGTCTGTATTGTCTTGTGACTGCGATGAAAATCTATCCCCAATTTAAGTGCAACGTCAGCATTGCCGTACCATGATCCAACGATGATGCGCCCATTATTCGATGTATTGTCGATTGCAGATTGAAGTGCTCGAGGATTTCCACTCACTTCGATGCAAACGTCAAACGGTCCCGCTATCCCTGCAGCTTGTGGCTGCAAAGCACTCGTTGCACCCATATTTGACGACATTGCAAGTCTATCATCCAATGCATCAAATGCAGTCACTGAACAAAATTGTTTGGTTGAGGAAATTGTCGACGAATGGTGTGTGGACAGTATAGCAGTCACCAAGAGCCCAATCAAACCTTGTCCGTAGACAGCAACATTCTCACCCAGTCGAACGTGTGCATCATGTACCAACGACAATGCGGTTTCAACCGACGGCATGAATATTGCATCTTCTGCCTATATTCCATCGGGAACTATTTGCAGCAGCATCTCTATCTACCACTACTCTCGACGAATGAGGTGAAAAAGTGAACACGTTTCTACCAATCAATGATTCTGCATCAGCCACATTGCAACCACATGCCACAACTCTCCCTACCAGGCTGTAGCCATAAGCAAGAGGATATTCCATCGACTCGTCTGCCATACCTTTGATATTCACATCAAGTGATGCGGACTCGAAAGTGCCCTTGAATATCTTCAGCTCGGTACCACTTGACACAAGAGAGCACAAAGATTCGACTTCGATCTGATCTGGACCGAGATCGTTCCGGTCCAACTCTTTATTCACTGTGGTTACATTGTAAGGAGAGACGAACTGAATTTCTTCCACAGGAACTCTTGATGTATTGTCACATTCAGCATTCCTCCCTACCGAATTCATTTCGGATTCCTGAGTGCTGGAACTATCAACCAGGTGGAACAAGAGATCCACGTTGGAGACGATAATGGTCCGTGCATCTCTTCTTGACCTTCTTATCCATCCCGCGGCGTCAAATCCATTTTTAGTGATCTCACTAGCACCTGACAAGCCAAAGAAATACATCATTGTTTCCCACAAGTAGTGATTTTGCTTGGGATGAATTATCCAATCAGATGATCCTTTTGCAATGAGGGAACCGCCAAAGTTACACATTGCGTTCACTATGCGTGAATGATCTAAGTTGTGACCGTGAGTTATGAGAGACTGTGCATACATTTGAAAAGCTGTCGTGTCGGAAGGAACCAGTCGATTGCTCTTTTCATTTTCTGTAACAGGATGGGTCGTTTTGAATCGCGTCCCACCGGCAAAGGTGATGGGAAGATATACCAGTGGCGAAAGACTGCTTTTATGAGCAAATCTTTGCAACGATAAAACAAGTTGATCGGGCTCGAAAAGGTCTGCAAAACAACATCCCATTATCAGATCTAACGATTCCGGTGGGTTTTGCTCGTTCTGAAAGTCTTTTGTTAGCATATGTACCGTGACTTTCATTTCTGGAAGAGAGGCTTGCCACTTGTTACCAGTTACCTCTTTGAAACCCAATTTGCGTAGTTTCTCTTTGCATCCACCCAATAGATTGGAGTTCGACTCGTATGCAAAATATTCCAGTTCTGTTAATTTGCCACTATTGCCACTTGAACCAAGAATATTCCGAATTAGACTCAACATGCTTGCTTTCAACTGTTCATTGTCGCCTCCTCCATTCATGAATAGTTCAAGCATGGATAGCATCCCTGCTCCCAAATCGGCTACACGAAGTGTTCCATTTTTCGTTGTTTGCAAGCGTAATGCGAGTTCTTTCGCAAGCACCTTCCATACGGTTGTGTCAATTGCATTTGCATCTACTTTGTTCTTTGCACCAAGATATTTCACATCGGAAAACGTATATTTGCTCAATGATGACTTTAGATCAAAAGGTATATTGTCATTGGGTAATATATGCCCTAAAGCTTCTGCTAGACCTTCTTCTAGAGTTCTGTCTTTACCATTTACGTGTATGCCATGAATTCCCACTGTGCTGGCTTGGCGAATGTTGTATAAAGAGTCGTCTAAAAGAACTATTCGTTTCGACTGAGGAGAATGTCTACTCAAAATCTGCTGGTAATATTGTTGAGGTGATGATTTTGTTGGATACACAGTAGGGCTCCCATCTTCTTCAGCATCAGGTGATAAAATACCAGCAAGTTTTATGTTACGTAGCCCCATACTGTTTATGACTCGAATTATGTGTGCCTTTGGTGAGTTTGAAGCCAGGTAGACAGGATGAATATTAGATATAGACTCTAACAGTTCAGCCAATGCACGACGTTTCTGGAGTGCGTTGCCGTGATCATAACCAGACCTACTCTTGCTGTCATCTTCATTCTTGACAAGACCAGCGCGTATACCTAGCAAACAACCAAAGTCAATTGGGTCGTAGACTTCACTATAAAACTTGTTCATTGTTTCTTCTACCAGATGTGATGGAAGGGTGTGCCGAAGTCCTTCGATTGTAGAACCATACTTTTTGTACAACTCATCGCAATCCGCAGACGTTAGATTGAAATGCAGGAGTCCAAACAAATGAGTATTGCGAACGATTTGTGATTCAATCCCTTGGCCTACAGAAGATAAGAGTTCTTGCTCGGAATATAGACAGTTGTCTACGTCTATGATGATGACAAGTGGAGCGTCATCATCAACATTGTAGACTGAGCCATCACCCCCGCGTGGCAGCTGTACGATAGAACTGGCATCGTGATGCAACGACAACGACTCTGTTGTCCAGCCAGAAGCGTAGACGGTGTAGTAGATGACAAGAATCAACGTTGTCAGAGCGTTCATGATCATACTACACCAGGCGAGACCTACTTGAATAGTGAGTATGTAGTATGCGTCATGATCGAGCCAGATCGAGCCGCGAGAGGAGGAGACAAATTTGGCGCGCTCTCGGTGTCAAGTTCAAAGATCCATTTGCCCTCGCTTCTCGCTTAGCTTCGCTTGCGTTGATTGAATGCTGTTGATTGTGCCTTCTTGCTCATGTTGCATGCAGCTTGCAATGCGGAGATACATAGCAGCTTGCAGATCGGCTTTATTTATTAGCGCTCTACTGTCGGTTACCCATATCACATAGAGAATGAAACTTCTGAAAGGATTAGTTCGATGCTTCTCCTCATACGATCCTCCATTATGGTCGCAGCCGCTGGAGTTGATGTCCTCAGGGATAGAGATAGGGTTGACGATGCTTGTACCTACCATTGCCATAATATTGATCGGTTCAATACTTCCATCATCGACGACGACACCAGCATCCATAAACTATGATGGCTTGTTGACTTCATCGCTCGTTGATTCGTTTTCTCCACATGCGTCACAAGCAGCGCATATATCATTACCACCATCTACATCGATCATAGACATGTCTTACATTGGCAGACTTTTCACTCTGTCAATTTTCTCTCCAGTAACATTTGATATACTGTTTCGCCATTTTCTACCGATTACACGAATAACACTGAGACGTCTGGTGGTTGTGTTAGGGAGCCGAAAGGCAGCAGATACAAGAGCAAAAGCTATTTTATCACAGAGACTCCGAGAAGGACGTGCAAAAAGGCGTCGTGGATACGATTTGTATTTCCCACCAAAACAGGTCGATAAGTTAGGAATCAAACAAAGAGGAAAGGTATTGATTCCATCACTATTCTTCTTCCCTGGATTTGGAATCGACCACGTAGCATACTCAGACTTGGCTGCAAGAATCTCGGATGAAGGAATTGCAGTTGCAGTGATTTCACTGGAGCCATTGCGGCTGGCACATAAAGCTCTTGGAGGTGGCATCGATGAAATACGCCGCTTTGTGCGAGTAGCTGGTAAAGACATTTCAAAATACTACAAGGATGATTCCTCACCGTTGATCATAGAGTGGAATATAGGTGGACACTCAATGGGCGGCTACAACTCATTGCAGCTTGCAGAAGACATAATGAATCAATCTGAAGTACCTTCCGTCATATTGAAAAACAAGAAGTCAGTATCTCGAATTGGGTCAGACATTGTTGTGTGGGCTGCAGGAAATATTGTTGACGGTGTTCCGAACCTTCGAATCAACAAACGACCACCACTTCGTGTACTTGTGCTAAATGGTTCAAACGATGGCATTGTGCAAATGTCTCCACAACAGAAACGCGCATTGCTGTCAAGATTACCGAAATCAACAACAGAGTTGCGCTCAATAAAGGGTGCAAATCATTCCGGCTTTGCTTCGTACGATACCGCTAGTAAGAGCAGCTCCACGTTTGCAATGAATGGCCCTCGAACGATCTCAGTGGAAGCGCAACACCATGAAGCATGCAGCCGAACAACTCGCTTTTTGCTTGATAGGTACAAATGAAAATAGTAAAGTATTGCCACAACTAATAGTAATATATCTCTCACATCTGGCCAACCTTCAGCTTCACCTTTGTGTTCTTTAGCTTGCTACAATACACTTCTCCTTCGTGAACAACGCAATAAATGAAGGACGAAGAGACCCCTACTGACGGTATGGTTAGTGACAATTATAAACTTTCGACATTTGAAGTGACACAGCATGAAAAAAGATATCCGAGTCCGTCCGTTCGACATTTTTTTTTATTCCAAGCGCCAAGCCAACTGAACGCTGTCACTATCATACAACTCATTCTTTCAAACGTGAAGAGCGAGGCATAGAATTAATAGGAGTACTAACCATGATAGACCTAAAATCGTGGGCACCGGCCCTTACCGTAATTGCTTCAATTGCAGGAACCGCCTATATCTCGTGGCGCATCGTCCTTCTGCTAGCACCAGGTCTCTACAAAGGAATGATTAAGAACAACACGATTAGTGTAGATGACTTCGTCGGTGGCCCTCCCAGCTCAACATCTGCTTTCAAGTCCTGGTTTCTCAACCGATTGAATGTTGGCACCCGCGTGGCGAAGAAAGAGGGATATCCTCTCAAAACAGAAGATAGTGATAAGGTGGCTGGATTGAAGGTTACCTCACGCAATGAAACAGGAAAGGAAGGAGTGGCAACGAAATCTGACAACCCTCCAGTTGTAGTTGGAACTATTCGTATGGGTTTCGGCCACCATCGTATTGCATATGCAGCTACTTCTTGGGGACTTGGTGAAAAGAAAGGTAAAGATGACAGAGAGACTTTTTTCCATGACTTCCTAAACATTGAATCTGAAGAGGCACAGCTCATCAAAGATATGGATAAAATGTATTCAAAGGGATCCAGATTGGCATCTGAGCTTGGTGGCACAGTGGAGAAGTTTTGGGGCAGCTTAACAAAGTCAGGAGATGAAGACTCACTCCGTTGCACCTACCAATTCTCTGAACACATGGTTCCGCTCATTAATGGTCTGGACAAGAATTCACCTATTATTGCAAGTCACTCAATGGTTGCATGTGCTGCTGTTGCCGCCGGATTCAAGAACGTCATCAACCTCGTCATTGATAATCATGCACAGTGGTTTGTAGTCGTTCCGGGTTGCTTGAACCTCGTCCAAGGTCCATCGAACTATCATTCCTTGTTAAAGATGGGAGTACCAGAAGACCAGGTTCAAATTGCTGGGCATTGGATTCCTCGTGACTTGGTGGAGGGCATTCCAGATGCATCTGCCCGTCGTACAGCTCGCAGGAAGGCTGGCAAACCTCTCCGTATCATCATCCCTGTTGGTGGAGCTGGTGCTCAACGAAAGTTTATTATTAGCTTGATCGGTGCTCTTTCAGGTCTGGTAAAGGAAGGGAAGGTTCAGTTGTTTTTGAACGCTGGTGACCACAAGCACATGAAGGAAGCTTTTGTTGAGGCACTGGAGTCAAATACCATGGATTATGACAAGGTTACTGATATGAAGGGAGTTCAGTCGTTCCGCGAAATGGCGCTTACCGAAGAACCAAAGAAGAATGTGACATTGTTCACATACACCGATTACTTCACTGCTGTTGCAACTACTGATATTCTTTGTAACGTCGCAGATGTGCTTTGTTGTAAGCCTAGTGAGCTCGCATTTTATCCCATCCCCAAGCTCATGATTCGCAGGGTTGGAGATCACGAAGCCTACTCAGCTATGCGTGCGTCTGAACTTGGTGATGGTACACTTGAAGTCCGTGAGGTCCCAGAGGCTGTTCGATATGTTGAACTTTTCTTGAGCACAAAGTTAATCGAAACAATGAACAATTCTATCGAAGCAAACAACAAAATTGGTGTCTACGATGGTTGCAAAAATGCAATGCGCATTGCGCTGGAAAGAGCCGAAAAAATGTAACTTGATGTTCTAAAGTAATTCATCTTTTTTATGTATTTTAATCACAATTCTTCAGATTCCATGACCTTTTTTGGCACGATGCTAACTGTGCTAATGCTATCGCCATTTCTCACGTCAACCTTTTGTACGACTACACCGGTGGCAGCACGTCCTTGGACTGGAATGTCTTTCACCTGTTGCCTCACCATAACACCTTGCGAAGTAATGAGAAGAATTTCATCTTCTTCGTTGACTACCCGCATGGTGCTCACCCTGTCATCGACTCGGCCAGCTTTGAATTTGATCGCAATCACACCAGAGCCACCACGTTTTGTTGTTCGGAATTCTTCAGTCTTTACGCGTTTGCCGTATCCTTCCGTAGTCATGCATAACAGGTATTCATCGTCTTCACTCAGTACATTCATATCGGCGATAGTGTCTCCCTTTTTCAGTGTCATTGACTTCACACCTCGACTAGTTCTACTCGTTGGCCTCATGTCCTCGGCACGAAAACGTGTTGATTGACCCCTTGTGGAGCTCACTAAAATATCATCCTTATCTGTACACCTCTCACACCAATTCAGTCTATCTCCAGCAGCCAAAGTTGCAATAATGAGACCCCTGGAAGTAAGCTTTTCAAATGCAGCAAGCGGAGTCTTTTTTATCCAACCATACTCTGTCGCTAGCACAATGAACTCATCCTTTGAGAATTTTGAAACAGGGAGGACTGAAGTGACGACATCATCCGCCTTCACGGGCAAGACTGATGGGATAGGAGCCCCCTTGGCAGTTCGACCCCCCTCAGGAACCTGATACCCTCTTAAACCATACGCAACTCCACTTTGAGTTGTCATCAAAATAGTGTCGTGATCGTTGCAAGTGAAGCAGTGAGCTACCTCATTGTCATCTGTAGTACTGGATGTTCCCTTCTTTCCCCGAGTCCCTCGGTTTTGACTTTCAAATGTCTTCAATGGCATTCGCTTGATATATCCACCTCTGGTAACAACGATAACAGATCTTTTATTCTGCACTAGATCAATCTCTTCCTTTTCACCTTCCTCTGGCAATATTTTGGTCCTACGTGGCACTCCAAACTTCTTCTTGATAGCATCGAACTCTTCCACCATTGTATCATGCACAGCTTTATCATTTGTCAGAAGGTTACGCAGGCTTGACTGACTTTCTGCAAGAGTCTTCCGCTCGTCGTTAAGTTTGTCTCCATTCAAACGAGTAAGCTGCCCAAGTTGTAGTTTCAGTACAGCATCAGTTTGTGCACTAGTCAAACAAAATTTAGAATTTTCTGGATCCATCAGAGCTGTACGAGCAGACTCTTGATCGGGAGCGTTTCTAACAATCTCAATCACTTCATCTGTGTATTCGAGAGCAATCAAAAGGCCCTCGACAATATGAATTCTGTTTTCAACCTTGTCCAACTGGAACACGCATTTGTTCCTGATAGTCTGGAAGCGAAAATCAAGGAAACAGTCCAGAGCTTCACGGAGAGTGAACCGCTGAGGTACTGTACCGCTACCGAACAAGGCCAAGAAGTTGCCCGAGAAGGTAGTTTGAAGTGGCGTCTTTTTGAAGAGGTTATTTTGGACAACAGCAGCGACCGCATCTCTCTTCAATTCAATAACAACCCTAATACCATCACGATCACTTTCATCACGCAAATCGGCGATACCATCCAACTTCTTTTCATTGACCAGAGCGGCAATACGTTCCATTAGAGTAGCCTTGTTCACTTGATAGGGCAGTTCAGTAACAATAATGGCGTTACGCTTTGATTTCTTCCCTTTAACTTCCTCCAGATGCATAACTGCACGCATGACAATACCTCCATTGCCCGTCGTGAAGAGTTTTCTTGCCCCAGACTTCCCAATAATAGTCGCTGCTGTTGGGAAATCAGGTCCTGGGATCATTCTCATCAATGCATTGTCTGTCACCTCCTTCTCGCCTTCATTCCTACTTGTAGTCATCGCCATACATGCAGTCATCAATTCTTCCAAGTTGTGAGGAGGAATATTCGTCGCCATACCCACAGCGATACCCGCTCCTCCATTTAGTAAGAGCAAGGGAACCTTGGCAGGCAATACACTCGGTTCATATTCATTTCCATCAAAGTTTGGTAAAAACTCAACTGTATCCATATTGATATCATCCAAGAGAGTTTCCTGAAGCAATCCTAGTCAACTTACATTCTGTATAACGCATTGCTGCGGCGGGATCAGCATCTATACTACCAAAGTTACCATGGCCATCAATCAAGGGTGCATTCGTCGAGAAGGGTTGAGCAAGTCGAACCAGTGCATCATACACGGCGTTATCTCCATGAGGATGATACTTGCCAGAGACTTCACCCACAACACGTGCACACTTTCTGTAGGAACTACCGGGATTCAGTCCCAATCCATTCATGGCATACAATATCCTGCGATGAACAGGTTTCATCCCATCACGTGCATCGGGAAGTGCGCGACCCAATATAATGCTGAGGGCGTATTGCATGAAGGATGATGCTATCTCATCAGGTAAATCAATGACATCTCTTGACTCGGAAAGGAGTTCATTTGCCTGAGCTGCGATGTCAGCCTCCGAAACATAACCAGCGTTTGGATCGAAAGAGCCAGCTTCATCAGTGGATTGTGAGTGAAGGACATGATGTGACAATGTCGGCTTTATTCTGGGATGTATTGTTGTGAAACCTAAGACTCCATTAATCGAGCACACCAAGAGAATAAGTGTTGCAAGTGTGATAGCTACAGGATCTTCTCCTAACTTCTTTCATATTGTTGCGTGATCTGATTCCAACAACGCAAATTTGCTGCAACGAAAATTATGTGGTGTGATGTATGTGACGCGAAGCAAACGTTGTGGAGATGTCAACAGCAGCCGAAGACAAATCAGCAGCAGTGAATATCTGTATAGGAGAGAGTGGCGCTTTCGCAGAGGCTCGGTTAACACTTGTGGTGTAGTCAACACTGGTGCTAGTGATACGTACTGAGTTGATGGGTACTGCAATTGATGCTTGCTATTGTAGCTTGGCTTGTGGCCTATGGCTTGCTGCGCTTTTGTTGGAGTTTGAAGTAGTGATGGGTGTTACTTCGTGTTACATGTAACTGTTACAGAGTGCCCATGGCCCTTGCTTTCCTCTTCATCGCACTTTCTTTGCTTTGCGCAGCTTTTCCTGCACTTCTCGTGTCAAATTTGCCAAATGCCAATGCTTCCATGGCATCTGCCGAAAGAATCCTTTCACATCACATGCTGTCAACACAATCATTATCGGTAGACACAACATCACCATACAACAATGACGAGCCTAGCAGTCGGCGCAGTGGCCGGGGCACTCGCCTCCAGCGCCTACCGCCATCGCAGCAGCAGCTTTTCTTCTTCTCCCTCCGCCTCCAACAGCACAACTCAACCTCGAGGCAATGGCAAAAATGTTGGAATCCTTGCCATGGAAATCTACACTCCCCGCACATACATCTCGCAGAGTAAACTTGAAGAACACTCCGGCGTATCACAGGGTCGCTACACCCTCGGCCTCGGACAAGAGGCCATGGCTGTGACAGGCGATGCCGAAGACGTGAACTCTATGGCGCTAACTGTCACTCACGCTCTTCTTGAGAAGTACAAGATTGATCCCAACTCAGTAGGACGGCTTGAGGTGGGCACGGAAACCTTGGTGGATAAATCCAAGTCGACCAAGACTGTACTTATGGATCTCTTTCCTAATAATACCGATATTGAAGGGGCCACTGTGATTAATGCTTGTTACGGTGGAACGGCAGCGCTACTCAATGCCTTCACTTGGGTAGAGTCCGATGCGTGGGATGGAAGATATGCAATTGTCGTTGCAGTAGACTATTGCCACCTATGCACGTGGTCCAGCCCGTCCTACATGTGGTGCTGGAGCTGTGGCAGTATTGGTAGGACGGAATGCACCCCTGGCGTTAGTAGATCCGCGAGAGAGGGCGACACATGCTAGTAATGTTTATGACTTCTTCAAACCTGATCATAGCGTGGAATATCCTGTGGTGGACGGAGCATTGAGTCAAGTTTGTTATTATCGTGCGTTGGAGGATTGTTATTCGAAGTTTTGCGATAAGTTGGATGCCTTGAATGGAGTTGACCAATCATCACAAGGCTGCCAGCAAAGATGGAGATCATTTTGATGCAGACTCGGCGGATTACTTTGTCTTCCATGCGCCATACAATAAACTCGTACAGAAGAGCTATGGCCGCATGCACTTTATGGATGCAAGGCGCAAACATGCCCGAAAGGTAGAAGGCAAAACTGTTTTCTCAGAGGAGAAAAAGGCAGAGGAGGACGATGAATCTGATTCTCCTATTGCAAAAGAATATCTAACCAAGCCAATCGAAGACACTTATTCTGACAAGGCATTAGAAGGTGTCCTAAAGAATGTATCCAAGTCATCTTATAACACTCGTCTCACAGACGCCAATGCTACGTCAAAGATTGTTGGCAATACTTACACAGCAAGTGTTTTCTTTGGCTTGGCGTCACTTGTGGACAAGGTTGGAAGTAGAGGTGAATCGATTGACGGAAAGACTGCTGTAGTATTCTCATATGGAAGTGGGGCATTGGCAACCATGTATCGTCTTCATTTCCGAAATCCAACTCAAGAGACTATTGGTCGCGGAAGGATTTTTACTATTGATGAAATGGCGAAGAATCTCAATATCGCCCAACGCCTTGCTTCTCGTGAACAAGTCCATCCACAAGAGCTTGATTTGGCACTTGAGACAAGGGCACGTATGCACCGCGGCGGAGCACCATACTCTCCAGTATATCCTACCGAACGGATGTTTCCTGGTACATACTATCTCAATGGTATTGACGCGAAGTGGAGGCGCTCTTACTCTCGCGTGCCGCTTGACTCGGAACCAGAACCTGAAGGCACGTCTGCACATCTTGCACCACCTATGGTGCTTCGTTTGGCAAAACGTGAGGCAGTGTCAACTCCAGTAACAGGAGTTCTCGAGGTGCTTACTAGGTCTGTAAGTGGAAATGCACTTGACAAATACTCAGATGCCAAAGCTCGCGTTGCTTGCGTTATCACAGGTACCTCCGCAGGAATGCCAACCGGAGATGACATTGGGCAGGTATTCGACCCTTCCAATCTCCAGAAATTGGTAGAAGGCAAGTTGCAATGCATTCGTCCTATTTCAGGAACTCTCAAAATGGCCATGCTGGATAAGAATGTTGTACAGCTCAAGAAGCTTGGGGGAGGGAAGACTGAGGCTTGCCCTGTTGATTCAGACAAAGATGTCATCAAGGTTGCAGCTCAATTGGGAACACTTGACTTGAGTGATAGTTATGGTGTCCCTGCTGGACTAGCTGAAACAATGGATATAGCAGCACAAGTAGCAGTGGCAGCTGGTTTGGAGGCGCTAAAGTCAGCAGGTTTGGTATCAGGAAAGTCGAATGACCCATCCGAATGGAAGCTTCCAGAACAATACCGCGATAGCACTGGCGTCGTTTATGCCTCCAGCTTCCCTGCAATGGACGCTGCGGTAGGAGAAGTGATGAAGTTCTTGCAATCAAAAACTGTAGGTGCAGCTTCAGCTGAGCGACTTGTCTTCACTCTCCGCAACCGTCTCTTGCGAGTTGCGCCCGATAGACAGCTTACGGATGACGATGAAGCCGCTTTTGCACGCCTTTTGTCTCGCGTTCGCGAAGTCGAGGGTGGAGATAGCGGCAGTGATGATAGTAGTGTATCATCAACTGCTTCTACTGGCCCATATCAATTTGATCGAAAGTTCCTCTTCCGTGTACTAGTTCTTGGGAATGCACAGTTGGCCCAATTGGCGGGATGCCGCGGTCCAAACACCCAGACCAATGCTGCGTGTGCTGGAACTACACAAGCCATTGGAATGGCCCAAGACATGCTTATTTCGGGACGTGCTGAACGTGTTGTAGTTGTTGCGGGAGACAATGGTTCAGGCGCAACTCTTCTGCCATGGCTAGGATCTGGCTTCCGTGCATTGGGCGCTGCTACTACAAAAGCAACTGTTGAGGATGCTGCTGTTCCGTTTGATAAGCGTCGCTCCGGAATGATTATGGGTGCAGGAGGTATTGGAATGGTGTTAGAAACCGAAGCTAGCTGCCAAGAGCGTATGAAGCTGCCTGCAATTAAAGGATGCATTCCATGCGAAATCCGTGCTCGGTTATTGGCAACTCAATACTCCAACTCTGCGTTCCATGGTGCCGCGCTAGATAGGAAGCACATCGCATCAGAGTTGGATCGATTCTTAAATGAAATCGAGATTGTTCATGGCATCAGTAGGGCTGAGATTGCGACACATGGTGTGTACTTCAGCCATGAAACATCAACCCATGCTTCTGCCGCAGCAAGTTGTGCTGGAAATGAGGTTGCTGCTCTTCGCTCTGCCTTTGGGGACAAACTCCTCTCTAAGCTGCTGATTCTAAACACGAAAGGATTCACTGGTCATCCCATGGGTGTGTCCTTTGAAGATGTTGCAGCTGTTGAAGTTCTCATGAAGCAAATTGTCCCACCGATGCCAAATTTCAAAGAGAAGGATGAGTATCTTGGTGACATTAAGATTTCGAAGGGTGGCGCATATGCTTGTCGGTATGCGTTGAGATTTGCTGCAGGGTTTGGTTCACAAGTGGCCTTTGCACTGTACGCGTCTTCTCAACACGAGTAGTCATCTACATCTGTGTAAGGATTTGTTGTTTTTGTTGTTCAATGATGATGATGAGAAACGTTACGGTACTAGTGAGTGTTTAGGTAGCTAGTGATCTGTGTATACTAATTATGCTTATAAGAGTTATTCATCATCCATAATTTCTTTGAGAGAAAGTAACCAGTCATCTCCGCCATCATCCTGGTCTAAGTACTCCTCCATTGCTTGATTAGCAGCATTAATTCTATCTTCTCTTGAGAGAACTGGCTTCTCCTCAAATACATTCGCATCGAACTCTGATGAGAGAACGGGCACTTCTTCAGAATTTACTGGGCTGACAAGTGGCAGTTCAGTCTTTGTAGCTGAAACAGGTTTGTTTTCGTTCACACTTGTGCTGACCATTGGTGGTGCCACCATTGCTGCCGTTGAATTGGTGTAAGCTACACTTGTTACAGGTACAGCTTCTTTTGCTATCACATCCTCCGTTTCTGGATCATCCTCTTTTGGAGGCCTCCACATTGCCATTGACGCGATTGCTCCCAATGACGCAACTGGCATATAGTCTGAAAACTTCGGATAATCAACTACGTCACCATTTGCGACAGGTTCTTGGCTTTTCTTCAAGCTTTCATTTACATACGCTTGTCTTCTTTTCATCGAGGCTTCTCTCCTCTGTGCAATACTATTTTCAACACCAGTTAACGCCTTCAGATCATCATTGGCAACTTGTCGTGGCGAAGATGATGGTACTCTGGAAGGCACGAGTAGTGTAGTTGGCTCATCCTTCGCCTGAGCAAGCATTACCTGTTCTTTTCGAAGATTTGTCAATTGCTCTTTTCCCACCTCGAGAAGGTCTTTGTATTGTGAGGATGTCTTCCTTGCTGCATAAGACTGAATCGTTGACTTCATAGTTACATCGATACGCACCTCACCCGGCTCAAAATTGAAGGCATGAACATCTCTCAAGTCAACACCAGCTATCAGACATGAAAGCAAAGCTGGAGAGGTTCCATCAGGAAATACGAGCAAGATCTCATCGCCTGAGTACTGCGTTTCGAGCACAGACATGAGCTGTCGAAGACGAATAACTTGGTCCCACAGCGTTTCATTTGCTGTTCCATCTTCATTTGGAGGAGGTCTACCGCCAGTTCCATCAATGCCAGCTTCAGCAGCATCTAGGGCGAAGATTGCTGCCTCTGTTGATGCAAGATCTTTTCCATCCCAGTAACCAGCTCCCTGCAAGCAGTGTGAAATTTGTATTGTGAGCATCGGCAGTTCAAAATAAGAAGATTACTTGCAAAAGAGAGATACTTACTCTAGGATCCATAAATGTAAATTCAGGAACAACACGATTTCTACCCACCAACAAAGTGTTAGCGACAGCGTTTGCTGTATCGATACACTTACTGGCAAGGCTGTACTTGATGACAGAAGGATTGATATTACTTGCCATCAGCTGACCACAAGCTTCTTCAACCTGCATTAGACCTGGCTCTGTCAATCCATCTTCTGTGTTGGTCAAGAAGAGAGGATTTGTACTCAATATGTTTCTTTCCTCCAAACCACTTTGCCCAGCACGCATAAGATGGTATTTATTCTTCAGCACACCTTCTTCGCAGGGAAAATACACAAGGCCCATCGCATTGGCTCCATTAGAATCATAGGTATTGAAGAACGAACGATATAACGAAAGAATAGGTCCAGCAGAAACAGACCCTGCAAAAGCTACTCCTGCTTCATGCAGCAATGTCCGCCTACTGACACAAAGGTTCGCATCATCTTCATTCTCACCACAACCACTTTTTGATGCAAGAAGCCGCGGAATGGGGCAAAACTTGGCATGTAGCCCAGCTATAGCATTACTTCTATCAATGAGAAATGCATGGCATGGTGCAGCTAGTGTTAGCCACGTGAGAAGGAGGCATACCATGGACAACGGCATGACATACATCATTGTTATGACGATTCCTTTGATTTTGTTCCGAAAAATGATTCTGTAAAATCCTGCGTGAGATACCCATCTTTCTCTTCCTGTCACATCAAACGTCCCTTCATAACCGCTCACCACTCATCACGTCGTTCCTCACGCAAAACAAACCTTCCGTCGGAGGAGAGAGAGAGAGAAACGTCAGAAAATAAGCAGCAAGAATATAAGCGAATATTCGCGGATATAAGCGAATATTCGCGGATATAAGCGAATATCCGCTTATATTCTCGCGTAAATTAAGCGGGCAATCTTTGCATTTTGCATGAATCTGAGCCTCCACCATGACAGCCGCCTAATAAGCCCATATATTATACAAGGCACCGCAAAGGCACCGTTTATTCATGACCAGGCTACAGGATATACTAGATACTTTTATTTAGGAGTAGTGCACCAAGCACCAGCACCAAGCAGTATTTGGCTTGCTAGAGAGGAGACCAGAAGAGCCAATTCTGTAATTAAGATGCAACAATTTCGACACCACGCTTTGGCAGCAGTGGCATCGTCGTCTCTGCTTTATAATTACTTTCAAGAGAGCAAGGATGGGTCATCAGCGTTTGCTTCATGCGATAACCCATCACAAAAAGCAAGGCCGGGGTTGCTCTTCCTTGGCACTGGATCATCAACTGGCTGTCCTAGGCCTAACTGCGCTCTTTTATTTAATGCTGGCATCAATTCTGTGCCTCCTTTGCATAACAACTCCAGTGAGTATATGGAGAAAATGAAGAATTCTTGTAGAGTAAGCAGCCTTGCCACCGCAGGTGATCCAAGCAACAACAAAAATTATAGAGGAAACCCGTCTGTTATGATTGTACACCAAAATAATGATGCAGTGGAGGGCGAAGAGCCTAGTGATGCTTCAAATGAAACAAAAACAGTTTTGATAGACGCTGGTAAGACCTTCACAGAGAACGCATTACGATGGATGCCTCGACATGGTTTATCGTCGATCGATGCTGTTGTACTGAGTCATGAGCATATGGATGCAATGGCGGGCTTAGATGACCTGAGAGGTTTTCAAATGGTACCAGCAAGAAATGTCAAGACGGGATTACCTGAGCAAAATCCTCTCTCCGTATTTCTTTCCTCAGATTGCATCGAAGCACTCAAAATGCAACTCTTTTACTTGTTTCCGAAGGAAGAAAGTACGCAATCTCTAGTTGCAGGGGAGAAAACTTGTCCAGATGGATCGAAAATCCACCGACATGTGTCAAAATTGGACTGGAGAGTAGTTCAACATTTCAAGCCTTTTAATGCAGCCGGTATAAAGATGATACCTCTTCCAGTGATGCATGGTGAGGATTTAGTGTGCAATGGTTATGCATTTTCGGTAGCAGATGGTGAACAGAAAATGAATGTTGTGTATCTTTCGGACATCAGTAGAATGCTACCAGAAACAGAAGAATTCATATTAGAGAAATTGCCTCCGATTGATGTTCTTGTTGTTGATGCACTCAATTGGGACAGACCAAATCCCACACATTTCTCCTTTAGACAAGCGTTGACACTGATTAGGAGGCTTCAGCCAAAGCGTACGTTTCTGGTAGGAATGAGCTGTGATCAATTTCTACCTCACAATGAAGCGAATGAAGAGTTAAAGAATCTAGATATCAAGGTAGAGCTAGCATACGATGGGTTATTTCTACCCGCTAATGCTCACGATAAATAGAAATACGACATGATAAGTTGTACATAGTGTGTAGCAAACTGATATTGACTGCAAGTTATTGTGTGCGCCAAAGAATTAACAAAAAATCCTCCGTTGACAAAGAAGAGACAGAATTTCATCATCTTATCAAAAGCCGTGGACAGGACCTGCACCTGAAGGAGGACGATGACCAGTTGGGCGGTAGCGTCCTGCGTCAGGATTGTTCCTTTTCCATTTCCTTTTTCGGTCTCTACTCATTTCTTCTTGATTCTTTTCTTGCTCATATCTTAAATGCCGCTTCAATGTTGCTCTTCCACTTGCACGATCACGATACAGCTTACTCTGACTCCTCCTCGAGAGCGTTTGCTTCGTTCTTATGCGAGTCGATTCGACAATTGATTCAGTCAAAGAAGAAACCATGGCTTTAGCAAGACGTTCTGGTGGCGAACGACCTCCCTGTGGAATTGCAAGGGTGACACTAACAACGATTCCTTCCTCAGTTTCCTCAAGTGAGAATTTGATCTCTCCATCAAAGTGCCCACCTTTGAGTGTATGATATGCAACGCAGTGTGTCATAGGTTCACCTTCTTCCTCTTCTAACTCATACGAAAAACACATGGGTTCAACTCCGTAGCGGCCAAAGTCGCCTAGCAGTTTCATAACTAACAGGCTACCCTCAACAACATCATCTTCATCACTTCCTTCTGCAGCCACCAGAAATGAACGGAACTTTAGTGATTGTGATGATTCTGGAATGAATTCTGAGAATTTTCTTTCAAGGAATATTGATTTGACAGATTCCTCCATGTACTCTTGCTCTATGCTATCTTCATCGTCACTATCACTTGTAGATATCAATTTGTATGCAGTTGCAACCAGTGAGTAACCATCTTCATTTCGAATAGATTCTACTGAAACGTCTTCTTCTGCGTTACTTGTGTCAATCTCTAGCGAACTTGTCATTCCAACTCCAAACAATGGTTGTTTTTTGCTCTTGGAGCCTTTCTTTTTCGAAGGAACTTCAGGTAGACTGTTTTCCCAATCTTTCCCACTTGTCCATTTCTTCACAAAGTAATTCTCCAGGTAATCATTAGGAGGTTGTACAATCGTGGTATGTCCACTTGAGAAGGGAGGGAAGACGGCAACCCCATTTCTTGGAGCATTATATGATACAAACAAGGTTGCAAAGAGGATACATGCCAAAAGTGTAGATTGCTTTGGCTTTTTGGATATTTGAACTGCTGTTGTTTTCATTAATGCCATAAAGATCGATGATACAAGTCCAATGATGCGCCTAGGTAGTGTGGCGCTCATTGATCTTCCTCCTCCTGCTCCCTGCGCTTGCATGATGGCAGCATTTACCTCTGTTTGCATTTGCTCTAATTGTCCCGTCTCCTCGAGTTCCTTGCGATTTCTATTCAACATACCAGCCAAGTCTTGCGGCGACAATCCATTCTGCTGCGCCACATGTGATAGCGTGGCTTGTGGATCCTGAGATTGTACAATGGCCGATTCGAGCTCTAGCAACTGTTTCCTCTGCGCCATTGAGACTGGAAGAGGTCCGCCATCGCCACCTTGATCTACACTGTCTGCTTCATTTGGTGTCCAAGTAGCCTCGAGAGCGAAAGATGGGCATAATAAAACTAGCCAGACATAGAAGATGAGCGTCCGCCGTCCAAACATTGTATTATTGGAAGTTGCTCAGGTGATTCAGCCAGTCGTAAATTCGATGCTATTGCTCGATTTGCTTATCGGCTATCGTATCGGCGTACTCTTAGCTGGTTCATGGCTCATAGGAAGATGATGGATGATGATGGATGCGATGGATGATGGATGGGCACCGATCACGTGGAACCTGCACCAAAAAGCAACACAGCTTGCCCAGTAAACAGCTCCTGAATACCATCCTAAACTAATCACTTATTTATCTTTTAAAAAAAAAGCAACACACCAATAAAATCCCGATCGCGATGATGTCAAGTACAAAGGTGGAAAATCGGCAATCGGCATAAGCAATAAGTAGTAGAGAGCATGAGGCGATAGAGGAGCACTGAATGCAGCACCACACTCGTCAAATGGGCACTAATTCGAAGATGTTGCGTGTTGCCAGCTATGGCCACAAGCGGCAACAGAAAAGGATCACATACGGAACTATCTGCTTGTTATTTCAAATTATGTTGATGTTGTCGCTAATATCGATGTTCTTCAAAACAAGCTGTAATGTCTCGGCTTTTTCAATTATACATCAACACACAAACGCTGGGTACAAATATCAGCAACAATGTCCATTGTTCACAAAATCAATTCGACCCAGCACTGCTTTGATGATGGCCAGTGTAGCAGACGGAAAAGGAATAAATAATACAATCTCAAGTACAGTTGATGTGCAAGAACAATCAAATGACAGTAATGATTATACATCAATTGGCATAGATAACAATTCAAACATTGAAAAACAGCTACAGATGCGATTTGAAGAAGTAATGCAAAGGAGGAAAAAACGAAGCAATCACAAAGATGTCGAGCCTTCTTCTGATGCAACAAAAGTTGTTGAACCTGCTTCTGATGCTGCTGTTGAAGATGATGAATCTGATGATGACACCAGGCCCAAAGTTGAATTACAAGATACAGCAGTACAAATACCTAAGCCTGAGGCGACTCCATCTCCAAAGAGACGGACCCAAGATAGAGATGTATCTGTTGAGCAACGAACAATCAGGCAGGAACGAAAGAAACCACCCAAGCAATTTACAAGAGATTATTCTCGCAACGATTATAGAGATGAATATGAAGATGATTATGGATACTCACGGGGTAATCAACGTACTGACGATTATGATGACTACAAAAAAAGCTTAGATTACGAGGACTCAGGTGACGTTCGATCTAAACAAATTTGTGAGTGGGAAACATACCGATCAACTTCTATCTTGTTCCCTCCACTCTCTTCGGGTAGACCAAAGGCAGTACTTCATTTTGTAGGCGGCACATTCTTTGGTTCTTATCCGAAAAAGTTTTATGGTGCTTTGCTTGAAGATATTGCAACAAAGTGTGAAGCAGTTGTTGTCGCGACTCCGATACCAGTTATACTGCCTGGGAAATCATTAGTGAATCGATTGGAGCAGTGGATGTTTGACGAGGGCGGTAGCAGAAGGGACAGAGGCAAGGATGGTGAAACGAACCCGTTAGATCATGTCTACCTTGCAGAATATGTGCAGAGAGAATTTAATAATGCTTATCGCGACGTCATTCTTGATGAGTTCTTCGGTGATTTTGTACATGATCCAGAAGTGGAGACGTTCATGAAAAACACTCCAATCGTTGGCATTGGCCACAGTTTGGGAGCACGTATTCAAGCCGTCTCATGCTCACATCCTCATGTATCTAATCGATACCTATCCATGGGGAAAGGTAAACGGCTGATACGTTCTGGAAGAGATGGTATGGTTTATCTTGGCTTCGCAAATTGGGGTGCCTCGTCTTCAATACCTGGCCTAGAACAGTTGGAGCGTACCGTGAAAAAGAAAGAGAATGCACAACAAAGAAAAAGTCAATCAAGAGATCGTAGAGGAGATGGTGTAGGTCGGCAGGATGATGTGTGGGCTGAAAGATCAACGCGTCGGAGGAGGAGCACTAGATATGGCGACGAATCAGTGAACAGACGGTACAGTCGATATGAAGCAGAAGACTTGGATATTACTGACATCTTCTCTGATGTAGTTACCGGTGTTGCCAAAGGAGTGAATCAAATATCCGAAGCTTTGACTCCAGATGCCAATTCTCTTGAGTTTTACCCAACTCCTGACGAGCTATGGGAAGATTTATCTCCTACAACGAATGACATCTACAGGAAAGCCTGTCAGAATAATTTGATCGTTCAATTTGACCAAGACCCCATTGATCAAGGTTCGCGGCTCACACGGACTTTACTGGCTGAAGTCACCGACCAACCCCGCCCGGATATTAAATTTGCGAGATTACAAGGAGGTCATCTCACTCCAGTTACGCTTCAAGATGGGATTTCCAAGTTCTTGCCGAAAGGGGCAATGACACTGTTTTCATCGTCATATGACTTCATTCTTCAACAGTTCGACGATGAAAGGACTGGAAAGTCAACTCAGAAGCAGCGACAAGAAGCCAAAGATGTCGCCAATACTGTAGCATCTTACATTGAGTCTTTGACGAAAAGCAACAGGAGTTAATCAAATAACAATGAACTGCTAATTTACATTTTTTTTCTAGAGCTTTACATGATGAGCGGTATGCTCAGACAGTCTCAGTACATGCATGTTGCATCATACGTATAATCTGTGAACTCAGTTTCGTAATTGACTTCTTCTGCTGAAAATGCAGTCTCCTGGTATTCTTCATAAGTCTCCATAGTCGCACCACCATCGTAGCCAGAGAACTCTTTGTGGATTGCCCCATCGTCATTCTCCTCCATGATCTCACACTGAGCAACCATCATAGCCTTTCTCTTCTTTGTCGGACGGATAGTAGCTTGGAAATAGTCATCTTCATGTGAGATGAAGGTGCCTTGATCAGAGGTACAGTCATGACCACGGCGGAGCACGACCTCCTCTTCTTCATTTTGTTGCTTTCCAGACAACGTTTCTTCTGAGGTAGATGGGGAAATAGTCTTGAAATCTAAGTTCTTGAAGGAGTCGATTCTCTGTTGTCTCTCCTCCTCTTCTTCTTTGAGTATTTCAAGCTTGTCGGTCTCGTCAATCATTATCATAGATGCTCTTGTGTAATTTGAAATGTGTGTTATGAGTTTCTGTTAGCTCCACAATATAAGCAAGCCAAGCGCTTGGAATATAGTTGTTGTAGACTCTCAGCTCCCAGCAAGGGTGCAAAGCGCATCACTGCCCGCCGGCAATAGGAATTTGGAATCATCATGAAGAGTCCCCAGGCAATGCATCATTTGAATCTTATTACTTCCGACTTCCGACTCCGAGCTCTCATCAGTGCAGTTGACATTGACGGCGGCTAGATTGCGTCAAGCTAGAAGGAGCATCATTTTCACAGCATGGTCTTGCTTGATGAACTTGATCTCTATGAGCTCTCATCAGTTGACATTGACGGCAGCTAGATTACATCAAGCTAGAGAAGAAGCATTTCTTCGCTAGAGAGAGAGATCTTGCTTGCTTGAGACTATTATATATACTGATCCCGGGATTTCTTGAGATACCCATCTAAATACATGAATATATGTTCATGTGGGAATCAATATACTGAAAGTCGCTGTGACAGCAGTTTCAGTTATGCAGAGTATCTTTCTGAGATTCTGCGTTCTGCAGGTTCTGCGTCGATGATTATATATGTGGCGTTGTTGGGACCGCGGACGGGTGTGATGTGTACCTCAAAGTTGTTGTTGTTGTAGTGGTTGTTGCAATTATTCTGCTCCGTGAGAGACAATATCAAGATAAATAAGAGACCAATGCGTTCTTTTTCGTCTCTCCTCCTTGCAGTGGCTGTGGCGTGTGGCTGTATCGCTGTGAGCTGTGCATTTGTGTCAGCTCCTAATCAGTTGATGACAAAAAAAGCATCTCTACAACTTGATCACGTAACAATTCTTTATGGGATCTCGGATAACGACGATGATGACGATGCATTTGACATTAGTATCCCACATAATAAGATGATGGGTGGAGGAATTAGAGACAAATCATTTCTTGAGAGGGAAATTGAACTTATTTCTAGGCTGGATCCAGACCACGCTGATAATAATTCCGAATACAGTGATCTACAAAACCAGGAAATTGTCGTATCGGAGTTGTGGACTATATGGTATGGAGAGAAAGGACCTTTGAAAGAGCAGAGACTGCGTAGCTATTGAAGAGACTTTAGGAGATCCTTCCAAATGGGAAGATGCAGAGCAACAATACATGCAGTTGATCAATGAGAACTGTAAATCTGACGGAGACAGCAAACCAAATTTATCCTTGTGGGTAGAGCCAGCCAATCGACTTGCTACGCTGCTGTATCTCATGGGACGACTGAAAGAAAGCAAAACATGGTGTGAAGCAATTTTGGAAGCAAAACCTTGGCATATCGGCGCTCTGTCAGGTATAGTGATGGTGTGCGTTCAATTGAAAGATGAGGAGAGTGCCAAAAAATATATTCAAATGGGTCTTCCGAATCTATCAACAGAGATGAGAAGTGCGAGAAAAGCTTGGGTTGAAAGAAATGTAGAGATTGCCAGAGCACAGTTGCTACAACTTCAATCAAGTAATGCAATTTACGAGAACATAAGCAAGGCGTTTTCAATCAGAAGTAGTTAGTATTGATGATACCGACTCCTCCTGGCAGTAAAAGAAACAACGAATATTGTGTGTCTACTATTTGATTGCGAACCTGTGTCATATAAATCTAACCTTTCATCACCCGCATCGTCTTCACCGTTGTTGTAATTATGTGCAATGTAATGATCATCATCGTCAAGGTCGTCTAAATCTCCCCCGGAGGATGAACTTTGATGAGTACGACTTATTTCTGCCCCAATTTTGACGACAGCATATAAGAGCATTGCAATGGCAAAGACTACAAAGACTGCTTCTGCCAACTTCCGTATCCGCTTAGGTAACCAACCACATGCAGAAACCGCTGCCCCATATGAAGAATCTTGTGGTGTCCACTCAATCGGAATCTCTTCATCTTGTTGCTTTGAAGGTAATCCTACTCCCCAACTCGGAGATTGGTTTGCATTATGATATGGCGAAGAATTAATAGATTCATCTGAAAATGTATGATCAAACCGAATGCTCCCCCCAAGAGCAGCACGGTTGAAAGCTTTCTGTCGCAACATTTTTTCCTTCTGTATATAGTTTGCGGCAGCTGGGTCTTTCATTGGAGCCGAAACTGCGATGCTATTCGTGTCGAATGATCCTTTATTAGAAAGAAGGTTCCACCATGCCGCAGTGGAATCATCGTCAGCTCTTTCATTAGTATTATTTTCATCTTCGTCAGCATTTTTCTGATGAGTATGTTCGACTTTTTGACCTGTCGAATTATTATCATTTGATTCCACCGCACGCGACACGACGTCTGCATGAAGAGGTACGTGTGCGCGTTGAATAGTGTCATCATTGACTTTGTTTATTGTGTTCAATACACCATTCGCAACAGTGTTTTGCACGTCATTTTCGGCCGCGTGGTCTGAGCTATATCTGTGGTAATCTGATGCAGAAGCCAAGTTATTGTGGCTGCTGCTAGAGTTCCTATTTCGCCGTGAGAATGCGGGTGCAAACGGCATGCTTGTCGATGATAATCAGCATCAATAGAAGCATCACCCGCCCCAATGTCAATGAATAATGGAGGCACACTGTTACTTAGAATAGAAGAGCTGGTATTAAAGTACGGTGCTGTTGACTGTTGAAGTAAAAAAATATTCGCTGTTTTCATCATTGTTTTTATCACTGTGACTTTTGCCTTCTGACGTGCGAGAAGAATCTGTTTAGGAGAGCTTCCTCAGAGTTCCGCGGACAGGTACTTACATTCTCTTATCAACTACACCTTTCTTCAGATCTCGTAAGTATGTACCATCTATCTCTTGGTACCGTTCTTCTGGTGGGCCCTCAAGAGGCGACATTATCCATACATCAAGTCCATAAGTTCTTTGCAATATCAATTTCAAAGTAAACAAAAACGCACTAACAAAATGAGAGTATATGAGGCACTAGAAGCGGCTCATTCGCATAGTTACGACGATTGATACAAGAGGGCTAGATGAGGTGCTGCTGGACAGCTCTCAAATTGGATCTCTTCACCGGCTACGAGACTGTATCAATGCGTCAACGTACGCAATCCTTCTGAGCAGTACTAATGAGCTTGTATAGTACCACCAACGAGTGTAATGGACCAATAGAAGCAGCTCATGCGCATGATGACGACCCTCTATATACGATACAACTAAATGAGGTGGTGCTAACCAGCTGGCACCGGACCTCTCAGACCAGTTGCGAGGCTGCAGCATCGCTGGTACAAAAGGAAATTCGTCTGAGCAGTACTAAAAAACTTGTATAGTATCGCCATCGAGTATAAAGGGCCACTAGAAGCTGCTCATGCGAATATTCACGACCAAAGGTACAATACAACTAAATCAAGTGCTGCTGGCAAGCTCGCACTAGACCTCTCAGATAAGCTACGAGACTGTTGCATCGCTTCTACGTACGCCAAACGTCTGAGCAGTGCTTATGTGCTTGTATGGTATAACCGCCGACTATAATGGGCCACTAGAAGCGGCTAATGCGAATATTCACGACGGTAGATACGATTTGGATAAATGAGGTGCTGCTGGCCAGCCCACACTGGACCTCGCAGATCAGCCACGAGACTGTAGCAACGCTTCTACGCACGTTACCCGTCTGAGCAATGCTAATGTGCTTGTCTAGTATCACCGCCGACTATAATGGGCCACTAGAAGCGGCTAATGCGAATATTCACGACGGTAGATACGATTTGGATAAATGAGGTGCTCCTGGCCAGCCCACACTGGACCCCGCAGATCAGCCACGAGACTGTATCAACGCTTCTACGCACGTTACCCGTCTGAGCAGTGCTAATGTGCTTGTCTAGTATAACCGCCGACTATAATGGGCCACTAGAAGCGGGTCATGCGAATATTCATGACGATAGATAGGATTTGGATAAATGAGGTGCTGCTGGCCAGCCGGCCAGCCAACACTGGACCTCGCAGATCAGCTACGAGACTGTAGCAACGCTTCTACGTATGCCACCCGTCTGAGCAGTGCTAATGTGCTTGTCTAGTTTCTGCGCCGACTATAATGGGCCCCTAGAAGCGGCTAATGCGTATATTCACGGTGATAGATATGATTTTGATAAATGAGGTGCTGCTGGCCAGCCAACACTGGACCTCGCAGATCAGCCACGAGACTGTATCAACGCTTCTACGCACGTTACCCGTCTGAGCAATGCTAATGTGCTTGTCTAGTATAACCGCCGACTATAATGGGCCACTAGAAGCGGCTCATGCGTATATTCACGGTGATAGATAGGATTTGGATAAATGAGGTGCTGCTGGCCAGCCGGCCAGCCAACACTGGACCTCGCAGATCAGCTACGAGACTGTAGCATCGCTTCTACGTACGCCAACCGTCTGAGCAATGCTAATGTGCTTGTCTAGTATAACCGCCGACTATAATGGGCCACTAGAAGCGGCTCATGCGAATATTCATGACGATAGATAGGATTTGGATAAATGAGGTGCTGCTGGCCAGCCAACACTGGACCTCGCAGATCAGCTACGAGACTGTAGCATCGCTTCTACGTACGCCAACCGTCTGAGCAATGCTAATGTGCTTGTCTAGTATAACCGCCGACTATAATGGGCCACTAGAAGCGGCTCATGCGAATATTCATGACGATAGATAGGATTTGGATAAATGAGGTGCTGCTGGCCAGCCAACACTGGACCTCGCAGATCAGCTACGAGACTGTAGCAACGCTTCTACGTACGCCAACCGTCTGAGCAATGCTAATGTGCTTGTCTAGTATAACCGCCGACTATAATGGGCCACTAGAAGTGGCTCATGCGAATATTTATGACGATAGATAGGATTTGGATAAATGAGGTGCTGCTGGCCAGCCAACACTGGACCCCACAGATCAGCTACGAGACTGTAGCAACGCTTCTACACACGCCACCCGTCTGAGCAGTGCTAATGTGCTTGTCTAGTTTCTGCGCCGACTATAATGGGCCACTAGAAGCAGATCATGCGAATATTCACGACGGTAGATATGATTTTGATAAATGAGGTGCTGCTGGCCAGCCCACACTGGACCCCGCAGATCAGCCACGAGACTGTAGCAACGCTTCTACGCACGTTACCCGTCTGAGCAGTGCTAATGTGCTTGTCTAGTTTCTGCGCCGACTATAATGGGCCACTAGAAGCGGCTAATGCGAATATTCACGGTGATAGATACGATTTTGATAAATGAGGTGCTGCTGGCCAGCCCACACCCACACTGGACCTCGCAGATCAGGTACGAGACTGCAGCATCGCTTCTACGCACGCCACCCGTCTGAGCAGTGCTATTGTGCTTGTCTAGTATAACCGCCGACTATAATGGGCCACTAGAAGCTTTGTGTGAGGACATTGATCCTCACTGGACCACTCAGAGTTCGACTGTACTCCACGTAATCAAATCGAAACTCCAAAAATTCAAAAGAAAGGCGCTCTCAATGGTAATTCACACCCTCAAGAATGATCATTGTAATGCTTGTAGTTGTTTCTTCTTCGCGAAGTAGGTAGTGTCTCCCCTGAAAGTCAAGTCGGTTTTTGGGAAGTAGATTTAGATTTGCGATGTCATTCAAGGACTTTACGAACGTAGTGATTGCTTTCATTCTAGTACAACCAAGATTTCTTCTTGAGCCGAGATCTAGGATGAGTAGTATAGGCCAGCAAAGCTTGGTTTGAAATAGTATCACCGTCCACCTCGTGTTCAGTGATCGTCGTCATCATTCACCTATTCCAAGACGGGTTGGCATAATAACCTGTCCCTCCTTCAAGGAGTCATTGGCAAATTGCACATCAATTAAACACACATTTGTAGAAAGGGGCTGTAGTTGTGCTCCTTCCAGAACCGGCCATATTTCATCGCACGGAGTTACCTTGCCAATAGCCTGCCTGTGCTTCGTTCAGATTTGGTATGACGACCTTGGCCTTGCATGCAGTGCAATTCAAGTTGCATTTAGGAGTATGTACGTTGCTGCAATTGGGCGAAGGCTTCGTATCAATCTACCAGTCAAGTCAGTACCGTCTGGGGACTGAGAAGGCTTGGATAGGAATAATATGACCAGGTTCATCTGAGAAGTGTTTCGGACTGTTGTTTGCGGAAGAGTGTGCCTCATACTCATAGCCACGTTCCATTGACTCTTGAGTCACATTGAAAGTAGCAGTTATGATGATGCTGAGTGATTCAATTCTAAACCACCCGAGTAGGGTGCAAGTAGGGTGAGTTGGATGACGTAGTATGAAGGAGCCAAAGATCGATGAAGTTGCGCACTGAGTTGTTTAGAAGTACCAAACACAGTTTCAAGAGAGTAAAAGTAAAAGAAGCAAATGATTCGTTAGAGATAATGTGTTGGTAAATAGATGATTTTCTAACTTATTATCATTATTATGATCGCAGACAAAACGACGAGATGTTGCCCCCCAAATCAAACCAAAGACAAGCTGTAAACATTGTGGGTGGGGATACTTTTCAAAGAGATCGAACGGTAGTTTAACGACGGATTTATGGTCTGGCAAACCCTAAAGGAACTGTGCCCATCTTATCCCCTGGGGAGGACGAACACTCTGTTTAAGCCTCTCGACACCTTCAAAGGCAGCCATGACCCACCTTGGAAACCGACCATTACTATCTCTCTCGGACCCCAAACCGAGTACACCCGAAGGAGTAATGAAAAGCAGGGCCAATTTAATTAATCGCCGGCCTTCCTCGGCGATACTGGGCCGTTATTTGAATCGCCGGCTTTTCCTCAGCGATGAATGGGCCATTATTTGAATCGCCGGCTTTACCTCAGCGATGAATGGGCCGTTATTTGAATCGCCGGCTTTACCTCAGCGATGAATGGGCCGTTATTTGAATCGCCGGCTTTCCTCAGCGATGATGGGCCAATTTGTATAGCACCGGCTTCCACGGTGCTGAAGTTGATTGTTGCTTGATCTCATCCATCTATCAAAACTGAACAGAGGATGAATCACTGTACATAATCATCGGCTGCGACGATGCTTGCGGGTAAACGTTGCTGGAAGGCGGCGGTAGTCGGCGGCGATGCTTGCGGGTGAACGTGCTGGAAGGCGGCGGTAGAAGAGGCCGGCGAGCGGAGGTCGGAGGTGGTTGCCATTGCCGACATGGATGATTTGCAAGTAAATGATGTTGACAGTTTTCCAAATAAAAAATTATGAGCTCATGAAAGCAGCAGCAAGTCATCTCAACGACTTTTTCTCTCGGCCATCACGAGAAAGCCATCCATGATTGAATGAATGGCTGTGAGAGCTCGGATTGCCCGCCATGATTGATTGCTTTCGTGCGCGTATGAGGTGAGCGAAAAAGTTGTTGGAGATCTGTCGCGCAATGAAATAATGTATTGATTCCGACTGACATAAAAAATCATGTTGTGGATAGTGATGACTCCTTGAAGAACCATTGAGGACACGCCAATGTAAATATATGTAGGGCCGCCAATGCCCTAAATTAAGACGTCATTATTATTCTTTTCTTTTGATTTTGTTGCCATAGAGTGTCGAAGAGAAGACGAACCGATGATGTGTTGATGTGTCGGGAGATCGGGGCAGTAAGTCAGCTTCTGCATGAATATTTAATAATAATAACGCAACTATGCCATAAAAATTGTTGCCAATGCACAGCCAGTGATGATAATTAACATCGTCATCGCTCGTTGCTGTTTTTTGGTGTATAGTTTGCCGTGCATACGCATACAGTAGGTGACGACATGGTTGAGTTTTGTGTTCGGTGATGGCAGTGAAGCTGATGGCAGGCAGTTGCTCAAACGAACCCAAATCCAAAAATGAAGGGTTTGTATTGGGGGCTACTTGTTTTATTTAGATACTAGCAGCCCCTTGTCCTTTGGCCCACGTGGGCCGGCCGAACGGGCCGACCGTGGAAGATCCAAGAACAGAACCGCATCAGCTCCCGTCTCCCGACGACGATCGATACGATTTGTTAGATTTTGCTGTTGTGGGTTTGCTCAGTTTGACTTCACCAAGCTGTGTCCGAACTCAAAGCTTGTCATTTTGGCGTCATCTCGTTATCCGCGACGCTGAAGAATTGCTAATACATTCGTGACTATTATTACTCATAGGTGGATTGACTTCGACACTACATACCATAAGTTTACTATCCACGTTTAAAGTTCCTTTTAGTATCTATTCAAGTTAAAATGAGCTTTTTATGATTAAAAGAATACTATCAAGTCGACTTAATAGCTTTTTGGTTAGTTTTGTTCAGTAATCAGATGCAAACATTCCTGATTGTTCCAGTATCAGTCCATTGTTGTCTAGTGAATCTTCTTCCACATCATTCTTTGACGTAGAAAGATTCTCTCCATATCTACGACAAAGACGTCGCCTCATATCCGATTTATCATCCTTTATAAACTTTTGATTCTCAGCAAAACTCCTTTCATCGTAGTTAGCCCACGCAGTAAAATGATGCAATACTATTGAATAGATTGTTGCAATTTCAAGAAGTGTTGATTGTATTATTCTTGGAACTCTTTCTGGTGTATTGAGCTGTGCATCGTCGTCAGTATCAAAGCAGATCTGGGGTATATGCAAAAATGAATCACATAAGCGTGCATGTGATATTGGAAGTCCTCGTTTATCTTTTGAAAGTAAGAAACATACATCTGAAGAGAAGGGACGATCGTGAATTGGATATGATTTGTTCGGTAGTTCCGTCTGTTTCTTCTCTTCACTATTTGCATCTCTTGCAGACAATGTCGCAAAACCTGTATCATCATCTTCATACACGGTCACACCATCCGAAGAAAAAACGCTTTCATCTCCACCATAAGCACCAGCAATTCCAACAATCGGTATTCTATTGTCGTTCGAAGAGTCTGTATAAGTAAGTGTTTGATGTGTTGCACTTGCAGCGTCAGTGTTCTTGTCATGATGGTGTGCCTCATCTTCAATGGCACCACGCTTCAAATAATCCACGACACATTCCCATGAAGGAAACGCTACAATGTCTAAATATAAATGACTGCCGAAAGAGCCTTGAGCATTGAATTTGTCGTGTCCTACGATGAGCACTTGATGTGCCCGAAAGGCAGCAGCACATCGAAGTAGAGTACCGAGATGAGTCGTTTTTGAAGGATTATCCATGAGAAGGAAATGCCTGGGAGGCGATGAAGACAACCGCTTAATATTATCCTTCATGTCGCCTAACTATTTTTGCCCTTTAGCTGCCTTCAGATCACTAGTACACCTTCGACAACAGCATATTTGAAGCATTTGAAGCCATGGACCATGGATGGAGGATGGAGGATGGAGGATGGAGGATGGAGGGTGGAGGATGGAGGATAGCCATGGTCAGCACATCCACATCAAATAAAAATGAGGTTTTCTATCATGTCTCTCCGCACCTCTTCTGCTGCAACGATCTGCCGCGCCCGCGCTCACCACTCACCAGCTGCCGTCCAAAAACCAAAGCATCATCCTAACGCCCTCAAACAAGAGAACCATGGTGCTATCAACAGCTGTGAGACTGGCAGCAAGCCGTCCATCGGGGAGGGCCTCCCTGATTAATTTCCTAGGCAAGGAAGGATGGGCTGCTCGACTTTCAGCGCCCGTTCCAGCAGCTGTAGCGGCTCCAGCAGCTGCAACCACCGTCAATGCCTCATCGGCAGCCGCTCCGGCAGCACCTACACCGCAGCCAGCAGTAGCTTCACCAATCAACGTTGCTCCCGAAACCGTCACCACTGTTCCCCCATCCATGTACGAGGACACTGCCGCGTCCAATATGCGCAAAATCATTTCACGCCGCCTCACGGAATCCAAGGCCACTGTGCCCCATTTTTACACATCCATTGAAATACCCCTCGATAGTATCCTCAGTTTGCGCAAGGTCCTCGCGAAAGAATTTGATACAAAAGTGTCAGTCAATGATTTCATAATCAAGGCGAGTGCACTGGCATTGCGGGATGTACCCGAGGTCAATGGCACATTTGACGCCAAGACACAATCCCAACGTACATTTGAAAGTGTCGACATTAGTGTTGCCGTTGCCACCCCCACCGGTCTTATCACACCAATCGTCCCTTCGACACAGGCACTTTCACTCACGGATATCTCCGCAAAGGTCAAAGATTTGGCGACACGAGCACGAGACAACAAATTAGCACCAGAGGAATTCCAGGGAGGGACATTCACAATTTCGAATTTGGGGATGTTCGGTATAAGCGAATTAGTGCGGTGAATTAATCCACCCCAGGGAGCCTATCTTGGCTGTCGGTGGGGGAGAAAGGAAGATTGTTCCTGGCAGCGTGAATGTTGAGACTGGGGAGAAGGAAAAGCCGAAAATTCAAACAACCATGACTGCGAGATTGAGTGCGGATCGACGGGTGGTGGATGAGGCCACTGCAGCATTGTTCATGGGTGCGTTGAAAGAGTACATGAATCAGCCAAAACTGATGATGCTGTAAAGATGTTGATCAAAGATTAAGTGCGAAGTGTGAATACGATGAGTGTCGATTCCCTTTAAGATGACGGTAAGATACTTGATTACCCTACAATGATACTAACTTAATCGTTACTACTTCTACCTTCCTGTCTCTTGTGGTCAAGATCCAATCTGTATGATTTCAACAAGTTGCTCGAACCAAAGAACTTAAAATCCTGGAATTCGCAATTGATCAAAATATCGCCAGATAAGATCAGGCGCAACAAGTGCATCCACCTCATGAACAATTCCGTTCTTGCCAACATTGACACTCTTGATAATTTTCGCATCATTGTTCCCTATCACAACGCCACCATCTTCCTTGGCACCAAATCCCATAAATCCACCACTCTTACTGCGACCTACACGTAATTCCCCACCGGCAGTCAACACCCCACCGATGCTCAACGCAGCAACTCCATCGGCAGTCTTTGGGAACAGTCCAATCTTCCCTCTGTAATCTTTCTCTTGTAACCTTTCCATTTGGAATCAAGTGGTAGGATGCAAGCTTCTCTGTGATTTCTAAATTACGTGGATCGGAGATTTGTAGTTTTCTCTTTTGGTCAATTTCTGCCACTGACAGCAGTCGGAAGCGCAGAAATATCGTGTAGTCGGTCCCTTTGAGTGAGGCGTAGCCATTTGGAATCTTGGAGAAGATTGTAGTTTCGAATAGAGGGTAGTTTTCTTTGAGGAATGCTTCAATTGTTTGGCCCTCCTCGGCGTCTTCAGTGCTGGGAGACTCCGCTCTGAGAAGTGTGGCTGTGTTCTCTCGTGCAAGTCGGGCAACTGGTGTGGCTGGAGATGTGAAGGCCTGAGCGGCAGGTAATGCCATTGAGGCGACGATGAAAAGCTTGCTTAGAATCATCATGGATATGAAGGATTATAAGGTTTACACCACAAGCTGGCAGTAGGTCTGGGTATTGATTCAATAGATAGGCGGGTTTGGCTTGAAGTGATTCATCGCCATGGTTTGATGCGTAAGTAGCAAGAGGCAAGCTGACGTTGAAAGTTGAAGATGCGACAAAAGTGAGTGCCTGCAAAAGTCCCGTCTCCCGTCCCTCTTTCCCCTTTCAATTTTCAAACGAAGACGCGAGAAAGATCTTCATCACATGCACTCATCAGCAGATTAAATGCGATGGACCATGGCTGCCGTTGATGTTGTAGTGTTGGTAACTAAGCAATGCGAGTAATATCATTTGTACATTTGACAGCATTATCAGCGCGACATCCCATCTCCTCAAATAGTCGTCACAAGATTTCCACAATCCGGAGACCTCTTCAGTTTCAACTCAGTCACAACATCTCACTACCTCTCCAGATGGCATCATCAGTAACGGCAGAGGAGCCTCGAAAGAGGCCAAGCAACAACAGCAACAATACAAATAATTCTCCTTCTCGAGCCGAAAAGAAGAGAAAGAGTGCCACCAGCGATATCGATCTGCTTCAAAATTGGATTGAACACGACAATCACACATATCATGTGGACACATTTTTAACTCCGTCACAGGCATATAAAATACGGACCCGGTTGGTAAGTTGGTATCGCGCAAATAGACGACAATTACCCTGGAGAGGTGATCCAGGCCCATATGATCGCAGTACTGTGGGTTATGCTGCGTCAGCATCAAGTACTGCGTCGTCAAAGGGAAAGAAGAAGAACAAGAAAGGAGGTAAAAAGGATGATAATAATGGGAAAGATATTCGATCATTTTTTGGTGGAGCTTCAAAGGCAAAGAGAGAAGAAACAACCAACGAGGCAGAGGAAGAGAAGAAGGAAGAAACTGATGTGGTAGCGTCTTTTGCGGAGATAAAAGACGAAGGAAATAGCAGAGAGTTGACTGCCTATGGTATCTGGGTATCTGAGATCATGTTACAACAAACACGTGTTGAGGCTGTGATAAAGTATTGGATTAAATGGATGGATAGTTTCCCAACAGTCCACTCTCTCGCCAATGCTACGCCCGAAGAAGTGAACGCTCATTGGGCTGGACTTGGATTTTATCCGTCGTGCACGTTTGCTTCATGCTGGTGCCAAGCGCGTCGTAAATGATTATGAAGGAATTGTGCCCAACACAGTTGATGAATTGATGAAGGTCGAAGGTATTGGTCCGATACACTGCATCGGCGATTGCTAGTATTGCATATGGTGTCGAAGTTCCTGTAGTGGACGGTAACGTGTGTCGTGTATTGAGTAGACTGACTGGCATTGCAAATCACATCAAAGCACCGGTGATGAAAGACGATCTTGGATGGGTGTTGGCAGAAAAGATTAGTCAAAGCTAGGTCTTCCAGTGCCGCTACTGAAACTGATGCTAAACTTGGCACTCCTGGCGAAGTTAATCAGGCTTTAATGGAACTAGGAGCTACCTACTGCTCTCCTGCTGGAAGTGGAATCGATGCTAATGATCCTCTTGTGGAGTTTTATGCTTCGACAAAGTTGGGAAGAGCAATCGGTTACGTTACTAACAGTGCTGGAGGTGCCACTAGAGAGCATGTTGAGGAATTTAGTTGCAAAAGGCGCATTCAATACAGACAAGAACAAAGGTAGATGTCGTTTGTGCGAGCTCAACGGTGCATCGAACGCCTTCTATTCGATTTCAGATAAAATTTCCGCAGATTTGTTGACATCTCCTAATGTGAAGCTCGAGAGTGTCTCTGCTATTGCAGGTCATGCCTGCCTGCCAATACCACCTCCTAAGAAAGCCAAGAGAGAAGAAGTTCTCGCAGTGGCTGTCATTAGCTCACAAGTTGTTGACGATGATCGACGACGTTGGTTGATGGTCAAACGACCTTCGGAGGGTTTACTTGCAGGGCAATGGGAATTTCCAAACGTTGAAGTATGGAACTCGGCCAAAGCTGATGGGAAGAGAGAGAAGAAAGACAAGACCAAAAGCAAATCAGAGATTGAAGTCCCAATTATTGATCCTTCCAAACGATCAAAGGCACTTAATAGTTTCATCAGTGATATTTTAGACGAATCAACTGCCATGCAGAAAAGAAAGCAAATCAAAGACGCTCCAATCACTCATATTTTCTCACATGTAACACACACTATGTGGATAGAGTACAACCATCTCGATGAAGACATTGCGTCGAACAAGAGATGGAAGCTAGAGAACGGCAGAGAAGCCGGCTGGATGAGTGAAGACGATATGAAAGATGTTGGTATCACGTCAGGCGTGCACAAGATTCTCGCCAAAGTCAAAATCATGTAATATAATGATCGATTTATAGCAATGGGAATTTCCAAACGTTGAAGTATGGAACTCGGCCAAAGCTGATGGGAAGAGAGAGAAGAAAGACAAGACCAAAAGCAAATCAGAGATTGAAGTCCCAATTATTGATCCTTCCAAACGATCAAAGGCACTTAATAGTTTCATCAGTGATATTTTAGACGAATCAACTGCCATGCAGAAAAGAAAGCAAATCAAAGACGCTCCAATCACTCATATTTTCTCACATGTAACACACACTATGTGGATAGAGTACAACCATCTCGATGAAGACATTGCGTCGAACAAGAGATGGAAGCTAGAGAACGGCAGAGAAGCCGGCTGGATGAGTGAAGACGATATGAAAGATGTTGGTATCACGTCAGGCGTGCACAAGATTCTCGCCAAAGTCAAAATCATGTAATATAATGATCGATTTATAGTAACTATGTATTATCATCTAACATACGTCACTTAGCACCTGAAGTATAGGTGGTATTGACATGCATATTAGCTAAAGCTTTCTTCTTCTCCGCATAAGGATTCTTTCCTTTGGCTTTGGACGTTGTAGTGGCATTCTCTTTTCCAGCCGATATATTTTGCGCGTGTCTATTCTTTGCCCATTCCGGCCAGCCGGATGAATCTATCACGCTATTATTTTTGGTATCATTCAATTTCAAAGGCGAAGTCAGAGTGAGACTATAACAGAGCGAGTCTGAACTTGCTTCCGATCTGTCATCTTCAGGAACTTGCTTAAGACTGTAGCACAGTGACTCTGAAAGAGTCGTGTCTAATTCTTGGTTTTCGACTATTCTGTGCAGTGGACTCCTTGCTGATGGACTCAAGAGAGGCAGTTTTGGTGACAAAGGAGGTAAGTTGTTGTTCTCAGTGGTTCCGAAAAATGCGTCTTGAAGAAGTTCAGACGCAAATGGGCGATTTGTAGGATCCCTTTCGAAGCATCTAGACAGGATATTTTTCAGCAGAATGAGCTCATGACGGTCGCAGTTCTTCAAAGTAGGTAACTCTGGTGGGCCGTTGTGGGCAGTAATGTGTCGGATCAAGGTCACGGGATTCTTGAAGCCCAAGCTCTTCCAGGGAGGTAGACCTGTCACCATTTGATAGACCACACCCCCAACACTCCAGATATCAGCTCTTCGGCCATATTTCCCATCAAAAACTTCAGGAGCCATGAAGTAAGGCGTCCCTCGCATTGTCATTTCCATTGAGTCACCAAATTCAGAACCCAGTGCTTCAATTTTCTTGCTTGCACCAAAGTCAGCCACTTTGATAGAACCATCATTGCTGACTAAAATATTTCCTCCCTTTATATCGCGGTGGATGATGCCATGAGAGTGTAGATAATCAAGCCCTTTGAGAACTTGTTGCACGTATGTCTTGACAATGTCAACAGAGAACGGCCCAAACCTCTTCAACAATGACGAGACCGAACCTCCAGGCACCCATTCTTGGAAGATACTTAATGTGTTACGCGAACTGTCAACCTCAGCACCAAGGTAGCGGACGATGTTTGGATGATTCAATGTCTTCATTACATCGATCTCACGTTGAAACTCCTCTATGACATTCTGTTTGTTGTCACTCGGTATATTGAGCACCTTGACAGCCATGATACCTAGAGAGAAAGACAAAAAATATGATTAGTCGGGACAAACACATAAGTAGCAAGAGGCACAGTTTGGATCTGGACGAATACTTACTTCCATTCAACGCGTTCAACCCAGTGTGGACTCTGCCAAATGAACCAACGCCAATTTCAGGGCCGAGATTCCATTTACCCTTGACCACGGCACTTCTGCTTCTAGGCTTTGCAGCGATGACAGGACTGGAAACGGGATTGATCATCCTGTAGGCATTCTCTTCCGAGCCATTTTCATCAGTTCTCGAATGAATGCTGAATTCTGGAGATAAATTTTGGAACAATGTTTCTGACATGGACGACCGGTCGCAGACGTTTCCTGATGAAACATGAGCACTGTCCGAGTCAGCGTGTGAGTTGCTGGTGACATGAGACGCATCGCAGGGAGAAGATGCGTCACTGCCCGAAGAATACCCGACCTCGGCAGATACAATCGATCTTGATTCGTCACATTGGGTATTATTATTGTCGTCATTTTGAGATGCATCATGTGATTCTGCTTCAGCTTTAACAACCCACTCTTGATCATATCGATCATCTTCGATATCGTCGCCATCAGTAGTGACTTCACATGTAGGCTGTACTTTTCCCTGGATCAAATTGATCAATCTGCTTTTAATCGCCTGCTTCATTTCTTTCTTGACCTTTTGCAAGCCGAAATGGACGGCGACGGAATTCTTAACATCCTTCACTGTCACAGTATCCGCATCAGACTCAAGAAATATCTTATCAACCACAGCAAACAGTTCATCAGTAGTAGGTTCCTGTGATCCGATGGTTGTATCGTCAACGAAATCTGTTCCAGGCGCAGGCTTTTCTTTTCCGATGGTAGCCTTTTCTAACTCACTGCTGGCTGCATTGATTTTCTTTGGTGCAAGATTGAGTTCCTCCAGTTGTACGGTAGCTTCCGAGACAGGACATTCTCTCTGTATCTCGATTTGAGCTGATACAGATTTGCCCGCATTTGTAACTTCATCGTCGATCTGCATCTCGGTTTCAACATTTGAGATTGAGTCCTCGATTTCAATAGATGCACCAGGATCAGAAGTAATTCCAGCCGCGTCAAAGTCAGCAACGACCTCATCTTCAAAACAATCATTATCAAGCGTTCCTTCATCCTCGGATTGTACCTCAACTGCGACAGGATCGGAATCTTTGGTTTCGTCAGATGTATTAGTTTCATCGTCATGAGAACTTTCAGTAATCTCCACGTCAATAGCAGAATGGTCTTCAATCTCATCATCATTCTCAATTTGGGCACTCAAGTTCACTCTGCATTCATCCAGCGAGCACACTTCTCCTTCGGAAGAATGCACATCAGAGTGTTTGTCCACTGGCTGTGCATCAGCTTTAATCTGAGCTTTAGTTGGCGGTTTTGATCCAGCCTTCTTTCCACGAGATTTGCCATTCTTTCTGTCACTATCAACGCCTTCATCGATTTCCAACTCATCCTCACTATCACTCTCTTGCTCAATGGAATAATCCTCATCGTCATCAGTTTCTTCTTCAGAGAAGCACTCTTCATCGTCGTCACTTTCATTCGCATCATCATCCTCATAAGTCGTTACTCAAGCTCTGCTCATAGCTAGTATTTTCATCACCTTCAACATTAGACGGAATAGTACCATCCCTTACGAGCTCATCAAAGTAATTGCATACCCGAAATCAACTCCCCATAAGAGAAATCTTCTCCATCTCCATCCACATATTCCACCTGCCAAAATGCAGGATCGTCAGTATCATCATATCCCACAACTGTACCAACATATGCCTTACCATGAAAGTCCTTGGCAATCTTGCGATTGATGACGATGTGTGGGTTGGCTGATATTTCTTCTTCGTTGGTGATACTACTGCTATTGTTGCTGCAACTCTCACTCTCTTCGTTGGAGTTGTTGGTGTTTTCGTCACTTATTGTAGAATCATCATTGTTATTGGAAGGAGTGGAGTGATCAAGACTCTCATCTATACTCTCATTCTTTGACTGAAAATGACTATCTTCTTCGTCGTTATCAGCACGCTCATGGCCCAAGACTTTGCTGCCAATATCAGTAACTTCCAGTGTAGCAGACGAAGACGGAGAAAGACCAGCGAACGAAATAGGAGAGAGCAGAGTTGTTTCCAATTGATTCGTCATCTTGACTGAAGTTAGCGGAGGAGGTGTCAGCATAATATCATCATCAGCCACCACGGGTGAAAGATTGGACGAAGGACTCATCACATTATTATCTGGATTGTTATTATTTCGTGGTGTTGAGATGATTTCATCTGTCGTAGCTACTACTGGTGGCGGCACAAATGATGGCTCTTCTGCTGAAGGTGCAATCGGGGAGGATTTAGGTGCAGCATTCGATTTTTTGACCTGATGCTCATTGACATTGCGCTGTCGCGACGATATGATTTTGGCCTTCAATTGAACATCATCCTCTTGTCGCTCCAGTCTATTAGTTATTGCTGCATCTTTCAGCGGTGCCCTTTTTTTCTGACCAGCGGTAGCTTTCTTGAGATTCGCCCTCGCAGCTTGGACCGCTTCACTCTGATCTTTGTCGGGTTTCATCATCAACGAAGAGGAGGATATCCCTTGCGCATGCGCTGCCGAATGTTGTTGCGATGCCGCTGCTGGTTTAGGTTTGGTTGACGCCGTCTCCGCGAGAGAGGCAAGCATTCCTCCAGCCATCTGGCCCCGGGCTCTTCCGCCTCTCTTGCGTGTGGCGTGTCGGGATTTATTGGTTGCTTCGGCCATAGTTGATTCTTCTTCTCTACCTATTATGATGCTGTGCAATCTGCTTTATTCACTCGATAACTCGCCTCGGTGCTGTGTGACATCGCCGAGATCGTATGATCATCTTTTTTCGTGATAACGGCATTTTTGATTTGAGTTGTTGCAAGAAAGCAAGAAAACTAAACTTGATGCCGACCTCGCCTAAGCACATGACACATCATGACATACATACACTGCTTTGTCTTTGTGTTGCTCTTGCATACCGTAGCATTACTGTCTTGATAAACTACAGACAAACAACGAAGCAATAGACGCAACAAATCAACATGAAGAACCCAATCAGAATACCCCTAAGGTCGTTGAACCTAAAGAGGAAAAAGGAGCAGGTGACAGATCATAAAATCAAACCTAGTCCATCAGCGCCAGTGAATATAACTTCTACTCCATCATTAACTCAATCTTCGAGCTACAACTCATGCACAAGCTCAGTTGCCAGTAGCACTCAAACGAGGAAATCTGCAGAACCACCCGGATGGGTCCACAATCCACCACCTCGTACTGTAAATCAGGATAATATATCTTCTAATAACCTGCAGAAAGAGAATAATGTGCCACCTATGCGGAATAGTAGTTATCAATATACTCCTTCGAATACCCCACATCATCGTCAATGGTCTCAGCATACTACTGTGCCTTCACCAGTTCGTATTCGATCCCTACAGCAAGTGGAAAGTGAAAATATGCAATTGTTTCAAAGACAGAACCCAACTCACATGATGAGTGAAAATACAATCCAAATGACCTATTCCGACAGTAGTGGCAGTGACGGCAGCAGCATCAGTAGCGTTAGTGGAGATAATCTTGGACCTATTATGGGATTGGATGCAGAAGAATCAAGTGATGAACAGCTTGACTTTTACAGAAATGAGCGCTGTGCAAACCATCATTCGAGAAGTGTAGAGGTAGAAGAAAGCCAAGTCTCTTTTCCACAGACCAGTACTACAATGGATTCAGCTATAGTAGTGCATTCAACGCAGGAGAACGGAGAATCTGACTTTCGTAATGCCCTATTAAGTGCAAGTTCGACTGAGGCTTCAGGCGATGCTAACAATGATACAACCTGCAGCCCCGAAAGAGGTGAAGGAGAAATAAGCAGCCCTGCAGTATCTACCGGGATACTCGATATGAGTCGCATGCAAGATATTTACGCTTCCATGATGGTTGCATTTCGAAAGAAGATCATGGCGGAATTACGAGAGGAGATGCAAAAGGAGGTACAACATCAACTCTCTGCGCTTCAGACTGAATTGAGCGAAATGAATACTCGTTTGATGAACCTTGAGAAAAATCAAAGTACGCAACAACAAGAATTACAACATTCTTCATCTACGATCGAGACGAGTATTCTCAAGAATATTAACTCAAAATTGCTCTATGACAGTGATCAGCAGCAGAGGCGATTGGAAGCCATGCTAGATGCAAAGTTAGCAAAGGTCAGTGTTGAAATGAATTTGGCTGTAAACGAAGTGAAGAAGGAAGGAGAGCGACTCTCGAAGATGATAGTGCGTACAGAATCACCTCCGCGAAATAAAGAATGTAGCAGCATAACTTCTCAGAATTGCATCTCTACAAAGGACAAGGAAGAGGGATTGAGATGCGAAAATGCAAGGATCAATGCGAGCTTTGCTGAAGCTATGCTATCAATTGACAAGTGTGTTGATGATTGTGACAATTTAGCTAATGATTTTGATACAATTGCATATCGTATGAGTCGAGATGGAGACTCTGATGATGAATCGTTTTAGATTAATGAATGAAATAGAGTACGATAAATCATCATCCAAACACAAATATATATCGCATTCACATTGTTTGCTACTTTCACTTGAAAAATCACCTCAAACGGTCTGAAAGTTGGCAGGAAGCTTCACTGATTGAACTGGCTAATATCAATGCCTTCCCAAGTCATACTGTGCCGGTATGATTTGGTATTACGATTTTTGACAAGTTTGAATTCCTCGTTCACTCTTGCCGACTTACTTCGACTAACACGAGATGATCCATTTGTGGCGTTTAGTGCACCAAACACATCACAGTGAAGCCTGCCCTCTTTGATGAGATTCATTACATAAAACTTCGATGTCATTTCGATCATAGCGGATTTGCACATCTCAAGCATATGCGCAGATCCACATACGTATACATGACTATCGTCACTTTCTATAATGGGTGCCAAAACTTCTTCGATTTTCTCAGTCTTCATTATATCTGCTGTATATTGCTTCTTCTTCCCCGGCTCGCGAGAATAGCATCTGAATGCATCTGACAAAACCCCATCAGAGACAAAACTCTCTATTTCGTCATCAAAAAGACCCTCCTTTTTTGAGCGAGTTCCAAAGACTAGGTATGCACTACCCATCTTCTCACCTCTGGATTTCAAGTACGACCGCTTTTGTAACAGACCACGAATAGGGCGAAGCCTGTACCGGTACAAATGAAAATGAGTGGTGCAGTGGGATCGAGCGGATAATGAAAGGAAGGATTTCTCTCAATTTTGAACGAGATCTCATCGCCAGGCGATACATTCGTGAGAAAGTTGGAGCAAACGCCAACTTCGGTCTTGCTTCCGCCACGTGAAAATATGAAACACCCTACAACTAAATCTATCTCAGAGCCAACGCATGTTTTACAACTGGCAATAGAATATGAGCGTGGATGATTTAGTTTCATGGATGAGAGTAGAAAAGCCAGTGTAACCTGCCCTGACAGCGACGGGAAAATGTCGAATACGTCCATCCACTTCATTCCACACAAACTAATCATCTTGTCGTAATCTACTTTGTTCCTCCCTAGTTCTTCCAACAAGGCTTTGTCTTTTGCGCTCGTCGCAAGAGACGCTAAGTCTAGACATGATTGTGTAGGGATCGAAGCTTGAGTCTTCAAGAAGGAATCTACAGAAACAAGCTGGTCGATGTTGTGATGCAATATTGGTGCTGTTACAGCAAGTTCGGCAAGTGAAACCTCATCACTCTCAAAAGTGATGTACATTTGATCGTCAAGGTTCAACTCGCCTGCTAGATGCCCAATGAATGCTCTAAGCTTCTCTTCGCTGATTGTGTTGTGGGGGTAGACTTGAACATGATCACCAGGTTGATATGGCGGATTACCGCACGAATCCAAATCAATCTTAACAAGACAAGTCTTTCGGCGGACTTTATTCCTTGGTTCATTTACATCACCTTCATCATTTTCTTTCTCACCCTCTGCTTGTCCCAAAAGTTCCACTCTGCTCAAGATCATGCTCCCAAATACATCTGCGTTCCGCAACCGAGATGTATTTTGCAGAGCCTTATTAATTGCTTCATCGATTTCCTCATCTACTTCAACAATAGAATGCAAGGTACCATCAAGGTGGTGCGATGAGTCGGGTGAGTGACGGTGGCGTGATGAGTCAAGTGTGTCGCCACAACTTCTGCGAGAAAGGATACTGCTTTTCGATGTGACAGCACGCGTATTGCGCTTCCGAGACATGAATGAATTTGCAACTGCCTCTTTCACCTCATTCGCTGAGAAAATTCGAAGTGTTACCGATTCAAGAATGACCTGTCGCCTAGTGTCAATTTGATCGAGGTCATTGATTCTATCAGAAAGCTCTACTACCAAAGGAGATGCATCAGGCATACTGGCCATCGTTTTCAGCATCGTCGCTGTCCAGGTTTGAAACGTAGTATCCTCTCCTTTCACAGCGTCGCACAATCCACTAGGAACAATTTCTATTCCTCCGTTCCCGGTGATTTCCCTTGACAATTCGAGAGCTGCACCGCAGAAAATCGGATAGGCAGAACTTCCGAAACCCAGAACGGCACAGTTCTTATCTACCAGCACATGGCTTTTCTTGCTAAAAAGGGTGGAAAAGAACTTTCGAGACAGGGAAGGGAGCTCACCGTTTCCTTGGGTTGACGTAATAAAGATGCACAAAGTAGCTGCACAAATTTGTGACATGATTTGAAGGTCGTCAGCTGAGTTTGGCCCACAGCAATCAAAGAATGTCACATGGGAGCAAGCACGAAGGATAGAACCCAATTTTGCGGCGTAGGCGGCAGCATTGCCCGTCACAGAGGCGTAGAGAATCAGAACGGGTTGCCGCTTCTGCCGGATTCGGTTGATCCAGCCCTTGAAAAACATTGCAAGACGAACTGCGGTGACAAACATGGCCATTGACTTCGTAGTGTCTCGTTTGCCAAAGTGTTCTCTTTCTAACGCGAGGAAGGTCTTGCCAAAGACGTAGGCTGGCTTAAGTGTGTATTCCTGAGCCTTGTTCAGTCCGAGATATGCTTCGTTGGTTGATGATGACATTGGTGGAATGACCCACTTATAGTTTACAGGGCAGTATTGCCGATGTCTCATTTCCTCTCTGTACCACTCCCAAAACATATTGATCAAGTTGTGGTGGCCAATCATTGCTATCTTTGAGACTTTGAATGAATGATAAATTGCCTTGTTGAGGACAGTCATCACCTCATCTTTCCACAAAGGTTCGTCTCCTGGTTTAGTATCTGGATCAAGTCCAAGCGCTCTTGCGACTGGGACAAGCATATTGTACCGACTGGCGTCTGTCAAGTCACGAAGAACTTCAGTATTGGCATACCATCCATTGAAAGGTACTGCGCTGTAAACGATTCCGCCTATTGTCATGTCTAAAGCGCAAACAGCAGGGATAGGATACCAACGCATATTCAGATCGGCAAGTTCTGGATATTCAGGGTGATGAATCCAGACCTCAGGGGCACATTCCAATGGAACTTCAAACAATTGAGGTTTGTCGTTGGGACTAGATTGTATGACTAAGGGAAGGTAGTCATGAGACCCTTGAATCCCATCAGGAGGCCCGCTCCATCCAAATCTTTCTTCGAGCATCTGGGTGAATCTTAGCTGAAGAAAAAGACGGCGTGAGAAAATGAATATGGTAGTAACAAAGAGGAGAGTTGTGAGAGCGAGAACTTACGTTTTTGGGGTCGCCAATGATTTTCCCATCCTGATTATACGCAGCGTACGAAAGTAGCTGATCGTTCCAAATAGCCGGGCCGTCACTTGTGCCTGGTTTCATGGGTCTGAAAACTGTGACGTAAGCCTCTGCCGATCCGCATGCTACCGCCTTTGTTAGATGCTTGATGCATGATTTAAACATTCCCTCGTTAGTGTCGACGTCTCTGCAGTCAAGAAGCTTTAACTGCTGCCAATACTTTCGATTGCTGCATTTTGGAGCATTTCGCCATGCTACACGAGCACCATGCTCTGATGAAAATGTAATTGAGTGAGTGACATTGTTCGAATGCATGTGTGAATGCATATATTATGATCACATCATGTAGAATGAAATCTTACCTAACTCATCAAATGTATGCACATACGTCCCAGTTTCATAGATAGCTCTCCTCACTTGAACCATCCTCTCTTTCTTAGGTAAAAACCCTTCTGTCCCGCTCATGTCCTCATTACGTTCATGATAATACAGTTCGAGATATTCCATAGCCTCACGCATCATCGCCTCGGCAGTACTTTCTCCCTCAGTGATGACGCTATTCGTCTCCGCTTTACAGCCATTCGGACAAATTCCTCGCTTGGGATTTCCATGAACATACCCAGGATACGGTCCAGAGTAGACAGTGCCATGTTTGAAGGGGCATTTTCCAGTTGTATTAGTCTCCATTCCGTTTAAAAGGCTCGCCATGTTGCCCATGGATTTTTTCCTAGGCAAACGTCGTGTCGACACCATAGAAGATCGTGACGACTCAAACTTGAAGCTGTTTTTGTAATCACCAGTAACCTCCGACAAGTCAATGTCATCATTCAACATCGTCTCTAGAGATAGAGTATCTCTAGATTGGCGTTGAGGAAGGGCTACAATATCTTCAGTCTCGAGGTGCCGATGAGATGATGACAAGGAGGCAGCATCTTCAACGTGATGCTCTGGTAAGAACTTACTAGTTGATGGTATGTACCTAGGAGGTGCGTGTTCTTGTTTCGAAGTCGATTCTTCTTTTTCGATATTCCCTCGTGAACGATCAAGAGGCAATCCCGCTACACCATCTTCTGACGATGGTGAATCTGAACTGCGGCGGGAGCAGCGGCCATTTTTCTTGGCCGTAATCTTTCTGATAAAGGCTGACACCTTCATTGCTAGGTATTGGATAAGGAGTAGTAGTTATTGAGTAATGGTAGGGTAGGAATTATGAATTATGTCTAGTTTGTTCCGGGGTCATAGCATATAAATCAAAATGTCTCCATATTCTCCATGATGTGTCACATCATCGCGTGTGTTGTTTGAGGCTGGCTGGTGCAAAACAAAGCCGGAAGACTTCTTTGAATTGAATTCTTTCTCTGATTGATTGGCCCTACCAGTTGAGTGGGAGTTCAAGTTGACAGCCGCCATCTATCGAGCCTTCTTTTTCTTTGCACAGGAACATTCGCAACTCAAGCGTCACGCCTGCTCGCGCTTGGGTCATTAAGGCGCCGCGGTCGCTCGCTTAACGGTACTGCTTTTCATAGTCCATCAATGCATGCGCTCATCTCTGGCTAACTATCCGACACTCGTAGCTATGAATCTAATGCCTCCGGGAGACTCACTGTTATTAATTACATTAGCCCCCCGCCCCTGCTAATCGCTGCCGCCGTCTATCGCCAGCAAACTATCCTGCATTTTTTGCGGTGATACATTATTATATAATATATATATATTATGCAATATATATATGCACGATAGTTTGCTGGCGATAGATGCCGGTAGCGATTACCAGGGGCGGGGGGCTAATATTTATAATTAATAACGGTGAGACTCCCGGAGGCATTACATTCATAGCTACGAGTGTCGGATAGTTAGCTAGATGAGCGCCATGGTGGAGGTGTCATTTTTCGTGGTCAAAAAGTTTTAGCGATCAAGCGACCGCGGCGCCTTAATTGTAAACCCGGACCCCTTCGGACAAATCATTGCGCGCAGCTGTTATTGTATGTAAGTACTCGATCGTGCGAATGGGAGAAGATTCTGAGAATTGAGAGATTGGTGTGCCGCTCGGGAAATTTGTCATTTCTGCAGTAGCCCTCACCAAGGCCATTTGTACTCTTCTTTATGGCTTCGCGGCTCTCTCATCTCTCTCTCTCTAGCCTGAGTTGTTGCGACGGAAGTGCGGCGAGCTCATCCTCATCTCGATCGTGCACGTCTTCGCTGATTCAAGCTCCAACTTATTCAGATAAAAATTTTCTGGGGCTCTCAGTGCTCTGGAGCGTATTGCCCTGTATGTCACCCCAGACGATTGAGTGACAAATTGCTGTAACATGATGAATGCTGAAAAGAAAAATATGCAATCAAATGATGGTGTGGCAGCAGATGCCAACGGTAATGGTTATACAACTAACATGGGCGTTAGCACTGTCTGGCATGGCTACGATTGTGTATTTTCAAACGGTGAATACCTCAAAAAGATACAAGAAGGAGAGAGCCATCTCGGACAAGATGCACAATCACAGCCATCGACGAATCTTCATCGGACGAGTTTCAGGCGGAGTGGATCACACCGGTCACTCGAAGATTACGGTTGGCTTCGCAAATTGGACCTCCGAAGTGATATCCCAAGCATCGAGGAAATACGTGATTGGGCATTTGATACACTCCAATTTGAAGAAAACGTTTTGGTGGAAGTGTTCATAAGTATGCTAGAGTATTATGACTTACTTGAGGAATTTAAATTGGATAGAGAGACGTTGAGGAGATATGCGTTTGCAGTGATGCACAAACACCACAAGGATTGTTATTACCAAAGGACTGATATTGAGGGAGAGGTGAGCGTTATTGGGACAACAGCAAACGCGTCAGAGGGAGATAGCAAGTTATCGGAGGGTGGGCATCACATATTGTGCGAGTATCATAATTGGTATCACGCTGTCTCGTGTTCACAAGTTTGCTTTCTGTTTCTCACTCTTGGGGGAGCGGATCAGTATCTTGAATCAAAGGATATATTTTGTATCATCGTGGGCGCCTTGATTCACGATCTAGATCATCCTGGAACCAATAATGACTTTGAAGTGAAGCGGAATACTGAACTAGCGCAGAAATATCACAACGACTCTGTCCTGGAGAGACACGCCATCAGCGAGGGGTTGAATCTCTGTACGAGTAATCCGGAACTCGACTGGTTGAAATCATTTGACAACGTCGAAGATCGAAAATATGTAGAAACTTACATGACGGAAGCAATCCTTGCAACAGATCCTGCCAGACACGCCGGCATTGTTAAGGAAGCTCTGGAATTTGCTGCAATGGGACCTAAGGCTTACAACACTGCCGCATCGAAGTCATCGTCTGAACTGGTCGAACTGAAGCAATTTGATCGCGAAAATCTACAACACCGTATTTTTATAGGGCGCCTATTCCTTCACAGTGCTGATATCTCAAACCCGCTTCATTCCTCGTTTGAAGTTGCGCGTGATTGGGCTGTTCGCGTCACAACAGAGTTCTCGAGGCAGGCCTCGAAAGAGAAGGAATTGCGTCTTCAGGTAACAAGCTACATGGATGGTTTGGATAGTGAGTACGATATTGCGAAAGTACAAATTGGTTTCTTTTCATTCATGGTACAACCACTATTTGATACAATGGGGAAATTGTTCCCCAAATTGAGTCATTTGAATGATTGGGGGGAGTCAAATTGCGATGGTTATCGAGAAGTTGTAGCGGCTTGCGAAAAACAACGAGGAGAGAGTAGTACGAAAAACGGTTAGTTTCTTCAATTCCCTTTCCCAAATGAAAATGTTATAGTCACTGATATTCATAAAGTAGTGTTTATTTTGATTAGGTTAATGAAGACCTTCACATGAACAAAAGATAAACAGCCGGTGGAATCCGGATATCAAACAGCTGAGCCTGCCTCCTCGTCCCTTTGCTGTCGCCGCCTCTCAGCTGCACGTTCCAGCAGTGCTGCTCTTTCCTCTTTTGTTTTCGGAGACTTGCTCCCTCGCGAAAGCAAACCACGCTTTGGGCCACCGCCAAGAGATTGCCCCCCTGACGATGGAAACGATGGAGTTGACGATGCAGCTGGATCAGACGGAGCTCTCACTGCGACTGGGCCTCCACCCGAGGAGCTTTCATTATTGCCACCGCCCCCACTTCCCTCTGCCCAAGCATTAGGGCCACTAGCAGATGAAACACTGATATATCCAGCACGACTATAAAACCCCCTCAAGCAACCTCTCTCAGATTCCCATTTCCTTGCTGTTTCAACCTTCACTTTCCACCTATCGAGCTTTCCAAATCCCTGCAGATAACCAACTGCAACTCCCAAACAGTAAGCTAACCTGAAACCAGCGAAGAGACTGAATAATGCCAGTAGTACGAGTGGATAATATAAAACTGGAATTTCCAAGAAGAAAAGCTTGCGCTTTGAGTTGGGTGGAGCCTGCGCACATTCAACGGCGATAATGCTTAGCAGCACGGTCCATACGCCTACGCTCACTCCAGCCAGATAACCGTCATTATTTGTCAACCCATACAATGTAACTGAAACCACCAGAAACAGCAAGTTTGTGAATATCGTGAGTCTGAAAAATAAGACTCCAAATAAGGCCGAGCCCATGCTTTGTTCTAACTTCACACCATGATTCATAAACCCCATAAACGCGAAGAATAAATTGAGTATGGACGAGCAAACCAACGGGCTCGTAATCAAACGATATAATTGGAATCGGAAGATGGTGAAGTAGGGAATGTTGGCCAGAGCGAAGGTGGGGTCGACGAAGAAGCTCATGAAGTATGAAATTACCACAGAGTTCAGAACGTATCTGCACACGAGAGGCGTGTCGCGGACGTAAGATTCATATGCAGTTAGAAACGGATTTGAATCCGGCGGACCGCTGCTGCTGCTGCTGGCGCTGTTGATGTCATTGACGTTTGCTGGCATTGCGTGGCGTGAACGGAACGGAACTGTATTGTTGGTTATCGATTCTATTGGTGAGAACTCAACTCATCTCACAGAGCAGCTTGATAAGATTATGAAAGAAGCTTCAGCCGCCGCGCGCCCGCAGTTATCGTTGATTGCTGAAATCAAAGGATCTTTGGTCTTTGAGCGAGCTCTCGAGCGACGCAAGCGAGATACGTGTCTGATTGGATTTGCCGATTACCGACCGGTAATGAGCTGTCTTTTCAAATGTCATAGGAGTATCCAAGCTTCTTCAGAACACGGCCTTACCAACCTCTTTCCCGCCAGAAACCGTCAGTCAGTCACGGGTTAATCCGTGACTGAATTCTACTGTGCCTTCATCAAGTCGCATAGAGACTGCAGCATCGCCGCTACAAGTGTAGTCCTCATGAGCCGTATATATTTCCTTCTATACCATCGTTGCCAACTATAATGAACCACCTGCAGCGGCTCAGGCTCATATCCACGTCGCTACAGACATTGTAATGGTGAAAGACGGAGCTAGCTCTACGCTCGATTGGCCTTCATCAAGTCGCATACGAGGCTGTAACATCTCCGCTACAAGTGTAGTTACCATGAGCCGTATACATTTCCTTCTATACTAGTGTTGCCAACTATAATGAACCACTAGCAGCGGCTCAGGCTCATATTCACGTCGCCACACACATTGAGTTGGTGAAAGACGGAGCTGGCTCTACGCTCAATCGGCATTCATCGAGTCGCATACGAGGCTGTAACATCTCCGCTACAAGTGTAGTTACCATGAGCCGTATACATTTCCTTCTATACTATTGTTGCCAACTATAATGAACCACTAGCAGCGGCTCAGGCTCATATTCACGTCGCCACACACATAAATGTGTCGCAAACAGCTAGCTCTATGCTCAATCGGCCTTCATCAAGTCGCATACGAGACTGCAGCATCGCCGCTACAAGTGTAGTTACCATGAGCCGTGTATATGTCCTTTCGTACTATCGTTGCCAACTATAATGAACCACTAGCAGCGGCTCAGGCTCATTTTCACGTCGCTACACACATAAATGTGTCGCAAACAGCTAGCTCTACGCTTAATTGGCCTTCATCAAGTCGCATACGAGACTGTAACATCGTCGCTACAAGTGTAGTTACCATGAGCCGTGTATATGTCCTTTCGTACTATCGTTGCCAACTATAATGCACCACTAGCAGCGGATATTGCTTGAATTGACGGTGCTAGACGCATAAAATGGTGTCAAAATACTGAGCTAACACGTTGCCCAAATCGATCATTACAAGGTTGCTGTGAACACTACAGTTGGCATATCCGAGGTTGGAGTTGATATGTTGTCTATATGCATGCATAGAAGAGGTTTGCTGACTAAAACGTTCTCAAGCACAAATACATCACACAATATAGTCAAAATATGTGTTTTGAAGAGGGCACTGGGCTTGACAAAGATTGAGTAGCATATTGATATACGAGCTACAGATGACATACCCGAGGTTAGAGTTGATATGTCGTCCACATGGATGCATAGATAAGGCCTGATTATTAAAACCTCTTACATCACTGATATATCACACAATAGAAGCACTCAATGTGTTCTGATGAGGCATTTATTGATTTGGCCGTGACTGAGTAGCGTAGTGTCATACGAGCTACAGATGACATACCCGAGGTTGGAGTTGATATGTCGTCCACATGAATGCATAGAAGAGGTCTGGTGACTTCAATCTGTAAAATCACGTGTGAATGCACAATAGAAGCACTAAATGTGTCCTTACGAGGGCATTAAAATTGGCCAAAATTGAGTAGTATAGTGATTGTACGGACTTAGTAAGATACTTGTTAGGTCTGAGTTGATATGTCGTCCACATTGATATATAGAAGAAGTCTGAGCACTTCAACTTGTTGAATCACAAATGCCTTGCACAATAATCTAACGCTATTGCATCCTGACGATCAGGTCTGATTTGATGAAGTTAACTTTGTGTTGAATTGTTGCGTCTGCAGTAGCTTAGAGACCCCAAACACACAACCTCCTCCCGTTAAACCAAATATGGACAATTTCGCGCAGTTGCTTGATGTGAATAAATGTTATCTCTCAGAAACAAAACTGCCACTTTAAATGCGCTGCATTGTTGTCATATCTTGGAGCGGTAGGACGAGCCGATGGCAAAGATTTTGTCACGTATATCCGCTGCCATTCAAACAGGACGTTCGTAGTATTTAATCAAATCATTCCTCCAATCAACTTGAGCCGGCTCACACCTCATTACTTTTATATTCAATCATCAAATTGTTCCATTCATCTCGATTGATTTGTATCTTCTCCATCTTCTCACGCTCAGTAGTAACTGGATTGACCGTACAAGTGTATGATACCAGCCAAGTGCCGACAAGTAAAGCATACGAGGCTGTAACATCTCCGCTACAAGTGTAGTTACCATGAGCCGTATACATTTCCTTCTATACTAGTGTTGCCAACTATAATGAACCACTAGCAGCGGCTCAGGCTCATATTCACGTCGCCACACACATTGAGTTGGTGAAAGACGGAGCTGGCTCTACGCTCAATCGGCATTCATCGAGTCGCATACGAGGCTGTAACATCTCCGCTACAAGTGTAGTTACCATGAGCCGTATACATTTCCTTCTATACTATTGTTGCCAACTATAATGAACCACTAGCAGCGGCTCAGGCTCATATTCACGTCGCCACACACATAAATGTGTCGCAAACAGCTAGCTCTATGCTCAATCGGCCTTCATCAAGTCGCATACGAGACTGCAGCATCGCCGCTACAAGTGTAGTTACCATGAGCCGTGTATATGTCCTTTCGTACTATCGTTGCCAACTATAATGAACCACTAGCAGCGGCTCAGGCTCATTTTCACGTCGCTACACACATAAATGTGTCGCAAACAGCTAGCTCTACGCTTAATTGGCCTTCATCAAGTCGCATACGAGACTGTAACATCGTCGCTACAAGTGTAGTTACCATGAGCCGTGTATATGTCCTTTCGTACTATCGTTGCCAACTATAATGCACCACTAGCAGCGGATATTGCTTGAATTGACGGTGCTAGACGCATAAAATGGTGTCAAAATACTGAGCTAACACGTTGCCCAAATCGATCATTACAAGGTTGCTGTGAACACTACAGTTGGCATATCCGAGGTTGGAGTTGATATGTTGTCTATATGCATGCATAGAAGAGGTTTGCTGACTAAAACGTTCTCAAGCACAAATACATCACACAATATAGTCAAAATATGTGTTTTGAAGAGGGCACTGGGCTTGACAAAGATTGAGTAGCATATTGATATACGAGCTACAGATGACATACCCGAGGTTAGAGTTGATATGTCGTCCACATGGATGCATAGATAAGGCCTGATTATTAAAACCTCTTACATCACTGATATATCACACAATAGAAGCACTCAATGTGTTCTGATGAGGCATTTATTGATTTGGCCGTGACTGAGTAGCGTAGTGTCATACGAGCTACAGATGACATACCCGAGGTTGGAGTTGATATGTCGTCCACATGAATGCATAGAAGAGGTCTGGTGACTTCAATCTGTAAAATCACGTGTGAATGCACAATAGAAGCACTAAATGTGTCCTTACGAGGGCATTAAAATTGGCCAAAATTGAGTAGTATAGTGATTGCACGGACTTAGTAAGATACTTGTTAGGTCTGAGTTGATATGTCGTCCACATTGATATATAGAAGAAGTCTGAGCACTTCAACTTGTTGAATCACAAATGCCTTGCACAATAATCTAACGCTATTGCATCCTGACGATCAGGTCTGATTTGATGAAGTTAACTTTGTGTTGAATTGTTGCGTCTGCAGTAGCTTAGAGACCCCAAACACACAACCTCCTCCCGTTAAACCAAATATGGACAATTTCGCGCAGTTGCTTGATGTGAATAAATGTTATCTCTCAGAAACAAAACTGCCACTTTAAATGCGCTGCATTGTTGTCATATCTTGGAGCGGTAGGACGAGCCGATGGCAAAGATTTTGTCACGTATATCCGCTGCCATTCAAACAGGACGTTCGTAGTATTTAATCAAATCATTCCTCCAATCAACTTGAGCCGGCTCACACCTCATTACTTTTATATTCAATCATCAAATTGTTCCATTCATCTCGATTGATTTGTATCTTCTCCATCTTCTCACGCTCAGTAGTAACTGGATTGACCGTACAAGTGTATGATACCAGCCAAGTGCCGACAAGTAAAGCATACTAATCGTCCTTCCTAAAGAATCCAAGTCGACGAGCGAGGCCGTACTCGTCTGCGCCTCCGTTGATGGTGTACCAACATGACTCTCCAATCGACAGGAACAACAAAAGTTCCAATAATAAGTTTCGCGCACGCATCATCGTTTCGTTAACCTGCATTACCGAGTTTGCGGGGCCTTTTTTTATGGGATGTCCGGCTGCACTTGATGAAGCTACTATGAAAAAACGCCCAGCAAAAGCAGGATGTGGAAGCAATGGCAATGGTTCTTCTGAGCACGGTAGGGCGTAGTTATGCAACTTTATGGAATTTTTGGCCATTGCGCGAGGGCTTCTCTAAGTGGCGGCGGACAGGAGCGGAACTTGTTGAAGCAGATGGGCATCTGAAATGAATAAGAAAAATCGCTAAAATTCACTAATTCTTTCCTGGGACAGCGTGAGAAGGCTATTGTAATAAGTATATAATAGAGTTATCCGTCCTCGGAGCGGCTCTAGTCCCGTATATTCGTGACTCCCCTCTGGTTAGTTCGATTGGCGTGCTTATCCAAAATGGATGTTTATGTTGTTATTTATAACCATATCCCAACCATTTTGAAAACGGCACTTTTGTGCCGTTTTGCCATTGGGCCCAGCCAAAACCGCGAGAGCATGAAAACGGCACTGTGCCGTTTTGCTACTCCGACTTGTTACTGTCAAAGCTAGCGAGTAAAGTACAGCTCCTTTTTTGTTTTCCCTCACAAACCTGTAGCCCTTTTATGCATGAAAGTAACCTTAAGGCCACACAATGGCTCATGCTTTGCTCTAACAATTGCACGAGGCCTTCGTCGGAGTAGCAAAACGGCACAAAAGTGCCGTTTTGCCTCACACGTAGAAACATACCAGAGCTCTACGGAAAACGGCACAGAAGTGCCGTTTTCAAAAAATGGTTGGGATATAAGCGTGGGTTCCCTCCTGGCCAAAACCACTAATTAGTGGTCATACGTAGGGGGTAGTTAGAGGACATTCTAACACCTCCCAATACCTCCCAATCAAGGAACATACCACCAAAGACCTCTATAACAGAGTTCAAACCTAAAAATCCGGAATAAAAACGTCCTACTAGAAGCAGAGATAGCTAAACACACACTATAAAATCGCTATTTTAGTGACCACTAATTAGTGGTCTAGAATAATGTGTTGTTGCACTGTTGTTTATGCATCCCCCAACAATCAGTGCACATGAGGACCTTCTTATTACATGAACAGTAGGTTCTGACCTCGCTAGAGCACGTGCTGCATCTACCCTTGAGATATTCAGTGTTAACTTCCTTCCAATCATTTTTCGAATTATCCCAAATTCCAGTGTACGTCGGCTTGGTCAGAAGCTTATGTTGCACCACATCAGACATTCTAGCTCGCTTGCGGGGGCGGATAGGAGAGCATTGAAGGTTGCCATGGCTGTCTATCTTGTTTTGCAACATTGCCTTGGCTAATTGACGGCGAAAAACAAGTTGGGGCTCAGCAGGTTTCTTCCTTGCACGGGAACGAGAGTTGACAGCATTCACCTCTGCCACTTCTAAAAGAAATGTGAACTGCCTGTGGGGCCACCATGTGGTCTTCCAAGCATCTTCAAGTCCAATTGGTTGGTGCCTCCTTTGGTTGAAATCATCTACCCAGTGCTTGGCCCTGTTATGACGGGACATTGGCTCGACGTACTTGAAGGATTTCCACTCCCCATTTACGTTCCTGTAGGTGGTGTGGTCAGCAACCTCGTTGATGAGTCCATATGTTGCCATAATCTTGGTAACATACTTGTCATCATTCTGGCAATGGATCAAGAACTTGGTTCCATCAATGTCTTGTTCAAGAGTGTCAGCATATCCCAGCTCCTTGTCCTTCATGTAATCATCAATGGCATCCCCAGGGACCTTGAGAGGCCAATATCTTCTCTTCTTGATCAACGATGCTCCGTAGACCCCATGGTTGTGCATAGCCAGAATGCCTGCAGAAACACAGAAGCCACTATCCATGCAAACTTGCTTGCCGGTGTTATGGATGGGCTTCGTCATCTCAAGCATCAGTTTAGTTGTCGTCGTATGTCCTTCGAATTCAGACGGGAAAGCCCATGACCCATCTTGCTTCTTCGGACGGTCCTTGCCCTCTTGGAGTTTCACACGCCACATTACTGGAGCATTATTATCCCCATCACAAATAGAATGATATTCATTGCCCTGAGGGTGTGGTTTACGAAGGACAATCATAAAACCAGGGGCATACTTATTAAACCAAGTAACCATTGACTCGTCAAGACAGTTGATGTACGAGGGGGAGTACTCGTCTTCGTAGTGTTTATTGAAGGCATCAATCATTTGACGAACATCGTGAAACTTGTCCTCGAAGGAGGGAGGCTCCACATTAGTATAACGCATTGCTTGAGTGATCTTGTCATGCCGTTGTCGTGACATGTATGCATTGAGACGGAAGGGCGCGCCCTTGAACATATCAATCGGTTCCTTAGACCACCAATCTCGGCGGTCCGAAACACCTTGGTAACACGACATGAAGAAGAAGCATCCCAGCCAAACATAGAACTCCTGCAAGGTAACATCATCCCCTTCAATGTATTTGTTAGTTTCAGGCAACATTACATCAATAAGGTACCATTCTGGGAATGCCATACGAAAGAGATCAAACTCAGACATTTTGTCAATCTGTGACCATCTGTAATGATTCCAACTACCTTCAATGTCAGAAATATTATTACTAGCCTTCCTTGGGCAGATGGTTGGCTTTTTCCATTCTCCAACTGCGGGAGCGTTGGATGCCGCGGCCGCGTGTGGTTGGACATTGTTTTCAGGGAGCACATCTTCGTTGTCGACCTGGATACCTTGTGCACGAAGATTTGCGACATCTTCGGCGTCGCCGATGATGTTTGTGCCGTGATTGGCAACTGATCCACGGTCGGCGAGACGGTCATTAATGGCCAACCGGGGAGCCGCTACCGTTGTCTCGTCCTCAAAGTTAGTTGCGCCTTCAACTTCTACCTTAAAGTTGCGGCACACAATAAAGAACTCGGTGCATCATCGATGTCGGGAATTCGACATTTGTAACAAAGCTGCATTTTTTGACGCACTTTGTGCTGCTCTTTGCCAATAATAACGACATTTTGGCATCGATGCTTTGCGTGGTCGTGTTGGTACTGTTGGCGGATGCGTGCTGATGGGTGAAAGAACTTTGCAAAGGCAGAGCCCTTCGCTCCGACGCCACCCTTTTTCGCCATGGTGATGGTGTTGTGGGATGGTGAGTTCTACGGGTGGAGAATTTATTTTTATTAATTCCTACGTATCCCAACTTCAAGTTGGCCATCATTCCAAAAAAAAACACGGCAGCAGAATTTTTTTTCGCCAAAATTGGCAGTAGGCTTGTGTTTGAACGTTAATAGGTTGGGCCCTCTCCAGGGAACACGTGATATAATAGGTGTACGCCTTGTCAAGACATTGAAGAGGGTGCCACCTGAATTTGATAACGTTTGAGTGATTATAAGGGGGTCGTAGGAGATCGTAAACTGACCACTAATTAGTGGTTTTTCCGCTAATTAGTGGCCCCAGGAGGGAACCCAAGCGGTTAGGAGTACTTTTAAGAAGCTTGTTCCCGCCGCTGCACGCACAATATAGGAGTAGGAGTAGTAAGAACAAGAAAATATAGATAGTCCAAATAAGACCCTATTAGGCTCATATTAAGTCATTCGTACCAGCCCAGCTTCAAATAAAAAACCGCATGTATGACGGACCACCCCGAACCACGAAATCCACCCACTCCACTCAAACAAGACCTCAATCAACACTCAACACCAACTCCATCCACCTACTTATTACACCGTACCACTAGAGAACTAATTAATAACAGAAATTTTAAAGTACGTCTGATTAGCCCTCTATCATTGCACATAATATTATGTCACCATAAACTACAGCAACATAACATGTCTGAACAAGAAGATCAACGCACCACCTCAGCGGCAAAAGAGCAGCTCGGCGGCCCCCCTATGCAAAAGAAAAAACACAAAAAGAGAAAGGCATCAAATGGTAGACTAAAGAAACTCTGGAGGCGTGCTACCACTCAATCGAAGGGCATCACTTCTCGAAAAGAATGGAATGAGATGCTTGAGCTGCATTCTGATTGGAAGACTAGTCACAAAGACAATGCTGATGTATCGAATGATCCCATGATGGGCTCGCTGCCAGGGCCGGCTGTAACACTTTCGAAAGAGCCACAAGATTTCACTTCCATGGAAAATTGGCAGGCCACTGAAGGTTCTGATCATAGAGACATCATTATGAACTTACTCTTTCGTCAATCTTCTTCAGATGGGGCTGGCGACGGTGCGCAAAAGAAAAAGAAAAGGAAACTTGAAGCTGAAGGAAGAGAAATGATGAGCCAAACGTCGTTGATCAATGTACCTACACTACCTTCATGGTCAAACGTTCGTAATCTGAGTGGTATGGGTGGACTTGCTGTTATTGAAATCAGTATTGAAGATTGCGATCCAGGATCACCATGTCCTTTGATGCCATCGGAACGGCTGAAAGGAGTGACTGATGACAAAAAATCATCATGGACAACCCTGTTTGGCAATTCCAATGGTGGTACAAAAAGTAGTAATAGCAACTCAGAAGTCCATCGAAGCATTACTGCGTGCAAAGTTAAATTGTTTCAAGGGAACAAGTATCCGCGCTGCCTATCGGATGTGCTAATGTTTCTTCCTCCTCCAGTTGCGCAAAGTGAACGTGACATGAAGAATAAAGATGTTGATGTATTCGATGCAATATCTGATTTGAGATTGACGCCAAGACAGATGCGTTCAGAAGGGTATCCATTCGTCACAGATGACAAAGAAAGTTCGACCGGTGATAGCAAAGAATCACTAGAGAGCAAGATTGACACTTACAGCAAGAGTGATGTAGATAACATGAGCACAGATATTGCACTTGAATTGATCAAGAAAGTTGCTGTCGAAGCTTCATATGGAGATGACAACATAGAAAATGTGGTTCATTATGCTGAATACGAACATCATGTGAAAACTTTCTCTCGAAATAAAGTCACATCGCCTAGAAGGCCTAAAATCTATTCCATTGATTGCGAAATGGTCCAAACTCAGGCAGGAATGGAGCTGGCACGTGTTTCTGTTATAGAATTTGTTGGGTCAATTGGAGGAGAAGGTGGCGAGGCAGACGAGGAGACAAGTATCCTTGTCCTTGGTGAGTACTTGCTGCTTATGAACTACATCTATTCGATTCAGTTTGTGCTCACACATTCTTTTCATTGATACAGACGAGCTGGTGAAACCTCGCCGTGATGTATTAGACTATTTAACACGTGAGTGATTCTGTTGATGTATTTTGTGCGTTGTAGTATCCTTGTTCGTTACTAATTATAGACACCTGCACAGACTATTCTGGGATCACACCGAAAATGCTTCATGACGTGAACAAACGGATAGAAAGTATTCAACTGCTCCTTCTGTCTTTGATTCACGAGGAGGACGTGATCATAGGACACTCAGCCGAGAATGATCTCAGAGCACTTCGGATTGTCCACAGCAACATCGTTGATACCTCTGTTGTGTTTAGAGGAGATAATGGAAGAAAATACAGCTTGAAGCATCTTTCAAATGTACTGCTACAAAAACAAATACAGAGGTGTGGATCATCTGGTCATTGCAGCAGAGAGGATGCTGAAGCTAGCCTCATTCTAGCATTGCGCCGTGCAAAGCATGGCTCTTCTTTTCGGCTAAAAGAATCTGCAAAGCATCAGAATGTGCTTGACATTTTTCAAAAAGCAAAAGGAGTTGATCAGACAGAGAATGGCATTAGCGGTGAATCCAGCTTTGCTCAAAGGAACGAGAGATCATCAGTTTGCATTGGCCCCAACGATTGGTTGACAGGCCGATCAGTCGGGAATGGATCCCAGCATTTGCTATCTTGTGAGTCAATCTTATCAAGTATGGCGATGGCTGTGCCATCTTGGCTAGCATCTAAAAAGCCCTCAAGAGCAGGTGTGTTGTGGGCAAAGTTGATTTGTGAAGGAAGTCGTGACGGGTTTAAGAGTGAATTGAAGAAACAAGATGAAATATTCGACTCCTTGGTAACCAATGTGTCGACTGATACACCTATTCTTGTCATTTTCCAACGCAACTATTCAAAGACAAACGACCTAACTCGTCAACGCAAGGCCGCTACAAATCCAAAAGCTACCTGCGTTTGGTCAGAATCTCAAGAAGAGGAATGGAAGCAGTACATGTCAAATTGTAGAAATTGCGAGGCGCTCTGGATAGGGAGTTCATGACAGCAAGCAACCAAGGCCCTGATTTACACCCACAAGCAATGTTAAATAATTACACATGCAGAATCATCGAAAGCTGTTGAAGTAATATGTCCCCCAATCTCCACTTATTTTCTCTTCCTAATACCCTCATCAGCGCCAGATTCTCCCGATGATGAACTAGCAACGGCCTCTTCAATAGCTTTAGCGACGTCAACATTCCCTTCGTCTTTTGCGTGAACAAGTGGAGATTTCCCTTCCTTATCTGCAGCTTCGTGAAGCCCCAAAACTATTCCATCAAAACCATCTTTCGCCAAGAGACACTTGGCTGCGTCGGCACTACCGTGGTAAGCAGACCAATGAAGTGCATTCCACCCCTCCTGATCGGTTTGGGAAGGATTCGCCCCCAACTTCTTCATCTCTTTCATAGCTGCCACTGCGCCTTTCGCGCCCAATCCACTCATAATCATAATCGGCGTCCATGCACTCTCTTCCGTAGCAAAATTAATGTTCTTTTTGTTGAGTGCAGCCATGAGTGGTGCGACATCAGCCTCAGCTCCAAGATCCCAAGTATCAAGCAAAACATCCTCAAGTGACTTCTTTGCCTTTGTGTCTGCTTTAATTTTTTTGTTTGCTGCTTTGGTGAGAACAATGGGATTGCCGTGGGCATCTGTCACCTCGTCATTAGCACCAAGCTCATCCCTAGTCTTCTCGTCAAATACACGTTTTTGTTTGATGTTCGACAATCCACCTTTGAAGATCAAAGCGCTGACCAATGCATTTTCAGCTAGGTTGAAAGGAGTCATGATACTTTGAATAGCCAAACCAACAATCATACCCTTATACCAATGCAAACCTACAGTCATGCAGATACCCATAATTGTAGAGCCAATCATTCCACGAGCTACGCTAATGATGTGCTCACTGAGGATTTTTTCTTGGTAAGACGTTTTGGCATTGGGATCGGCGAAGGGCTTTACAATGGAGAGAAATAGTATCTTGTCAGAATGAAAATTGTCTTATTCATATAGGCGAGCGTATCATGTGTTCAAGTTCAACTCACCTGGGGAGGGGGGGCAACGTAAATCTTGACATTATTAGCCTTGTCAGCAGCAGCGGCATTGGCCTTCATGTTGACGAACAAGACGAGCAGCAGGGCGCACACCTGCACAGCACCATAGCAGCAGCGCAAGAGGAAGACAATGTTGGGATCTTCTCCGTCGAGCTTCCTTGCTGCCAGCATCACTGGCAGCATCACGAACATCTTATTGAACGCCATCTTTAGATTTTAGTATAGTAGTAGTCTTGAGCTTCAGAGGTGTAGTGATCTTGCAGATATCTTGAAGGTTCTTTTCAATCTGGAATGTGCGGCGGTGATTGAAGCTGTCGTGCTTTTGGCATTGGCAGATTTGCTTCTGGCTCTTCTGCACATTTCTATGTACTTTTTCCCACGGACAAAGCGAAGGACAAAGATACGGCCCCTATCGTCTTGCAGATGATGCCAAACGAACCACCTCCCGACGCACCAAGGACCAAGGCCAGTAGGGTCAACCAAGCTACAGTACGATGAAGATGGAATTGAAGAGGAAGTCTTGTAAACAATGATGACAAGGAGCAAAAGCCTCGTTTACTACGTGCTGCTTTTATGCTGCATCATAGCAGCATTTGTCGTCGGTAATGATGATGATGTCTCCAGAGCGATCGATATCTGTAGAGATGAACTCAAAGACGATCCTCATTTTCCCAGAGTTCAATATTCACTCGCTCAACTTCTCGATTCTCAAATCCCCAGCGCTGAGGAAATAGATTTATCTCTGGTAAGAGAAGTGGTTCAGTTGTATCAAGATGTTGGAAATCCACCGAATTTTGTTGAAGAAAAGAGAATACCTCCAGTAAAGGTGCGCTTTGAATCTATGATGCGTGCAGCGACGATTGCAAGAGATGTCCTCCGTGAAAGGCAGCAGGCGGTCTCATGCTTCATGCTTGCTATGCATATTGATGGAATAGACCAGGTTTCAACTTTGGTTGCATTTGAGGAAGCACTGAAACTGCTTCTTTCCTCGACGGTAGTGAAGAAAGGAGCAAGTATTGATATATTGGGAGAAATTGAAGCTGAGAAAAACGAAGATCATTTGCAACTAGCATTGCAACTTTGCGATTTTGTTGCAAATAGGTATCCAAATGAACCATTGGTGCATGAATTCAGAGGAGCTACTTTACGGAAACTACAGCAGTCAAACTTGGCATACCAATCATACGAACAAGCAATGATCAAGTCAAGGGAGCAATACCTCAAATGCAATGCATCTCATCAAAAAAGTGACGACAAGTGTTTTGTTCAATTGAAAAAGTTTATCAATTCGTCGATACTAGTAGCTGCTGCGGCAAGGGAGGCTGGGATAAGTTTTGATGATCAGATGACCTTCTTAACTGCAGTTGAACACTATGCTGCGCCGGTGCTGGCGTCCACTCAAGAATGCGATGATGAAGAAAGACAGACGACTAATGATGATATCAGCAGTGAAATGGTTGAATTATACAATAACATGGGTGTGTTGGAGAAAAAGAGAGGATCCCTGTCTGAAGCAATGAAATTCTTTAGAAAAGCCCTTGATATCAATCCAACAGATGGACATGCTTTGGTACAGCTGGCAAGCATCAGTAGTCACGAGGAAGATTGCAGAATACTTTCTGAAGTCAAAGAATTAGATCCCGGGTATGTGGCCGGTCTTTTTGATGGCTACTCTTCCAGATTTGAGTCAGAATTGGTAGATGTTTTGAAGTACGTCGGTCATGAGCTTGTGTACAAATCACTTCGAGATGCACTACCAAATGCAACATCCATTCACACTATTATCGATCTAGGTTGTGGAACAGGATTATTGGGTGAGCTGATAGCCACCGAAATGCCTTGGATCGCTCTTCATGGCACAGATCTCTCCCAAAGAATGGTTGATATTTCGCTCGAACGTAAAATCGGAAGTGGTGGAAGGTCTGTTTACTCGTCTGTTAGTAATATGGATGCATCTGATTTCCTGTCTAACTTTGACGAGGAGTCGGTAGACTGTGTTCTTGCGTCTGATGTGTTCATCTATATCGGAGATATATCGAATGTCCTAGATGAATGCATGAAGTGTCTGGTCGAAGATGGTTTAATCGGATTCACGGTTGAAAGCTATGAGCCGACAGATGCCGACAGCGGTCTAAGATTATTACCTTCAGGTAGATTTGGGCATTCTAAAGAATATGTATATCGGACCGCTGAACAGCATGGTTTCGATGTACTCTCTTGGAAAGATGCAGTGTTAAGACAGCAATCCGGCAAGGATGTGAAAGGAGCCGCAGTCATTTTGCAGAAACAGAGATGACACTTTACGACTTTAAAAGAGTGCTGTACAACTAATGATTTGCTACTTCTTGAAGTTTTTTCATTGTCGACCTTGGCGCTAGCTTAGATAACTCCACCTCCGTAACCACGCTCATATGCATATCTGTCAGGGTAGTCACGTACACTTCCATTTCTCTTCTTAATCAAGCCAGGCCCACGTTTCTTCAACTCGTCTACTGTACCCGTTCCAAGCAATCCCATCGCTCTGTCAAGCTCTACCTTCAAAATATCGTACGCCTTGATCACACCTTCAGTGCCACCAGCAGCCAATCCATACAGATAAGGCTTACCAACACCAACAGAGTCGGCACCAAGAGCAAGTGCTTTGCAGATGTCTGTTCCACGTTGTACTCCTCCATCCAAAATGATTTCAACATCAGGTCCGACTGCCTCACGAATGGATGGCAATACATCAATTGTAGCAGGACTTGTTTCCAATTGCCTTGCACCATGATTTGACACCCACATTGTTGTGAAGCCGGTCTCTACGGCGCGAATAGCATCATCCGGTCTGCATACACCTTTCACTGCAGATGGCGCATTCCACTCTCCCAACAACCACTCGGCATCCTTCCAATCAAACTCTGGTGCAATCTGGCTGTTAACAAATGCCGCCAATGAATCAGCAGGCACTTCAGTATTGATGCACGCATAAGTGTAGGCTTCATGAGACAAGAAGTCATAGGTCCAGGCCGGCTTCTTAATGGCCTCAATCATTTGGTTCACAGAATACTTTGGAGGAATTGAGAAGTCATTTCGAATATCACGCTCACGGTTACCATACCAAGTGAAGTCTACAGTCAAAGCCAACGCATCGAAGCCACCTTCCTTGGCCTTTGCCAACACATCCTTGACCAACTCACGATCCTTCCACACATAAAGTTGGAACACTTTCGGCCCATCAGTTAGCTTACCAATTTCAGTGATTCCAGTAGTTGCCAATGAAGACAAGCCGTACAAAGTTCCATGATGCTGGGCTGCCTTGGCAGCAGCAGTTTCTCCCTCCCAGTGGAACATTCTGTTTCCAGCAGTGGGGCATCCAAAGAATGGAAGCTTTACATCTTTTCCAAAAATTTTCGTCGACAAATCGAGAGGGGGCTTGAGACCAGAAAGGATGTGGAAGTGCATTTCCAGTTCTGAGTATGCATCTTTACCGCGACGAAGGGAAATTTCGTCGTCGGCACCAGCGTCAAGATAGTCAAAGACCATCTGCAGTGATGCGCAAGAGTTTGAGGTGAGTTTGAGATAACAGTTTCGCTTAAATGATGCATGCAAGTTAGGAACGATCGTTTTTTCTTACCTTGTGAGCACGCTGCTTGGCACATAGACGCAAATCAGCAATGTTCACTGCCTTTCGAAGACGAGCCTTGGATGGAGCATCAAAAATGGCATTTAGAGGAATGTGTTTAAGGAGCTTGTGCACTCCAAGTTTATGCGGATTGATAACCATTGCTGCTGTAACTGTGAGAGGTCTATGGTACCGAACAGAGTCTCTAAATGGTCAAAGTGTATCGATTCGTACTATCGATGCAGTTGCAACCTTGCCTTCTGTGCTCTTCTGTAGTGTGCAGTATGATGATGATGAAACATGAAAGATTGAGGATTCACTTCTCTCTTCGATCTTCATTCGCGTTTATGGCTGACGATGACGTCAGCCATTTTCTTTGTGACGAAGGACATGCGTAATCTTATCCGATCTGATGCCAGTAGTCGCTAATGATCGCTACCATGGGGTCCAAATTCTCTATCTTCTTCTTACCTGTTTCCGTTTCTGTAATACTTTCCGATAAGGAGCATCTTCAAGCTGTTTTGCAAAAATTCTCTTCTGATGGTTTTTCTCTCATGAGATGAATGCAGCGTGCAGCGCGAGGAGTGCAACTAGTAATATCCCAGCACGAAGCGAGCGAAGAGCGAAGGAAGGGAGCAGCAGGACTCTGGGACTCTGACATTACAGGGCTTTGAGGTCGCTTCATGGAGGGTGACCTGAGATAGGCGTTTTCATAATTTACCGTCGGATTTTTTGGTGTCACATCACCAAGATAAAATCCATCTTAATTATTAACTTCGAGTTGTGTCCAATCTTAAGGACGAGTGCCGATAAAAGGAACGCACCATTAATACAATGATTAAGGGCTTGTTAAAAAACAGGAGGAAGAAAGAAGCTGCCGCTGCCCCCGCTCACCCGCCGACATCCATCAGTGTAGGGGAGGGGAATTCTTCCCATGATGTGGACGACGGCGGCAGTTGTAGCAGTAGTAGCAGTAGTAGTAGTAGTAGCTCCGAGACGTCGAGTGAGATGAGCAGCTTGTCCGAAAAATACAGGCGCCTCGAAATTGCCCAGTTGAATCGAAATACTGGATCCCCCCAGCCCCCAATGCATTTCATAAATTCGATGCAGAAGAAAAGCGGTGCCTCGGAGGAATTTGAAGATCACAAAGCAAACATGATGGCAAAATTAATGAAAAATCACAGCCAAGATATCTCTCAGTCCTTATTGGAGAGGTCGAACTTAATCGAGAGTATTATCAGATTGAGCCAGCATGTTACTGGCTGTGTTATTGGGCGTTTATTGGATGATATCACCCGTGATCGGAAGGAGAGAAAAGACAGACTTGATCGACGTAGACGGAGAGGGGAAAACCACTCCCAATCTCTCCATAAGTCCTGGAAATCAAATGCGTCCTCAGGGGACAACGACCCCCAGAGAGGGGACCACAACCCCCTCACTAAATCCTGGATATCCAATTCGTCTGATTGTCGTGAAAGTAATTTGGAAGAAAAAGTACCCGATGGTGACCAACTTTTATCTCCTGACAGTAAAATGTCTCCTCTTCAACGTTCCACTACGCAAATTGGGGGGGATGGGTCTAAGTCCTTACCAATATCTCGGAGTCGGGAGAGTGCCCTTCTCTTTGTGGATATATCTGGATTTACGAAGCTATCAACTATGCTTGATGTGGACAGTTTCTCAAATTGCATTAACACATACTTTGAAAAGGTCATCAACCAAGTAGCTTCTTATGGAGGTGACATTTTGAAGTTTGCGGGTGACGCTATATTTTGTGAATGGAGAGTATCAAGTGACGAAGAAGACGAGTCATTTCAAACCTTGGAAGAGTGTGTGTTGCAAGCGGCGACTTGTGCTGCTGATATCGTGGGATTGTGCTCTGATTTCAATCTTGTTGGAGATGAAGGAATATCTAGACAGAGATCGTCTCATACGGCGTCTACTTTTCGATCATCTGCGGGGACGTTTGAAGATATGCGATCCCTATTGGCAAGGTATGATAGTGAGAGTTCACAAGTGTCCGATTCTCCCCCCGTTCATAAAGAAAGGAGACGACTGTCAATGCAGGGCCCTGAGAGACGTCCGTCAATGCAGGGCCATGCAGAAATGAGGAGACGACTGTCAATGCAGGGCCCTGAAGAAATGAGGAGACGTCTGTCGGCTGATACAAAGCGACCATCATTTAAGCGTCGTGTTTCTATTGAGGCTCCGTTTAACAACCGCCCGTCAGTGGAATCAACCCTCAATGTCAAATGCGGTGTGGGTGTAGGTCACATGGCAGGTGTTCACGTGGGGGATAGTATATCTAGACGAGAATTCTTGATGCTGGGAGATCCTATCGACCAAGTAGCTTTAGCAGAGGCTGCCGCCAGTCACGGAGAAGTATTTGCGTCACCTCAAGCTATCTCCTACTTAGCGAAAATGGGAACTGTACTAGGTGATTGGGAAGATGATGCAAAACACGGACGCCCGACACGAATAGCAGTCCGTGGGGAAAAGAGATTCAATCCAAGGGAAGAATATAATCTGCGTCGTGGTGTTGGGCTGCCATTTGAGTGTGAGAAATTACTGCAACACATGGAGGACTTCGATTTTTCAGAGCTCAACTGGCTAAAACGAATGATATCGCTATATGTTCACCCGGTTGTTGTAAACGAAGAACATGAGACCTCATCTAATGTGAAACACGAGACGGATTACGAAAGAAATGCAGCTGCAGCTGAGTTGAGGAATGTGTACACATGCTTCATCTCACCCAAGATTGACTACAGCTTCTATGGGGACGATAAGAAGGATCAGAAATTGTTTCATCGATTGAATGATATTATGACCATAACAACAAGGCATCTCGACAGTGCTCAAGGACATCTGAGACAATTTATTCTCGACGACAAGGGTATTGTTCTCATCTTCACATTCGGCCTGAGAGGAAGCACATTTCCAAATATGATTGCGCAACGAGCCATCCCTATCACATTTACCATCTGTCAGTCTCTTCAAGATGAGCTTGGCATTAAGGTTGCAGCCGGAGCAACGTTTGAAAAGGCTTACTGTGGCGTTGTCGGGGGTATTAATAGGCACGAATTTGCTGTTCTAGGGCCAGCAGTCAACCTCGCTGCAAGGCTGATGTCACCAAAACACAACTCTGACGTTATATTGGTTGATAAGAATGTGCGTCTGCTAACAAGTCAAATATTTTTCAGGCCATTGCCAGCCGTGCAAGCTAAGGGTTATTCCGATCCAGTTCCGATTTTTCAACCCATGAGAATATCTACGGAGCAGCAAACTAGCAAATGGGGACATGCGAAGAAGAAGTTCGTGGGACGATCTAGTGAAATCAAACAAATCCTGCACGTGGCACAGGAGATGACGTTAACTAATACGACATCTGAGTTCTTATTCGTGGCGGCATCATCAGGGACAGGAAAGAGTTCATTGATGGTGCAAGCTACAGAGAGTGTTAGGGCAATGGTGAAGAAGATGAATAAACGCGTGATTGTTACGCGATACATTAGCAATGAGGGCGACTCTAGAATACCTTTCAGCTTATTCCGATCTATCTTCAGGGATCTTCTCCGCCAAATAAAGCATGAAGACGAAGGTTCAATGAACTCATCGAAAGTGGGGTCAGATTTCGAAATCGATAAGGAATGGGATTGTTTGTCGCTTCAGTCGCATTCCACGAAGAGTAGCATAATGAGCACTGATGCCACGAGATTTCGATTCATATGTGAAGAGCTAAACGCCCCGCCTGAGTTTACCGAGGTGGTGGGGAAAAGGTTATTAGGATTAAAGAGTGGGGTTGGACCTTCGGCCACAGGCAAACCACCTGATCTTGATAAGATTGTCAATTTTATGGCCGACGCGTTCATTCGTTGCACTAAGCATACGGATCTCGTGCTACTAGCTCTTGATGATGTTCACTGGATGGATGAAATGTCGTGGAAAGTTGTTCAAGCAATCTTCGAGCGAAGTGAGAACGTTTTGACATTCTGTGGATCACGACCGCCGTCGTCGAATCAATTGGCAGTCGATGAAAATTTCTGGTCCGAGTTGCAAGGCAGGTACAAAGAGGAGGGTCGCTATATGGAAATTAATCTTGGTATTTTTTCTGAAGCTGATGCAAAGGAAATGATTGCGTACCAGCTCAATGTTAATGAGGAAGAAATTGATGGTAGCTTTTTGCGCAATGTGTTCACATCTTCTGGTGGGATGCCGCATTACTTGAGGTATGTTGTAGAGACGATTAAGAGGAATGATCTCACTGTCAGGCTTGATAATGGTTTGATTGGTCTGAAAAGTTCAGAGAGTGCCGAGAGTAAGCTGGGATTCAAGTCGGTGAATGATTTGCTTCTGTATCGTTTAGATGCCCTCGATTCCTCAGTGCGAACAACATTGCATCTTGCGGCAGTGTTGGGTACCGAATTCGACCTTTTGGACGCAGCGCTCGCATATGAGGAGATGTTTGACGTTATCGACTCCGACAGGTTTCACTCAGCAATGGAACTCTGTGCACATTTTGACGTAGCGGAGAAGGAGGGAATATTGGAGCAGGTGCTTTCTTCTTCAAAACATGAAGATGAGTTTGGGGATCCAGTCGATGACGATGATCATCTAGGTGCAGATGTCGAAGATGTGATGATAACTCCATCAGCCCGAAAGTCGCATCCACTCTATTCTGACAATCGAAGATATCGATTCACTCATGACTCTTGGAAGACTAGTATCCTCAGTGTCATGCTCGATGGTAGAAAAGAGGAAATGCACGAACAAATTGCAACGGTATTGGAGAGAGAAATCGTCGAAGAGAGTGACAGCAAAGACGATCTTGAGAAACAAATACATGTATTCAAGCACTGGAACTTGAGTGGAAATTTCACCAAGGCTGCAGAACTCGCTCTTCAGATCGGTGGCCAGCTTATGATTCTAGGTCTGAACTCTCAGGCCGACCTTCTTTTCACTGATGTCATTACGAGCCTCAAAAACGAGCAAGGCGGAGTGACATATGGAGGCATTTGCTCTTCTGTTCTCGATGCGGTTGAACCCCCTGAGCTTGAGCTTTTAATTAAGGTATTCATTGGGAAGGGCAAAGCTCTCTGCAACTTAGCGAAGGGGAAATCTGGCGCAGAAGCCTATCAAAGTGCACTTGATGTAAGTTGTTACTTGCTTTATGTCTTGTTTCTTGCTGCTTCTTTTTTCTTACGTAGTTGAAATGCGATTCTTCAGATTCTTCACTACACACCTTGTGCATTCGCACCAGAGTTTGATAGGAGCGTTTCTTTCCCAATCTTCAGTGGGTTGTTTTTGGTTCTTAAGATGGGAGTCATCGAACAGAATGAAGGTGGCAGTTACGAGGTTGGATTGTGCAAACAGTTTGTAGAACAGGCTCGCCTCAACAACGATCCTGTGCACTATGGTCGTGCTCTTGCGATGCAAGGAGAAACTTTGGCTCGATTAGGAAAATTTGAAGAGGCCCTGGAGAATTTGGAGACAATCAAGTCAATTTATGACATTGAGACACAGCACGCAGCTATATGCAAAGCGTATGGAAGCGATAGGGTTGGCCAGGCGTTTTCACACAGCGTCAATTGGAACCACGCGCTTGGAAGAACTGATGCAGCCCTTGCAACTTGCAAATATATAGTTGAAGAAATTGTGCCGAAAAGTGATCCTAAAAATGCGCACAATACATTTTGCCTTCTCTATTCGGTGATGGTGACCATGAAGGAACATGGTAAGGCACTAGAAGCGCGCGACTTATTTATCGCTACTATTGTGGCTCCTTTCGAGGAGCACTTCGGTTCTGGCGGGAGTACTTTCACCAAACCTATGTGGCAACCCATCTTGATGGTCCTTGATATGCAGGGTAATTCAGACAAAGAAATTGAGCAAATTGATGAGTACTTGGACTGGGCCATGGATGACAGTAGTTATGCGCTTAAATCAGTGATCGAGGGTGCAATGGGGAATTTTTCTGCAACACCTTTGGCCATGTTTGCTGAAGTCCCTTTTTATTTAGCAAAAAGGGAGGAAGTTGATTTAGAGAAGAGAAAGCATCTAATTCAAACTGCATGCACGCAGATGGAAAAGTCTCTCGAAAATGCACAAAAATGTATCCCGTACGCCAAATGGTATGCTCAAGAAAAGCTTGCCGCGATTAGGGCGCTCTCAATGGAGCTGGATCGCAGTAACTCGACAGCCACATAATTATTGCGTAATTAATGAAAACTTTTTGTATTAAGCGAGATGTAACTATCATCAGTGTGCTAATTAGGTTAGTTCAACCACTTTAAGCCGTCATTACTCAATGAAGCAGCCCAATTGGGAAGCTCTGTCACAAAATTTGCTTCGCCCTCATCATCCGAATCAATGCAATACTTCACAGAATGCAGATCGATTGCTTGGCCGGCACCTAATAATTGATGTTCTTTAAATGACGATTCCACACCAACTCTGCCATCGGAGCAACAGCTGCAAATATTTATTGCAGATTTAGCTTCTTCTGGAGAAACTGACTCTTCACGTAAACATTCGGGACCCTTTGATGATGTATCTAACATCGCGTCTATCGACATCTTCAAAAGTTGTTTCTTCTTCTCGTCATCCATGCGGCCCCCGTATTCTACATCGTTGTGGATTGGAAATCCCAATAGTTGTAGATGCAGCCGCAGTTGATGACCTCTACCGCTTATCGGGCAGGCGGCAACGATGGATAGATCACTACTTGGATCATATGATACGAATCGGAAGCGGCTGATTGATGGCTTTCCATCGAGACTAACAAATCGTTTCAGCATATCATCAGGAGAGTTAATCTCAAGTCGAACAGAAATTGGAGCACTAATCTCCATCACGTCATCGTTCCAGCCAAGTGAAGCATGTGGAGCGTTAGTATTGTGCATTTCTGCTTGTCTCGTTGGAAACTTTCCCTTGACTCTTGCAAGGTACAGCTTCTTTACCTCTTTGTCTTTGAGATAGCGTTGCACCAAGCTTGCAGCTGATGAATTATTCGTGCATAGTAACACTCCACTCGTACATCGATCAAGTCTGTGGCAAGGTAAGAGACTTTTGGGTGGGAGTCCTTCTTGCGCTTCTACCATTGATAGAAGCGAATTTGCGTAGAATGGCCCTGCAGGATGTATAGGAATCGTCGCGGGCTTGTCGATGACGTATATGAATGAGTTCACTGATGTATCTTCTTCAAACAGTTGAGACACACGATGCTTCGTCACCAAAATTTTTGCTGGGACAGCAACGGGAGGCTCATGCCAATGTACGATCCGCGATATTCTGTCATTATTTTGAAGAATTGTATCCAAGCTTTGTTGCGTGCCATTGATATGAACCAACCCTGCAGCCAACAACTGATCGATTCGCTCATGTTTCAGACCAAACTCTGCCGTAAGGACTTGTCTTAGGGTCTTCCCGCACCATCGGCCTTTCACGGAGCTGCTCAGTCTGCGGATAACAGGAGGTGGGCATTTCAAACCCGATGAATGCCTATATTGCATGGGGGTTTGACAGAGTTGGAGAGCTTGTATTTCCGAAATATCTTTCTCACGCTTCAGTACTTTACTCGGGCGCTGGTTTGAGGGAGTGCGCTTCCTTTTCTTGCTGTTGGGTAGGTCTACACAGTCATCATTTGCAATGCTTCCGGTCTTTGCTTTGTTCAATACGCACTGGTTGCCTCCATGAAAGCCCCAGCACTTTTGATCACAAGAAGATGACCCGCAGTGACGGCATGCTGTGGCTGCCAAGCTGGAATTATTATTGCTTGGACCATTCTCTTCAAGATTTTTCATGAACGCTTCCACCTTGTTGATTTGCTTCCTTAGACTTTTTCGACGCTGCTTCCCTTTCTTCTTTAAGGCCAACAAGGGGTCCAAGTGAGCATTTAATTCTTGCAGTTGCTTGCTCAAGTCGTCTACAGAAAATCCACTGAGATTTGTAAAGTAACACGATGCTAAATGAAAATGCTCCTCGCAATGAAATTCAGGTCCAGAACATGGCTGCTTCTCCTCCAAATCCGTTTTACATTTGGAGCACACGAGCACTGGCTCACGACACACAGTGCAAACATTCTCGGGGCTGAAGGTATCATGAGGATCTTTGCAATAAATGCATTTCCCGATTATTGCAGTGGCGTTTTCGCCACTGTTGGCAGATTCTTTACCGCACTCGTTTGCATTCAACGCACCTCGCCTATCAAACACAAAGTTTTTACCCACAAACTGAGATTCCTCGGATCCAAACTCTTCCAGGTATTTATGAATGCCTCCTTTGAGATGATAAATACCTTTGTTTTGAGGTACCATTTGACGTACAAATGCAGATGCCTTTTCGCATCGGATGCCTCCTGTGCAGTAGAGTAGAATGCGCTTGTTATTCAAAAGCGATGATGATGGTGGTGCTGCAGAAGCTGTGCTTGAGTTTGCATTAGCATTGTTTGCTGATGGTACTTCAACATTACTGCCCGCATTATCCTTGACCCATTTTGGAAACTGAGCAAAAGTCTTGGTCTTTGGATCAATTGCTATACCTGGAGCAAAGGAACCAATTTGACATTCCTTATGATTACGAACATCAATCAACACTGTGTCTACGTCTTCGTCATCATTATTATCACCAGATGCATTACTTTTCGTCTGTTTTTTCTCCACCAAAGATTTGATCTCCTCGTGCCACTCCCGAGGTGTCAAATAGCCTACGGATGTTTCAGTAGTAGATATGTTGGATAGGACTCCGCCAGTGGATATGATTTCTTTGACAATTTTGATGTTGAGATCTGGAAACCATTGATTGTCGCCGTCTTTGTTGTTGTCGTCGCCACTTTCTTTTGAAGCAGCATCGGGAGAGTGGGAACTCCATTTAAAGTCATTAGGGCTATCAAGTAATAGCTCTGGGACCTTCAACCCGTCAAAGAATTGCTTGGATGTCTGACGAAACTTGCTAACAGCATCTCTTCTCTGTGGATTCTCTGAGCAGTTTTCTTTACCAAGCATGCAATTAACATAAGCATCTAGGTCATCTTTAGAGCCAGCCAAGGTCCCATTGATACCCTCCCCGTTGTTAGAAAGGCCAATCAGAATCCTCCCCTTGAGGTTGAGTGCTTTGCACAGGTTTTCTGTGGCTGACCGATACGTCTCCAGCAGAGTTTTATCATCTGTTAGAGGATGATATTTGTAGAAGAGAATACAGTGCATTGTGCTTAAGGGTGGTCGCTGTACAATAACTACTTAGCTGCGATCCAAGCTTAGTATCGTAAGATTGAAGGACGTCCTTCAAAGGAATCGAATGGCCATCTGTTGATGGTTGGTGTTGGGTTGGTGGTTACGTTTGGGAGGAGAGGGAAGCGAAAGCGAGAAAGTGAGAAGGAAATGAAGACTCCCATCCGGACGCCATCGCCGCCCGCGACCAAAAATTTATACTCAAAAATTCTTCGGCAATCGCACTCGAACGAAGCAACTAACAAGCATGCAAATGATTACTTACGGTATCAACAACAACCGTCGCTACATAACCTCCTGATCTGATGGCAACGCAACACTGAAATGAGAGGCATACGAGGACAGAGACGCAGCCGAAATAACTGGCAATGGGGCAACATGTATTCCGTCGCCGAGGAAGAAGAGGAGGAAGACGCTGCCCTACGAGACTTTGGATTACAATTGGATGCTCATCAGCAGGAGCAGCAGCAGCAGCAGCAGCAGCTCAATCATGATGGAGGATACCATGCGCCACTGTTGGAGAATGACCATCATCACAATCCACTTTCTTTGTCGCAGCAGTTTCAGCTTCACGGATCGGAATATAGCAGCAGCAACGATAACAACAACCACGGTGATGTGAACGGCGATAGTACCACCGAAAACGATGGCGATGGCTTTGGCGCATTCGTATTACTAAAACGTCTCAAACTTCTCCCCAAAAACGACGGATATGCCTACGTGTCAGACCTTAGATGCGTTCTTCTCATCGCTAGTACAATTATTACTACATGCGAGGACTGGGATCAATCATTGGCAAGCACATTGTGGAGCTGGTGTCGTTATTCTTCACTCTTTGGCTGAGTTTAATATTATTCGCGTATGTGGATTGGGCAGCGTTGAGTCGCTGTAACGATGAGCAGACTTGTCACGAATCATTTGTAGAATCCTACTTGATACACAGACCATTCACATCGGGTGGTATCTTTCTGAAAAAAGCGTGGATACTGATTTACACGCTGCTATTCTCAACGTATGGTGTCGTCTGCGTGCTACAATTTGGTCATGGAATCATTGCATCTCTCGAATCAAAAATATTCCTTAGAGGAGGTGTTGGGGGTGAGTGATCGAGATTTAGAAGTGGGGAGATATGAATGGGGTGAGATTGTAGAACGAATGTCGGAGGCACAACGAGTAGGAAGATGCCGTGTTGCTATCCTTCCTGGGAGAAGCACTAGTGGAATAGGCTCATCGTCAATGGTGTCTTCATCTACCAATCGAGATGGAGACAACGAGGAACCCACGGGTCACTTGGTAGTGGCACAGCGCATAATGAGACGAGAAAATTTCATGATTGCCTTCATCAACAAGGGACTGCTTGATCTGAAACTTCCTACGCTGCCACCACAATTTGGGCGCATTGCTACATGGATAAACAAACCAAAAGAAGAGAAGAGAGTATTCTTCTCCAAGAGCATAGAGTGGAGTATCTACTTTTGTGTCCTCAACTACATGTTCAACCACTCAAGGAAAATACGTCCGGCCTTTTTCAGAGACGCGTCATCGTTGAGGCGCAGATTTTTTCTGTGTGGTGTGGCGCATGCAATCTTCATGCCGTTCCTTCTCTTTTTTGTGTCTCTCCACTTCTTCATGTCAAACATTTACGATTGGCGATCAACGAAAGAATATCTTGGGCCAAGAGAATGGTCCTGCTGTTGCAAAGTGGAAGTTTAGAGAGTTGAATGAGTTGAATCATTTTTTTGAGCGGAGAATGGAACCATTCTTACAAATCAGCATCGACATACTTGGAAATGTTTTCGAAACCTAGTCCCTTAGCAGTTGCTTCTGGGCGCATCCTGGTATTTGTGTCTGGGTCACTTGGTACGCTGTTGCTTTTATTTGCGGCAATCAATGATGCAATCCTCCTCCATGTAAGAATTGGAAATTGGAACTTACTGTGGTATGCAGGTGTATTGGGAGCTGCGTTCTCAATTGGAAAATCGTTACTGCCAAAGTCCGATAATCCGTATTATTGCCGTAGCCGACGCAATATGATAAATGATATGAGTGTAGAACTCGAAAAGGTTGCAAGTCATACTCACTATCTGCCTGACTCTTGGCGTGGAAAGGGATGGGATGATAAAACGAAGAAGGAATTCTCAGCCATGTTCCAATACACGGCACACCACTTTGCGATGGAAATTGCGTCTATCATTGTAGCCCCGATTATTCTGTGTGTGTCGTTGCCTCGCTGTGCGGATGAAATTTGCAAATTTGTAAGAGAATCAAAAGTTGAAGTTAAGGGAGTAGGAGATGTGGTTGGTTTCTCAACCTTTGATTTCGACTCTTTTGAAGATGAAAATTGGTCTGATAAAGATGACCAAAGCGATGGAATAGCTGTCAATACACGACCAAAAACACGACACGGAAAGATGGAAAAGAGTTTCTTCAATTTCAAGACAGTTTACCCCAATTGGAAGATGCCTGCCTCGGGCAGAAATTTGGTATCTCGTCTGGATTCCTTTCGAGAGAGGCAAGATATTGCTCTCGCTCGTGAACGAAGACTTCACATTGAAGCAGCCGCAGCTCAGTTGGACACACTGCGACGGATTGAAGTGGAAAAGGAGAATAAGGCAGCGACAATTGGACTTACTGGTTTCGTCGATGACGGACACATCAGGACTGTATCCTCTGGTCCAGATAGTGGTGGAGGGAGCGCTAGGATGGATGTCCTCACAACAAACAAACGAGTCGATGGGATCTTTTCCTCATGATGACCACGATGATCTTCAGCAAAATATCCCGTTTGAAGAATCGGCTCACTCGTTTGTACCACCGCATCATGCCTTTGCACACTCGAGTGTCATGAATAAGAGCGAAACGTGTCAAATCTTCGTCGATGAGAGGGACATCCCCTGGTGGGAAGCAATTACTCAGCACTTGGAAGTGTGATGCACTATGGTGACACAGGTCTGTCTACGCATCTTAGAGGAGTGTTGAACGCCTCATCTCTCATAGATCCATATGCATCTCAACTATCGCAATCATTTACAGGATCCTTAGTCCCCATAGAAAGCACTAATGAACAGTATTTGTGGCTTGATCGTTATCATGAAGAGACGGCTAATTCTATTATGAATAGAGATGCAGGACGGCAACGGTGGAGGTGAAATGACATAGCTCAATGTATTAAGTAATAGCATTTCATTTCTAATCATCTTTTCTATCTCGTTCTGCCACCAATTGTTCCGCTTCTTGTTTGCTCGGAATCAGTGAACTCAAACTTAACGCCGAACCCCACCATCCGAATGATATTGCCAGCGCTAGACCTGATAATCCTCCGCCGCTACCTCCTCTGATGAAATTCAAACCTGATAATATCAACGCCATCCCTGACTTTCCAAAACGATTTCCAAACACAGCTATTATTTCCTTTCCAACATACCTACTTTCAAAGTCGAGAGGTACGTAGACTAGCTCTGCCAAGATGTTGCGCAGAGAATAGTCCATAGTTTTTGCAGTCAAGAGACTTATAGCAACGAGATATAATGCCGACGACGAGGATGAAACAAGTCCACCTGGGAAAAGAGATGGTATCATTCGAGCAATGCCACAAAAAAGTGGTAACAGCGGCATTAATCTCCACAAATGTTTTGGTTCCATCCTCTGAGTCAACACTGGCATCAAGAAGAATTGAAAGATTGTAGATAAGCCATTGCTGGTTGCATACAAGTTACCTGTCCACGATGCCCTCTGATTGTCGTCAGGTACGTTCTCCAGCTCCATGACAAAACAAGTACTAAGAATTGTTGATAAGCTTTGGAAACAGAGTGTTTCCAAGAAGAGTGCTCCCAGTGTTGGTACTCGACGGAAGAGGGAGATGCCTTCTCTAATTTGATGTAGAAGAGTTTTGTTTGGCTTTTCTTCCACACTAGCATCTGTTGATTGTGAAGTTGATTGAGATTGCTTGTCATCTTGTAATTTTGACTTTGTCTTGTTCTTCTTTTGCTTTTGTATTTCTCTCGAAGGATCAAACCCATACTTTTCTGCAGTAGAATACGCCCAGTCTGCCAACAAAAGAGTTACTGTAAGTGATGCAGCAGCTAATCCTAACAGTCCTCCCAATCCTATCCATTCCACAAGTCTTGACACGCTCGTTCCAGCAATCATACTCGAAATGGAACTGAGTCCAGCCACATAACTATAATATTTCCCTGCCTCTGTAGGGGTAAATATGCTCCCCAGAAATGACCATTGTTGTGCATATAATAGTTGAGCATAGCTGTTTTGAAATACAAATGATGCCCATACAATAATCTGTGATATCGGCAATGAGAGTATCTTAATATTAGCCCATAGCTCATTGTGTTGCATAGTAGTCATAGAAATTCCTGATATTGTCAGTGCAGATATACAAAGTAATGTTGTGCTCCTGAGAGCTCTTCTAGGTCCCTTTCTATCGAGCTGCCGTGTGTAGGCAAGCAGTAGAAACATAGACAATGGACTAGCACATGCCATTGCTAGTGGATAGTAAGATCCAGAACTTGACCCAAACCCAAGTGATGCAGAGGTGAATAACGCCATATTGGATCCCCTTGCAAGCTCATAGCCAGCGAAATGTAATGCCATGGCAGATGCCATTGCCACGCCAGATTTTGCTTTTGGAGATTCTAGTATCGGTGAGTTCATTATTGATCTGGCTGCAGCGTTTAGTGCAGTGGAGCTCGGGCCTTTTGTGGGCGTTAGCATGGTTGATAATGATTGAGCCTCGGCTTCTTAGTTTCTACTTAGTCCTCAATGGTACGGTGCCGTTGACAGTAGGAGAGCTGGCATCATCTTGAAGGTGTCGGATGTCGGATTTGTGGAGGAGAGAGGAGGAAGAAATGTGTACCGCATGCAAGTGTCACACCTTCACCTATGACGTCAGCGAATGAAACAGAACCATCACATCGAAAATCTCGAAATCGAAATCACCAATCTTCCAATCAACTGCCACGCTAGCAGTAGCAAGCTGTCACAAAGCACTAAGCTACCTGAATGAAAGCAGGCGCCCAACACTACTTCACAATCGCTAGGCTCTCTGATTCTGTTTCTATTGACAATGGTGGCAGCTGGTCGTAGTGGACTGTTTCTTCTCCTTGGATTGCGTGCTACTGCATTTGCATTTACCCCAACAATGTTGTCGATGCGAAAAATTGGCTGCGGCAGCTCACGGAAAAGCCATGATCAGCCGCGCAGCTGTCGTAGCCGGCTCTTGTATTTCGCTTCCACAATCATCGTTGGCATTCAGTGCAACTACTAGCGATGTTGCCTCACGAATGGGCAGTGTGCGACTATTTGCGGTGACAGCAAGCGAAGAAACCAAAGCAAAGGTGCCCATAACTATTTTAGCTGGCTTCCTCGGCGCTGGAAAGACGACTGCATTGAAACGCCTCTTGGAGAATACAGATGGGATCAAAGTTGGTACGGTCGTTAACGATATGGCTGCGGTTAATATAGACGCCAAGCTTATCTCCAACCCAATGAACTCAAAGGACTCTGATACTAACAATTTAGTTGCCAAAGGAAATGCTGGTGGAACAGTCGAATTGCAGAACGGATGTGCTTGTTGCACTCTATCAGATGAGTTATTGACATCAGTTTCTGATCTTATGGAAGGAAGAGAATGGATGCTATCGTTGTGGAATTAAGTGGTGTGGCAGATCCTGATGCTGTGAAGCAAAATTGGGAGGCTGCAGTCGCTGCTAAACATCCTGCAACGAATATTGCAGATCTTCAACGTGTGGTCACTGTTGTTGACTCTCATACGTTTGGATCGGATTGGCATAGCTGGGATACTGCCGGGACTAGAAAATGGGCAGAGAAAGGCGATAAGTGTGCGGAGGCCCGTCAGGTTCCGGAATTACTTGCAGAACAGGTGGAGGCTGCTAATATCATTATTCTGAACAAGGTAGATCTTTCGGAAGGGGGACAATTAGAGACTGCCAGGTTGGTTGCGCGAGCTATCAATGAAAAAGCAGAATTGATTGAAACAAAGTTTGGAGAGATGACTCCAGATAAAATTCTTCCGTTGAAGGGTTTGGTAGATACTGCAGAAACCACTCATGACCATGAGCATCAGCACCAAAGTTCGGATTGCGCTGACCCGGAATGCACTGACGAATCTCATGGACATTCACACTCAAGTCATGGGCACGAGCACAGCACTCATTCTACTGAGGAATCGGCTTGTACAGATCCTAGCTGCTCTGATGAAACTCACAGCCACGAACATTCACACAATCATTCTTCAGATTGCAGTGATGCGGATTGCAACGATCCATCATCACAGCCACTCTCATGAACACACTTCTAGCTGCTCTGATCCAGATTGCAGTGATTCCAGTCACAGTCACTCTCATGAACACACTTCTAGCTGTTCTGATCCAGATTGCAATGATTCCAGTCACAGTCACTCTCATGACCATCAGACTTCATCAACAGCTGTTGACAGTCTAGGGATCAGCAATTTTGTTTACAAATCTTCCCGAGCATTTGATGCCCGGAAGCTGCAAAGAGTTTTGAATCGTTGGCCCATTCCAGTGATGGAAGAATTGAATTTAGTGGAACTAAGTAGAGAGCTTGAAAAGGATGACACAGATGCTGATTCGCCATTCGTAGGTGTCCTTAGATCGAAGGGCTTTGCGTGGATATCTCCTACTAGTATGTTTGATCTTGACAATCACGACACCGTCCTCTACTGGTCGCATGCAGGGAAGCATTTCGGTCTCAAACAAGCGGGAAGCTGGTGGGCATCCATGGGGAAAGAGAATATGAAGAAAATATTTGAGGATTCCAATAATATGGCTGAATACGATCGTATTATACGGGAAGATTTTGTCTCGGGTGAATGGGGCGACAGACGACAAGAGATTGTTTTCATTGGTGCTAACCTTGATGAAGAAGGAATTCGGGCAGCTTTGGATGATTGTTTGTGCACTGATGAGCAGATGAAGGACTACAAACAGCTGATCCTTGACGCCATTGCAGAGTATATGGAAAGCTCTCAGTGAGTCGTAATTATATTAGAAATAGGTTACTCATCATCTTCAGTTATATAGGAGTATGGTGCTTCGTGTTTTCAGTTCCATCTTTTGTCACATATGCAACGTGTATCTATTCGTCTATTTAGATGGCAACACGGACACGTAAGCCTCCGCATCCCCCACGAACGTGTCCATACGATCAATGCATATCGGTTGCCAGCAGTAACATCAGTAACTGCATGGACATGACGGCCTGCATGAATAATGGCCTTTCCAACATCAGGGCGTTCAACCTCTCCCAGCAGTTTTCCTTCGTCTTGTGTTCCACGAAGTCCGTAAAATTGAACGCTGCCACCTTCAAAAGTCTTCTTCGCCGAGACAGCAATTCAAAGTGACCTCGCTATCGTCTGAATGAGGAACAAGACGATGCCGTGTAGCAGCATTGGCTCCGTGGGGGTTCGCCGAGTATCCAGCAACATATCCTTGTCTCCAATTGAGCATACTTTTTGTCTTGTTGTGTTGTTGTTGTTGATATCATGAGAGGCATCATCGTCGGACAAAAGTTTTTCAGTCGTAGCGAAAAGGTGACGTGATATTGGAAGTATAAAACAGTGCAGTAGCATGTCGGAGATCCAGCTCAATCCAACAGTATCGAAATCAATCGGCCTACGACCAAGTAAAAGACTACAATACTGGCTAGATTCTCCAAGCTTTGATAAATCAGTGATTGTACATCTCAGACGAGTGCAAAAGTCTTTATTCAATAGTGGAAAAGAGTATACATCAAAACATTCTTGGCTCATCCAATCCTCTAGCAAGGCAGGATCAAGTTGGACTGCAAATTTGCCTCTAATTACATCATGAAGCGTCGGAACTTTTTGTTTTGTCGACTTCGAAGATGATATTATGGATGTATATAAAACTTCAAATGCCTCATCAGACAAAACACTTTTCAATTGTGACCATGACTTGGGCGGCAATAGCGAAGATATCTGGAGTACATCATTTGAATCAGATGGTTTACTATCATCATGGATTGCGCTAGGGTTGGTAAGTGCGTTGTTGTACTCCTCCACCAACTCTCTTATTCCATTTCTTCGTTGCAAAACTTTTTCTTTTTGTTGTCTCACATCATTCAGAGTTTGTTCTAGTGCATTCTCTATTGCTGTAATATCTGATTCATTGTACCTTGCCAAGTAATTAGGATATCGATCTAATCCCACAATTGAGTGCAGCAGGTGCGATAGTTTATTGCTTGGGTCCCAATTCTCTTCTACCTCACTGCTTGCTTCGTAGCCTAGCGTTCTTTTCTTTTCATTTATTGCCCCCCCTCCAAGTTGCCCGCTGCTTCTGTCCATATTGTGGGAGCGGTGCCTTGCCGAGCTCACACCTCTGCTTTTTCTGCTTATCAGTAAAATCGATAGAAGTCGTAAACCGAAATAATGCATGGTCGATGAGGGACATGCCAGTAGCCGGGGCAATGGCAATGGCAAGGCAATGGGAATGGGCAGAAGTTGTTGTGATGTGTGTGGGGCTTTAGGCTGTAAGATTCGGTGAGTGATGGTGTTCGGTGGCAGAAGTTGTAAAGGTTTTCTCCTCTCTACGACACACATGGGGTATCCAATACCGCTTTCTGCTTTCTTCGCCAACTACATTCTCCAACATTTTGATTGCGTCGATTCAGACCTTGATTGCATTGGCCCTGGCTGAGCAGCTCACCGCACTCTCTCTGTTGTTGTGAAATACCTCAACTACCTACATCCAGAGAGAGCTGACACACAACTGCAACTGCTGCTTTGCACCTGTAATTCAAGCATGTTTTCGTCTGGCTTCAATGGTAGTCCCATGCACTCTCCTAGCATGATGGCGTCCACAAGTCAGAAGAGATTTTTCGGTCAAGATTATCCTGCCTTGACTCCTTTATCTCCGATGCATCAGCAGCAGCGTCAGGATTATAACGCCTACGGTGGTGCTCAGGGCCGCAATGGGCATTTAACTGAGGAAAGAGATACAA